>JAKJXN010000005.1:0-702621 GCA_022225945.1 Didymella pomorum | reverse complement strand
TCAACAACCTGGGCCTGCTGTACGCCGACTTGGGGCAGCACAAGGAGGCAGAGGAGATGTATCAGCGAGCACTGAAGGGCAGGGAGAAGGCGTGGGGCGCAGAGCACACGTCGACACTCTCCACTGTCAACAACCTGGGCCTGCTGTACGCCGACTTGGGGCAGCACAAGGAGGCAGAGGAGATGTATCAGCGAGCACTGAAGGGCAGGGAGAAGGCGTGGGGCGCAGAGCACACGTCGACACTCGACACTGTCCACAACCTGGGCAACCTCTACAAAGGCTTGGGGCAGCACAAGGAGGCAGAGGAGATGTACCAGCGAGCACTGAAGGGCAAGGAGAAGGCGTGGGGCGCAGAGCACACGTTGACACTCGACACTGTCAACAACCTGGGCCTGCTGTACGCCGACTTGGGGCAGCACAAGCAGGCAGAGGCGATGTACAAGCGAGCACTGAAGGGATACGAGGAGATCTGGGGGCCAGAGCACGCAGAGACACTCGACACTGTCAACAACCTGGGCATCCTCTACGCCGACTTGGGGCAGCACAAGGAGGCAGAGGAGATGTATCAGCGAGCACTGAAGGGCAAGGAGAAGGCGTGGGGCGCAGAGCACACGTCGACACTCGACACTGTCAACAACCTGGGCATCTTCTACGCCGACTTGGGGCAGCACAAGGAGGCAGAGGAGATGTATCAGCGAGCACTGAAGGGCAAGGAGAAGGCGTGGGGCGCAGAGCACACGTCGACACTTGACACTGTCAACAACCTGGGCAACCTCTACAAAGGCTTGGGGCAGCACAAGCAGGCAGAAGAGATGTACCAGCGAGCGCTGAAGGGATACGAGAAGGCGTGGGGAGCAGAGCACACGTCGACACTCGACACTGTCAACAACCTGGGCATCTTCTACGCCGACTTGGGGCAGCACAAGGAGGCAGAGGAGATGTATCAGCGAGCACTGAAGGGCAAGGAGAAGGCGTGGGGCGCAGAGCACACGTCGACACTCGACACTGTCAACAACCTAGGCCTGCTCTACGCCGACTTGGGGCAGCACAAGGAGGCAAAGGCATTGTTAGATCGGGCGCTAGACGGATTCAAGGAGGCATTAGGACCAGAACATCCGTCAACATTGAATGTTGTCGACAGTCTGGGCATCTGCTATGCAGCTGTAGGGGACTACAAAGAGGCAGAGCAGATGTATACGCAAGCGCTAGCGGGACTTGAGCGGACGTTGGGCCTAGATCACACGTCGACACTCACCACGGTCAAGAACCTAGGTATGCTCTACACTCGAACAGGCAACTACGAGAAGGCAAAGGAGATGCTGGAGCGAGCACTCACAGGGTTCGAGAAGGCAGTTGGGCTCGAACGGATCCCTGTTTATGTTCGAGCTCTAGACGTTATGGCGGCCATTGCCACGCTGTCTGACAGACAGGGCTGCGTGGGCGATGCCAGGATGTGGTTTGATAAAGCACTCTCGGGCTACGAGCAGGTGTTTGGCAGAGAGCATCTGAAGTGTGGGCCTTTGCACGCCAAGCTTGCCGCTCTGGAAGGGCAAGGACGAGACAGCAACGCTCAGGACCATGCCGTTCTAGTGCAAGAGCAAGGGCATGACCAAAACGTCGCCCCGTCTCGTCAGCAACAGCTCGGATCATTGAAGGTCGGACTCAGTCACGCTGGCCTTGAGCATTACAAATGCTTCAGAAGACCTGTCGCTCTCAATCGCGAGGCCTTGGACACATTAGACTAAACAGCTCAAGTTAGCAATAGCGGTGCTGAGTACTTATCCTACTTCGTTTCAGCAGGAGATCCTCAATGCGAACTGCGTTGTGGGGAGCGGACAACGCTCATTGTGCGGGGACGTGAGATTCCTTGCGCCTTAAGAATCAGCCTTTATTCCCGAACTCTTGGCAAGATAGGACCGTAACCCAGCGTGGCGGAGCGGAGCGCGTGGGCGTTACTTCGATGTGTCCGTTCTTGGACTAGTAGCCGAAAGTAAAGTATTCAGATCGCTGATGTAAGCTATGCGATAGCCGTTGCGCGCTAGACCTGATTAGCGGTCCTTCGCCCCAAAAACACGACAACAGCGAGAATTTTACTTTTTGGAATCAACGCAATTTATCGCACGTAGACGTCTACTAGAGACGCCGTTCGACTAGCCAGCACCCAGGAGCAGCGCCCACTGCTTCTGAGGCGTCATGGCGACACCGTGGCCTCGACGGTCGACATAGCCAAGCCCAATTCGCGAGCACGCTACATGCCTCAGCACTTTTCTGCACAACGTACTGCACCTCATCAAGCGCACCAGCAGCCAATCCATGCCAACAGACATCGTCAGCGACATCATTCGCGGCTCACTAACGTTCGTCCTAAAGATGCAGCACACGCCCAACCTAAGCGCTCTTAGCAACGCCCTCCGCGTCGCCCAGACCAAGGCCAAGGCTACAGCAGAACACACAGCGCAGGCCCTTAACATAATCAAGAGTGAACTCAAGAACACTATAGAACTCATTCAGCAGTCAGCAGCAAACATACAACAGAATAGCAACACAGCAGAGGAGGCAAGGGCAGCAGCCAAGGATGCTACAGAGGTAGGTAAAGCAACATTAGAGGTTGCGAGAGAGATCAGGAACAAGAGACCGCAAGAGCAGGCGAACAGACCCATAAGCTACGCTGCAGCGGCAGCCAGGGGCATCCCACTAGCAGCTACATACAATACACAAAGCGTCAAACAACCATCTACGCAGACACAGCGTGAGGTCATCATAAACATCAGAGACCCGCTCACCATACAGAGCCTGCGGGCTATAAACCCTAGTAATCTTAAGTTGCATGTCCAGCGTGCCATCAAGCAGAGCAGCAATAAAAACATAGCAAGCGTAAAGATTATCTCATCTAACTAGCTAAAGAGCAGAGACCTAAGCATCAAGACAGCAAGCAGCAGTAAGGTCAAGGCGCTGCAACAGTTCACGGACAACTAGGCCCACCGCATCAGCAGTAGGACTACAGTGCAGATCCCAACGTTCAGCGTCCTAGCTCACGGCATACGCACAAGCACAATGGACATAAGCAAGCTCAACAAGATCAGAACACAGATTCTACAGGACAACTAACCGTTCATACCACAGGCTGAGATAAGACACATAAGCTAGCTAACTAGAGACGCGTCTGCCAAGACGTCATCAACCATCACCATTGAGTTCACCAAGCCAGAGGACGCCAACAAGATCATCAACGAGGGCCTCATCTAGCAGGGAGAGGTCTTCTAGTGTAAGCAATACAAGCGACAGTGCCAAGTAAAGCAGTGCTTCAAGTGCCAAAGATACAGCTACATAGGAACCTAGTGCAAGGCAGCAACAGCATGTAGCCACTATGCGCAGGAACACAACACCTAGGACTGCCCATCAAGGGCCAGACAAACCATAGCCAGGAAGTGTGCCGCCTGCCGCAGCAAGCACGAAGCATAGAGCCGCCAGTGCCCTACTAGGAAGGACGAGATAGCCAAGGCAAGGGCCGCGTACGAGATGCGACCGCGCTACCATCACGTTTCGCAAACAGCCAGACAACACGCGCAACTTAATACACCAACGTCTACAATCCAGAGGAGAAGGCCCAGCCAACCAGCTGCGGCTTCGCAACTAACGCAGCTTACTAGGAACCAATCGCATACTAGACAAGGACAGAAGAGGACCAATGCCAGAACTAATGTCAACACAATAGATCAGGAGATCCCATCAACACAAGTAAGCGCGAGCCAGAGACCACATCAGCAGATCGTACCCAGCAGACAAGCTCTGGAAGCAACTAGCAGCAGCGCCCGCGCAACACAGAATCTCAGCAGCTATCACATGGAGATTGACTCCAACAACAATGCATGAACAGACACACCACACTAAGCATACTACAGTACAACATACACAAATCAAGAGACATAGTCATAGCAAGCATGCTGCGCGACCCCCAAGTTCACAAGTACAACGTCCTAGCCATCCAGGAACCATAGAAGAACCCCTTCGCAGCAACAACACACCATCCAGCAAAAAGTGTGTTCCATCTCTGCTACCTAGCAGAAGAAGGGGCAGGGCCCATCTAGGTATGCTTCTTTATTAACAAGAGAATAGACCACAAGAAGTAGCAATTCAAAGAGCACAGCAGAGACATTTGCTCACTTACAATACAACTTAGCAACAATTAACAAGAGGGACAACACATTACCATACACAACATCTACAATCCGTCAAGACGTAGCGAGAACAACAGCACCATACTAACAGAAGTTCGCACAATATTGCACAACAATCAGTCCCACAAGCATGTCCTGCTTAGCGACTTCAACCTGCACCACTCCATGTAGGGAGGCGCAAACGTGAGACACACCGACCCCGAATCTGCAGACCTGCTAGCGATCATAGAGGACTTCAATCTAAATAGTACCCTGCCTCCTAGAGCCATCACATACGAAGAAAGAACCTCGCGCACAACCATTGACCTGTGTCTGGTGACTGTGGGTCTGGTTGATCAGGTGATCAGAAGCCAGGTCAACCGAGACCTCGACCACGACTCCGACCATCTTCCCATCAGTACTGTTATAGACATGAGGGTACAGCAGCTGGAAAAGCCACCAAAACGAGACTGGAGACAATTAGATGAAGGAACGTACCACAAAGCGCTCAAACAGGCTTTACCGCCACTTCGCAGACCTGCAAACAAGACAGCGCTTAACGCATATGTCCAAGAGGTCGTTCAGGCAATTCAAAGGGCCATCAAAAGAGCAATACCGCACACACGCCCGTCAGACCGAGCCAAGGGGGGTTGGTCAGAAGAGTGCAGCGCAGTGCTCGCGGAAGCGAAGAGACTCAAGAGAGCGCACAGCCAGCGCCACACAGACGAGTCGTGGGAAGCTTACCACGCAGCAAGGAACCTCAAAGCAAGAACGATCAAGAAGGCACTAAGAGACGCTCACAGAGAACAGGTAGAGCAAGCCACGAAATCGCCAGAAGCATTATAGAGACTCGTCAAATGGGCAAAGACAAGAGGAAACCAGGCCCCTATGGTCACACCTGTTATACAACATCCAGGGACACAGGAGGAGATAACAGATCCAAAAGCCAAAGCAGATGTGTTCCGTGAGGCTTTCTTCCCAGCACCACCAGAAGCAGATTTAGAGGATATACAAGACGCACAGTACGACAACCAAGTAGTCATGCCGCCAGTGACAGAGAAAGAGGTTAGGGACGCCATTCGAGCCGCGTCGCCACTCAAGGCACCTGGCCCGGACGGTATCGACAACAAGGCCCTGCAAGCGGGGACGGCTCACCTTGTACCCCATCTAACGAGGACCTTCAACCAGAGCTTGCGTCTGGTTTACTGCCCGACCCACTTTCGCGAGTCGACTACGGTCGTCCTACGCAAGCCGGGCAAAGATAACTACACGACACCGAAGTCGTATAGACCCATCGCGCTTATGAACACCAGGGGCAAGATCATGGATGCAGTCATAGCACGACGCCTCAGCTACCTGGCTAAGACCCATCAAGTCCTACCGCCGACACACATGGGCGTCAGGAAGATGCGCTCGACCGAGCACGCTCTTCACGCCGTCACCCATAAGATATACGAAGCATGGAGCCAGAAAACTGGCCAGGTAGCTAGTCTCTTGCTGCTTGACGTTTCTGGCGCCTTCGACAACGTCTCGCACACACGGCTGCTTCACGATCTGCGAAAGAGGCGAGTAGATGAGCAGACGGTGAGGTGGATTGCAAGCTTCCTTAGCAACAGACAGACGAGCATCGCAATCGACGGCTTCCAGTCGCCAGCGTATCAGATCAACACAGGCATACCTCAGGGATCGCCACTGTCACCTATTCTCTACCTCTTCTACAACGCCGACCTGATAGACGAATGCAATCAGGCGCCAGACGCCATCTCCACAGGCTACATAGACGACGTCGGCATCCTTGCGTGGGGTAAGACGACAGAGTAGACTTGCGAGACACTGGGCAGGATCCTGGAGAGGGCACAGCGTTGGGCTAGCACACACGCATCGGTCTTCGCCCCAAATAAGTTCCAGCTCACCCACTTTACAAGATCACGCAAGCGCGTCAACACAGAAACACCGATTCAAAAAGCGTGGGGCGAGATACGACCCGAAGCAACGTGCAAGTACCTCGGACTGACGATGGACACAAAGCTTCACTGGAAACAACATACAGAGGGGATCAGACGGAAAGCGACAAAGACAGTCAATGCTCTGAGTTGTCTCGGCGGATCTAACTGGGGCGCTAGCCTTATGGACATGCGACGGATATATGCAAGCACCGTGCTACCGCAGATGATGTACGCATGCTCGATATGGTCGAACGCAAGTGCCAAGGGAAAACTGTACACAAAGAAGACGCTGAACACGCTAAAGAGTCTACAAGCAAGAGCGGCGAGAGCGATTTGCGGAGCCTACAAAGCCACGTCAAACGTCGCGCTCGATGTCGAGGCCTTCCTCCTACCCATCGAGCAGCAGATATGGAAACACAACACAGATACTGTCACCCGACTGTTATCATGCACCAACATCGCGGCCACCTCAGGGTTCCAGATGATCACAACCCAGTCGACAGTCGCAGACAAGGCCCGCATCAGACACACCAGCTCATGGCAGAAACTCCATATCGACATGAAGAGCAGGCGAGACCACGACTTGGACAGACAAGAGCAGATCCCATGCTTCCTCACTCCACCCTGGAGACAAGGCCCAACCACCTACGTTAACGCGACCGCGGAGGAGGCGCGGGCGAGACACAACAGAGAGTACGTGAACGAAGACAGCCTCAGTATTTACACAGACGGCAGCGGCATCGAAGTCGAGATAGGCTCTGCAGCATTGTGCCCGCTCACGCAACAGGTACGGTCCGTGCACGTGGGGCCAGACACAGCGTCGACAGTATATGCAGCAGAGCTACAGGGTATCAGCTCAGCTTTACAGATCGCTCAAGATTATGCAAACAGAAATGGCGCGCGACGAGACGTTGCAATATACACAGACAATCAGGCCGCCGTCTGGTCCATCGCCAAGGCGGAGGGACGATCAGGAGCCTACATCCTCGCGGACATCGCACGACAGGTCCAGGAGCTCCAGGATAAAGGACGGACAGTAACCGTCCGATGGATCCCAGCCCACGTGGGCATCCCGGGAAACGAGGCCGTCGACCAGGCTGCCAAGGAAGCCACCGGATGGAGAGAGGACGGCCGCAGACAGCAGCCAGCAGACCCGCCTCCCCAGCTATACCCACTCAGAACGACACTCAGACGGTGGTGCAAGACGCAGGCAGAGAGAGCGTGGATCAGCGCGTGGAGGGAAGACAAGAAAGGCCGCGCGACGTACAGACACACGCCAGTGCCCACCAAGAAGGTACTACAGCTCCACGAGAGGCTCAGCAAGCGGGAGAGCGCGCTGCTGGTGCAGCTGCGGACCGAGAAGATCGGTCTCAACGACTTCCTCTTCTATCAACACGTTCCAGAGATCACCAGCCCCGGCTGCAGCTGTGGAGAGAGGCGACAGACCGTCGCCCACGTCGTCCTCCGCTGCAGCAAGCACAAGGACCTCCGGAACCGCATCTTCGCCAACCTATCCGGACGACACAGCCTCAGGGCCATCCTGAGCACGCCGCAGCTAGCCACTAAAGCCATCGAGTATATGGAGCAGACGCAGATCCTTGGGCAAGAGCCACAGACGACGGTGAGCACGTTAAGACGTTTGTGAGTAGGGCGGCTCAGCGCCGAGATTGAGGCCATGGTGCACCAAAAGATTGATTAATCAGCCGCTAACGCGGACAGAAAGCCGCAAGGCTGCGCCACAGCTCGTCTCAGCAGCTGACCCGCAGTGGGTATAGCGTTTTATTCAATACAATATCTTACAGCAGTCGCTTTGCACGCTAATGCAGCCCCTTTCAAGACAAGCGAGCCTAGCGTCTTCCAAGCTGCTGGGTCGCAATCTGCGATCTTCGCTCTTGATCGGCGAAACTGCCGGACTGCCCACTTCTTTAATCAAAAGAGCTTCTGATCCCGAGGGATACAGTCTTTCTTAACTCTGCTTCCTTCTAATCCCTCCGATCTCCACAGGTATCCCCTAAGCCGTGATTAGACAGGGGGGCACTAACAAGGGGTCAATTGACGGCGTTGACAAAGCAATCAACAGCAGAGCCAGCACGGCAGCACTCGTTCTCGGAGGCAAAGGGACTGGCGAAGAGTTGACTCAAGAATGCTGCATTTCAAGCCAAGGTCTGTCAAATAAGTGAACAAGAAGCTCCGACGGTCCGAAGTGCGAACCTGTCTCGTTATACCGTGCGTCTCGGCACGTAGGGACGCACTTTACAATTTTTTCGTCAATGTGTCACGCTACTGTATGTTCGCTCCCTGCCGATCAGACGATGTCATTGTTGTTGCTATCTTTAGGTCACTTGCGCTTTACTGTAACTCTACGCGGACCAAATGGAGGAATGCCGTGTACCGTAGTTGCATGATCCCAAAAATCAGACTCTGATGACAACTCATTAGCGCAAAGCAGATGTGGGCATATTGTAATAGCATGCCCTTCTTTTAGATGCTCCTTCATATGTTTATGCAACTGAAAAACGTCGCTGAACTGCGCAAAGCGCACTGCTAGTGGCGCATCTGCCCCAAGGCAGAACACGCAATGCGCAGCCACTACGACAACTCCACACTCCTTGATCAACCTGCAATAGTCGTTCAATGGTTCAAGATGTTTCCTCTGTAGGTGCGCATCCCATATTTGATTTGAACGGCACCACAAATCATGCTCATAGCAGTAGTGCATCTTCGTAAGTGTTGTCCACTTGTTAGGAACGCGATGCTCCTCTAAGACGTGATATGCAAGGTCCTCATGGCTCTCCAATACCCTGTCACAGTCGGCCCAGAGGCATTAATGCAACCTTAACTGTTAAAGATGTTTAGTCACATGGAGAGAATATAATCCGCACGTCTTTCCATTAAAACAATAATAGCAGTCGTTCCAGAGACACGTGTAGATCTTTGAAAACTGCGCAGTCATATGCACTCGCTCTCAGTTAACCCGTCTTTAGCGTGCGCATTGCAGTAGGTGGCTATAGATGCGGTCTGGACAGAGTCTAAGCAATGTAAGCAGGACCCTGAATGTAACAAAATCTTTTATACTTCACTATGCTTTTGTTGCAATTGCTACAGCAGTTCTGCTGCGTTAGTTTCGCAGTCTTGTATGTGTAGCGCTTCCTTTAGGACCTTGCCATTTTGATTAAGGGCTCCAGAATCTGTGCCAGTAGAAGTTCGCCCGTAATCTCATCACCGTCATCGCTTTTAAGGAACATCAAGTCCAGCACAGCCTAGCGCTTAGGCTCAAACTTGAGCAGAGCAAGGAGATAACGTGATAGTTCGCGTACAGGGACAGCGGTTGTTAGCGCCGTAGCCCTTGCCACTCTACTGTTTCCTTCAAGATATTCTCAACGGTCTTTCTAGTAGGCCTTTTCGCGTGTTTGTTGCTAAAGCCCGTACTCCTGTGTTGCAGAAAGCACCAGGGTTAATACAGTCTCTAGACTGTCTTTCTCTGTCCCTTGTAACATCTGTGGGCCTTTGTCATATGGTGACTCTGTGAGCATTGATCCGGGTAGCTTAGGAGCAAGCAGGTTCTAATTTGCTATTATAGAGCTGGATTCCTTATAGAGCTTAAGGCATTGCTCGCGCCTATGGATAATAGATTGGCTGTTAATCCCAATAAAACCTGAAACATAGTATTGCGCCGTATTGTCGTACTTGTGTCCCATTAAGGTCCTTCGCTGTGTTGCTGTTGCTTCACCTAGGCACATGTTAGCTTATCTCATCAATCTGCGAGTTTGACTCGCCTTCGACGGCATGTGCAAACGCACGCTAAAAACAGTATGCGCTGAGATTCTCTTAATAGCTGGCTCTCTAACCAGCACTTTTCAGTGCTAAGTTAAAGCAATCGTACGTCCATATGCGGGTGTTAGACATAGATTTGTTGGCCTGCATTCCCCTTATAACAGGACGCTCCAGCATTTCAGTTTTATACTTAGCCCTGTAAAGTAGGTTACCTGGTATAGGCTGGACTCTAACTCCTTGAATGCCCTATCCGCAAACGCGAGTGATAGGAACCATGTTACAGGGCACATGTATCTCATACGCAGCTCCTCACACAACGTTATTACAGGTCTGCCTTAACATCAGCCTTCTGCGCAAGAGGACAAGAGCGAGGTGAAACTAATGTATGCGTGCTTCTTGTACTCTTAATGCCCCTTTCAGTTTCTTAGGGTAACGTGGAGACGCTACCTAGGATAGTCTGTATTCTAGGAGCAGACAAGTTTAATGTCTTTGTAAAGTAGCCCTTTGTTGCTTTAATACTATGCATCTAACTTAACAACTTCTCTAGGTCAGATGCTAACAAATAGCAGAAGTTAAATAGCAAAGGCCATCTAATTACGTATGCAGGGGTATAGGTGCTTGTACTTATTGCTAGCAAAGAGGAACCTAATGATATCTTTAGCAACCTTAATAGGCGCAAGTGGCTTAGGCTAAGCAACTATTAATAGGAGACCTTGCAGGATGAGATCTTTTATAACAAAGCTAATAATCTCTTGATTCTAGAATAGTGTGTATTAGTAGCGTGTGTGAATCTTAATGGCACGCTTTAGACTGTTTAAGCAGTTTAGAAGGGTTATGTCTGTAATGCATTTATCTAACAGCCTAGTGCAGGATTAAGCAAACTATTTAAGGAAAAGTTTAATTTAAAATGTTGTAGGTGCCTCTGTAAAACAGTGCTTAGCTATTAGCTTCTCTAGGACATCCTCTAAAAACCTACGCAGCTAGTTAGCTGTTTTGTTCCTACTTATACGTGCAGCATGCAGCTTACATTAACTATTGCTCTATTGTGAATCTGTAGGAATTATGGCTTAATTTGATCAGGGCTCTCTTAATATCCTTAGAGCTGAGAGGCCGTGGCGCTACCTCTTGCGCTTAACCCTAAGGTCTAGGGTTCGAATCTGGCAGAGGCCAGTTAACTCACCCTGGCTTAAATTGTAGGCTTATCTTCTAGCTTATGAGAAGTAGAGATAGAGCTATTACAATTGGGGTTCGCGGATATATATATACCGAGTCCTTACCTCTTAGGGACAAGAGGCTTCTAAGGAGGGGGGTAATGTAACAGCCTAGTTACATGCACTAAGCCAGATGTGCTATATATATTATACTACGCAAGGAATTCTAGCTTTAGAATTCTTGTGCTTACCTTTTGGTGAAAATAGAGAGACCTCGTAGTATAGGTATCGAAGGCAAGGCGCCTATCTATTACAGCGCGCTTCTTAAACTCCTTAAGATTAATCGCTCTGCCTGCTTTCCTTTTAGTCATTTCTGTAGAAAAAAAAGCTGCTGTAAAGCTGTTGTTACTGCGCGTTGGCCGTCGCTAGAGCAGGGCGGCGTAGAGCAAGCGGTCAGGAGTGAACGGCTGTGAGCGAGAGGGCGGGCGCCGGCAGGACATGGTAGTTAACAGCATGTCAGAGGTTGGCATGTTGTAAATTCCACAGACTGGACTCTTGTCTTCAGTTTGGTGTTTGGAGAGACAGCAAATTGATCTACTTTGAGCTTAGCCCGTTGGGGGGCGTAGTGACCGAAAACAGGAAGGCGCACCACAGCATCCTCAAAACGGTACCACGACAGACGGCGGGTCGGGCAGGAGAACTTGTTTTCAACGTCCTATGGTCGTATGTGACAAGGACAGGGACAAATGACACTTATATTCTCGGCGTCGTGTTGGAAGGTATCCTCCAGCTGACCTCAGAACTCACCGTAGGACTGGCACCTCGGTACTGCCATCAATCTCCAATATACTCACAGGACTTCTAGATCTAAAGGGAAACCGACCGAGGGACTGTCTGCACAGGTGACAGGGAAACTCATCCTCGTGCGATAGCGAAGAGTAATTCGCCCGGGATCGGTATGGAGGTGAGTCTGTAAGAGGTAGGAGTGAACATGGTGCGCGCTGCAATTGATGGAAAGCTCCAATACGCCGAAGCTGCTTCGTTACATCGTCTGCTTCAGTCGTGCATGACTGCAACAAGACGTTGATGATCTTGGGCCGACACCTGAACGTTCGATACCGACGACGTGCCGGCGCGGGGAAGCCACCAGCCATACCGCATCTGGCATTACATCCACACGCTAAAACCTAGGAAAGCAAGTCCAGTTGATACGATCCTTGACAAATATACAACCTACATCTTATTACGCGGAAGTCGACATCCGCTGCGAACCGGTCTTGCGCATATGGCGATGATTAACCATACCAGCATAGTTCCTGAGAGGCATAAAATGCAGGTGCTGCCCATGACCGTCGCAGGGACCATTCGGAAGGAGCCATAGTGCCTTGCACAACAATGCGGACTTCAACTCCATCTATGATCACGCTCGTAGTGAGCTCCTTCTCCGGACTCGCTGCGGCACAAACAGCAGGACCTTACGAGCCAACATGGACGTCAACCGACGCTCACAACGCCTCTCCTGAATGGTTTCGCGACGCCAAATTCGGGATTTACTGGCACTGGGGCGCTTTCACCACTCCCCAATTCGCGAGCGAGTGGTATGGTCGTTACGTCTACGAGCCCGACAGCGACGCCCGCAAAGAACACACACGCCGCTACGGATCCCCAGAGGTTTGGGGATACGACCATTTCGTCACCGGCGCGAATGACCTGAATGGCAACTTCGTGCAATTCCACCCCGTGCTCTCCTCCCAAGGCGGTACGTGGGATCCTGAGGACTGGATTGCTGCCATCAACGCCTCAGGTGCCAGATTTGCTGGTCCTGTAGCCGAACATCATGACGGCTACTCGATGTGGGACAGCAAAGTCAACGAATGGAACTCTGTCGCTTACGGTCCTGGAATCGATCTAGTGAAGCTCTGGGAGGGTCTGGTCAAGGAGACGGGGATGAAATTCATGATCGCTATGCATCAAGCCTTCAACACCAACGGCTTCTACCAGTACGCACCACAGCAGACGAACAGCAGTCTCCAGAAGTTCTATGGCCAGCTTGGCAAGGAGAAGTCCGATGATCTCTGGCTCGCGAAGCAACTCGAGATCCTCGACCATGTGCAGCCGGACATGATCTGGAATGACTTCTCCCTCGATAGCCCTGGATGGTGTCAGGACGCTCCAGGCTTTGCCTGCAGTATTGGCGAGGCGCAGCGTCTGGATTTCCTTGCACACTACTTCAACCGCGGCGTGGAATGGAACAAAGATGTTCTCACGACCTACAAGCACTTTGACTCAGGCCTGCGCAACACATCTGCAGTAGCAGACTTTGAGCGTGGCGGCCCAGCAGATATCGTCCGTCCGTACTGGCTCACAGACGACGCTATAAGCGCATCCAGCTGGAGCTACACCGTCGGGATCAAGTATTACAACTCCACGCAGATGATCCACTCTTTGCTGGACCGCATCAGCAAGAACGGCAACATGCTGCTCAACATCTCGCCGACTGCGGCTGGCATCCTGCCAGACGAGCAGAAGAAAGTTCTTTCCGATATTGGCGCCTACCTCGCACGCTACGGCGAGTCTGTGTACGAGACTCGCGCCTGGGACATCTACGGCGAGGGCCCAAACATGGCTGGGGGCGACTCCTTCACCGCCCCGCTAACAGGAAATAGCTCCGACATCCGCTTTACACGTAACAAAGCCAAGGACGTGTTGTACGCTACAATACTCGGATGGCCCAATAGCAGCGTTGTATCGATCAAGGCCCTTGGCTACAGCGCCATGGTTGACTTAAGCAATCTGGCATCTATCGAACTGCTCGAAGACGCGGCCGGACAATACACCGGCGTGGCCAATTGGACGCAAAATGATGCCGCACTGAGCATCCGTCTTCCATCTGAACCCTTGGACTCGCAAGCGTATGTGCTCAAGCTCAGCTTCAACGGCACTATCCCTGTGCCTCAGATCGCCGGTGGCGCCTCGTTGTTTACGGGCAGTACTACCAAGGGACCGGGTATCTCGTTACCGCAGGGTGGCTTCTTGCCTGTGTTTTTCGAAGATGCTGGTATGAAGATAAAGGATGTGAATCTTCTGCGTGTTGGTAATGGCGCTGCTGTGACGGTGTATACAAATGGGGATCTTAGCGGGAACTCCTCGGTGTACACAACGGGAGAGTATGCGATTGAAGCAGGGGGTATGGGGTCAATCAAGGTGGCTCCCGCATGATAATCCTTAGATGAGATGACAATGGAACGTGTTGCTTTCTGGACCATGCACCATCTGGAAGGACAAAAGATTGTCACTTCTGACGAGACGTTGGAGCAATTGCAAACGGTCCGGTCGAAGCTCATGGTATCGGAAACGCATTGTGTACTTTTATGTCTGACCTGAACAGGAGTTCGCGAGGCTGAGGCTGCGCAGCCCCGCACCTCTTGGCCGTCGGCAATACACACCAGGCCTCGTCAGCGCGAAGCGGTTCAAATTCTCTGGAAGCACATTTCTAACACTCGTGGACTTGGTTTTGGATCTTACACCAGTAGCGCCGTTGGTAGGGGCTAAGTGCCCCCATTTAGTGAGTAGCGACGCTCCTCGAGCACGCGATCGGAGCTCTAAACGTGCCGAATTGAGGATTGCTGTTTTGGTCATGAACAAACATTTAACACGTATTATGGTGTTGGCCTCAATGGCATAGCGCTGCGGAAGTTGTCAAAGTAGATTACTACTACTACTAGCCGTATGACGTCATGGCCATCAATGCTAATGTGGCTTAGGGCACACGCCAACTGCTCCTAGACCGGCAGCCCTGCACTCTAGCCTCCAGAACGCGTCGTGAGCTTCGGGTATCGCTCTCAAATCTACATGTGTTCCAGCACCCTGTCCCTGTTGATATGTTGTGACTGCGCTGCGCGTCGACGTTGAACGCAGGGCGCCTGACGAGGCTGTGCCCTGAGACGAGCCGCCAATCAAGGCTACCTAGGTAAGCGGCGTAAACTCAAGGCTTCCCAAGCTGTCTCGCTGTCGCCCTATCCGACCTAAGCTTTGTCGCGACGACTTCGTGTATAGATTGGGTCACGAAGACGCTTGTCATAGACATTCTGAAGTGATAGCCACTATGAGTTTTGGCATAAGTATAGGCGACCTGCTCAAGCTTGGTGAAGTTGCTGGGCGAGTGTACAAGAATTGTCCGTGGTCGCAGCTTATAGATCGGCAATAGATACTAATCTTTCCCAGGCCGCGACTGTACGGGTGACTACAAACATCTGACTACTGAGGCACGCAGTCTCACGAATCTCCTCGACGACATCCAAGACAAGTACGATAAGATACCCCCACACAAGCGCCAACAGCTTCTCGATGCATACGATCCGTGTATTGCTGTTCTGTCCGAACTCGACAAGCTACTCGAGCATTACAACTCGCTCGATACGAAAAGCAAGCGAGCATGGGATCGACTGAAATGGGATCCAGAGAAGTCTCGCAGTCTGCGGGAGCGACTGGCTTCGAGTGTTGCGATGCTCAATGCCTTCTACAACTCCTTGATACATGATAATCAGGTGCTGATCCTGGAGGCTTTGGAACGTTTAGAGCTGGATTACAAGGGCGGCTATCGCGAAGAGAGCATTGCCTCGATCGAGCGGATCGCTACTTCAAACGACCACGAGCAAGAGATCGACGACGATGCTGCTTGGACACAGATCATTCGCGATCTTGAGGACGTTGGTATTTCTGACAAGGTTGCTCTAACGTACCGGGACTTCGTGGTGGATTGGTTCATCAAGGCGGTCAACGAAGGCAGACTATTGGAACAAAGTACGATGTCTCGTAGTCTGGGCTCGACGAGGCCCTCTTCGAGCGATGGCTTCGAGATAGACTTGGTGTCGTCGTCACTTTCAGGCGTCAATCTGGAGGAGAAGAGTGGCGCCGTTTTCTTGGAGGATGTCGCTTCGCATCCACCTAAGTTGCGTCCGCTGCAAAGATCAAACTCGTCGAATGCACCCGAGCCCCTGCACATTGCCTACTCCGCTAGAGAACTGACAGACCAGACCAATGGCTCACGCTCGCCCCCGGAGGCTCCAGAACTTACGCAATTACCATCGCCATCCGCTCATGCTCCTGAACCCTTACAAAGAACGGAACATGATGCTCCTTTGGAGATATTCCGACCAGTCGCTTCAGCATCTCAAGCGCCTGAACCGGTCTCTCCCGCGGCATCTCAAAATTTGGACGAGAGAGCCAAGAACATCATGGATGCGTGGATGAGACGCGATTTTGTGCTAGCAACGAGGTTGCTCGAAGTGCAGCTTGCAGCTGTCGAACGTGGTTCGGTAGCATCCAATGGCTTGCAGCCAGACCGGCGTGTCTTGCGACACTGCATCGGTGCGTGCGCATCGTTCAGTGGCGAGCTTTCAAAAGCAAAGCTCTTCTTCGAAAGCGCCTTTAACGGAATCTACCTGATCAGGAATCTTGATGATGGCGATATAGCCGCAGCTCGTTGGCTCGGAGATGTTTGCCTGCAATTGAAGGAGTTTCATAACACAGTGTTGGCATGGAGCGTCACTCTTGAAGGCTCCATACGGCGCTTCGGCATCTCGCATGATCGAACGCGGCACACCATGCAGGAGCTGCTCAAGCTAGACGAATGGCTGACAGCCTTCGAAGGCATCAACAGTCATTTCCGGGCGAATGTCGACCCCACCGACATTTTCTCTGGTACCCACGCACTAGAGAAGAGCGAGCTTGTGCGCGCTACCCAGGCACGTGTGAATGAGGGGCGTCAAATCAGATTTGGACGTCCTTCAATCGCTATCCGACCGCGCCCGCGGCTGGGAACGGTCCCAGGAGAGGCGTTTCTGACCGGTCCATTGGTCTCTTCAGGAGGATGGCCGTTGCAATGGGACTCCACCTTCTCTCCCATGGCCGTGTTTCAGACACAATGGCACCTGAAGCTTGCAAGACCAACACAGCCTGCATTAGCGGTCAGGGCATTGCGATGGAGCTCGCTTGGAGAGTCCAAGAAGCTCGACTTCGTCACTAAAGCCGGCAACGCTTGGCTAGTCGAGACCGTCAAGGCCATCCTGCGAGAACTGGGGGTCCAGCATGCTGAGCATCCGGACGAGAATATCATTGTCTGCTGCCTGCACAAAGATCGAGACGGCTTGGCCTGCACTGAAGGCGTCTTTATCGCGTTCTCGAGATTGCAATTTCGCAATGTGTGCGGCATCAGAGTCTCCGATGTAAGATGGTCTACGCGAAAGCCACCTTCTGCTTACGCACAAAAGTCACTGATGGACTTTGAGTCTCCAGTTGACACGGAGTTCAGAGATGTCATCAAAGAGATGCTGAACACAGCAGAAGCTCATCGGATTTCTACTACACCCACAGATGAAAAGGTCGCTGAGCAGTTCAGTTCGCGAACCTGGAAGCCGTGGGGTCCCTCGAAAAAGTAATCGGCTTCAACACGCTCGGCTACGGACCCGAACTCCGCATGGGCTGGTAACAGAGGATGATCTTGTCTGGTCGTCCGCTCAGGGGCTCGTTCAAAATTCTTAAGGTACCAGATAATGCATCCGCGCTCGTGGTCTCCAAAATTGGGGCAGCTCGAAGAGATTGTCCGAAGCACTCTGATGTAGCTCTCTCCACATCAAGTCTCTGCTGAACGGTGTGGACGGCGATCCCCACCCCGGACTCCGGCAGCGTGCATGCTCATTGTTCGAGACCTTCGACAGAGAGTAGGGAAGGGTTCGGCGCGTGCTGGCTGAAACGCTCGCTTGTGTTACCCACATGTATACGCACATTTCGTCGATACCAGTCGATCATCAGAGTTGCCATCAGCCGCACCTTGAAACGTACCTGTAATCATCGCGTACTGTTCTCTGCCAGTATTGCCGCTGCACATGCAGCATTGGCAATTATGACGTCCACAGCTGCTATCACAGGTTCGGGTCGGGACAGTCATGTCTCGTTACGCACCGTCTCCGCACGAATGAGCTTAGCTGTCGCAAACAAGGTTCATCCACCCTACCTTAAATCATCCTCATCTCGTTGTCCAGCGCAGCACATGGACTGGGCCGCCCGCACTGGACATAACTCCTCGCAGGCAACACAGACGAGAACAACCATAGCGGTTGGCGACTTTCCCTGCCTCAGGCTAAGTGAGGGACCCGCGACCGCAATCTTCACATGCACAATCTTCATCGCGTGCCAGTGTCGTATATGCTGTACAACAATCACTGAAACGATCGTCAGCGCAAAATGCATCCCTCCTGGCGCCAGATTGCCTGAGCGCAAAGGATGGTCATCAGCAGTTTGCCTTACACATCCGTGACCCGTAACAGGCCTGAGCGAGATCAGAGGTCTTGGCCCCAGGCACACAAGCAAACCCGAAGTCCCCGCGAAATTGGAGATGACAGAGTTAGCCCCGCCAAGCTGCAGATTGCTGTGGGCTTCCGCTCCCCTGAACACTTGAGCGTTGCGTTACACCAGGCGCTTGCCAAACTGCGAGACCTCAGCTGCAGGAGCTGCGATTCAGAGACTCAGAGGAGGACCCGTTTGAACGTTTCGCAGCGTGAGCTACTGCATGCGGCCGATGGCAGGTGGACTTGCTCAGAAGCAACACCAAAGAGGACAGTTAAATGAAGGGCGGTACCTGAATTAGCGCGTCCGAAAAGGCGCCACACTGCGGCTGACCTTACCAAATCATTCTCTAGCGGTTCGTTACCGCCGCCAAGCTTCGCGTTTGTGTTTCAAGTTGGGACCTGGTGGCAGGTCTCATTGGTCAGATGTTTAAGGCTGACAACACCCCCGGAAGACGTCAACAACTCCATCGCAATTCCGGCACGATTCGTGGTTTCCAGGGGATCTGACACCAGGAACACATCCAGTGGGGCGGCAGCGCGGCAACCTAGCCACAGGGATGCAGCGTTGAAGAATCGGCACAGGGAATCTGACCCAGCTGGGCTTCAAAAGCCCGATTAGATCCTGCCTCCACGATTTCTTTCCTTACCTTCGGTCTTGACCTCATAACCAACCACTGTCCTTCCCTTCGGCGCTCAGCTGCCAGTTCACTCCTTATCGTCGCCAGTCGACATCCATTCATTTTCACGCTCTGAAGGTCCTAGTGACTCAGTCTGTTCTTGTGCCATACTACGACAATTTCGTTTTGGACAACCAACACATCGAAATATCACACCAATCAAGATGAAGACTCAATCTATGCTCCTCGCGGCTCTGGCCTCTGCGCCTGCGGCTCTCGCCCACACCGCCTTCACCGACTTCTACGTCAACGGTATTCCTCAGGTTCGTACTTCGTGGATATGTCAAAGTCTGAGTATCGCTGACACTCCCTAGGGTGATGGTGTCGCTATGCGTATGAGCACCAATGTCGAGCACTCTACCGCTCCCATCTCTAGTCTTGGCAGCGATGACATGGCCTGCAGTACGTTACCTAGCCTCGATCATGGGATCTCTTTCTGACCGGTCAATCAGATGTTGGTGGATCAAAGGGTGTCTCTCGCGTTCAGTCTGTCTCTGACGGTGACACACTTTCTTTCGAGATCCGTGCCTGGCCTGCGGATGCTTCCAAGGAGCGTCTCGACCGTGGACACAAGGGTCCTTGCGCTGTCTACCTGAAGAAGGTCAGCTCCGCCATCGAGGACACAGGTTAGTCGATAATCTCTTCTAATCACGGACTTCTACTGACATCTAGTTTCAGCTGCTGGCGACGGCTGGTTTAAGATCATGGAGCATGGCTACAACTCTGACACCGATCGCTGGTGCTCTGACGAGGTCATCGACAACAACGGTCTCCTCAACGTCAAGCTGCCTGCCGGTCTCGAGGGCGGTGACTACCTCGCTCGTCCTGAGCTTCTTGCTCTTCACGCCGCAAACGACAACGACCCTCAATTCTACACTGGTTGTGCCCAGATCTTCCTCAAGAGCGATGGCAACCTCGTTCCTGAATCCACCGTCTCCATTCCCGGATACGTCGACTACGGCCAGCCCAGCACCAGCTTCGACATTTACAACAAGGACGCTTCGACGTACGAGCTCCCTGGTCCGAAGCTCGCCAAGCTTACCGCCAATGCCGCTCAGACCGCTTCCACAGGCCAGACCACCCAGACCGAGGGTCTGAAGCCCGCTGGCTGCCTGGCCGAGAACGCTAATTGGTGCGGTAAGGAAGTCTCCGACTACACCACCGAGAAGGGCTGCTGGGCTTCTGCCGAGGAGTGCTGGCAACAGTCCGAGAAGTGCTTTGACTCCGCTCCCATCACTGGCAACAAGGGCTGCACGCTATGGCAAACTAAGTGCCAGGCCATCAACGACCAGTGCAACGCCGGGAACTTCCAGGGCCCACCTAACAAGGGCAAGGTCCTCGCCCAGGAGAAGAAGAGCATCGATGTTGGCACTATCCTGTCTGGCCAGATTGATTCCGGTAACGTTGACACCACACCCAAGTCTACCAAGAAGACCTCCGCCGCTTCTACCGAGGCCACCAGCGCTCCCGCTGAGAAGCCCAAGACGTCCTCCACTGTTACCGCTGCTAAGCCCACCGCTTCTGCCATCGACGACTACTCCTCGCCCGACATCATTGACTCCGAGGCTAAGTCTAGCTACGCTGCTCCTGCCGAGGCTGAGGCACCCAAGGCGACTTCAACCAAGGCTGCCGCCACCTACGAGGCTGCTCCCGCTCCTACACCTGCCCCTGAGATCCCTGAGTCCTCTGAGGGTGGCTCGAGCTGTAAGGAGGGTTACGTCTGCGTCACCGTCACCGACGTCGAGACAGTCACCCAGTACATCACCGTTACTGCTGACTACCGTAAGCGTGGCTCTGCTCATGTCCACCGCCGCTTCGCCCGCCGCTAGATGTGTCTGATTTACAGTGATTCGATGTGAAGATTACTTTCTGCAACGTTTGTTGCGAGCGCAAGGCTCTGTTTGGGATGCGAGCAAGGTGCTCTTTGAGACGGTCATGGTCATGATACATACGGTACCAAAAAAACTCGCAATGTTTACTGCTTAGCCACATAATTCCTTGGACCTTCGCGTGACGCTCTTTAATTAAGCATGCACGCCTCACGACTTCCCCTCCAAGATGTTTTTAGCCTCTTCTCGAATCCGCTCATCACACCACCTCATCAACGCCGGCCCAACACTGATCCTCGCAACGCTCAGCTCCGCAATCTCACTTACACTCAGTCCCCCCGTCTTCCCTCTCACCAAAATAACATTCAGCCTCCCACTAAGCGCCTCACTCGCCCTCTTCACCTCAGCCCTCTCCCACCCCCGCCTCGCCGGCCCACCCCAGATAAAAACATTGAACGCCCCGGCCTCCAAGTACCTCTTCCCACGCTCAATCGCTTCATTCACATCACTCCCCTTAAACAATGCATCCGTGCGCGCATTAATCACAAAATCCGGAACACCCTCTTCCCTCGCCACAGCCATGACTTTCCGAATGCGCTCGCACTGCTCATCCACACCATATAACCCCCCAATTTCACGCCCAAAGTCCTCGAGATTGATGCCGACAGCGCCGAGCTGGATGACGGCGCGCACACCCTCTTCTAGCTGCGTGGCGAAGCCGTCTTGGAAATCGACGGTCAAGGGGAGATTGTGTGTCGCGGCGACTTTGGCGATGATGCGCGCGGCGCGCAGATTTGTGGAGAGGTCTAGCTCATCGTCGGTCAGCCCGGCGGCGGCGGCTATGGCGAAGGATGCTGTTGCGAGGGCTTTGGTGCTGGAGAGGGACGCGATGGTGGTGGCGGTGATGGCGTCCCAGATGTTTGTGAGCACTAGAGGCTTGCCGGGGATGTGGAGGCTGCGGAAATGTTTTGCCGTATCGTTTTGGGTTCGTGGGGACATGGTGATGGTGTTTGAAGGTACACACGGTGATGTACTTGAGCTGCTCGATAGGCGTATGGATCAGCTACCTGGAATAGTTATATATACGATTTTCTTGTCTCTGTAGAGGGGCTCTCGGCTATCCTCGTCGCGCCTAGATGAGTCAGACAGCGTCAGGGGGCCACTAAATCTACGCTGTGATCTCGTTGTCCGAAGAGTAAGGAAGGCAATACTTTGCGAGCCTCGGTTCCGGATGTCTTCAAACCAACGACTCACATCGCAGCCGTGAGTAGCCGTTCGTGCATGTACTGGATGTCAGGGGCTATGCAGCGTCAAAGGTACAACAGTCATCCGTGGTTTCCTTTTATGAAGGCGGGTGAAGATGCGATGATGGTGATCGCAGCGGGAGGCTGCGAGTGATAGATGTGGAGCGGCTGGACCTTCCTCTCCTGGAGAAGCTTCATCGACGAGCGACAACAAACCACGATCATTGCAAAGCCAGTTTAAAAACGATTGTTGGGTTTGTTATCAAAGTTCACACAGAGGATAGAGAAGTTGCAAATGCTTTGAATGCTTGTGGTCTATCCTATTGAAGAATATTTCCACTGAGGGTATCATGATATAGCTCACTGATAGTCAGACACCTTGTCCACAACTCACTATCCCATACCGGCCTGATTACCCACCCACCGTACCAGTATCTCTTTACGATAATTCCCGAGCCCGTCTACCTCCTCCTTCTTTTTTAAAGCACCCTCGCGAGCACCTTAGTAGCCTGCTTCCTTACCAAGCTCTGCACAAATCTCCTCGCCACCCCCTTAACGCTCTCCCTTAGCCTGCCAAACACCCCCCTGACACCTACCCTCTTCTCTTGCTCTCCAACCTCTTCTGCCTCTTTGATACTCCGGCTATACCTCTCTTCCCTCTCAACCCCATGTCTTTTATTTGCAAGAGGAGTTGCCTCGCTAGCACCGACAATATGCACATCCTGCCTGTGCACATCGCTAAGCGGATGACATTCCGCAGTGCCGATTTTCTGGATGGGCACGTCGGCGATCGAGGAGCGGATGCTGGGTATTGAAAACACCTCTGTGACCGGAGAGAGGAAGTGCGGTTGGCGCTCACAGAGTTGGGTTTTGACGCGTGGCCACTCAGATACGAGGGGTTCGTTGAAGCGGATATCGAGTCTGAGGTGCTGCTCGGAGGAATTGAGGACGGGTTTCTGGACAGAGCGCTGAGCGAGTGGCGGTGAGGGCGGAGAAAATGACGGCGACGGTGGCAGAGGTGGGTCCTTGAGCAGTGTGTCGGAGAGGGTGGTGATTACTGAGCTTGCGCTGGACACGGGTAGGGCGATGTTGTGAGGCAAGGCGGGCACATGGCGAACAGTCGACACGTCCGAAGCCGAGGTGTTCGAACTGAGCACTGAGTCGAGGGATGGCATGCGCTGAAGGCCGAGTGACGGCCGGCATCGGACTTCTGGAGCGTTGATGAGCTTTGGCGTGCGGCGTGGGCGCATGGGCGACAAGACCCGCACAAGGTCTAGCGATTTGGCGCGCTCATCGTTTGTCACGATGTCTGCGGACGAGCAGTTGGCGAGCGGCGAAGTGATGTAAGGAGCATGACCGCGTGTTTGCTTCTGGAGTCCTTCGTCAGAGCTCTGTGCTGAGTCTTTGCGAGGTGCGATTGCGGACAGCATGGTTGCCGGTGTGCTGAGCGAAGCCATCATGAGATTGAGATCCGGTATACCAGATCACCCCGATCGCTTGGAAAAAGCGAGAGTTTGTCCTCTGAGACTACGCCTTCAGCGATCGTCACTCCTGGGGTTGACCTTAAGAGGAGGGTCTGTTGCAAGGACAAAGCTAGGAGGCCTTCAACGTTTATTGCACGTAAGTGGAGCAGTTGTGGGAATTTGTCCAGACTATTGGTGAGGGTGAAATTGCAGTGCAGTAAAAATGGTGAAAAACGATGTGGGTTGTCGTTCGCCTTGCACCAATATTACAACTGTGGGCAACAATGTTATAATTGTAGACCAAGGGTGCTATGTTGTTGACATGTCCACCTCCTTGACTGGATCTTCGGACATGGCGAACATGGGCACTTTCCGTGTTGGGCTCCCAAGAGGGTTCTGCAACCCAAGTGGTGGCTCCTTCTGCGGTTCTGCCTGCTGTAACACCGCATCTGCCTTTCCGTGATTTGGGCTGTGTGCGACTTCCTGACGCGTCCCGAGGTGTGTTCCATGGCTTTCGAGACCCTGATATTGGACCCCGTTCAAGTGCGCCGATGGGAGTGATTGCTCCTCTTCACGAAGCGTATCTGGCATGTTAACGTGAGGCTCAGCGTGCGATTGAGGCTCTTGTTGCACATGATCTTCTGTGTCTCCGTTGGTCTCTTTCCCCGCTCCAGGCTTCGGCGCAGCACGTTTCTTCCGTGCCTGAGCGATCAAATCGTCGAAGTCGTTTTTATGTGACTTTGCATGCCCGCTGCCATCGAAGTCTTTCCTCATGACTTTGCTCTCTTTTACGTCTGCTCTCCCTCCTTGCGTGTTCTCCCACTCCTCGAGTTCCTTGAGAAGCTGTCTCTTCGGTCTCCGTACTCTCTCGTCCGCATCGCAATTCGAATTATGGATGTTCAGCCACTCGACGTGCCGGCGCCTCATCAAGTCTTTATTGCCCCAATTCGGTATTCCAATTTCTTGCAGCTTCTTGCGTAGCGTGCCTTCCTTCATCATCGAATAGTTCAGCGTCGAGAGGCGGGTCGGTGGGGGTGAGGGTTCCCTCTGTCGCCGTTGTAATACTGCGGGGAAAGGGTTTTTGGTTCTAGAGGAGCCAAGTTAGCAAAGCCAGAGAACAGCGCATCTGCTGCAACGTACTTCGAGCGGGTACTTCGTCCTTGCGACGAGCTCTGCCCTGTGCAGACATCCAGATGATTGAACACCAGCTCCTGCTTCATAGTCTCGTTGCAGATGGGGCACTTTGCCATACCCTCAGGCATGAAATCTTCGTCGCCATCATCTCCGCTGCCCGGCACCTCAACCGGCGCATCGTTCGAGCCTGCATTGCGCCGACTACGCCTTGTCTGCCGCGATCTTGTTTGCCTCACATCCTCCTCTTCTTCCATATCCGTGTCTTCCAGCTTCCTCTTCTTGTTGCTGCCAGCGGCTGTCCCGTTCTCCTGGTCTGCGCGCGCCAACTCCAGCGCCTTCGGTCTCGCCTCTTGAAAGCGCATGACAACTTCCCTCACAGCAATGTTCGGCGCCAACTTGTCGCTCGACAGAACCGTCCTGCAGCTCGGACATTTGCCGTCGGCGGCTATGCTTCTTCGTATGCATATCGAGCAGAAGGTATGCGAACACGATGTAATGACGGGATTCGAGTAGAACTCCTTGCACATCTCACAGCGCAAGGCTGCCTCAAGTGGTTCGAAAGCGGGGAGACTCGTCGCTATCCAATCCGTGGAGTCTGGAAGGTCGAAAGTGGAGTCCATCATCGATTTTCCCGCTCAAGAGGCATGAAGATCGGAGTGTTCTTAGAGGACGGCAGAGGTATGAAATGCGCAGCCTGCGCAACGGGTTCAAACAGCTTGCCGTTGGCGCTCGACGCGTCGCGGTGGTCGGTGCTCTGAAGCAACGCGACGTCACGACATCTCGTGGCTGCGATGACGACAAAAAGGTAAGCACGGTTTGTTTGGCCATAATCCAAAGGTTTGGAAGGTGAGTGTAACATTTGCGGTGGTTCACGGGCCCTCAGTTGAAATTGGAAATGACAAATAATTAAGGAGCACCTGCTTCCCTTCGCCTTTGTTTGGTCTTGCTAGCAACAGTACTTTGTCACAAAGCGATCCGCTATGCTTTCATTCAATCGTTATCTTCGTTGGTGTCTATTCGTGGCTGAATCTCTCATTCATGCGCTGCGCCAGCTTGACATCAGCATGGAGTCCTGGAAGCTCACGCTCAGAAGGCGTTGATCTGTCCATGGCTGCACTGCTCAACAGCCAGCTTCAAACGATGCTGCATGCTCATCAAAATCGTCGTGTATACCTTTGATGCTCCGTTGAGACTATCAGACCTTAAATACTGCGCTCTTGCTCTTGACGCCATCGAAGACGCATGTGTTGTCGACAGGGATGTACTGCTCGGTGATGACCTTAATAATCTCCTGAGACACAATGCCGCCAGTCAAGGCGGAGACGTTGTGCAGTTCAGCCCCTCCAGCACGAGCGCTGTTGTTCTGTCAGCTACCCTCCAACGCACTAGGATCTCACAAGACTTACAATTCTTGGGCGAACTCTCCAACCCTTGTCTTGATCGCCGAGTAGTCCGGGTCTTCGACCCGAGTCTTGGCTTCGTTTATCAAATCATCCATAATCTTATGAGCAATGCCAGTGAGCTTCTCGGCGTCTGTGTCTGCATCGGTCTCGCCAGGTGCTTGCGGCGCGCCACCTAGTGCATCCTTGTTATGCGTTGCAGTGAACTCATCCCATGCCAGGAACGCGATGTATAGCGGGAGTAAGGTGCCGTCGAATGTGAGCTCTTGCGCTGTAATGTATTAGTGCGCGCTGATCTGCTGCGTGCATAAACGTACCGAGAGATCTCGCCCTATCGCCCCACTGGACCTTCTGGCCAGCCTGAACGACGTGGAACGGCCGTCCACGCACAAGCTTGATGTGTGCTGCGTTCTTGCAAAATGCCTCAACATCCTTCTCGGCAATGGGCGTGCTTCGGTTGGCGTTGCGTTCGATGAAGCGGACACTCTCGAGCACCTCCGCGAGATCCTTCCTTGCCTTGGACTTGTATACATTCTGGAGTTCGATGTAGTCCTTCGACCGAGCCTTCATATCCGGCACCGCGCCTGGCACTGGAAGCACGCCGTACTTGGTGTAGAATAGCCCAACAGCGTTGGCGATCACCCAGAACGAAGGCGAGTCCTCCTTAACGACGACACATTCGGGAGCAAGGAAGATCTCTTTGACCGAGCTGCTCGCCTCTGGAGGATTCAACGACTTCAGAACAGCTGCAACTGCTTCGTCGAAGTTCTCCTCTCCACCCTCAGGGTTGTTTGTCCTCGCCGCCTTTGAAACGGTCGATCTGAACTCTGTCTTCTCCTTGTAGTTCTGCGGCACCTGACCCTCGTGTGTCTTCTTCCATTCCTCCAAGAAGCGTAACAGCAGCGCAAGGTATGGTACATGTCCATGGTCGTCAGGGCTCATGCTGTCGAGACTCGCAGTCTTCTCGTTTGCGAACTCGATGAGCTCTGGCCATGGCTTCAGCAAGCGCAGATCTGTAGTGGTCTCGGTATCTGGGTGTGTATCGACGATAGGGAAGGCGGGTGGTACGTGTACTGAGAAGTGCGAGTAGAAGCCGACCGAGTGAACGTAGAAGAGGGGGACCAGCGCTGCGCTTGCGTGGTCAGAGAGCTTCACGAGCAGCTCTGAGCGGATCGGAGCAGTTGCGATAATGAGCGTGTATGGTTGGAGCGCGTCTGGCTTGACGAGCCATGATTCGATGGGCTGTGGAAATGGGTGAGTTGGAATCAAGCTTGATCTACAACTACACATACCTCTGTGATGGCGTGACCCTCGACTTCGGGATTCAGCTCCTTGAGAAGATTGGTTGTGTGCTCGGCGCGGAAACCTCCAAGATGCTGGTCTTCCAGAAAGAAGTTCACACCCAAGTCTGCCTCGGTCACGACAGCGGAATCCTGGATCGTGAACTGGCCGACACCAGGCAGAACGAGGTTCTTGAGCGTTTCGGTACCAACGGCTCCGGCCCCGTTATTTATCAGCAGAATGTGCGAGTTCTCGAGCGCAAGCTGCCCGGTCGCTCCCCACAACCGCAGCTGCCGGTCGTACCTGCAGTGGTTAGAAGCTTCTCTATGCCATTGCATGCGGTAGCCACCCACTTCTTTTCCTTTGCAGTTGGCCCTTGTACTGGAGGAGGTAGATCCGCCATCTTGTCTCTATAGTTGTGGGTGTACAAGTGGAAGTCGTTTGTTTGCGCTGGAGCAACAGTAGGCAGCTCGATTCTGCCACCGCCTTCGACGCGACCGCGGTCATCACTGACGTGGGGCACAGGTGGGGCAGGTGCGATTCGAAGTGACGGGGGCCTTACATGTTCCTGACTAAATACTTGAGACACCCGCGCACAAGACTGCTACGGACTTCATTCCTAACTACCTTTACTAGCACCAGGCTCCAGATCCCATACGCCCTGTCATTCATCTATTCAATTACTTGTTTACTGTGCCTCAATTCGTGTTCGATCAAGCTATTGCTTCGCCCTTCGCCATGCAGGCTTTCAACTCTTTCCAGTTTTCCACCACCTCGCTTTTCTCTGCTTCCGTTGCTTGCCGGAACGCAAGCGAGGATCGCCGCAGTTGGATCAGTGCGATCTCTGCTTGAAGCGTGGTGAGATGCCTCCTCAAAAGGCCCCTTTCGATGCCTTTCAGGAAATATCCAGGAAGACCAAAGACCGCTGACTGTATTAGTGAACGTCTCCGTATGTGACTAATAGACTGCACGCACCTGCCATCGAATGGCAGTAGAAGCCGCCAAAAGCCCTACCGATGCCTTTGCCAAAGCCGCCGAAGCCTTCTTGTTTCGCTCCCAAGTATGGGTGTCTTACAATGCCCTGGAACGCATCGGCGAAACCCACCACGAACTCCTGGAGACTCTGTCAGCATGTACGCTTGGTTCGGCAGACGAGAGTCTACCTTTCCTGCGAGTTTGCAGCCACTTCCAAGCCCTGTGATCTCGTCTCTTCGCCTTGCTGGATCGTTGCGAATGGCGTAAGACGGCAAGTTACGGTAGCCGTTCGCTATGTTGTAAAAGAATGCAACCGGAGCTAATTCGAACAATCAGCGATACCATTACACCGACACGGTGACACTCACCTTTTGCGCCCGTAACCGAGAGGTCGCAGACAAAGTGCGCGGTAGCACTCGTGATCTGGTACCCTCGACCGCCTCCCGCCTTTTTCTCTGCAACCTTCTTGCGAATGGCTATCAGATTTGGGCTTGTACGCGGCTTGGTGAAGTTCTTCATCGGGTCGTCTTCATACGACTTTTTGGCCATTCTGTAGGCCATGTGGTTGAACTGCTTCGAGGTGATGCCTCTCTTGGGATCGAAAGCCTCTTCCTCGCCATTCGTCACAGTCCGCGCCAATGCCTCGACATCCATATGGTTCTCCTTCTTCTTCAGGCGATGCGAGAACTCAGTGGTATCTGTTCCAAGACCAGCCATCAAACCACCAAATGCAGCGACGGCGCCTACGATGGGACCTTCGGCGCCTTCATGTGTATCTGGGTCCTTCAGCAGGAATCTTACCGCGCATTCATTGAAAACAGTACTTACACCAATGTCTGTGTCGCAACCTGCGTCAATCATTGTTAGCCATGGCTTCGGCTGCTCACAAAGTCGAGGAACTTACAGTCGCAGATGTCGTGGATCCAGCAGCTTCTGCTCGGCGAGTGTGACCGCAGCGAAGCCACTCAAATGTGCTCCAGTCTGCTTGTCTCGCCAGATGGCAAGGCGGTCCGGACAGAGATGGCACCGCATGCCGTCAAGGTCGAGCTTTTGCTCAAAGTCTGCCACAGTATCACCTGAACCGTCCTCTTCCGCTATGCTCGCGGCCATTTTCTGTACGGCGATTTTCACTTCATCTCTCAACGCGAACGTGATGCTTTCGGCGAGACTCTGTGCTGTCATTTGCTTGAACGGCACGGGAACAGGGCCCGCTCCCGCTTTGGCGATCATCTGATAATTTTCAGCAATATGTTCAGCAAAGTTCAATACTCACATACCTGGCCCCAGAATGGCTGATCGCCAAAGAATGGCACGACCACGGTCGGCTTTCCTAACGCAATGCCAGCTGCTGTGGTTCCAGCGCCTCCATGGTGCACAACACACGAGACCCTTTGGAACAACCAATCGTGCGGACAATTGCCGATTAGGTATACATCGTCAGGCACTTCCCCAGCGCCGACACCTCCCCATCCTTTCGACACGATTGCCCGGACTTTTGCTAATTTGACTGCCTCGAAGATGAGCTTGGTAAGAGCAGTTGGATCCTTTACTACAATGCTACCGAATCCGATATAGACCGGAGGCGGACCTTTGGCAAGGAAGTCAGCCAGATCTTCAGGCGGAGTGTAGTTCGAGCCGGCCTTGAGAAAGGAGAAGCCAGTCACACTGACGTGTGGCCCCCAGTCTGACGGTCGTGGAATCAAAGCTTGCGACCAGAGATAGCTGTATGGCACACGGAGCCGTGGTATCAGCTGGTGGCCCCAAAGTGGGCTGATCGCGTCGAGCTTCAAGGTCTGCGTTCGAAATTTGTTGATGAGGTCGCCGAGGCCTTGCCAGGTAAGCAGCTACGACCGGTATTAGCAAGTTTCTCGGACTGGACAGCTTTCTTGACTTGCCTCCATGATCCCAAAGCTGAAGTAGTTGGCCATAGATGTCTCAACTTCGCCATATTCCATGGCAGCCAGCGGGTGATGGAAGGCTCTCGTTGGCGACCAAGGCATCGTAAATACCATGTGCAAAGGGATTCCCAACTTCTCTGCACAATGAATGTGCCCCATAGAAGGGGGATTCGCGATAATGGCATCAGCGATGAACAGGTCCTCTGGCGCGTCCACGTTCAACGCATGAATCCTTTCGCCCATACCGTCTCCTGCTTCGATGCAACTTCTCCAGGTCCCTTCGATCATCTCGGCCATCTCCTTTCGACGCTTGCCAATGTCCCCAGCTTTCACCGACTCCATGTTTGGCAACAGCCCAGGATTCTTGACCATGTACGCCATCAGCGCCTCCGGATCGCCACCAATGGAGAAGAACTCGACTCCATTGCTTTCCTGCCTCTTAAGTCAGAACTTCTGCGCAACCACTAGCTTTCACACTATGAGCACTCACAACGAAGTCTTTGAACGCCGGATGCGTGCAAATTCGGACTCGATGTCCATGCCCCTGGAGCAACTTTGCGATGGGAATGAAAGGTTGCACGTCTCCACGGGACCCGCAGATGTGGATTGCGATGTTCAACTTCGGTCTTGGTGTTGTGCTTGTTTTCTCGTTGATGAACTCGTCAACAAGGGCTGTACTTCCTCTGCGCGGCCTTGCACACTTCGCCGGTCGACATTCAGCAGCGTCATTCTGCACCTTGTCGAACCAGTACTTGAGGTGTGTCGTATTCCTGTGAAACTTTATTGCGACCTGGCCGAAAGTGTTGACACGTCCAGTACTCTGCGCTTTCTCGTCATGGTACTGGCCGTTTCGCTGATTGCTGCTGAAGTTGAGAGGCATCGTGCGACAGACAGCAATTCCTTGCTACATCGATGCAATCTCGAGATGAGGGAATCTAATCGCTGACGAGGTTGACAAAGACTGCATATCTGGTCCTGGTCCGCTGCACTCTGTTTGGGTAAGCAGTCGGACCGTATGAATCAGCGATGTGACCCAATCATATGCTTCATATGAAGCTCGGCATCTCACCTCTTATTGTTTTCGGCTCCCGGTCCCCAGCCCCAACGCGCGCGAACTGCACGCCAGACCGAGAACAACGCTTGATCTTGCCGCTTGGGGCGAGTCGTTGCGAATCCCACCGCGGATCGTCCGCATTGGCGCAGATCAAGTACAGCGGAGCGTCGGATCACAAAAACTACAACCACTGACTTCGGCCGCGCGAATTCGGCTTCTCGGTACGGACGTAATATTGCAGGAGCTCGACCAGTCTGAACTTCATTGACGTCGCCACGTCGCGCTTTGAGTGCTCATAATCGCATCGCATGCCAACCTGATCAACGACCGCATCTCAATCATGGCCGACAAACAAGAGAAGGGCATCCTGGGCCGGGCGCGAGGGGCATCGATCTCCTTGTTGAATGCCACACCCCAGCTGGGCATGTGGCAGGCTACAGGAACTGCAATCGCCCAAGCACCGAATCTGACCGAACTTCGCGATCCGGAATCTGGCGGCGCGAATATTGAGTTCAACGAGCATGGCCACTCGATCCGAGTTGCGCAGCCAGACGACGCTGGAGAGCTCACGCTTGTCAAGTCGCGAACGAAGACCCTCAGCAGCCCAATTGAAGAAATCATTGCACCAGAAGACACGGACGTCCACGGAAAAAAGAAGCACAGGCATCATGGTCTACATCGACGGCGAACACTGAAAGAGAAACATACCTCTTCACACAAGGAGTCCTGGGGTCCAACGATCAAGAATGGGCTGAAAGCATTCTGGGTCTTTTTCCTCACCCCATCCGGCTTCCTCATCACAATCTACGGTCTCAACATCGTCGTACGTTCCTGTTCTTACCAACCCCTCCCCTCCTGCTGACCAACCCAGGCCTGGGGCGCAATGCTCTTCTTCCTGCTCCTCAACGCGGCCCCCGCCATGTGCCACCCCAGCTGCAACGACGACTACAGCGCCCGCAAGATCTGGCTTGAGATCGACTCCCAGATCCTCAACGCGCTGTTCTGCGTCACCGGCTTCGGCCTCGCGCCCTGGCGCTTCCGCGACTTCTACTGGATGATGCGCTCCGTGCACGCGCACGACCAGAATGCTATGCGCCGTCTCTACGACCAGAACAAAGCGTGGTTCCGCCCGCCCGCGTGGTTCGAGGAGCGTGAGATGGCGGCTGGTGGCGATGAGAGGCATACATTCACGGGTGAGCAAGCGCCGCCGACGAGTATGTGGAAATTGGCGTTTACGGTCGACATGATGGTTTTGAATACGCTGCTGCAGGCCGTGTTGTGCTTCTTCATGTGGCATTACAACCGTTTTGATCGACCGACGTGGGCGACGGGAACGTTCATCGCGCTGGGGTGTGGTGTAGCTATGTTCGCTGGAATCATGAGTTGGTGGGAGGGCAGAAAGGTGAAGAAGATCGAGGGTCCAGAGATCAAGGTTGAGCCGCCCAAGGCGGAGCAGGTATGAATCGCTACAACGCCCGAAAGTAAAAGTAGTGATACGATCCTACGCGTTCAATCTGTTCAGTCTCGTAAATTCGAACTCCCAGCTTCCAGCCACGCAGGCATCTCAAGGTCCCCAAACCCGGTACACGCACTCTTCACGCACTCTTCCAGACTCCCAAACCGAAACTCCCGCCCCGTCAGCCCTGGGCCGTAGTGTGCGTACTTTCCCGAGTTGGTCACGATGCACTTCACATCCCGCTTGATCACCGGGTCGCGGATAAAGCACCAGCACGTATCCGTCAGCACTTGCACGCCGAACGCCTCTAGCTGCGCTATGTAGCCGGCCTGCGCCGCGAGACTGTGCTGTGCGCGCGACGTGGTCACGATCACGGATGTAGACAGGTGCTTCGTCCGGCCTTCCACGAGGCGAGCGAGGAGCCGTAGTTCGAGCAGAGAGAAATGCGGATTACCCAACGATACGAGATCTACAGTCCGCGGCACAAGTCGCCCGTCAGGACTCTGGTTGAAGGTCGTCCAAGTGCCGCGGAGGTCCTGCCATGTGAGGCTGATACGTGGTAAAGTCGAGGCGAGCGCGCTGTGCGAAGCGGCTTCGGGCGTGATGCCGAGCATGTGGTACATGGGTGCTCCTGCGCTCGTGGCAAAGGCGGCGGAGAAAGCTTTCAGGTCGTCGCGGGATGGCTGTGCTCGGGCAGTGCCGTCGAGACCGATGATAATGGGGATGCGTGAGCCTGCTTTGGCGCCGATTTGGTGGCCTAGGAGCGGCCAGAAAGAGTCATCGAGTACATCGCCATGCGTTGTCTCAGAGAACGAGGGTACGGAGATGGCGATCTGGGGAACCCTGTTCGATGCTAGGTGGATGCCGGCACAGGGAGCGCGGCCGGTCAGGGCGATGAGTGCTTCGAGCATGTTGGGGTACTTTGCTGTTCTGGCGCCCAGGACGGAGTTGGCATAGCATACGACGTTGGACTCGCCAAAGGCTACCTGGTCACCGAGCTTGGGTGCTGAGTCGAGTTGGTATGGTGCGCATGTGAATGACATCTGCGCTCCCATGTCCAGAAAGGCTTGTGCAAGCTCATCGCTCTCTATGCCGAAGGTCGCGTCAACGCCTAGATCTCGCCAGCGCTGTTGGTCGACAGTGATGGCGTTGACGGTCGTTGGCACTGCGAATTTACCACCCAGATCGCGAAGTCGTTTGCCAAAGAGCACAGAAGCTGGTCCGAAGTGAGCACCGTCGACGTGGGCCTGACTGACGGACATCAGTGATGGGGCTTTCATGATTGAAGCTGTTCTTATGATGATGTCCATAGCCAGTCCTTGAGCTTTCGTGTAAGCGCTCCCTTCATTCTGGTTAGCTGAACGCATCGCCCTGTCGTTCTCCGACAGCTCGGGCATATGCCGCTGCAGATGCTCAGCGCCAAAGCCAATGTAGATGTTATTGATGCTCTCTTCGAGCGGCTGATTCGAGACTCGGTGGTCGCGAACAAAGACATCGTCTCCGTTCCAACTCAGTATAGTTCTGAAGTTTCCTGGGCCTACGATGACCATAGGTATCTTCTTGCCAAACAGCTCTTCTGCAACAAGGACGCCTACAGCAAGGATCTCGTTAGTGCGCTCAAATATCAACGCACTCGGTCCGTTCCCGTTCATGATCAATTCCAGAATCGTGGCTGACCCTGAGCAGGATCCTCGTCCACCAGGTATCGCCAGAATCTTATCTTTCATGCATTGCCCGTTGAGGGGATGAGAGCGGTCGATCACGTTTCCAGTCTCATGGTCAACGCCGCCCCAAAAGCTGAGCTCCAGATCCGATGCTAGCAATTGGCCTGATGCAGTGCCATGGACATGTGGCGTGCCGTACACAACTTCACATTGTGGGCCTGATGTTGACGTTTCGAGCATATTATACGTCCTCCATCGATGGAGCTCACAAGCATCTGTGTATGCCAGCTCGTATATTTAGGATTGTGCTCTGGCTAGGATGTTTGCAGGAAGGGAAAATACTGAGGTCGTGTAAAGCAAATGCGAACCACCTGGGCACCGAGGAACGTGGGGGTAGGAGTGGGGCTCAAGCGTCATTGGCAGGAGCTCCCTGTCATCTCGCGACGAGCTCACCTTGACGTCTCTGCTCGTTGCGATCAGCAAATAGCCTAAATCATTCCAATAATTTCACGACTAGCTCTAATTGCTCGTAAAGAAGCAGCTGCAGTCGTTCGATGAGCTCATTATCGCGAGCTGCGCGCCCCACGCAGCAATTGCGAAGCATCAGTCATCGGCCACTGCACCGATCGAGACCCTCTCTTTTATTGCCCCTCAACACCAAAGCCCCCACCAAAGTCACATCGTGCCTTTCTGCGTCATTTGCACCTAACCGCGAACTCCCACACATTTCCTCCCGCCGACGCTTCACCACCACTGCATCCGTACTCAGCACACCCACAATGACCGATACAAACGTCGAAGCCGCGAAGCGCGCAGCCGGCCAGCAAGCAGTGGCTGACCACTTCGACGCCGCCGCCTCGTACGTCGGCATTGGCTCGGGCACAACCATCGTCTACGTCGTCGAAGCCATCAAAGAGCGCTCCACAAACCCCGCGATCCGCTTCGTGCCCACGGGCTACCAGTCGCGACAAGTCATCATCAACGCGGGGCTGACGCCGCTGGGCTTCGACTCGCTGCCGGACGGCGTGATGCTCGACGTGGCCTTCGACGGCGCCGACGAGGTTGACCTGGAGCTGAACTGCATCAAGGGCGGCGGCGCGTGCTTGTTCCAGGAGAAGCTGGTTGCGGAGCGCGCGAAGAAGTTTGTCTGCGTCGCCGACTACAGGAAGAGGCAGGATCGCTTGTTGACCAACTGGCCCACAATACCGATTGAGGTTGCGCCGCTGTCGCAGAACAAGGTGGCTGCTGCGCTGAGGACGCTGGGATCGACCGACCCGAAGCTCAGGACGACGCTGCTCGAGAAGTCGGGGCCGCTCAAGACGGATCAGGATTTCTACATCATTGATGCTGCGTTCCCGCAGCTGTTGACGAAGAAGGATGTCGAGAATGGTAAGGGCAAGGGCGATGGGAGTGACGGCACATGGGAGGTGAACAACATCGCAAAGGCCATCAAGAGCCTGACAGGCGTACTGGAGGTCGGTATCTTCTCCGGCCTGAATGGTCTGGATGCGCAGGCTCTGAGGGCGAAGAGCGGCGACAAGGCAGCAGTTAGCGGCGGGCAGGTCCCTGTTGCCGTATACTTCGGCATGCAGGATGGCAGTGTCGTGGTCAGGACCGCCGACGGTGAGAAATAAGCCAATCCTGCGGATGAATCACGCCCGCCTGCGGCTGGCATGCGATTCGAGAGCCGGTGAGAGTGCGCTGAGCCTGGAATGAAAGTGGATTAGATGTTCATGTGTATACATAAGGTCGGCGCATCGAACAGAGTATTGCTAAGCGGGAACCATCACGCGCAATACGTTCTAGAAGATGACACGAAGACATCCAAAAGTTTCACCTTCAATCTCCTTCCATTGGTGCCGTTCACGGAACGGAAGCGCTCACGAGAGTAGGCATCTAGGTCACGATGCACGGCAAAAAGGAAGGCCGTGGCCGAGAGAAGGGATGGGATTTCGAACGCCTGTTCCCTGATCTGAACCTGAGAATCTTGTCCGATTCGGGCCGCCTTTTTAAGACAAAAGGAAAGGGCACCTCAAGACCACAGGCCCAAGGTGCTTGTTTGCCTTAGCTGTGATGCGCAGCTACTTTCCTGAAAACAACTCCAATCTCTTGAAACATATACTCATCAACTCTCATACCTCATCGGAGGCAGTCACACGTCTTGTGAAACTCTCGCTTTAGCAGCGAAAGGCTGAAGTGTGGCCTTGCTGGTGCAGCAAGAAAAGGGCGCTGCTACCTCATCACCTGACCGTGCACAGCTCACATGTCGCAGCAAGCAGCACACCCAGCAAAAAAGACCCCAAAGGCAAACACTCAGCCTACCTGAAAGGAGAGTCGAACGCTTGCCCTCTTGTAAGAGTTGATATATCCAAAAAGGAAAGGGCGCTGGTCTCATCGACGAGCAAGCTCATCTCGACCAGCGCGGTTTCTTCTTGAAGTTGAAGAGTAGCTACTTTCCTGAGATTAGCACAAGATCTTGAAATATATATACTTGCTCGTGTACACAAAGCTGAATGTGAATCGTTGGAGCTTGTTCGAGTGTTTGCTCTGTGTCACTTGCGCCCGTCAAAAGGGCGGCTTCACCTACATTGCTGCCTACACGTGACACCAATCCCGACAAAAACAAGGCAGACAGCCCAATAGCCAGAATCTCAGGAAAGTGTGCTTTTCCAGACTCGAACGCTCGAATGCTGTGCCTTATCCAAAAACACACAAAAGGAAAGGGACGCTACAGTCACGACAGTCATGACCACAGCGCCGTATAGTTTGAGCTTTGTGCTTGATTGGTAGCTACTTTCCTGAAAGCTCAGCACGGTTTTGGATATATGTAGTCAATATCAAAGACATGTTGCCTGTACTCAGACGCTGCATCACTCGTTGGATGATCAGACCTGTGATGTGGAGTTGTGGTGGGATGTAGGCAGGAGGGCGGCGTCATCTACTCTGCTGCCTACACGTGATGTCCAGTCGCACAAAAAATACACCGAAATATACAGTAGAAATGACGACAAGAATCAAGGAGAGTTACGTCAGGTTCGAACCCGTGAGCGCTGTGCCGTGTCCAAAAAGGACAAAAGGAAAGGGACGCTGCTGCCGTAGCTGTAGCGCCGTGTGATGCTACCGAAGTATGTGCGTTGCTAGCTACTTTCCTGCAAGACTTGCTAATCATCTGGATATATATCCTTATAGCTGACGATGCTTCCATTGTTTTCAGAGAACAGTATCGCCGCATCAAGCCTCCGCTGTGGAGCCGTGATGGAGGTGTAGGCAGAAGGGCGGCATCACGTTGCTTGAACACTAGTGGCCTGAAGAACTCCACATCAATACCGTATGAGATGCACAGAACAGGACGCTTGGACTAAATATGTTAATTATGTTGTGAGATCTGCCAACTGTGGCATAATTTCGCGAAAGCGCAGAGCGCTTATGTCAATGGTCCTGATTCAGGTCCACAACGCCATGTCCAAAACGCCGTAGACATGCAGCCTAACCATGTCGAGGGGTATCTCTGATGCCAGTTAAACGCCGATAATGCTAGATAATGATCCTCCCCTGCCTTTTTGTGTGTATTTGTATGCGTAGCGAATGCAAGCGATTGGAACGTTACAACGCGTAACCATCCTTGTTCCTCCTGCTCCTCGAGCTCCTCCGAACGACTGCCTCTGCCTCCGAGCCCTAGTCGGAGTCATCACCGTAGTCCGGAGTTTTGGAACCCCTGCCTTTGCTCTTCGAGCCTGACGGGCGGCCGCGCGGCTTCTTTGGTGTATTGCTCAAGCTGACATTGGTCTTCCTCTTTCTGCCACGTCCGCTCGTTGGAATCGAAGCCGAGCGTCGCGCATCATCGCCGTTCTCTGTCGGTGTCTCATAGCCGGCATCCATCATGGCTGCATCCAATCCGTCCTCATCCTCACCGACCTTGACTTCCCGGTCGACGTTCAGCAGCTCGGAGAAGTCGTAGCAGCACTTGATCATTGCTTCCCGGCTGTCGAGTACACTCATGTACGGGGTGAGTTTATCCCACAGAAGTTTGCCTGGTACGAAGTTGTTGCGCTGGGCAGGCTTTGCATACTCCTTCTGCGGAATACGATTACCGTACTTGTGGACGTTGTAGCATTGACGAACATGCGAACGCGTCTCCCACAGCATGTGCAGGATGATGCAGGCGACGGCGAACTTCTTCAGTCGATCGTCACTGATGTCAAGAGGCGCAGGCTGTGACGGTGGCGGGACGAACCCCTCAAGAGACCGACCCATGCTGTGGTCAACGCCCATAGCTTGAAGCTGCTCATTGAGATTGGCGGACACGAAAGATGGTTGTGGTAATGCAGCTTGTTGTGGCATCTCCTTGTCGATCTCGCCGGCCACCAGGGGACCTGCGTCCTTCAGCACTATGGCCTCGATTTTATCGATGAACGATGCTACCATGTCGAGCGTGGTGAGGTCGGCCAGGCCCAAGTTTTCAAGACAAAACCGGGTGTAGAGTACGATGTCTGGCATATCACCAGTTGTGTCCAGCTTGACAAAGTCGAAATCCAACTGCTTGGTGAGATTGTCAACAAACTTCTTGAAAGTTGCCTTCTTACCACCCTTCAAGGCATTGAACAGGTGAGCAAGTTTGGGACTGTGAGTCTCCACAAGCATGCCATGCGGATCCTTGAAGACGTCCCGCTGGTAATCATAAGCGATTCTAACAGCCTGGACATACTCTTTCTCGAGGTACGATTCTTGCTTCTCGTGAATCCTCTTGTGCTCCACTGCGGCGACCTGTGCAATGTTCCTGTTCGCAGATGTTGACAGGGCGACGAGGGCAGCACCGCACTCTTTGGGATGCTCCAAGCCCGCTCGGCTGATGCTGGCAATGATGTTGGTTGCTGACTCTGCTAAATTGTCGTTACTATTCAGGGCGATGGTCTTGAAGCTGCCCAAGAACTGTTTGGCCACATGCGTAGTGGCAGCATCTGTCGCTGTTGCCGAATAAGACGACTCCAAGCGTGCTGACCCGTGAACGGCACCCTCGCCCACGGCGATCGCCGATCCCGTTTCCGAGCGTCGCTCAGCTCGTGTGAAGTACGCTTCAAAGGTTGACAGGACTACAAGCTTCAATCGATCCGTGTCCTGGTTGACGAAGACGAGCTTGATAAGCTTCTCTATCTCCTTTCGCATGAAAAGCTCCGGGGCGTGTTGGCAGATGCCGCCCACACTACGCATGGCATGCTCGCGGACATTCATGTCGTAAATCTGCATCGTGAAAGGTCGAACTGTATCGAGGAGCAGAAGGGATACTGAAGAAGGGCCCTTGATCAGAGGAGCCAGGTCTTCCGCTCTGGCTTTCCCCTGAGATACCATATTACGCGCGTAAGTTGCAAGCCTCTCCATAAACACTTTGGTGTGTTCGTCGAATGCGCAAACGTTGCCGAGTGCTCCGAGCAAGACGATGTATGCGCAAGCACTAGTCTGCTGCTCTACCAAGGTCTCCTTCTTGCCAGACCCCATGTACTTTGAGTATATGCTGCAAAGCGTACTGTGAATGACGGTGAACAGCTTGATCAAGCCTAATTCGACAAGTGGGCAGATGGTCCACAGACAGTGCGCAACATCGGTCAACGTGTCACGACTGATGTGAGAGCGAATGGCCCATGAAGCAAGCTTCGACAGCATACCCATAAGACTGGCTCGTACGTGCTCTGCAAGCTTCGGGTCCAAGAATGGCAATGCCGGAAACACGTATCGGAAGGTCCTGACAATGGGCTGGATGATCGCCAGCTCGGTGGGATGCTTTGGTGCGATAAGATGAATCTTGAGGTCGTCGACTTGGGCCATAGTGAATAGTGTGGGATCGATCTTGGCGAAGATGCTCAAAGCGTATAGGATTTTGGCTTGCGGTGATTTCGCACCAGTCGTAGAGTCCACTTCGATGGCCCTGTCGAACATCTCGGCGATAAGCTCTTTGCACAATCGGACATTCGACTTCTTGGCCTTTGCATCGTCAGACAAGGCATAGGCGAGGAAATTTTCAAAACACTCGAGTAGAGTTGGCAGCCATTGTATGGCTTCGATTACGTCTGCCAGCAGGACCGCCCTGTGGGCGCGGTCTAACTTTACTTGATGCTCGTCAGAGCGTGTGGCAGACGCTAATGGAGCCAACCAGAGCTCCTCGAGGACACCACGGCTCAGCTCTGCTATAGCTTTTTCGTCGTCCTGGGAAGGAAGAAGTAGTGCCTTGGAAATTGCAAGTCTGTTGTCTTTGGATGGCGTGCTTACGTAAAGCCCTTTCAAGAGTTTGATGGCCTTCTTCTTCGGGCCGTTTGATGTGTCGGTGGTCAGGGCAAGAATGTGCCGGAGAAACTCTTTCTCGCGACTGGGGTCGCGTTCCAGACATTGCGCAACCAAGCCTAGGGTGTGTTCGCGGACCATAGGCGAGGGGTCTCTCAAGGATCCAACAAGGCTACTCACCATGGTCTCGTCGACGACACTAGAATCCTTCTCGATCAGCTGCTCGAGGCCTGTCATGCCTCTTGAGCGTAGCTTGGAGGAAGCCTTGTCTATGGTGGCCGCGCGCATGATCTTCACAATCTCCGAAACGTACTTCTTGCAGAGTGGAGCTTGTGACGTGACAATGCCAGCTGCGAGTTTGGCCTGATTTTCGGAGACTTCTTGGAACTTGCTGGAGGACTTGTTAGTGTATTGCATTGACATCATTAACGGGCGCACTTACTACTTGCGAGCCAGCCAGCGTGGATCTGCTAGCATGATCTCCAAGCATCGCTGCACCTCGATCAAGCGAGGAGGTGGAGGATCCGGCTTCTCTTCGAGCTTGCAAAGCTGATCAAGAACAGCATCGAGCCACAGTGTTACGTGACAACCAGTCACAGACTGGAGGTGAAGATCTTCTTGGTCTTTTCGAAGCTCGAGATAGCTGCTTAATGACTCCACGACCATGCGATTTGGACCGTCAAACTCGTAGAGATCGATCACGTTGATGCCGGTTTTCTCGGAGGCGTCCTCGGCAAAGCGGTCCAGTCTGGCGGAAAGGTCGGATTGCGACGTATCAAGACCTCGCTTCAGTTGTCTCAAGCGATGTTTGAAATCAAGAATGCCGCAAGCCATCTTCGCGAGAGTGGAGAGAGCCATGTCTTTGTCAACAACGGAATGCTTCGCAGCATGCTCTGGGTTGACAGTGTGCATCATGCGCACCAAGAAGCTGGATAGAAGAAGGGTAGCTGCAGGCCATTCAGGCGAACCCAGCACGTTCAGAAAATCTTCAATGAAGAGATCCAGCAGATTGCGAAAGGGCTTGTCGCCAGTTTTGGACACATTGGAAGCTCTGTGGACGAGGCTTCCAGTTATTGTGTCTGCGATGTTTCTAGCATTGGCAGCCAGGAACTTTGCAGTCCGACTCGACGCGCCAGTCTTGCTCTTGCGCTTCGAGGTCTGAGGCATCGACGAACTCGGATCATAGTCACTGTTCTCATCTTCGAGGTGAGCTTCGGTGTCTTCGGATAGACGGCTGGTCCGCGTCTCGTGGTTCATTGCCGCGACTTGTACAAATCGCATGAAGAGTGCAGAGATGGACATGATTGGCACCTCTCGTGCGGACTTGAACTGCCGAGCGCTAGCCTTCTTGTCGGGCAACTTCTCCAAATTGCTGAGGATGCCATTGAGGATCGACAGTCGTTGATCAGTATGGCGAGAGAAGATCTGAGCCAGGACATCCATGGCCTTCTGCCTAAACGTCTCGAAAGCTTTGATGCCGAACACCGAGTCCTTTTCTGAATCGCTATTCTGCTCGACAAGGAGCCCAACGGTCAAGTCTTCCAGGATATTTAGGCCGCGCTCTGGTAAGTTGACTTTCCCAATTAGCGTTGCGAACCGGCTCATGACAGCGCCACAGCCCCGAAGGATGCCCAGGAGCTCCTTCCTGCGTGAAGTCGCAGAGTCGAACAGGCTATCACCGCGATGTGCTTGAATCACAGGCACAATGCACTCGTTACGGATCACCTTCACCAGGTCGATGATAGCGCTGACTGTGTCCTCAGGGCGTAGTCGATAGTCATCTCGCCCATCGATCATAGAGGTCAGCACTAGCTTGGAAGCTTGGAGAGCGGCCCTGGCCTTATCGATGCCGTCGGACCAGTCCTCATCGTGTGGAAATAGGACGAGCTGGCCGGTGCAGGTGATGCTCGGCTCCAGCAATTTCTGCACCTGAGAGACTAGGTCGACTGACAATTCAGCGAAGTGACCAAGATTGTTGACATTCGCCATCTTGTCAGACAAGCGGTCCATGGCTCGTTGCTCGATAACGTTCATCTCGCCGTCTGATGTGGATATCCTTGCGAAGCTGCCAGTCGCGTCCAGATCGTCCCTCTCCTCACTGAGCTTGATCACAAAACCCTCAAGTTCCTCGATCTTACGGTCGGCAATCTCTCGCTCATGGGGTCTGAGGACCGACGTACCGCTGTCGGCTTTCCTTTGTGACGAGGGTGCGACAACCGGGATATTATCGAATCGCTGATATTCCTCCTTCTTCACAGACGCAGGCTTGATCACGACGGCGGGACCTGGGCGTGGAGGCGTGCTGTCAGGGACAGGCGAGAGCGCAGTGGACGGGTACGAGATTGCGCCGTTCTGGGAGTATGCCGCGTTGTTGGAGAGGTGTGTCTGCGGTGTCGCTCGGAGTTGTGGAGTGGCTTGCTGTGAAGACTGAACGTTGCGGACCGGCTGGATTGCGTTGCTACCAAAAGCTGCCTCTGTTAGGTCGAGATGCAGTGACAGATCTAGCTCACTCACAAGAGTATGCAATGTCGGTGTTCTTCAGCAGCATAGCCGCAAAGGGACTCAGCAGAGACGTGACTCTTGAGCTTGTGCCATTGACGTGCTTTGTGGGGCTTTCGGGGGGCGGTGTTGCGAGCTGAGGTATCGACTTGAAGGTGCTAGCTATCGTCAGTTGCCGCTTTAGGGTATGGTAGGTAGACAACTTACTACTCTGGCAGCTCCTCAGGAACCAAGAGTCCACGAAGCTGGCTGATGGTGTTGCTGAGGTGTGTAGCGGTGGACTGGCCGTTGATCTCGTTGTTCAGTATATTCACAGCCCTCTGCGCAGCTTGCTGTTGCTCTTGGGTGAGAGTGGAGGGCGGCGTGGGAGGTTCGGCGGAAGGGAAGGGTATGATGTCTGCTTGCTGTCAGTCTGTCGATCCATGGCAGGTGAGAGAGCATGCCGCAGCAATGCCTCGGTGCATTCAAGTTACACACCGAGCGAGAATGGTATGATGGACGTGAAGGGCGAGTACGGAATCGCCTCGTCCACCGTGGGCGGCGGCCGGTAAGGTATGCCATGGCCCTGCATATTGTCCCAGGCAGCGTCGTAGTGCCCGTCCATGATGTCTCTCCCCGGCGCAGTGACCTTGGTGGGGAGCTCGGAAGTCATGCAAACGCCGATGGTGGATGGCCGGATGGGGTGAAAGGGTCGCTATGGCGGCAGTGGGAAGCACATGGCCGTGGCAGAGCTCGTCCTCTCCCGCAAAGGATGCACTAGGACGGCAAGCAATGCAGAATCACTTGTTTGGCGACACAGATGAAATGATGCAGGTGCAGGGACGGGCGTATTCAAGACGCGTCTGACCGCCTGCCCCATTCGTCAAGCGGGCCTGCAGGGCAGCTTCCGCGGCTGATCTTTCACGAAACTTTTGGTTTCTCACATCTGCAACCTCACCAATCAGACACACATCACCCGCAACAACGCTTCGAAATGGCAGCTATCGGCTCTCTCGTCTTCTGCACCGACTGTGGAAACTTGCTCGACGGTAGTGCAGGCAAACAGAACGTCGTCTTGACCTGCACTGTTTGCGGCGCAAACAACAAGGGTAAGCGAGCACTGCAGCAAACAGTCTGAGACGAGCATAGACTGACTGAGCGCTGCAGATACCTCATCAAAGACCGTAGTCACCGTTTCTAAACCAACCGCTTTCCCCTCAGCTCTGCGCGCAAAGCGCTCTGAGGTCCAGACCCTTTCAGAGGACGACGTGAACACCACCAGTGTCATTGCCCAGCGCTGCGAAGAGTGCGGGCGCGAGGAGGTGCGCTACTACACACAGCAGCTGCGAAGTGCCGATGAAGGATCCACGGTTTTCTATGAGTGCGAGTGCGGCCACAAGTAAGTCTCGATCATACATGTCGATTCTAAAACATATGCTAATGCTACCGTCCAGATGGAACACCAACAACTGAGGGAATAGTGCTTTTTCCTCTATTCCCATTTTGATATCAAACGCCTTGTAGCCATGCACGCACCCAACCGATACCCAATCTAAGCCGCAACAGCCGTCTCCTGCGAAGGGATGATAGCGTATTCCTTCTCACCGTTCTTCTCAAACTCGGCCATGTCGAGAGCCACAATACAGCTGTCACGTACAACCTGCTCCGGATCGTTCAAGAACTTGCGCAAAGTGTCCTCCACGCCCACTTCGTCACCGAGACTGCCGAGCGCCTCCGCAGCCTCATGACGAACCATGCTCGCCTCTGTTGTGTTGCTCAATGCCTTTGTCAAGCTGGGGATGGAAGCAGGGTGCGACAGCTGGCCAAAGACGAAAGCAATCTCGTGGCGGAACAACGCAGAGGGATCTTCGAAGCCGCGCGCAAGGGCCTCAACGGCCGGGACTGCGGTGGGCAGATCAGGCGGGGAGGAAAGGTCGCGCAGCGCAAACATGGCCCTGTAGCGCTGGAATAGTGGCAGCTTTGTATCGAGCAACGTCTTCTCAAGCTCAGGGATGGAGGGCTTGTCCGAGGACTGGGGCATCGGCGGCGCAGGGTCGATGGATGTGAAGTCACTATGAAGTAATTAGCAAAAGAACGTCTAATCTTCTCCAAAAGGTCTCTTACCTCTTCTTGATCTTCTCCTGGCCCTTCTGCAGGCCGTGGTCCCACTCGATTCTGTCAACCGCAATATCGCAAGTCTCAGTGATGACGTCCGGCTCGTCCTTCGCGTCCCTGAACTGCCTCAACAGATCCAGACTACCCTTGTCACTGAGCGCACCAAGCGCCTCAGCAGCCTCATGCCTGCACATGGCATCTTCCTGCTTGTCCATCAAGACCTGCCTCAGCGGCGCAATCGCAGCATCGTGGCGAGACTGGCCGAGGCAGTACGCAAGCTCATGTTTGAGCAGTGCAGATGGCGATCCAAAGCCAGCAGCGATCGCCTCAATTGCGGGGACGGTCTCCTCGCTCGGCGGCTGCAGCGATGCGAGGTACTTGAGCGAGAAGAGGGCACGGAAGCGGCGCGCAAGAGGCTCCTGCTCGGAGGTAAGGATGCTGCGGAGCTGAGAGACCTGCGTGGTCTGTGTGTCTTCGGGGACGGCCATGTTTGGAAGTTGAAGGAGTGTATGTAGCCAGACTCTATGAAATTTAAGGAAGAGGAGACTCGGGCGTGATCGCTGGGCTGCTTCCTAATATGCAAATCGAGGCCCCGCCAAAATTTTGGTGGGGTTATCAGATCTTTTCCAGATAATCTAATCTTATCCTGACTGCGTTAAAGTGCACCGTGACCTCGCGTCACGCTAAGCCAGCCACCGAGTTCATCCAGGGTTCACGCGCAACAATGACTCGGGGTGAGGGCATCGTCTGTGGCATTTGACGCTCAAAGACGTATGCTCCTGCCTCTTGTTCCAGCCCGGCTTTGAGGGTGCGCTGACTGGCATTCACCCTCTTTGTCACCGGCGGCACCTTCTACAATAGTCATTGTCAACGTCCGCGCTGCTCCCACGCGTCTCGGATCACGACTCCTGCCCACGTCCATCGCTACGGCAATTCACAACCTACGCTTCGACCCAGCCTGCTTGTGCGGGTAAATCTTGCACCATGACGATCCTTCACGAGTATGCGACTAAGGTCTGGTCCTACATCAGCCCCCGGAAAACACAGAAAGCCCGAGAGAAGCCCTTCCAGTTCAAAGTCCCCGCAATTCCTACCAAGCCAAGCTTCAAACAGCACGAGCAACCTGCGAAGCAGCTTTTGAGCCCGCCAGACCGAGACCTTAGCCCAAAATCGCGCGTGAATACCTGGCATACACGGACGCCCAGCCCTAGCAGCGATGTCGACATCACACTGGTGCCCATGTCACCACCGGACTCCGTTCTACGGTCACCAGAGGGTCAAGATAGTTTTGAGGGCGACACTCTGTTCAATACATCACCTATCTCGCCGACCTTCGACAAGACTCAAGACTTCCAAGACATCGAAGTCGATGCCAACGACGACACTATTGTTGTGGATGACGGCGGCTACCTCGAGACTCACAAGGGCATTAGCTTCGATGAGCGTCTGCTTAAGCAGCAGAGGCAACGACAGGAGCTGCAAGCTGCCGGCTGGCCCGAGGACGCCATTTTCCTGTTTCAGAAGATCAACAACCGCGGATATGAACCCATCATGCCCATTGAGTGGGTAGATGACCTGCCCAGCCTGCCTGCAGATCTCTTCACAGAAGTGCCGGACAAGCCGTTCATCAACCCGGCGCTGGGCACACACTACCATGGTACGTCATTGCTTTGCACTGTGCGTATTAGGGCTAACATATGATCAGCACAACTTGCACTCTCTTCTCTCCTCGACCTCGGCGCCTACGTCCGCGACTCCATCATGACCCGCGCCCCCAAGCGCCGACCGCAATATCACGTCAAGCGCGCGCTCGCGAAGTACACGACCTGGGCGATGAAAGACGGCGGCGTTGACGCCCACTGGTCCACCCTCCCCCTCTTCGAGACAGTCACTGTCAGCAAAGAGGTCTCCTCGTCTGTGCTCGAGACCAGAGCCCTTGCCAAACTCGGTGATCTTCACGATCGTTGGGCCTTGACACTTACCAGACGCGTAGCCTCGACCTCGTTGGCCTCGCCGTCATCGACCAGCCTGGATGTCCCGACTCTCTACGGCATTTCAGCGTCGCACACTATTATGGCGTTCGTCAGCTACCTGCCGCCCACCAAGGACAACCGAGTGCCGGGCTTGCGATTGATCGCTATGTTTGACCTTGGCAAAGAAGGATTCGATGTATGGAATGCGCTTGCGGCGGCAATCTTCGTGGTGCATTGCCGCAACAGGATGATGCAGTTGAAGGAGTGGTTGCCGGAGCCGGAGGTTAGGATCAAGGAGGACCCTGATGTCTAAGGCCGGGGCGTTGTGGGCGACATGGAACGTACGAGACGACGGAGAACACTGAAGAAAGTGGCTGCGCAGTGGATGAGTCTGTACCTGGCGTTTTGATTTGCTTGTTGGTGATATACCCCTATGACCTGTATAATACCCCATAGTCCCCAGCCTGAGGGAGACTGCTGCGCCATTGAGCAGTCAGACACGTTTGAGCATGCTTAGCTAGTAATAGGCTTTAGTTGTAGGTATCGATACCCACTATATGAGCCCTTGAGCACATCCGTGAAACCTTCGCAATCTCGACGCTTGCACATGACGACAAGACCAATGCCGCCACGGCTTCCGAAAATACCAAATCCACTCATCCGTCAAGTTGTGATCAAGCACGTATTCGTCCTCTTCCTCCAGGTATCCTTAGATGCTGAGCCCCATCCGCTCCTTCATCGCCCTCTCCTTCTCCTCCGTTTCCATGCTTCCCTCTCCCTCATCAACACAATCACACCCGTACTTACTCTTGAACTCATACGGTGGCAATCCATCCAGGACCTCAAGCGCAGCCTAACTCGCTCTAACCCTTGCATACCTCCCACTCTGCCCCAGGCTATGAAAAACAACCTTGTTGTGAATCATAACCATCGCCGCAATCGCCTTGTCCTTTCCCGGGATACACGTCTCCGTCTCCAGCGCGCCGAGACGCCAATCCGTGCACCCAAAATTGACACTCAGCAGCCTACTCAGCCTCGTCGTGGGGTGATTAGACGCAAAGTTCTCATACGCATCGAGCGTCATATCCTCAAAGAACGGTTTCAGATGCGCATTGAAGAAATCCAGGACGACGGTGAAGTCGAACTCGCTATCCACGAAAAGCGCAGCGACGAAGGCTTCGATGACGTCGGCGAGGCACTTGGGCGGCTCGGACACACTGACCCAATAGTCGACGGCGCCGTTGGACTCGCGCTCTGCTTCTTGCACTTCGTTGACGTAGTCGCGGATTTGAGAGCTGAGGATCGCAGTGTTTTGACGGATGTGTGTGTGCCAGCTTAGTTTAACGCATACGGCGCCGAGGAACTTGTTGCTGACCATGGGGGTCTTGTGCTCGGTGAGCCATTGGGGGTCTTTGTCTGGGTATGCGTAGAAGAGGTACATGATGAATGCCATGTCGAGGAGTGAGTCGCCGAGGAACTCGAGGCGTTGGTAGTTGGGGATTTGTTCCCACATGAAGGGCTGGCTGGGGTGCATGAAGGCCGAGCGTAGGAGGCGCGGGTACTTGAACTTGTATGGATGCTTTGCTTCAATCTTGCGGGCAAGGTCGAGCTGAGTTGCTGTTGACTCAGCGATCTGGTACTGAGGCTTCACGTAGCCTGCATAGTAGTCTACCCACTTTGATTGCGGGTGATCGGGGCTGTTGGCGAAAAGCTTGACGGCTTTGACGGTCTCGTCCCATCTCGAGGGCGTCCAGGGCCCAACGTCGTGATGTTGCATGAAGGTCGCGCCAATGAAGGCTTCGCAAACGTCGGCAATGGACTTGTCACCGAGGTTGTGGGTCAGCTTGAGCCAGTCATCCTCGCTCTTGCCCGCACCCTTACCTCGGAGCAGGTTCATGCCCTCGGGGTACCATGTACGACTACAGTCCGTTAGTCAATTTCACCTCAATCAGACGCGTATGACTCACCGTGAGAATGCCTCGCTACGAACGTAGTTGTATAACTGCAAGCCACGCTCCTCCCCATCTTCAAATGTGAATTTCTTCTTGCCCACAGCTGTGTCCATAAGATTCGCATTGCAGAGCATAAGCATACGACGGACGTGGAACTCGAACTCGTTCTCATCCGGCTGCTGTACGAAGGTTGAAATTGAGGTTGCCATCTTCAAGAAACAGTCGCCCAAGAATTCGAGTCGCTCGTAGTTGGGTCCCATGCCGCTTTTGAAGTTCAGTTGTTCTTCTCCGTGCTCACCGGAGTTGTCGGAGTCCTTTGTCAAAGCCTCGAGGGCGAGAGCTGCGCCCACGTGGAGATCGAGATGTCTGCAAGCTTCCAGGGCGATGAGGTAGCTCTCAAAACGGTGGATGATGGCGGGAAGAATGTAGCACATGACCACGAATGGCGTCGCGATGTTTGAGATGCGCATGGGCTCGGGACAAATGACTGTCTTCAAATTGCTGAGGACTTCGTTCTCCTTCTCTTCAACTCGAGCAAGATGATTGCGCCTGAACGGAATCTTCTCCACTTCAAGAACTGGCTGGTTCTTATGCCATCTGTCCATGTTACGGGACCTGAGCCACTTGCTGTCAGAGTAGTCGAGAATGGTATCCATGAACTTCTGGTTTTGACGTGGAATATGCGCCGGTACTGGATCCTGCGGCTTAAGGTGAGGTGTGACTCGCTCGGAGTAAAACCTGCGGCCACCGTTCAAAGGATCGACGATGTACTTGTCCAACAGTTGATCCTCGGTCGTCTGCGGCGTCCACTGCCATGCTGGCTCATCGTAGACTTTGCGCATCTGTGCTATGTCCACAACGTTCTTAAGGGTTGACGGCTGCGAAGATGACGCGAGCTCGCCCGACGATAGTACAGGGACAAGCCAATACGACATCTTCCGCACGTCGTGCTCATATGTCTTATTGAAGATGTCCTCGTAGACGCGCAGAGTGAATTTTGTAACAATCTCGAGCACTACTTCGTCGACTGGAAGAGGTGAACCGAAGGACTGAGATACCACGTTCGAAGGCCTGCCATCGATAAGGTAGATGGGGAACGACGGTAACTGTGGGAACGCATTGCGTGTAAGAAGGCCGAGAGGCTGGTGAGGCCGACCGAGACCAGCATCGACATTGATGACTGTGAGATATAGATGGGCGGGAGTACTTCCACGGTCCTGCTTCCAGAATAAGGGCTTGGTCTGCATGGGATATTGTCCCTTCTTCTTTTCGCTGACGGCTAGCAAAGCATTCCTCATGGCGGGTAGGTTTTTCAGAGTTGTTGGAAGGAGGTTGGAGTTAAGGTGGCCTTTCTTATGAAGCTCGAGGCACATATGAAAGGCTGCTGAGCATCTGGCAATGGTCTTCTTGTTCTCGACTTTACCCACCATGGAAATGATCGGTGAGCATTCGGGCAATATCACCTCACATCTAAAGCCCGAGTGCAGTGCGTCTTGAGCTTCGGCACTCACCTCAGCGCTGAGAACGTAGGTCGGCTGCAAGTGCGTCTCGTGGCCGGGGGTCGGTAAAGTTGCTACAAAATGATTGAGCACTGCGAGGCTCGTGCGGTAGGTGAGTTTCGCGCCTGAGACCGGATCGACGAAGCTTGGATGGAGGTTGTCTTCCATTGCAAACAAATCGTCTGAGTTGTCTTCGAGGCTGTCCAGAAGCTGATCGCGTGCGATTCCCTTGCAGAAGTTTCGCATGACCTGCTCATCCAAACTGACCTGCATGAGTCGTTCACGATGGTCGTTGTTGCCGTTCTCGATCATGTGCAAGTACCTCGAATTACGATGCCTTGCTCGACCGCGGGACTGCACATACGCAATCATAGTGCGGTACAAGTCAAAACGGACGACAAGATTGCACTGAGGGATATCGAGTCCTTCTTCTGCGACCGACGTAGCAAACATACAGTTCAGCTCGCCTCGCCGAAACTTCGACACAGTAAGGATCTGATTGCGTAGTGAGACGTTATGCTCCCCAGCTCGAGAATTGACGCCGACCAACACACTGCAGCGAAGGTTGGAACCACCAACATGATCAAAAATGAGGTTAAGAAGGCGTGCGGTCTGGCGCTGCTCGACAAAAACAATGCATCGTGGCTCATCACTTCGCTCATAGTACATGCTGAGCCACTCGTGAAGTTTCATGACCTTCGCACTCAGGTCAACGCTGCCAAGGGCAGGTGTACCGAAGTCGTGTCCCTGCACGAAGAGCGCGGCGTCCTTCAAACGTTGAATCTTAGCGTCAAGCTCTTCGACATTGACGTAACTGCCGTTGAGCCTGTTGTATTGAAACTCCTCTCGCTGCTGTAGCTTGCGCGCTTGCTCGTCTGTAAAGGCGAATGACCAGTACATGTCAGAAGCCCACCTTCCAAGCTCAGAAGCGATCCGTCTAGAGGTGATGAAGAACTTGCAAAAGGCTTTCACGTTTCCATACTGTAATTTGACCTTGTGGTGGAAAGGTGTCTCGAACTCGATCTGCAAGCGATCGTAGAGGGCGACGTGTTCAGTCGGACGGCTGATGTTGTTTGCGGCGAGTGCCTTCTCGCTGACAGTGACGATCTTGGAGCATAGCATTTTCTCGAGTTTCGCTGCCGCTCCGACTACAACGCCAGGCTTGAGACCTCCAACATCCACAGGCGACGCTGTCATACCAAACAAGCGGGGACGTTTCGAAGTATCGCTCTCGAATAGGTAGTAATCTTTCATGATCCGAGCGTAGGGATGATTGTCCTTCGCATGATGTGCCTCGTCGAAGATGAGCAAGTTGATCTGAGCCATGGTTATGAAGGAATGCATGAGACACTGCGCAAGAACTTCTGCAGTGCACACGATGACCATGTTTTTGACGAAGTGGCCATCCCAAGTAGGCTTATGCCACAGACTGGGGCCCATAGCACCGCATACTGGCTCAACACCCTGATCAAGGCCACAGCGCAGAACGTTGGCCTGTTGAAACACCAGATTCACCGAGTCGACCTTCGCAATGTTAGCGAACAACAAGAGAAGTCCACAGACTACTTACAAGGAAGAAAGCCGTCTTTGGTGTTCCACCCTTGGCGCGACTTTCGAGCTCTTCGTCAATGACGTGTTTGAGCAGGAGTGTCGCGATGTGGGTCTTGCCTGATCCGGTATCAAGCACAGCAATGATGTTCCCGCTTTTGGCTCTCTGAAACAGTTCAGTCTGGTAGTCGCGAGGGTTGGTAATGCGAACAGCGGTCTCTTGCTTGGCGAGAATGTCCCGAATGGAGAGTTGTTCCTCCTTCGCGCCTTTCGCAGCGGCCTCGTCAATCTCTCTTTGCGTGACATGTGAAGTGATGTTGGCGGCAAAAGCAGCGAGGATATCATTCTGCGCTTTGCGTCTCTGCGAGGTAGTCTTAGGACCATGTGTGCGGGCCATGTCGTGGTCATCGTCAGAGTCGTCGCCTTCGTTGTCGTCTTGCTGCTGCACTTGTGGTTCTTCGACTTTGCCTAGCTGCACTTCCTTCTCGTCGCCGTCTGAGACAGACATATCTTCAGCAGAGAAGTAGTCGAGCTCCTGCTCTTCTTCGACATTGGCCCACCCTATCGTGCCTACGTGAGGGAATCAAACCAAGTTTGACAGGGTAACAGGTTATATATGGAAAAATTAGAAAGGCAGTAAAATTCCCGATGGTGCAGATTGAGGTATTGGTTCGAACCGACCACGGTCGAGGGTGAGAGAAGGCTACCTGTCGCTTGCAAAGACGCGTCTGGTTTGGGCAGAAGCAAACGGCGCAAGCGCCCGCCGCTGCATGCCCAGCGGTGAGCAAGCACTCTTCCACGAATCCAAAGACAGGTTCATGAGGATTTGTAGTCTTTGCTGTCCGATCTCGAAATGAATTCATTGGCCTTCATGACGAGATTCGATGGCATTGTTGAGACGCGTCGAAACGCGGTCAGCTGTGGCGGGGCAACCGCGGGGCGCAAATGTTTGTCATCAACGCCAACTCACGTGGGGCTTCGTCAACACCTCGCAGCTCCTGTCCCTTCCGCACTTGATACCCGAACATACAACACAAAATGTCCAACGAAGATCAAAGCATACGTGGCTTGTTTGCGAAAGCGGAACGTGCCCGGGAAGAGCTGGGAGAGTCATACGAGCCAAATAGCCCAACATACCAGGAAAACCTCGAGAAGACCATCGCCACATACATCCAATGTCTGAAGAAGACCGAGGATTTCTCGCTGTTCAGCCCGAACGAGACGCTTGAGGATATCCCCTCATCCGACATCCAATACATGTCCATCAACTACCATTTGGCGGAGCTCATCCAAAAGGTCTTCACTCCTGAAGTACAAGCGCGGAAAGAACATCTTCTGCAAGCAAAAGCACGATATGAGCTGTTCCTGAAATTGCTAGACTCCTACGACATGCTCAATAAGGCCGATGCGAAATTGTTCGAGTCGTATAACGAAGACAAGCAGAACTTCTCCACAGTCAGCACTAAGGATGCCGCCTCAAGAAGAGGCGTAAAGATTGCGAGGTTCCGAGAGGAGAAGGAGCTAAAGCGTAAGCTAGAGGTGTGTGCGACGGCAATAATCCGCAATATGGTTGCTGACATCAGCTCGCAGTACCTGAAGCAGAACCCCAAGCTTGCGGAGCAAGACGATCAAGTCGTCCGCGACATGAATCTTACAAACATCGCCTTCATGGTACATCAAACGTTCCAGTCGCTCGAGTCTCTGGCTCAAGAGTTGCACATAATCTCTCTCGCACCATCTGCACCTCCACCAGGCCAGAGCGCACGCCCACAGGACGGACGTGAGGATGGTAGAGATAAAGATGGGTATTCTGAGCGCCTTGACGGTCAGCTCGGCGGTCTCAGATACTCTGGCCCTATCCTCAGCAGCGACGGCAAGCCAATGCGACCTTTCACACTTCTCGACAACCGCCAGACTCTCAAGAAGAACGTCTTCCGTCCTGATCACAGCTTACCCACTATGACTATCGACGAGTATCTCGAGGAAGAGAAGCGTCGTGGCGGCATCATCGAAGGCGGAGGACCGCAATCAGAGATCCGACCTGAGCCTAATGAGGATGACCTAGATGCTGCAGATGCGGAAACCATGAAGGCTCGCGCATGGGACGAGTATGTCGAGGAGAACCCCAAGGGATCCGGCAATACGCTTAACAGGGGCTGAGTACCATTCATCGTTCGACAAGATACCCAGTAATAAGCTTGAAGATACCAATATGAGCTATTTTGGAACTCCGCTCGCACTATAGCTGATCTGGAGACAGCTCAGGCCACTTCGACAGTACCGCACTGTAAAGACTCCTAGAGAGCACGTTGTATCCCTTCTTATCCAGGTGCAACCCATCTGTGAAGTATCCTTCACCAAAATCTCGTGCACCGTACAGGCCAGAGCCCGGTAGCTTGTCAGCCTTATACTCTTCCCCAAAGTCCTGCAACCTCGCCCTGACTAGATCGCCCCAGAAGTCAAGCCCGATGACTCGCCCAGTCTCCTCATATTCCTGCGCTATTTGCATGATCCTCTTTGCATACCTTTTCTTGCTCATGTACGTCTTGTAGCCTCTCATTTCTCTTTTTGCCTGATTTGTTTTACGCATCTCGTTCTCGTCTTTGTCCTTGGCATCTGGCGATGGGATGTTGATCGGTGGTGGCGTAATCAGCACGACCTTGGTGTCGGCCATGGCATCCTGGACCAGGATCGTCTCAACGAATTTGCGGATGTTTGCCTCGAAAGTTGACAGAGGGACATACTCTGTTTCGCCGATGAAGCAAGCGTCATTTGCGCCTAAGAAGATGGTGAAGAGCAGGGTACGCGGCGCGTTTGGTGCAGTGGCCTGAGTAATAATGCGGTCGTAATCAGGCAGAAGACGTGTAGATGTATAGCTATAGTTCTCCATCAATCTCCTTGGGTCTGGAATCTGTGTTGCGTGTCGCGCCTACCCTGCTTGGCCTGGCAATGTCAGTCAGAACTTCCTTGCATCATCTCGTGCAAGCGGTCGCTGCCAGCAGCTCAATACCTTCGCAGTGTACCTGCACCTTTGCTTCATACTTCTGCTCTAGGTTCCAACCAAAGCCTTCGTTGTGCTCATCAAACGCCCATTCGGTCAGGGAGTCGCCGAAAAGGATGAACTGCGGGACTCGCGCATGTGAAGGCACATCTTCCATCTTTGGTCTGCCTTTGCGCCAACTTTGGATCACAAATCTCGATGGATTGCTCAATAAGGCTGAGATTTGAGCGAGCAAGCAGATGCAGGCAGCAGCAGGCTGACAGCCAGTTGCATGGGCACGCGCTAAATGCGGGGAAGGCGCAAACTGGGCGACATGAACAGGTCTTGCTTACCTTCGTTTACGACGGCAACTTTGTCTCGATAAACCTTCTCCAGGAACCAGCCAAATCCTGCTGTTTCTTCGTCGAAACTCCACTCTGTCATCGAGGCGCCGAAAAGAATGAACCGGGAGGCTGCAGACGACATTGCTAAGCGACTGAGGGGTACTTGTTTGAGAGATGTCTTTTCATCTCTATTCACGATCCATGTGACGTTTCGCTGGCAGGCAGCAGCTTAATGATTTGCAGCCGCCAATGCGCTAACCCTCCTGGTATATTCGCGACTATGGAAGGTAGCCTGAACTCATCCTTCCCCGAGACGAGTGTTCGCTTTATGTGCAAGAACCTGGCGGACATTTGCACGGATCATGGAGCCCCAGCTAGTAGCTGTTCGCCTTCCTCTTCATGGCGAACTACAACCGCTTCACCTCTTCCTCGAGACTCTGCCTTCGTAACCAAGACTTCCACAGGCGACACCAACACCGGGTCCACACTGTCCGTAGCCTTCAAACCGAAGGTGGCATCGTTGAAGCGCATCTCCGGAGGCCCTCTGCCAGTGAAGGAATGTTGAAAAGGCGGTCGACCCCCGCCGTATTCAAGGTATGCTCGTGGCGGTACAACGCATCCCGCTCGCGGACCGTTTGATTATTGCGCTTTCTTGCAGCCCGAAGCTCATCAATGCACGACTTATCAGCCCTCTATGAAGATTCCAGCCGACGCATGCGGGCGACGATTGTGATGTCCACGATATCGTTGACCTTCTCCTCCATGCGGCGCTTGACTTTGCGCCCAATGTATACCTTGATCTCTGCGTTATCGAGGGCTGGTGCCGAGCTGAAAGGTACGGCTTGTGCCCAGTGTGGGTCATGATCGAGCATCTCTTGGACGTGTGGCTCCATATCATTCATCGTGCTGAGCAAAGGCGCGGCAGCCTAGTCTCCGTTTTGTCCAGGCTCAGTAAGATTGTGACGAACAGATGGCGGCTGTTGTCGGCCCCTCTGGTGGGGTGCTTTTCCAACACGGTTACGGGATCTGGGATGCTGAGACATTGTTCGTGGATGGAACAGGATTGGAACTCGTGGTGTGTAGGAGAGGGTAGAACCTGTGGTCATTTTTCGAGGGCTTCGATTGAACCAGCAAGAGCGGGCGTGGTCGATCTCGGAGAAATAATGTCCAGTCGAAGTGGAAGCGAAATCGACGAAGGAGCGGGCGGCCCCAAAAGATGTCAGCAACAAACAACACAGAAACAAGGTGTCGTCATTGCAAGATATACCTAAGAGCTTCAGGACCTCCATATTATCAACGAGATGTGTGTCTGATGTAAATGAGTGACGTCAAGGTGATAGATACGAGAAGCCGTTGCCTGGTGACGAAACGGGCGCTCGTTTGATCAGAATGTCAGAGTCCGGGATGCTTACCCGCTTCCCTTCGGTTGCCACGACCGAAAATAGAGCAACAGCTGCAACAATATCGCAAGCCATTCGTCCCATGGCGAGTGGGCTCCTGCTTCCTGGAGGACAAAAACGACATTTTTTTGGTAGTACTTGACCTCAGATACTTTTGACCTGCAACGATTGTTTGGATGTGGAAAATGAGTGACGCGATGCAATGAGGGTATGGTAGATTTTGGAAGTGGTGGCAAGGATCAGAAATGGATACGGGTGCGAATGTATCTAATACGACGACAGAAGGTGGACGTGAGGCGCAAGCAAGGGAATGCGAACAGCTCGTATTCGACTACTTTTTCTTCCTTAGGTTTCCAAGATCGACCATTACCTTTTACGGACCGCGGAGTAGGACTTGTCCAAGCGGAATATAGCGATGTGCGCGTAAAGCTGGACGTATCGGGTACATCAATCCCTCTTCAACCCAGCAAGGGTGGCCCATCGTCTTGAGAGTTGACTGCTGCCCAGGTGTCACCTGGCGTTCGGTACTGATGACTTTGAGTTTCGCAGCTTCTCGTGTGCTCTGTGCTGCGCTAGAACTTTGGTGATAGTCCTTGATGAACATCGTGACGCGTCGATGGCAAGGTGTCGCGTAGGAGACGCTTCGAGATCCCAAAGAGAGGTTGGACTAGCGCAACACCAGCTGCCTTTCAGACTTTCGAGGTTCGGGAGGCGTAATTTGCGCGCAACAGGTATCAGATTTTCGATTGGCTACAAGATCTAAATATCCTTTACAAATCCAACCTCAATAACCTTGTCCATCGGAACGTCCAAGCTCGCAATCTTTGTCCGTGTGTTCTCACGGATGAACAAGAAGATGTGGAGGAAGAAGCGTCGCACGATGTTTGTGCCTTCGCTGATCTTCATCTGCTCCTTACCAGTGATGTACAGCACTTTGTGGTTATAGGCACGCTCCAACGCCTCCAGACGCGACGAGGTCGTTGAGCTGCGTGACGAGACGTTGCCTTCCTCGGAGCCCTCGGCGGCAGTTGCGGTTGAAGCCGCAGTCTTCTCGCCCTCGCGATCCAGTGCGCGCGTCACGATGTGATTGCGCACCTTCTCGAAGATGAGCGTCGCCAGGTTGGGTGTGATGACTTCGTCCATGTATCCATGGCGCACGACGAGACGGTAACAGTTGGGTATCGCCAAACGGGACACGCTGTACTTGTTCTCTGGCTCGACGAAAGGTTGGTCCAGAGGGCGAAGGTGGAAGAAGATGATGACCGAAGGAGCTGAGACCAGCTTGCGAATGAACTGGTTGAACACGATAGGCGTCGTTTCACCAGCCTTGTCGAAGAAGATACCGAATCCCTGCATCGAACCGACAAACTCCTCGCCGAACAGTGGAGTAAGTTGTAGCTGACCATCTTGACGTGTTCGCACAAAGTGAGTTGTGGGGAATCTGTCACCGGCCTCTGCCTTCCATTGCTGCTCCTTTCCAAAGCGCCAGAGGATGAAGATGCAGGCAAGAAGTGTCGCCAAAAGAATGGTAAACCACGCGCCGTCCGGCACTTTCAGAAGTGCTGAAGATAGGTACGCCCCGTCGAGTGATGCGACTGTTAGTGCCGGGAAGAAGATCCAGTAGGGTTTGATGCGCCACACCAGGATGGCGACAAGCGTTACCATGCATGTGTCGAAGAATGTGACAAACATGACGCAAACACCGTATGCGTTGCCCAGGGACGTAGTGTTGTTATAGATAGCAGCAACCAGTACGGTTCCTACCATAAGGAGCCAGTTGACGGCTGGGACGTAAAGCTGCCCATGGTATGTTGTCGAAGTGTGGACGACCTTGATCTGCGGGAAGTACGATAGCTTCATGATCTGGGTGAGCAGCTTTCCATTGTTAGTGGCGTTCTACCCATTGCGTCGTGTGATGAACGTACCTGGAAAGTTGCCGTGATCATGGCTTGGGAAGCGACGATAGCGGCGGCGATGGCTACGACCAGTGAGAAGATGAGCCAGCCCGGCGGGGCGGCATTGAAGAAGGGGTTCGAGTAAGCGTCTGGGTTCCTGCTGATGTACGCAGCCTGTCCGCTGTAGGCGAGCAGCAAACAAGGATATGCGTAGCCGAGCCAACTGAGCTGGATGGCGCGCATGCTGAAGGCACCAATATCGGCGAAAAGAGCTTCGACTCCCGTAAAGCAGAGCAGTACGCCACCGAGACTCCTCCAGCCATGATACTTGTTGCGAATCAGGTAATCGAATGCGTAGTACGGGTTGAAGGCTTTCAAGATAGTGTAATCGTGCCTGAACTGTCAGTGGTCTATCTTTGGAAGGAGAGAGTGACCATACTTGGCAAGGTTGTACACACCAAATCCGGCGTTGAGCAACAACCACACCATAACGATAGGTGAAAACACTATTGTCAGCTTCGAAATGCCCAGAGGCTGCACCACAAATAGCAAGATCAGAATTGCACAAGTGACGCCAATGATGGTCGACTTGTCGATATCAGGCTTGACCACACTCAAACCCTGTACAGCGCCTAGTACAGACTGGGCAGGAGTCAGAACTCCGTCTGCCATTACCATGGAGACTGCGAGTACTCCGATCGTCTTTAGGAGTGCCCGGAAGAATTTCGAGCCCTCCATGCCGGATCGGATGGTCTTGGTTGAGCGGCCCAGGTCATTGGTATTGTATCTTTGCATGCGGATAAGCGATGCCTCGCGTGGGTCTCGATTTGCGATGTTTGCATATCGTGAAAGCAGCGAGTATGTGCTGAAGGTACCGCCTTCGCCATCGTTGTCGGCGTGCAGGATGACCAGGATGTACTTGACCGTAACCATCAAAGTGACCGACCACAGTACAAGCGAAAGCACGCCCAGCAAGTCGATTCGGTTCGGAGGTTCTGTGAACGTGGACGAAAATACGTACAGGGGCGAGGTACCAATATCGCCGTAGATCACACCGATGGACTGGTACGCAAGCGCGAAGATCTGAGCGATGCTGAAGGACTGTATTCACTGGTCAACTTACGGAACTCCCTGCACAGCATCCGCATGTGCAGCACGTACCTGGCTGCGCTTGTAATCGCCCTCGTTTCGCAGGCCTGCGTCCTCGTCTTCGGCGTCCTCGTACTCGCCAGATTTCGAGTAATCTACCGATCCTTTGCGGCCGATTGATTGCGTTCTTGAGCGCAGACGCACCACGCCGCCAATAGCATTGTGCGTTGATGCGTTATTTTGTGCGTTATTTTGGGCCGAAGGTGCAGTTTGGTCTGCAAACTGTATGGAAGGTTCCATGACAGTTCCGATGAGTTGGGTGGTAGATGCAAGGGCGCTGTCAAAATCGCGCAGTTAACCGCCTTAAGAACATGATCACCTTATCTTTCACTTGTCGGGATGTTCCCTCGTGTCAAAGAGTCTCGTCATTGCATATTCAGGAATCCGGCTGCATGCTGTAGGGGGCACCACGTGAAAATGGCTCATTGGTGGTGTTTAGCCTGCATCTGGTTAGATGCGGGATTTTCGATTTGAGGCTGTGGAGGACGCGGGATACTTACATCCACGCGAATCCAGAATGGTACCGATGTGCAGTTGGAAAACCAGCGGGATTCGTGGAGAATGTCCGAATCTAAAGCAGTGAAAAATTTCCTTGGACAGCCTGGAGCGCCCTGAAACAAGCAAATGCTGTGCCATGATAAGCCAGCGTCCAGGAGAGCCAGGCTACAGCAGCTGGGAAGCCAGACCGCCGGCGAGCTGCGAGCGTGAGCGTGAGAGAATAGCGCGCACGTGGTGGCGGCTACCTGCATTTGCCAAGCGGTTAAGCACTGGCCCGCGGTTGCTTGCTTGTACCTACCTACCACAGCACTTGCAACCTTGTTGTACAAGCAGCGTCCAACTCGCCGCTATACCGTGAATGTGACTGCGCACTTGCAAGTTATCCCAACCATGCGAACTCGCTAAGGGTCTCCGGCGTGTCCAGTCCGCGAGCTGATTTGCAGAGGGGTCGGCCCCTTCACCCCACCTGCCGAGAACGGACAAGCCTGTCATGCTTAGTGCATTGCTTATTTCGAGGTGTCAAATATTTCAAGCAGCGCACATTCTCTGAGCAAAGAAATTGCTTCGCGCAGAAACGCAAAATTCTCTGCTTTGCGCGCGGCCATGTCTGGGCTGCCGCGTCAGTCTTGACTCGGGAGGCCTTCAATGGGACGTCGGAGCTGGTCCGAAGCTGCGTTGTTGAAGTGCCGGAGTGACAGAAGAAAGCGCCCATTGGTGGTCAGGATTTTCGAGTCTACGAAACATGCAGCGATACCTTATACGTTTGGTGCGCCTTCCCCGTGCTGCCAGTTGACTGCGAGTCAAGTCTTCGGCACAGCTCAACAACTTGAGACGCGCCAACTTTCTTTTGCGCTTTCCCTCATATTTCGCCTCATTCGGGTGTTTTTTGCGCGCATAGCCGCCAACTCTTGGTGGTATGCATGTTGGCAGGCTCGAAGATCACGGTGGTGTGGTGTCGCATTGCAATAATGCTCATTCCTCTACGCCGCTGCACGCAAGCAACAAGGCAAGAGAAAGAGACTGATATCCCGATGCGCGATGCGCTGGCTTCGACACCGTCAGCCAACCGACCAGGCACCTATTTGTCTTTCACAAGTTAACACCCATAGCCGAGTTTTGCAGAATCGCATGAGATCCATGCCGATCTTGCTGAGTTGAACATGCGAACGTTCACATAAGTCCAAGGTCGCTGGGTCCTTCTACACAAGTCTGCATATTTGATCGCAGACGTTGCGTGCAGACCAGGACAAGAAAGTACACCATCGCGCGCAAGTCGGACGCTCCACCGGCACACCAATGCTGTGTAGGTACACATTAACACTGTGTTGGGGACAATATCTCAACCATTTTTTTTTCAAACGACAGCTCACTCGATCAATATGTTGTACGCGTTGTCGAAGACTCCTGTGCGTCACTGCGCTAGTCCACCGTTCCATTATTACCAGAGATGCACCGCACATCTGCGAGCCGTCCTGAACCAAACGTCGAACTAGATCCGGCATGGGAACCCGGATCTTCGAACAACGACTTCGTCCCACCCGTCAGCCTCTCTACATATGACTGCCGCAAGATTGATGGGGAGGATGACTGCAAAGTCTGCTACATCCATTGTAATGCAGGTGATGAGAATGAACTCCTGAAGGGTATTGGATTCTCACGACGAAATCTCGTTACTTTCTCTAGTGTCGATGTTGAGCGGAATTGGGTCTTTCAAAGGAGTTGGCGTACTCATAGAGATCCCCCGTCAGCACAGAAGTGGTACTCCGCCGGAAAGCTAGATATGGACGAGCGGAAGGTCAGAACATGGTCAACTTGGACGAAGCTGTACGTCACGAAAGCGGCAGCCGAACGAGCGCTGTCGGCTTATTCAAGAGACCTTCGCGCGAGTTGCTTGCTTCGCGCCCGTAACCTGTCATTCAGTTGAGAAGGGGATGTGAACGCCTCGAACATTTGTTCCTTACCTTTGCTCGTCCCACCGTGTTCAGATCTTACCAGGCTCGCTTGACTCTGTTGCCTACCATAAGAGGCCAATGTGATAACGTCAACACATGCCAGAATTGATTAAGATCCGACGAAGGGAAATTCAGAGCTCCGGTGGTGATGTCTGGATTTTTGTGCCCGCCCATTGGCGTGGTAAATGTCCAACTTGCCCAGCTCCAAGATGGAAAGCCTGGACGCCTGCAGGCATATCTGATGTCGCTCCAGCAGAGCGACCATTGAAGCGTCGGGATGGGTATCCCTTGATGAAAGCCTGTAACACTGGGACTTAGTGCACGTAGGATGCCCTAAATGCGCGGCGAACATCGCTGGCAAGGGACAACGTTCTGCGCACGTAGAGTGACGCTAAGCCCGCATACCCTAGATGCGCCATATTCTGGAAAGCGAACTTGAGGTAGGGTCGATTTGCTCGAACAGAGAAATGTGATCTCTCACCTGCGAATGTGGACGTGGTTCTCTCAACATCGGGACAGAAGCACCTTTGCCGCAGTAGAGTAAACACTCGCGCCGCGTGAATATGAGACCTCTACGCGAAAGTGCATGCTCTTGCATCGTCCAGGCTCGCGTGTTTTACGTATAGTTGCAGACTGTCTCCTCAAGGACCTTAATAGATTCCAGTACCGCAACAAAGGTCTTGTCACCTATAATTGCTGTGTACTAGGCATATGGAAGGGCTGACTCAGGAGCATGAAGTAATCCGGAAGAACAGTCAGAGCCCCACGCCACTACAAGCGTTACGTATGCACCGGTATAGGCCTGGTGCATGTTGGAAGTCTCGACGTGGACTTCCCGCAGATCGTCCTGCCTGATACACATACTATCCACCCACAAGTACGGAAGTTTTAGTTCTGCGCAAACAAATATCGCAGTTCTGTATCCTTGCGGGGTGGAACTCCAGATCTTGAATGTAGCGTGCGCTTGAATGGTTATCATCCACAGAGAAAAGAGTGTAGGCACTCCTCAAACGCTTGGCGATGCCGTTGTTATCTCCAAATCCCAGGAATAGCCGTACATGACCGCTTGGCCTACTGTCGTCGGCATCATAGTTAAAGCATTGCGTAACTCCACCAAAGACTGTTGTGTGATCCCTAGTGTCACTGTATGCCCACATGATGAGGTGACATAAGGGACAATGAGTCGCGCCTGTGACTGGGTAGAGACGCCGCGTTGTTCGACACCAATCTCGATGAGCCGCCGCTGTGGGATCCACCCGTACGCTTGCGCAAACATCGCAGAGCCGGTCAGTGTATACTGGGGTATGCTGGGAGGACATGTTGAGTGGGAGTCTGGGCCTTTTGCGAACACCCAGCCACTCCACTTCCATAGCCCTACTCCAGTTTTGCTTCCCCGCGGCTGTAGCTACACAACCTAAGAGTGTAATGGCAGGTCGAAGGCCGCCCAGCTATGACACTACGATCCATGTTGTCAGTGTGCAGTATGTTCTGTTCGAAGTAAAGCCCGGCACCTGTCGTATAGGGCGTAGTCGATGCAGCCTAGAAGATTCAGCTCGTTGGAGACTGATCGAGCGTAAGCCTTGTTCGCGACGACGACGTCGAGACTGACATGCTTACCCCGTCGTCAATCCGAAGTCAAAAATTACGAGCCAGGCCTTGTCGCTGCTCTAAATGGATTGTAGGTTACGGAAATGCTCGGAGGCACCGCAGGCATCGGCCTCAGATTTAAACCCGAGGCACCTCGGAAGCCGGCGCGTGCGTCTGGCGTCATACCACTTTCACGACTCTCGTCAATTGATGTGCGCCCGTTGCAAGAAAAGCTTCACACATACATTATCGGCAACTGAAAAGCGATATAGAATTCGGGTATAATTGTATCCATCATCTCACAGCTTGCTCACATACAGCGAAGTTGCGAAGCCCTGATTACAAGCGCCTACCATGTCGAAGCTATCACCAGCTCTGAAGCAGCTCATAAACGCCGCGCATGCACGTCCCGGGCCTGTGCCAGCACCGCCAAAGATACAATCGGTCTTCAAGAAGATCGAGCAAGAAGCCACAGACAGACAGCTTGGTCGTCCGTCATGGCTTGCTGTTTCCACTGCTGCGACAATGACGATGAACTCGCCCGAGTCGATGGAAGCACTCTTCCACTCCACAGCACAAGGAAAGCCTCAGGAAGAAGGCGTGCAGGTTGCAGAGTTCATGCGCGAAGTGGCGCTGAAGTGCATCGGGTTCAATGGCGTACGTTCATCCTCATCTTTACAAGCAACTGTTGGAGGCGCAAGCTGGACAAAAACATGAGGAGGGGGATGAGAGACTGCTAACCGGGTTCCTCTATCTCCTGAACATGTAGCCTCGATTCGGACTTCGTTCTCGCCATAAAGACATACTGCCCTGTCGAACGACAACTGACGTTACCTAGATCCCACGAACGATCAATATGCTGAACGCCTTCCGCGCCGCCCTTCCCCAAGACATCTACGAGAAGCTCAACACGACACCGACACGCTACCCTGACGCATCGAACGTCGAACAGATCAACCAGCGCGGGCGCGGGTTATGGGATAAGATCTACAAGCCGTTGAACGAGAAGCTCGAGGCCAAGTTGGGCGAAGCACACCCAGACTTGCCAGTCTTCATCATCAACAACGAGTACGGTGGTCTGTTCACCGATCCTCAGCGCTCGACCGGTGCTACCGTGGGGCGTATCACAACGAGTTTGATTGCTATCACATGTTTGAGGGCACAACAGGGTGTGGGACCGCAGGTGCTTAGTCACGTCTTTGGTCTGAGAAAAGCCTTGGGTGATGGGAGCTGGAAGGATGAGCCTGCTGCGGGGTCAGAGGAGGCCATTAGGTGGCTGGCCAGTGATGAGGGGTGTACATGGCTGCTACAGAAGACCGATGAGCTGGTAGAAGCGCTGGGAGGTGCACAAGGGAGCACTTTCGCGCCTGTCAAGTCGAAGCTATAGACTCGAGATCAGAAGGGAAGACGCAGTTCCGTAGAAGGGAAGACGCAGTTCCGTAGAAGGGAAGACGCAGTTCCGTACAAGTCTGATGTTCAATTGCAGCGTCTCGCCCAAACATAGCATACGATAAAGAGCACTGTATATATCCACACCAAGGCCAGTACGTCGTCGCTAGGAGAAACTCCGTAAAGCTCAAGTGAAGGGAGCTGTATTATCTATGAGGTTCAGATATAGGTAAAGGTGGCTTCAGTCGACCCAAAGTGCTCTTACTTGACCCTGCTGCAGCAGTGTAAAACCCTGCGATTTGACCCAAGCCACATTCACCCAGACTTGATCCTACTCAATCCGCAACTCTACCAGTAGAAGTCATAATGGCGACGGTAGGACGACCACTGACGCGCCAGCAGCCTACGAACTTCAACGGCAAGATCATCCAGACCATCAGCAGAATGATGCAGAAGCCTTTGGTCATTATGCCGGGCAACAAGAAGCTGTGCCAGTTCGACGAGGATATGTTGAGTCGTCTCCGGAACGGTAACAGGTACACTACCTCAGACTGGAGCAAGATCCTTGATCTGCTTGTGATTGCCAAAGCTCGACGCGAACATACTTGTCACGGAGTCGGGCGGCCTCCCGGCTGTAAGACACGGCGAGACATTCCTCTGGGTTTACGCTGTCGGGCAAGCGAATTATCCAGGTGAAACGACCTGGTGCATCAAGCCTACCGAAAAGACTGTCAGCACTTACTCAGTAGGGACCGTGACAAGCGACTGTCGGGAGCTCTCGGCTATCTCAAATGTATTGGGGGTTGAGAAGAATCTTCTGCGATGTACGTACCAACAGGCATGTATGATGTAGTGATCAAAGATTTCGACTGATCATAGCTACATGTAGGAGACTAGCTCAAATGCAGCATATCACTAAGCATAAAAAGATGCCGTCCTGCTTGACATGCTACTCGATTTCATTGCCGATGATTCCATGCCGCACCAACATCACATCGATGACGGTCTCGCTTTCCAGCTGGAATTATTGGAGGCCCTGAAAAAGGCGCAGAAAGATGCTGTAATCCATGATGCTGCTACCCGTGCCTCTGCGACATCCGCCTCTTCGAGTGAGGCACTTGGTAAGTATGCACCATTGCCTATAAAGGTACGACTAATCAAGCTATAGGCAAAAAAGGGTTTCGATGGTGGATCGTTTGAACAACAAGAAGATCAGGGTGGAGCTCTGAGCCATAGGCCGCAGTGCTGGCGCAGAAGGCCAACCTGCAGGGAATGTACGGAACATAGCTGGCTGATTCGTGAAACGAAATAGCGATATGACGTTGGCGATTGGTTGCACAAAGAAGGACAGCTCAAGTCGCGGTCGAGCTTGCTCTTACATACCAAAGCGGTTAGCCTCGCTATTTTAGCGTCTTCTATTCACAATCTACGACCATCTCCAGCATTCGATACGTCAGACAACACTTTTGCCCAATGAGAGACCAAATATGGCCAATGAAGATGAGTACACCAGTCCGGTGATCCCAGAACTCTACAAGCCACCAGCGCTGCTTCCCATCGCGCAATTGAAGGACCAACTGCTCTACACTATCGAAACCTATCCCGTGACCATCATAGTCGGCGAAACAGGCTCCGGCAAAACAACACAGATTCCTCAGTACCTCCTCAATGCCGGTTGGTGCCCCTCAGGATCGCAAATAGCCGTCACACAACCTCGTCGGATAGCAGCAACCAGCGTTGCAGCACGTGTCGCAGAAGAGCTGGGAACGCCGCTGGGCCAGAGAGTAGGGTACTCTATTCGCTTCGAAGATGTCACAAGCGCGGCGACGCAGATCAAGTTCGTTACGGATGGGTTGCTGCTGCGGGAGATGTTGGTCGATCCGTTGCTGAAGCGGTATTCGGTCATCATGGTTGATGAGGCGCACGAGCGGAGTCTGAGCAGTGACGTGTTGCTCAGTCTGCTGAAGAAGGTATTGAGGAAGAGGGAAGATCTGAGAGTCGTAGTCAGCAGTGCCACTCTGGAAGCTGAGCGCTTCCTGGACTTCTTCAATCCAGATGAAGGCGAGAAGGTGTTTGGCAAGAGCAAGGAAGAATATGGCAGGATCGTCGGGATACAAGGTCGAGCACATCCAGTCGAGATCCAGTACTTGGCTGCGCCGACTAACAACTACATCGACAGAGCTGTCGACACAGTCATGGATATTCACAGGAATGAAGCAGATGGAGACATACTAGTCTTTCTCACAGGGCGAGAAGAGATCGACGATGCAATTGACATGCTCAGCGACCGGATCGCAGACCTATCATCAACACAACAGAAGCTCATGCCTCTCCCACTATACGCCGGTCTTCCAACAGAAGACCAGAACTTCGTCTTCCTGAAAGCACCGACAAATACCCGCAAAGTCATCCTCAGCACCAACATCGCCGAAGCCAGCGTAACAATCGAAGGCATCGTCTACGTGGTTGATAGCGGCTACGTCAAACTACGTGCCTACGACGCGCGCCTCGGCATCGAGAACCTAAACGTCGTCCCCGTGTCCCGCGCCTCAGCAACCCAACGCTCTGGCCGTGCCGGTCGCACACGGCCCGGCAAATGCTTCAGACTCTACACCGAGACCGCCTTCAAGTCCCTCGAAGAAGCTACCTTCCCTGAGATCCAACGCTCAAATCTCGCCCCCGTACTGCTTCAGCTTCTTAACTTAGGCATCACAAACCTCGTACGCTTCGACTACCTCTCCCCGCCACCCAGCGCGCTTGTGACACGTGCGCTTGATCTCTTGTACTGTCTCGGCGCACTCGACACGAACGCGCGCCTTACAAAGCCTCTCGGGACGCGCATGGCCGAGCTGCCCCTAGAGCCCATGATAGCAAAGACTCTGCTCAACGCTACGAGCCCAGAATTCGGGTGCTTGAGCGAGATGCTCAGCATCGCAGCGATGATGACGCTACAAGGCAACGCCTTCATATCACACTCAGACAACAAGAAGGAGCTCGAAAGAGTACGACGTAGGTTTGCAGTGGCGGAAGGGGATCATCTCACGCTGTACAACGTTTTCACTGCTTTTGTCCAGAATGGGATGAATGTGCAATGGTGCCGCGAGAACTGCTTGAACCATAAAAGCATGATCAAGGCAGTCAGTGTGAGGAAGCAACTTGCGGCGTACTTGGACAGGTTTGGCGTTAAGGAAAGCAGTTTGAGTGCACCGGATGTGATGAGGGTGGGCGGGAAGCCGTTGCAAGAGCGCGTGAGGAGGTGTCTGACGACGGGCTTCTTTGCGCATGTGGCAAGGATGAAGAGTGATGGGAGCTTTACGACGGTGGATGGGAAGACGACGTTGTGGGCGCATCCTAGCTCTGTGTTCTTTCACAGGAAGACAGACTGGGTCATCTATACGGAGATCTTGTCGACGAGAGACAAGATTTATATCAGAGACTTGTCAACGGTGGACATGGACTGGCTAACTGAGTATGCGCCGGAGTACTACAAAGTCAAAAACGGGCAGAGATGAGATGCAAGAAAAGAAACTGGGTATTGATCGAAGCTATCCACAGGCCCCAAACGCCGCATTATATCCAAATCGTAAACCATCTCTTATTTGCAGGCCTCCACGAACAGCTCGCGCATGCCCTTCAAGAACCCAGCGAGGTCGCGCGTTTCGTTCAAGCGCTCCACCACCCGATCGACTTCTTCCCGCTCGGCCTTTGGCCGTATCTCGAGTACCTTGTAGTCGCGCTCTGAGGTGTCGAGCTCGAACCATGCTTCGCGATCCCATTCGCGCTCGTCGACATTTGTGTAGACGAACTTCAGCCTATCATCCTTGCCCAGTCCTTCGATTCTCAAACCAAGGTAGCTTTCCCAGAACTCAAGCTCAGGCTCGTTGTATCGTGATTGCCCGTCGAGATAGCGGCGGTGCTTGAGTTGTGCTTCTCGGCGTGCAGAGATCGTCTTCTGTATCTCGCTGATTTGAGACTTGAGTGTGTCGCGGTGGGTAAGGCGCTCGTCGCGCTGCTGTGTGAGACTGCTGATTGCGTCCTGCATCTCGCGCTTCTCTTGCGATTCCTTGGCGAGGTTCTGGCCGTGCTGGGTTTGCTTGAGGTCGAGGATTTCGATGTCGCGCTTCTTCATGCGTTGATCCTCTGCGATGCGTGTAAGCAAGATGGCGCTGTGTGGAGGGCGTGTGTGAAATGCATACCATGTAGTTCCGCGACGTTCATGCGGAACTGGTTCCTCTCTTCCAAGACACGCCTCCGTCCGTTCTCGATGAATGCGTCAAATCGCGATGTGAACTGGTTCATCCGGCTGCGCAAATCGTCGAAGCCAAAGTTGATGCTGGGCAGTTGATCTGCCATCGAAGGCACGTCATGTGAGGCGCGCATTGAGCTGCTGAGGGATGGCTCAAAGGTAGTCATTTTGAACACCGTTTGCGACCGTGTCTGCGGTATGTTGGAGGTATGTAAAGCTGCGAAAGCTATCTGGCGCGGTTCAAGGTGTTCTTGACAAGTCGGTGGGCGTTGTTTTGGGCTCGTTGCTCGGTAAACAAAGCACCGCTCTAGCGCGAAAGGAGCAACGCCGCAGACGGCGGGCACGTGCACGCGAACCCTAGCGCGATTTTTCCAAGGCCCCACATGCTGCAGTGCATCTTCTTTCCTACGCGTTGAAAGTGGAAGTCGCGTCCCTTCACCTTGCTCAGACTCACGAAACCCAGGAGGCCTTCAAAGCATGATTCCATTGCCCTACACCATTTCGCGCAACCCCTACGTCAGTCCAAATGGCTGACAGTTCGCTGAGCGACCTAGATTATGGTCGACCCGGACTCACCTCTTACGACCTCGATGATCGCGGATGGCATACTTCCAGAGACGCTACACGACAGACTCTTCAGCAAGCGTCTGAGTGGCAGCTTGCCATACCTGCCGCACTAGACGCCTCGGCCACCAATAATTTCACAAACGCGACCGCTACCCGCAAAGATGCCAGACGACTTGCACATAACCACCCACACCTCGTTCCGGCCGCGAAGGGACTTCCGGAGCTTAGTGCCGTGTCTCACGGCATTGGGTCAGCCGCGACTGCCTACGACCCCCATGTTGGCAATCTGCTGTCCTTTGGCACTGTCTTCTTAAGGAAGTTTGCCCGTTCGAAGCAAATCATTGCTGTGCCTGCGGGACCTTCTGGCAATATCCTGCGACTGGTGCCACTCGCTCGGCAAAGATACGGCTGGGAGGGTGACAGATCTGTGAGGCTCGAGGCACCATTCTGTAGTGTTGTCGACAGTGGCTACTGGAATGAGGAAGCGGCGTCGATACAGCAGATTGCTTTTGGACAGGCAAGGACCAGTAATAGCCTACTCGCTGTTAGATTGCCCTCCAAGACGGTGTTCTTTCGCCCATCGTACCACCGAAGTCGCCGGGCTGCCATACCATCACCTCACTACGACCTGCCACCATCACTCCTCTCCGCACGTCCAATACTTGCAATCACCTCCGACGAGACTGGAGGCGCACCGCACGCCGATGTCGCTTTCAATCCTGATTATCAATTTCATGTTGGCGTCGTGGATCAACGAGGTGCATGGAGTGTCTGGCAGGTTGAGAGGAGGGCGAAGAGGGATGAATACAGTAGCTCACGCTTGGTCGGAGGGCATCCATACTTGACCGAGGAGGAAGCCAATGAATCCGAGGATGGTTGGGCAAGAGTGCTATGGACAGGTAGCAATGCGCTCGTCGTTTGCAATCGCCGGCAGCTGAGCGTAGTTGAGTTGACTGGAGAGAGCTTCGAATACCTCCACGCTCCACCGATCATACCTCAACGCTCAAGTGACTGGATTCTCGATATCAAGCAACACACTCAGAACCGCCTATTTGTTCTGACGTCCACACGGATCTTTCTTATATCAGTGACTACCTCCAGCGATGCGATTGACAGCACGCCTGCAGGCGCGACAATTCTTCTGTCCAGGAGACATTACCGTGGGGATGAAGACCTCACATTGCAGATGCACCCACAGTTATTCGAAGAAGAAACAGCGCTGTTCTTGACATCCCGCTTGAACAAGCTGGTGCAAGTCTACTTCTTCCAGGGCCAATCCTCGAATCAAACCGAGTCCTTTTCGATGACAGACCCAGTCGAACTAGGAGCCGGCCTACCCAACGATGCAAACATATCGCAAATGTATCTTCGGCCTCTGGACTACACGGCCAAAGAAAAGCTGCGGCACAATAGATGGAATGCCTCCGCTCACTCGTATTACGAAAGAGCGATTCCGTTCCACCAGCTCACCGTGCTCACGGCAGATCTGGGCGTCTACCAGATCGTACTTGTATCCTCCAAGCATGAGTCCAACCCAGAGCGGCTAGCGTGGAGAAAGATTGCCAGACAACAATACCTCGATACTAGGGATGAGGCCGAGGAGATGGATGATGTTGTGATGCCCGATGGTCCTGATTGGGATGTCGAACCAGAGTTGAAGTTGAGATCACAAGTTCCACGACAAATCTCAAATGAGGGTGCGGACAATCAAACAGCAGACCACGCCTGGTTGTACGAGAGCCTCTATCAAGAGGAGCCGGCCGGCATTACGTCTATTGACGATATCATCCACAGCTTTGAAACTATCATGACCCAAGAGACACCAGTCTTCGAGTCGAATGTGTAAGTTGATTGATACCTCCGGAGGCATTCGGGGCACTAATATAAATCCTAGAATAGAAAACTTGGGCATGGTTGATGTCTCAGACGTTGATGCCGCATCCGCAAAGTTCCAGCAGCTGGTCACTTCACAGGGCAACAACATTTTCCGAGCTATCGCAGCTCAGCCAGTCCTGGGCGTTCCTGGCAACGAACAGCTTTCTATCACAAATCTGTATGACACCATACTCAAGGATTGGATTGCGCCATTGCCGACAGAAACCCCTGTACCAGTGCGCCAGGCAAAAGAACGTCTTGCACGGCGTGTCGCTGCAGAAGTCACTCTGGCAAGTACGCAGTTGCGGCCGGAAGAAGGAGAGCAACATCCCTCATCGTTGCCAACCCTTCCTTCAAAATCAGCAGACCTACCGCCCTCATCCTTGCCAACGCCGCCCCAATCTTCCATGCCACCGTCTTCGCCATTGTTTCCTGAGGCCTTCCAGCCTCGCATGAGTGACCCGTTGTCACGATTGCGCAGGCATCTCAGGATAGGCGACGACTCACCAACAACGCCTCTGCCACCAAGCGTATCAGAGCTGCTCTCACATTGGCAACCCGGAACGGACCCCAGCATCTACGATTGGGAAGCTACAGAACGTGCAATACGTCCCGATGCAGACGACGAGGAGGCCCAAGAACAACGTGAGGAAGAGCGCAAGAAGAAGGAACGTAGGGAGAGGCGGCAAAAGCGTGAGGATGAACGCCTGCGAGCTAAGACCCAGGCAAGCAGCCAAGCTACGTTCACGCAGCCTGTGTTTCCGCGAAGCTCGCCCGGTCCAAGTTTTGGTGGAATGGCAGCTAGTAGCCAGGTACCAGTGCCGACTTCGAGCCAGATGCCTAGTCACGTACATAGTCAGGGAGGCACCTTTGGAGGTTTCGGTGGCTTCGGTGGCATGAACAGCATGGTGCCGCAAAGTCAGGTGGAACCAGGAAAGTTTGGTGGACGACCTGACAAGAAGAAGAAAAAGGGCAAGAGCAGGATCAGCGGCTTTTGATATCGTGCAGCTTCATGCAATGCAGGTCAAGTACTCTCTCACTGAAGCGCAGCTAGCGTCGTGGTCCACTTTCCCAGATGTTGCTTCCGTCTCTTACTCGAAGCTCAAAGTCCCCTCACACTACCTGTCTAGCGCCAAAGCATATGCCTATATAAACACGATACCTCTGCTACCTTCCTTCATTCCTCCACCATCTACCACCAATGACGGTACTCATCCAGCTTCATACCCACTTTGAAGCCAAAGGAGACCTACGTCCTCAGAGGCTTCACTAAACATGCTGACACAAGCTTTCCAGATGACTTCGCCGCCTTCATGGCACTCGCAGGTGTCCAGTCCAGTACCAAGACCTACGTCGATGAGAACCAAGCCGCCCATCAGATCGACATGCTACTCGTCGGCCACTACTGGGTGAAGTGCGGTAGTCCGTCCGCTTGGGCTTGCGCAACAGGGACGACGGTGCACTACTTCTACGGCAATCTTCTCGAGACTGTGTGCAAGCCCGTACTGGAGCACTATCGCTGGCGCATCTACGTCGAATCGCCTTTCAGCACCGTGACAGCGACGCCATACGATATGCATGGAGCTGCGGCATGGCAAGAAGCTCGTACAGCAGGAGTTCACATCAGCGAACCGGTAATCAACTACCTCTTCCTCCATACCGGCTGTCTGGAGCGAGTCCAGAACCACGAGAACATCGACATGCTCGGCAACTTCAAATATGCATGTGCAGCAGTTGCTAGCCAGGCATTCAGCCGGAGCGGTCCAGCGCACTGTGACTCCGGACAGCCAAATGCTGCTGATGATTCGGCAACGCTGTCGAACTCGGATAAGAAGCGCAAACGCGCTCCTGAGCAGCCGCGAATCCAGGAAGAGGCGGGCGTGGCTGATGACATGGGTGCTCATCGCTCGCCCAAAGGTATGCCACATTGTCTCACGCTTCGCAAACGATACACTGACAGGCAAATGCAGATATTACGATGCTGACTCCGCTTTTTGTGAGACCGCACGCCTAATCTTACTGACATCAGATCCACAGGCTCGACTTCGGGACTACAAAGCCAGCATGGAGGTCGCGATCGAGCACGAGAAGCGAGTCCGCGTTCGAGAGGTCGACCAGCTCCAAGCCCAGCTCCGCCAGCGCGAAGTCGAACTCCAGAAAGCCAAGCTGAACCTCGACCGCGACACGGATGCACGTCGTACCGCCGAAGCACCAAATGCAGATCTAGCAAGCAAGAGAGCTGAGCAGGCTCAACAGAGTACGTGCATTCACGATGTTCTATGTCATGGGAACAGTCTCGAGCCCGAATCGCATTGTATCCGACAAGAGCTACTTCACGAGAGCATGATAACGAATGTACAATACCGAACACCAATTACCACAACTCGGTATTTCATTAATTACATCCATCCCCATCCCCTCTAACTGACAAGCCCCGCCACATCCTCCGGCCACCTCCCCAATACCATCGCACTCCCCGGCAAATGCCCCGGCTGCGGACTCAACAACCTAACCTTCCTCTTCGCCTCATCCACCTCAGCCACATAGATGTACCCTTTGATACTGCTATCCCTGATGACTTCATGCTTATCATTCGGACTCGCAGTCGTGATAGCAAGCAACTTATTTGTTAAATCTGCGCTGGGCGAGACGCGGGTATACAGGTCTCGACTGCCGGTGGAGAGGGGGTCGTAGTCGCCTGCTGCGAAGGCCGTGTTGTCACCTATATACAAAGCAATTAGCGGGAACTCTTAACGCCCTCATGCCATCATCTCGACAAGCCACCACATGAGCAAGGGGAAGGGAGTCGTACCCTCAACGATCTGGAAAATATTCAAATCCGCATACTCCGCCGTCATACTACTGGGCGCCAGCGCGTCCTCGCCGTGGCCGAAGAAGTACTCTCGAATCTGCGCGTGGCGGAGTGCTTTCATGTAGGTCTCGGGGCGGTCGACGCAGCCTCCGGATTTGTCGATGCGGAGGACGGTGACGGGCTCGTCGGTGCGGGAGGAGTAGCGTCTTGTGAGGTCGGAATAGAGACGCTCGGAGCCGAGGGTTATGAGGATGTTTACTGGGTGGTGTCAGCTTGATTCTGCGCGGCGATGTGTCGATAACATGTGGCTGTTTTGAGAGATTGGGGTTGGGATGATTTGATACCGTGCTTGTAATGAGATGCATGCATGAATAGTGAGGGATGGGGAAGACAGTATAAGACATCACATCACACGCACCAGAGAACTCGGAAACAATATGCTCTATGTTGTCGTACACCCCACCCCTGCCGCCGCTGATGGACCCTGCCGTATCGATGATAAAGCCCGCCTGCTTGCTCGCCGCGTCCTTCTCCATCCGACTCAGCACCGCCAGCGCCATGCGCGTGACCAGCGGCTTGAACAGCTTGCCCTCCTCTGGGTCCTTCAGCCCATAGTGGTACACCAGGGGCATCTTCACGGGGATCGGACTTGGGCCGGAGATCGGACTGCTTCCCCAGCCTTCTTCGATGTCGACAATAGAAGAGAACGCTGCGGTGGAGAAGGAGCCGGGCACGCTGAGCATGCCTTGGCGCGGGTCGAGGTTTATGACCATGGGCTGGCGGCCGCTCTTGACGGCGTAGGAAGTGAGCGTCTTGACGAGCGCGGTTTTGCCTGCGTTCTCGCCGCCGACAACAAGCACCCTGGGCCCCATCTCTTCGCTGTTGCTTGCCACACTCTTGTCTCGCATCATTTCGAGCGCGAAGTGCAGGTTCGCGTGGCTCATCATGGGCGTTTCTTCCGCGACGTAGTCGGACTCGACTTCACCGCCCAGCTCGAGCTTGCAGCCGTGCCATGTGTATATTGCGCCCTTGGTGCCCTGGAAGCTGTATGTTGTAGATGGCGCGAGCTCGGTCCCGAAGTATTCTGCGGTACCAGAGCGTAGGCGGACGGTGAGCGTGCGCGAGAAGGCGACCTCGAAGCGGTATTCGGTGTTTGCAGGCAGATCTTGCTCTCTTGTGACGGCTGAGGTGGGTGTGCTGAGAGTTTCGGTCGTCGGCGCGGTGAGGCCAGGAAGATTAAGACCAGGAAGTGACAACATGGTTGTGTATTGCGGTGGATCGTGGCTGCCGCAATACAAGCTGCACGCGTCCTGTTGCACAAGAAGTTGGGGTGGGCGTTAAGTACGGAGTTATGTGCGCAATCGTTTTCGTACGTGTGTTTTCGCGTCTCGAGACTTGAATAATCGTCGCTTACTGATCCGGGCCGTGGGAATCGTGAACCATGGAGCCGCGCTGAGTGGGATCTCAGACGTCTGCGGTGGAAGCCTCGACGCTAGTGCGGAGCAGATCGACACGTCATTGGTCGGAGACCCTGGCCTCCGTGAAGTCCACCTGTTGCCGCGGGGAAGCTATCGGTCTATCTCTCTACAACATACCTCAGCTGGGGACCCGAACTTTAATCACAGCGTCGCCGTTCATCCAATCGGACGTCGAATCTCTTGGACGCCTGGCCATCTTCCATCGTCACTGCGCGTTCAATCGCGTTCTGTAGCTCCTAGCCAGCTATCATCAATCGTCACATCTTGTCTCGTCGTCTGATTTCTTTCATCATTTGTTCAATATGAAGTCACATCTCCTGCAACTCTGCCTGGGGGCGATATTGTCTTCGAACTTCGTAGCTGCGGCTTTCGATGATGGGATACAAGAGCCATTGCAAGGCAATATCGATCCCAACAAGTATCGCGCGGCATGTCCAGACTACAAGCAGTACTCCATGCGAGCACAGTAAGTCTACTCCGCTGCTCATTGCAGTGTCATACTAATAGCAGCAGCCCGCCTTACAGCAAAGGCCCGCTCGAACTTCCTTTCCAGAGACCTGCGAAGGTCTGTCGCACATTTGAGTCGCCATCAGTCGAGAAGGTGATTGACTACATGAACAAGAATCTCGTCGACAAGGACTTGGCACGGATATTTGAAAACGCCTTCCCCAACACATTAGACACCACTGTTCGATGGCACGTGGATAAGACTCCTAACCATAAGTATGGCAAGAGGAGCTGGGAGAAAGGTGCATGGACGGGACCGCAGAGCTTCATCGTAACCGGAGATATCAACGCCGAGTGGCTGCGTGACTCGACCAACCAGCTGCAACAATACCAGCCGTTGGCCAAGAAAGACAAGGAAATCTTCCAATTGATCCTAGGAGCTATCAACACACAAGCCGAATACGTCATCGGCTCGCCGTACTGCAACGCCTTCCAGCCTCCTGCACCGAGCGACCTAAGCCCGACTTTCCAGGACCAAGCGGATGTCGTGCACCCCGAGTATGAAGCCTCCTTCGTCTTCGAGTGCAAGTACGAGCTGGACTCACTCGCGCACTTCCTCTCCCTGTCCAATCAGTTCCATAGCCATACCGGTTCAACGGCCTTCATCAATGCACGCTGGCTGCAGGCCCTCGACACCCTACTCTCCGTCCTCGAGGAGCAGTCTCAGCCCACCTTCGACGATAAGACCGGTGCCTACACCAAGAACGTGTACACCTTCCAGCGGCGCACGGAAATCGGTACCGAGACACTCGCACTCAGCGGTGTCGGCAACCCCCTCGCCGGCGACACAGGTCTAGTACGCTCAGCCTTCCGCCCCAGCGACGACGCCACGATTCTCGGCTTCCTTATCCCCAGCAATGCCATGATGAGCGTGGAGCTCAGCCGCACGGCCTCAATCCTCGAAAAAGCAGGCAAAAAGCACATCGCCAGCTCTCTCAGCGCGTGGTCGGACAAGATCAAGAAAGGCGTCCTAGAGCACGGCATCGTGCACCACAAGAAATACGGGCGCGTCTTCGCCTTCGAAGTCGACGGCTACGGATCCAGTATCCTGATGGACGACGCAAACCTGCCCTCCTTGCTCGCGCTGCCGCTGCTGGGCTTTGTCAAAGCGGATGCAGAGGTGTACAAGAACACGCGTCGCATGATCCTCGAGAAGACGGGGAACCCTTACTTCCTCGCCGGCGCTGGATTTGGCGGCATCGGCGGCCCGCACATTGGGCTGCAGCATGCGTGGCCGATGAGCGTGCTGGTCCAGGCTATGACGAGCGAGGATGATGAGGAGATTGTGAGGTGTGTGGAGAGCGTGAAGAATGTTAGTCGGAATGGGTTGATTCATGAGAGTATACATGTCGATTTTGACAGAGATTATACCAGTAAGTCCTCTCCCCTTCTTCTTTTTCTTGGTGGTTCTTGAATGTCCGGGCTGACTGTGAATAGGACCCTGGTTTGCATGGGCGAACTCGGTGTTTGCGCAGACCATCCTCGATCTTGCGAAGAGGAAACCTCATCTCCTGTTTGGCAAGGGTGCGGAGGCGTATACGCTGGACTAGGCGTCTGAGGTCCCGCCGCGCTGTGTCGACGACGATTTTACTGCTGCCCCGGATAGCGTAAGTTGTTTTTTGATGTCCTGGCGCAAATTGTTCGGGCTCCTTGGGTTTCTTTGCATGTCTCGCGCCGCGATCACCTCTTTTCCCTGCCCTGTGCGTCTAGTGATCGCGGTGTCGCTGGGTCTGGCAGTTTTGAGACTGTTCGAGCGACCAACCGGAGAATTGCTCGGTATATGGTTGTGGAAGCGGCTGTGGCAGCGAATGTGCGAGCGATCGTGTCCCATGCGGCAGGTTCAGATCCAGCGTTGACCCGAAACATTTCTTTATGACGACGCAATCGCTTGCCCCGTGTAGAAGCTCCTAGCACAGAGCCCTGTATACCCACAGCGACGAGCCCTTGTGCCGTTGTCCAAATACAAGAGTAATCTTGTCCAGCTCTCTTCCATCACAACCCCCGCTGATAATGCAGCCTAAACTTCTTATTCGCCCTATCCGGCGCTCTTGTCTGAAAATGCTCTCCCATAATCTCAAACCTCAGCGGCTTTCCCTCCTCCCCATCCTTCCCCTCGACACCCGCAAGCGGTATCTCAAACGCAAAAATAGTATGCTCCTTCGGCACCGTCTTGACCATGTTCCCTTTCGTAACAACCTCAAACGTCCCCCTCGTATCCCGCACCACTATTCCCTCCACGCCCACACGACTCACACACCGACTCCGCACCACCCGCAGTTTCGCACCGTGCATGTCGGCGCTCGCGAGCATTTGTCCCGCTGAAGAGGGCGTGACGTACACCTTCCCCTTCCCCGCCGCGTCTGTGGAAGGCAGACCTAAGATCTCGCGCATGTAGCCCAGCCACAGGTCGTGCAAGGGCTCGTAGATCCCGTACTTCTGCTGCGATTTGGGTATATCGTTCAATCCGAGTTTCCGTTTCTGCGCTGCGGAGAGCGGGCGCGGTTTTGTGGTGTTGCGCTTCCGCGCCTTTTCTTTGCGCTCGTTGAGGGCTTTGCGACGGGTTGCGCGCGCGGAGGGCGTTGGGGAGGACGGCCGGATTAGGAGGGGTCGGTGGATGCGGTCGGTATAGTGGGAGGCGGCGGTTTCGGGGGAGTGCGCGCGTTGGAGGAGGGTTTGGGGGAAGGGCGTGCTCGTGGAGTCGGTCATGGTGACGGGTTGCGGGAGGATATGTGCTCAGTCCGTGAAGCGCGTTTCGAAGTGAGACGTTGGAAGCTTCTGCTCTTGACTCTTCTGCAACAGGGCGTAATTCCACGCGCACGAAAGTCACCTGAGTTGGTTGTTGTCGGTGTTCAGTCGCGAGTCTTGCGAAAGGTCCATGATGTACAGTTGCGGGCGCTAGAAATTACAGTGGGGCAGGGACGCTCGACCACGGTCCGTCATTGTGGCTCGACCGCCATTTGCTATGAAGTAGTGACCCATGCCTCTTTAGACTCACACTAACTTAATGTTGTGCCACTTGCATTCGAAGCCTTGCTCTGGCGAGTTTCTCCATAGCCGGGCTCTCTTATTACCTTTGCTCACCCTCATCTGGAGTTTGTGGCACTCGGTCACCACTCCGATCCGAATGAACGTCTTAGATTCCGTGGTCGGCTTCAATACAAGTCCTGTAACATGTACCTTGATGTTACCATTCATCTCTCCAGCCCAAGAATCTGTGACATCTCGACCAGCGAAGAGGAAAAGTCTCCAAGTGCCATTCGAGGTAGGACCGAAGCAATCTGGGTCCCCAGGTAGCTCGACGTCCATCATGCTGACTCTTGCGATCGCAACGCCTCGCGCTACGTCGAAAGCATGCCAGTATGAGCTGTCCTCTCCTCTCCCCGATATACGCAAGTGTGCTTTGACAGACCAGCCCGAGAGATAGAGCCAAGGCCTAAAGTTGTAGAGGTTATAGTCGCTGTTCATATACTCAACGTATTCCGACATGTTGAGCCGCTTTCCTTGGACGTCCTCTATCTGTACTTTGATATCGAAGTATTTGTCCCAAATGAGTCTTTGCTCAATCGAGTCCGTCAAGGCCCATGAGCTGAGACCTTGCCAAGCAGCCCATGTCCAAGAAGGAAGCCCGTTTCTCATAATCAATGGCGCAGTGTTTTGCGCGCGCTGTATCGGCACCCATAGAAGCTGCTTGAGGAAGACAAAGTTGCCGAGTTCATGACCGTCGTTCAGAGCAGCCCAGAACGGCACGCCCCAAAAGTGCCATATTGGTCTTTCTTGCTGCCTCCAAAAGTATCTCAAAAAGCCCATAAAGGCATTTAGAGCGTCAGCCTGGAACGACAGTTGCCTCCGGAGATATTCTGTGAGAAACAGATCAAACGAAGTCATCAAGGCGTGCGTACTATCCGGATACAATTGTGGCAATGCGAGCATTGCGCTCTGGAATCGTCGATTTGGTAGCATCGCAGACACGGGATGCGAGAATTGTTGCTCAGGGATGTACTCGCAACAATGCATCGATGTGCACTGATAGTAGGCCTGAGATTGGGTAAAGATCAACCTTCGGATGGATAAGAGCCCCTCTTGGAAAGTCCAAGCTCGCGACGACCACGTGCTTCCCATGATGTCCTTTCGTACGTTCGGAAGAGACATCAGCCTTTGCCCATCGAATTCAAACGAGTCTGGCTGGGTTCGACTTTTTGCCGACACCCCTGGGATTCCATCAAGCGGACTCTCTCCAGCAGCGTTGACCAACGTGATCGTAGCACTGCCGTAGATTTGATCCATGTTTTGAATTTGTCGATGTTTATCTGGTGAGTTCTGATCGATGCAGTAGCGGTCAACCCAGAGGAAGTGGAGCCCTAGTTCGAGCGTGCAACGTATGGCGTCCTCGATCACTTCGATGAATGACCCCAGTGGACGAGAGTACAGTGTGTCTGGTTCGAGAGAACGATCTCCCCAGACGTAACTGAAGGCAGCGTACTGATATCGCTGATGCTGCGGAGCGGGTACTACGCTACGCGTAAGGCAGTCGATTAAGGACAGGCCTGGCATCTCTAAAGGTTGCGGCTCGCACCGACGTCCGTGATCGTCTTGACAGTTTCGAAACCAGCTCCTTACAAGGTCCCAATCTGTCTTACTCCGTGCTCGCTCGTCAGGCACGTATTCTTTGTCAGGCATCAAACGGTCCTGTCTCAGCCATCCGCAAGCATATTGCTGTGTTTGGATCGAATCATCAAGTTCAGGCGGAAATTCTGCGACGCGCAAGACGCTGAATCGTCCATCCAGTAAGGCATCGCCTGCAGGTATCGCGGCCACGGTCAGCTTTGTCTGAGCCACTCCAAAATTTTGTGCCCTATCGCAAGGATGATCAGCAGCGGCACCCTGGCGATGCTTCTTGTGACTTGCACTAGAACAAGCACTGAAGTCGTGCACTCACGCTTTGCGTATCAGACGGCCAAGGTGGCAGTCAGGAGAGCACACGTCTGGAAACCACAGTGAGGGATGTGACCATGACTCGCGCTCAGAACTTCCAGCGCATCTCGGCAACACTGCGCATTTTGCGCACTCCAGTGTCACACGACTTCTGTCCGTCGACGTCACTTCTTCGGCTGCCTCCATGCGTGCGTCATTTGGATTCTAGGTACCAGAGCGGCGGACTTGATGTTCAAGAAAGATTGAGGAAGGCTGTGCTGACTTCGTGCAAACATTGGTCGACTCAAGATGCGCCACAATTCCCTCTGACCAATCCTAAGAGAGGGTGGCGTGATGTGACGGCGAGCATGATCTATGGTTTCCAAGGTGAACACATACAAGATCAATGGATGAACAATTGGACTGCAAATATGCCTTTGATCGTGCCTTCTGCTCATGTAATCGCAGGCACTGACTGCAGTCCAATTTCCGTCGGCTTTCCGGTTTTGTATTGACAAGACTTGTTACATCTTCGTTTACAATCATCTGAGGGCCCCATATGTTACTAATTCGATAGCCTTTTATACAGTTGGACGAAAAGTGGCTTTTCGACACCTAAAACCTCTCCTGGCGATACTTTGTAGTCATGATTTCTCAGCTCGAACCGGTACTTCTGAAGAAGTGCAACAAAATAGATCTTTGTTCCAAGTAATGCAGTCTTATATCCAACCTATGCATTGTCAGCAAAGTCCACCAGGGGATGTGAAGAGAGACGTACACAACTACGCAAACCATATCCAAAGGCGAGATGCGAGGGCCCGCCTTCCTTGTTTTCCAGCCACCGCTCAGGCTTGAAATGATCGGCGTCTTCACCCCAATCTTTTCTCGCTCTATTCGCGCAGCCCAGTGCGAGGAGGACAAGCGTGCCAGGTGGCAGCGTGTACCGCGACTTGCGAGAGGTAACGCTGACCTCGCGGTTGACAGTTCGAAAAGTACTAGCGATAGGAGGATGCAGCCGGTTGATTTCCTCAATCACAGCGTTCACGTATGGCATCTTTGAGTTGACGGTCTTGAAGTCCTCCGTATCAGATGAGTCAATCTCAGCTAGCAGTCGCTTGAGACACTCTGGTCGCTTGTCCAGCTCGATGAGCAGCCATGCCAAATTGTAGCCAAACGTTTCGTTCCCAGCTAGTATCGTCAGCAAGACTCACCCATTAGTTTAGACCGATCTACTGACCGAAAGCATTGAGACGGGCAAACTCGATAGCAGTCGGTGAAAGACCTTCAATCACACTACCATGTGTTCTCGTCGACAAGCCTCGAAGGCTCGTCGGTGGCGCTTCCGGATTCAAATGCTCATGCATCTCCAGGTTCTGTACGCTTCTGTCGATCAGATTATCGAGTTGGGTTCGGAGTGCTTTGTCAGATCCCAGAGGTTCACCTGCTTTCACCAAGCCTAGGATGACATTGATCGAGTACCAAAGCGATGGCCAGGGATCTGTCACCCGGGCACCTATCTCTTTCGCCAAGCTCAATGCGCAACTATCGGTCTCACTGTCAGAGCTTCCGTATAAGAGGTTCCGCCAAAGCGAGATAGCAAAGACATCCATCCGAGGGATGATGTCCACGATAGTGCTGCTCGCTTTCCGATCAATCAGATCATCGACGTGTGTCTGGGCGAGCTTTCTTATCGTGTCAAAGTTCCTAGCCAGGGACTCGGTGCTGTTGAATTCGCGGATGAATCCGGCGCGAAACGTGCCCAAATGCGGACCTGAGTAATTAGGAAGTGACGGCCCGACAATCCTGCGTAGCAGCCACGTCGGAGAAAAGCCAGTGGAATCCTTAGTGCTCTCTCTGCTATTGTCAGTCTGTAGTCTAGATCAAACTGTATCCAGTGGTGATTCTCACCTCGATACGAATTCTTCGGGCATCGCCAAGAGCTGCCGTATCATGGCCGTATCGTGGACAAAGACCAGGATATTGCCGGCTACGCTTGCGTACGATATGCCATCGGTAGCGACATCGAGAAGCTTAGCAACTACTTCGGATGCTCCATGTCTCATCGACAACAGGATGACCCCTAGGAAAGAAAGTCCTTCGAGCTTGGGCACTCCAGGGAGAACACTAACACGGCGTGTGTATTTGAGTACTAGGACGGTAAGGAGCACAAAAGGGAAAAACCGAGCAGCCGACACCAGTAACAAAACAAGTCTTAGCACTATTTGCACCAGCAGTGTGTTCATACCATCGGTAATCAGGGCTGGTGGCCGTGTCATTGTGTTCGATCCCTCAATACACCGGCGGAGTAAAGAAGTATGAAAGGCGTACTGAATTCTTGAACTCTGCGTACCATCGTGATTATTAGATACTTGCTGAATCCGTGACTCCCGGAAGGACTAATGTTACAGCTCACGCGATCAATAGGAACTGAGACCTCAGCAGCACCTTTCGGCGTTTGGATCATAGCTCTGCAGTAGCTGGGTGTTGGATATCCAACTTGGCATCCTCGGCGGCAAAGACGCAGGCTGCATATCCCGCGTTGAAGCTGAGCAGTGACATAGCAGCCTGCCTTTCTGATGAGCAGCTGATGGCCGCCCTGCCTGGGTGCAAGACGTGGCCCCTGGCGGATCTCCTATCGATATGTGTGGCAGAATTGACATCGATTCGGTTATAGAGTCGCAGTATTCGTAGACCAATCGCAGTGCTTTGCATCCGCCGTTGGACTAAACTGAGTTAGACTGCAAGTCAACGATCGGTACGGGATTGGCGGAAGATCGACGGCGCTGGGAGGAATGCAGAGTAAGCGATTTCGCTCTCGTCAGAAGAACCACATCCAGCGATGTCCTGATAAATGGGCTTGACGGCTCGGAGCGCTGTCGGTGTAATTGGCGAAGGATCACCGAGGTGGTGTGGTGAGCTTACTCTCGCAAGCCACATCCAGATTTGACATTAGCCAAGCCGTGTGGCACAGGCTCAACTGTCGATAGATTGCGTCTGAATGTTTTGTACGAGCAAACACCCAAGGAATCCATGTGCAGATGGCTTGCAATTGGCCGGAAGGCCCGAGCGCAGCGCATTAGGCACACGTACGGGCTGATGTAGGTACACGGCTGAGAGCCGCGAATCCTATATTTTAGGCCTACTGCAGTGTCAGTACACATTATCCGTAATTAACTCGGGGCAATGGTGCTGAATTTTTGCGAGACACATGATTCGGGTCATAGGGTTATAGGAATTGGTCCGCTTACTAAAAGCGCAACAACTTCTTCGTGCCGGAATGCGCAACGTACTAGCGAAGCTACTGAGCCGGTGATGTTATATGAGCTTCCACAGAGAGCGGATACGAGGGAGCACAGAGAAGGAAGAAGAAGGACATGTGTACGGAAGCAGCAAGTGGGAAGCCACTTGCACGGTTTTATGATGAAAAGAGCAGGTGCGTGGCGTGTATAAGACCACGGCAACAACAAAGTAACAAATGAAGAGAAAGAAGGGAGACTTCCATCATGCCAGCACAGCCTCAATCACACTCTCACTAGTCACGTCATTGCAACAGATGCCCTCAATCCGCAGCCCCACGCTATCCAACAACACCGTCCACTGACTCTTCGTCCTTTCGCGATTGACGAGCATTGCCATCATCGTCCAGTCCAGACTCTTCTACTGCCACGGCGCGCCAACATTTTCCATAACGTTCTCGTTGATCAAGAGCTTCGAGTAGCCCGGTTTCATCGCGTCACGAACATGGCTTAGAATCTTGCGGCAGTTCTCGTCGTCCCAGTCGTGTAGCACGAGGTGCAGGTAGTACGCCCGAGCGTAAGGAGCAGACTGTGTTTGAGGTGTAAAGCAGTCGCGCGTCAAGGCGGTGATTGCGGACAGCCAGGCTAGTGTGGATGCTTTGGCTTGAGCAATGACTGATGCGGTATCTTGGAGCATGAGCGCACCTGCGGCGTCTGCAAAGGTGGCGTGAAAGTATGACAAGTCGCGACCGAGACCACCTCCTACACCGACAAGAAGTGGCATTTGACTTTCAAGCCCAACGAGAAGGCGCTCTTGCACCGGGCAGCAATCGACCCAGCTCGGTCTTGCTTTGCCGTGCCCAGTCATAAAGTCGTTGAATGCAGATCCCAAACGTGCATTTTCCTGCAAAATAGCAACGAAGGGCTTGTCAGTTTGCAGCGCGTGTTGCACTGGACCATTGGCGTTATCTGTGGGCACTCGGTAGCCGGACTTTGCCAGGAAGGAAGGAAGGATGACGGTGAAATGTAGGTATCATTCCGTCAAAGCTATAGATAAAGCCTCCTCTCAAGGTAGCGTCAGCAAAAGAGCGCGTGAAATTTGTTGTGACGTATGAATCTGCTCCAGTCTCTTCCACAAGAGAGCAGGGGGCCAAGTGCTTCAGTATGCGTCCTGCAGACTATTGTCCCAATGCTACAGCACCCAGTCATGGCAATCATACCGACGAGTTCTTGACCGGCTGGTGTTCCCTCTGGGAGAGCCTGACTGGTCTGCGGTATATCACTGAGCTTCTCGAGAAGGCCAAGCTCGAAGGTAGTTTGAAGCGCAGCAGTTCTGGAGGGCTCGCCCCATCCTATACGTGCCAGGGTTTCAGCTGGATTCTCCAGATCTTCGATAGGCTTGTTTGCTGCCACTATCAATTGTCGTCTGTCACCGTCTGCTTTAGTATCCGGCCATGCTTGAGCAGCGGCGATGAGAGAAGACGTGAGAGACTCCGCGGCCATTGCCAGGCTGACAGCCTGCACGTCTGACATAATCACTAGCCTGGAATGCAGACGCCTCCCTTAGGCCGCGGAAAATTGCCTGCCTGAGTTCTTCCAAGTGGTGCTTCGTAGCTCTGCTTTTGTACGAATCATAATCTTTAAGGAAGGTGCGCTTCTTGTGGTGATGATGTTTAGGCGCGTCTGCGTGCCTAACTCACAGCTTGGTCCGCGGACCAGTACCAACAGCAGCTCGCTCCTGTATATAACCATTTGCTACCGGACTCCATCCTTGGCTCGGTATTTGCGGTATGGGAAACGGCGGCTTCCGCAGATTGTGAGTAAAGAACACTGGATGCCTGGTGGCGGCATCGTAGAAGCTCTGTGCAGGTATCGACGGTGGTGAATGCGCGGGAGGCATAGCTTCGATCTGTGACCGAGGCTGTTGCAGCTTTGGCTGGCTGAACGCTAGCTGCTGTTGTGATTGTTGGGAAGGTTGTGGAAGCTCGTGAGCCGCGCGCTTTTGTTGGTGGCTTGGTTGCATATGTTGTTGCGGTAGCTGTGACGCGTTAGCATCATCTCAAGCAATGGCTTACCTGGGGACGTACCTTTGGCCGAGACGGCTGTAACGATGGGAGCATTGTATGATGTCCGTGTGATGTTCAGTGAAGCTCACGCCAAGTGACAGTTGCTGTGAGCGGGACCGCGACCGTGAAGATCTGAGGACCTCGGCTTCAACCCCGCGACGTCACTTGCAGCCGTGTTTGGGGCATCGAATCCGAGCATTATCATTGCATCTTACTGGACACATCTTACCACCTTGGATCTCTCGTGGGCAATCGATCTCCCTCTTCCAACGACGATAAACGCCAAGAGTTAAGCTGCGACTGACGGCAAACGCGATGAACATGTCGATGTCGCGGCTACGCTGACGGATCAGAAGGATGTCATCCCTTGCTTCCGCTGATTCAACGCTCGCCTAAAAGCTGTTTCTCGCAGTAGTGGCCATACCCTCCAAGATCTCCGTCAACTGTTGGTCTTTTCCCTTCCAATCTTCGCCCTCGCGGAGCTGAGCCTGTAGAACATCGATCTGTTTCTCGAGCATCGCCTTCTCCTGGTTCCACTCCTTCTTCTTCTTTCCAGCGATGATTGATTCGACAAGATTCTCGTAGATGTTGTGAGACTCGGATGACCGTTGCGCGTGCTGAGTCACGCTGGGAGATCTGGTAGGCTGGTTATAAGGAAGAGAGGAAAGGCTCATGTCGGTGATACGGTTGCGAACATCTATTGACAGCGTCAGTACAGCTATTCAAGCAGGCATACAGGGGCATCGATTACCTTCTACATAGCTTGCCGTATAACTCATCCCATTGCCTGACCTCCCTGCTCCAAGCTATGCATTCGCTGCCAGTATGGACACCCCTGCCTTACCAGCTACCTTCGACTCAACTGCAGTCTGAATCAAAAGCTGCTTGCTCTGGGTGCTCAACACGCGACCATTGTGGAGCACCAATGAATTTTGAGGTGGGAACAAGATACCTAGGTAGCACAACCTTTGGTGGTTAAGATTCAGGACTTGGGGCAAGCAGGAGCAAGGTGAGCAAGTGCAGCGATGCCAGAGCTACGAAGAAAAGCTAAACCAACAATTCCGGCGGGATCTCCATCGTTCAAGGCACGCTCTTGAAAGTAGACATTGACCCTCCATTTGAGAAGAATACGTGGGACCACCAACATAGTTTTATACAGAAGTCGCTGCTAGTCGGGCAGTTTTCAAAGCCACGCTCCATCAACTGCGTATACACTTCCACTCACAAAAGCGCTCTCTGGCCCCAAGAGGAATGCAATGACATTTGCGACCTCTTGAGATTTGCCTTGACGCTGGAACGCAGTCGGATTATCGAACGGCGCATCCATCGGCCTATTGCTCTCATCCCAAATCTTCTGCATCATGGGCGTGTAGATTGCACCTGGTGCGATAGCGTTAACTCGTATCTCACGGTCCCCGTTCTCTTTGGCAGCGGCTTCAGTGAGTGCTATAATTCCGTGCTTACTGGCACCGTACGCTGCATGTCTAGCCATGCCTACAACCAAATCAGTGGATGACTACAGGCAAGTGAGAGCGAGCTCTTGCTTACCTTTAGTGCCGTGTATCGAAGTCAAGTTGACGATTGAGCCTCCAGAAGAGATGTGCTTGAGTTCTGCCCGCATACAGTACATGCATCCCGTCAAGTTCACAGCTATGATCCGGTGCCACTCCTCGTCACCGAGCTCAGAGACTGCGCAGGCTTTGCCAAAGATTCCAGCTGCATTCACCGCACCGTCTAGACGACCGAAGGCCTCCATGATGCCTGCAACCCAGCTTTCGACCTGAATCTTATCCGAGACATCCATTTGAGTGGCTGAGAACCGCAAGCCTCTGGACGTAAAGATACGCTCGGCTTCTTTCAACATGACGGAGTCGACATCGCCAATGCATACAATTCCACCGCGCTCGGAGATGAGCTGGGCTGTTGCAAGGCCGATGCCACTTGCGCCACCAGTTATCCCGTAAACTCGATTTTGTAGGGACATAGCGGTCGCTTGAGCTTTGCAAAATAGAGGATAGAAAGCTGCGGAGACAAAATGTTGCTTGAACCGAACCAAAAGCTCAGCCAAAAGCGCTCTTGGTGGCTACAAACCGTGGCTTCTGCGAGAGAACATATCAAGACGCTGGTTAGAGGCATACAGTGCAATTCCTAATAATCCTGATGTCGCCATGATGCAGGTGTTAATGTATCCGGTGGAAGTTCTCAGGCTCAAGAGAAGATGCACATCAGCCGGGAGGCTCAGAAGCTTTGACCGATTACGTCACCACCCTCGACAACATTACAGCCTTGTCACTCAGGCCCTTCGCCTCAACCATGCAAGCCTACCGTCTCATCTCTCAGACGGGCAGGTAGCAATACCAGGCACCGACCCTGAGTACCCGGACACAGTCAGCTTGTACGATGTCTCTGTTGCACGGGTACCTTGCAAGAGGATTGCAGATTGAATCTATCGAGGCACCGCATGGCTTACATTCCAGCCTGGTTCGGAGGGTACAAAATGAGTTCGCCCTTGGCAGAATGATGCGTACTCAGTCCTCGGTCACCTTACACCCAGAAAGTATGCAGCCACGAATGAGCAGCTGCAGCTTTCCGGTTAACGGTGAGCATATAAAGACCGTGGATTCCGCTGAACATTAGGTGTATCATCCGCAGCAAGATCACGAAAAGTAAAACATCCAACATCTCAACACCATGCAGCTATACCTATGTGTTCTCCTTTTCGCAGCCTCCTTGAGAGCAGCTCCCACCAAAGTCGCATCAACCCTCGACTTGGCATCGTTCACTGGTACTGAGGCGGCGCTTGATCAGGGCGACGGCTTCTACGTTGCAGTTTTCAACGAGTCGGGAATCGCCACCGTTGACTATACGCCTTGGAATGACTTGGACGACTTGACAGCTCCAGCCGTCTCGGAGCGCTGCCGACATTTTCGAAAGCAAACTTCAGAAACGCGACGACACGAACCTCAAGTAATACTCCTGAACTGAACGAAGCCAATCGTCAACTTGCGGCAAACGCTCAGAATCGCGAATATCAGCGAAACACCTAGGGCTGGGTGGGTTTGGTCTCACGAAGCCACGGAGGAGCTCAGCACACTGTTCTATGGCTCGAATGCTAATATGAGAACAGGTCCATCGAGCTGAAGGGACGATTTACTTATGTACTTACGCAGCCCAGACACTCACCAAGGACCTCGTACTCGATATGCAGAACATTGTCAGCCGATATTGTGGAGGTTCTCACGTGTATGGTATTGATCAACGAAATCGTTGTTGTGGCGCGACGAACCTCAATGTTGGAAGAACGTGGCGCGGTGATCCTTTCTGCGATGGCAAGAACCACGGCTGAAGGCCTTTTATTTGCGCGGCATCCCGATTTCGAAGGCAACATCATCCAGTCAGTTCACTATGTGAATGGAGCGACTGTCTGCTTATACGGCAGAGGACCTCCGGCGGGGTAAGTCTGAGTTTTGGTCTCTTCAAGGTAGGCGTTCCCATACAAAGTGAGTCGTTCACGATAGTAATGGATCTGCTCGCCTATCATACCGGCCCAGACTTGCCTCGAGCTCCCGCCGTGACGCGGCCTATACGTAGCGATAAGAACCCAGGTCTGATCCTTGAGGTACGACTTGATGCTCGTTCCTACTTCTTCGGATCCGTCAATAGTGATCAACGAATTGAGCCGATATTTGAAGTAGCTTTGAGGATTGTATATAAGACTGAACACATTCGGGAAGTGTGCATTTGCGTAGTCGGTAAGAACCCGTAGCAAAGCGGCACTGTTAGAAGCCATGATGAACGTCTCAAGTGTGCGAACTGTGGTAGAGTGAGCGTTCAGATGCCTCGAGTATTGTTAGTGAGTTGATCTCGAAAAAAAGGCGGGTGGGACTCTGGGGTGTGTCCCCTTGTTGAAAGTAGACGAGGCAGTGTCGCGGTCTCGCCCGTGCGCGCGCGGTGGTTTTGGGGTCGAGAGTAAACAAAACAAAAAGCGAGATAGGCGCACGCACACGCGTCGGTGCCTAATTGTGGCGGTGTCCAGGCGCGACGTGGCTACAGGTCCACGTGAAAGTGAAACAGAGGAACACTGGTGACGTCTGGTCTAGCTAAGTTACGCAATGATCAGAACAACGCTGACAAACGGCTAGAGCCTCTTTGAGATCAGATTGCAGAGCACATGCAGCTTTTGAATTGTAGTATCATTACCTTGTGAGGACTCATCAGGTCTCAGTCGTCCTCAGTCACGCCTTTCATCTTGTTCTCCTAAAGCGCATACTTCTCCTCCCACTCACTCGCCCTGCTTGTCAGTCATTTACACTCTTCCTTCTGATCTACCGTTTCTTTGTATGAATGTTCACATTTGTCCTTCCACACATTTGACTCCTTCTCTAGAAAGTCTGTCCGCGCATTGTATTTGCACTTCCACGACGTGACTAGGCGCTCTGCCGTCTGGCGCTTGGAAGTCTCTTCCTTCAGCTTATTTGTCGCCTCCTCGGCCTTAGCACGTATCATAGCCAGCTGCGTCTCGGTAGTGTTCAGCTTCGATGCTGATACAAGTTCTTCTCAAGTTATCTACATGGCCTCGTCCCTAAGATCCTCAAGCTTCTCAGTGAGTTCTTGAGATTGTGTGGCAACCTCGCTGAGCTACGTTACGTTATTACTATCTACGCATGTTGAAAACCCAGACATACAAGTTTGGTTCGCCTGTCGGGTTCTTGATATCGTGTTAGCGGGCACATTAATTAAAGTAAGAAGAGCTTACTTACGCTGCTCGTCAAGCTTTTTCAATGTCTCCCACAGTTGGCTGGCTCTTCTCTTGCGCGAGGCAGAACCAGTATGGATCTATGTCAATTCGCTTGATGGTACGGCGAGATCTGTACGTGGCGCAATATATTGCCGTAGAGCATTCTGAGAGAGGGCGGTCATGCATGATCCTGTACGGAGGGCTTGCACGGTGAATGTCTGCTCTGGACTCTTCTCGGTCTGTTTGGCTTGGTGCATGTGTATGCACAAACTCTCAAGTCGTGGCACCAGGGTACCAGTGTTGATTTCAGAGCTAGTAGCCTCACCACAAAGAACAAATACGACCTCAGTCAGTAGCGTCAGTCTCTCAAGCTCTAGCCTGCGACTGTCTGTTGGAGCGGATGGACGCACAGGATTGGCGACGACGTAGCGAAACGGCTTCCTCATTGGTGCAGCGCTCGTGATATGGTTCTCGAGAAAGCCGTCTGTGTCGAAGGGCCATTCGTAGACGCCGTAGAGATAAGTCACCTTCATGTTGCAAAGAAATGCCGCAGTGATGTCGGGTAGATTTACTAAGCCGCTCTCGTCCGCAAGCCTGAGCACAAGAATACTGTCGGTGTCTTGCCCGAGATCTGTGGTACTGCGATCTTCGAATTCGCATCGGCTCAAATCGAAGATCACCCTGTACTCCTCTGGAAAGTTTCGCGATGCGTGGGGACGATGTTATCGTAGATGGAGTGCATTTTCTTAGGTGACTTTTGGAGCAACTGGACTCTATTTTTGAGAGAGACCAAATTCGACGATAGCGGATTTGATGAGGAAGCGGTAGTTGTGGCTGCGTCGCGAGGTGTTTTAGGGCGTCATACTGGAAGCCATACGGCAGATAAGAGGTCAGGTGAAGATGAGTGTTTAAAGTTCTTATGCTCAGTCATGGTACTTGATATCAAATTTGGAAAACCCGGGTCGGGCCCATAACGCCAACTCGCTAGATGCATGGTATCGAACATAGCCCAAATGCACAAAACGCCACTTTTAACCGTAATCAGTGTCAACATCCTTGGATGGATGAACTGATGCTGCTGAACGCGCTTCTCTTATACCTGCTCTTGAGGCCTCTGGGGCTGGAAGTCCTCAGGCTTGAAATCCCTCAGCTCGGCCTCAGCGTGCCCACCTGCCATACTGCTAATCTCATCCTTCTCTTTCATCGCCCTGACTTTATCGAGCTTGAAGCCAGTGTAGCTCCTTGGTAAATAACGACCCGGATGCCATATAGCGAACACAGCCAACACCGCTAGTATGGGCAGCGCGTCGAACGTCCAGAAGCACCATTCATGGCTCTGCAGATATATGAGCCCATAGTCCCGGTCGTGAGGGATCTCCATTGTTCTATAGATGGCGCGCATGGCGATAAGAACGGAAGAGAGGTTGATGGTATAGCTGAGCTTGCGCCAGAGCTTCATGTCGCCAAGGTCAAAAGCGCGCCAATGTCGTGAGATGACAAAATAGCGAACGCTGATGATGCTGAAGGACAGGAAGCACAGCATCTGCAATACCAGGCCAAGGATGAGGATGACACGTCCAGGAAGTGCTTTGCGTTCAGCTACCTCGATCGACCGTGATGCTGATGAGTCATGGTCATACTGACGGCTGATCTGGCTGGCGCCTACGAGCTGGATGAGGAAGGAGAACAGGTCGAAGATGACGAAGGTTGGTGTGATCCATCTAGGAAAGCACCACAGAGTCTTGAAGTTGAGAGCGTAAGTCGGGCACGAGAACCATACGACACGTGAGAAGGCGGTGTAGCATGCGGCAGCCAGGAAGGAAGGTGCGAGCAAGATCATGAGCCAGGAGACCAGGAACGGGACGTCCTTGTACTCGTCGAGCGATGAGACGAGGCGGCAGATGTGGCCGAGAGTGAGCATCACGATGGCGGTTATGGCTGCCCAGAAGAACCACGCGCGGTGTCGAACATACTGATAGATGGAAAAGATGGATATCAAGATGACTAGTGCGGCGCCAACACTGGCGAGAGGAATTGAAGGGTCGTAGATGTATGGGTTGACGACATGATGAGCTGAGAGCGTAATGTTAGCTGTGTCGCAAAGACAATGTTCAAGCCAGAATGTCGATATTAAGATCAACTCACTATAGCCGGCAGCTGCTGCCCGTTTTGGCAAGTCCGCACCGCGGGGATCGAGAAGCGCGAACACACCGTGCATCCTAGCCATCGTTCCGCTATGTCCTTGCGTACCGAGTATCGTTTACCACAGCGATTGTCGACGCTGTCGCGCTCATGGCCAGAAAGTCAAACTCCTCGGAGTGTGCGGCGGCAGCATAGTCTTGTAGAGAGCGGAGAGGAGACCAAGGGACCCGCAACAGCATGGCTAAGAAAAGGCGAAGGGACCTGGCGGCATCATGTTTTCTATAAGCTGGAGGATAAGACTTGGCAGGTGGGCGGACGCCGAGACCGTGGGTAACGGATGCGCGTTCAGGGTTGCTCGATGCACTTCTGGGTCGCAGATTCCGCTGCGCCTTCAATGCAATCAATGGGAGACATAACAAACGTGCGCCTGTGGCTTTGCTGTGCTCCAAACACCCGCCAAAACAGCGCGGTTATGATTGAGATTCTGAACACAGTACGTACAAAGTTCGATCTCCAAGCCGGATGCAGGCACTTCTGTGCCCAAAGTTGTCAGCACGTGTGGCGCGGCATCTGGGCGCCGAGCTTTCTGGGAGTCAAACAACGCTCTGCCTTGCAGTTGGCGCGCTCCGAGCCGGCCTTGGTGGCAGGACGCCGCGCAGACACCGCTGACCGCGAGCAGCGAGAAACGTTAGACAGCGGAGGTCCGTCATCCCGTTTCTCCTTGGGAGATGCGATTCGACAGGACGCTCTCCCCCACAGGGCCAAGAGTGGCCAAAACAGCTTGGAGAAAGACGCTCAACAACTCGGCCGAACCCAGCGCAAAACTCGTGACATCGTGTTCACTCAGCAGCATTGGCTACTATTCGTTATCACGAGGGAGTTGCGCGGCTTCGTCGTTGTCACTGTGGGTGGCATTGTGACGGTGAGCGAGCGGGAGGCTGCATCCCAGCAGCTGCACAAAGCCGACCAGCAATGCGCAGGCACGAGAAGAGATCGCACAACTTGCCGTGTGGTCCGTACGGCGGTCTGATGTTTGGATGTTTGAGGTGGTGTCCTGCAGGCTTGTAAGGCGGTCAAGGCAGAGGTTCCTGGAGGATGATCTGATGTCACGATCCTCCCGAGGTCGATGGATTTCGCGGGAACTAACCTATTCTTGTTTGGGGTACCAGCTCCTGTCTTCAACCACACTGTGTGTATCGTGGACTGCGCGAAACCCGTCAATTGTACCCAAGTATCTACTTACATCTTGCATTGAGAAGCCTATTCTGCCGAGCAGCGGAGACCGAGATCTCAGGCGCTCCACGGGCGAAACCGGAATCCTATCCAAATCACCTGTTTCACTCCAGATATACTCTCCGACCCAACGCGTAGACTTTCGCAGAGCACGCGAGCTTGCCGCGAACTTACTCGTCATCGAACTCGTCATCCTCTTGGATCTTGTCCTGACCATCCTTCTTGACCCCGTTAATCTCGACATCCTCCTCGTAGTCGGGGAGACCCTTCGCAAGCCAGCGCACTTCCTTCGGTTTGTTGTCCATCCAGAGCTCGTTAGGGAGCCAGGTGTAGAAGCTGCAATACGCCTGCTTGACTTCGTCCAGGATGGTGATGTTGCCTTCAAGAGTGATGATGCATGCATCCATCTTCATGCCGACGAAGCACTTGGTAAGCACACGTTCCTCGACCCACAACTCGAACTCTCTGCTCTCTTCCAACTTATGAGGTCCTCCGTACGGGTATCTGTCCTTTGGTAGGTCCCACTCATCGCAGTCATCAGCATGCCAGACCTTGCAGACGAGCTTGCCGAGTGGTTCAAGGTGGCCGAGCTTGCTCCTTACAGTCTCGGACTGCACGGCGTAAACCTCCCTTGTGGTGTCATCGGGCAAGATAATGGCCGTCACCTCAAGGCCCGTGGATCCGTTCTTAATGATCTGCAGGCTCGGGGCACTGATAAGATCCTGCTGCTCATCCGTTCCCAAAGCTGCAACGCCAGTGTTGAACTTGATGCGCGCTTCTTGTTCACGGAGACCCATCTCGCTGACGTTGACACCGACTTTCTCGGCCTCTTTGGCCCAAGACTTATCGCCAGCAAACAGACCAGCGTGCGCGCCGCCAAACAGGGTGCTCGCTGACGTGTTGAAGTCACCAGGAAGAGCGAGACCTGCGGCATCGACCTTGATGAGCTCACGCTCAGCGATATCGCACATCTTGAGGGCCGCTTGCAGCTGATCATCATACTCTGGGCAGACGCGGTGGTATCGCAGGTAGTTGTAGAAGGAGCGAAGGACCTGACAGGCGGTCTTGATGCCACCAGGCGCCTGGCCATAGTGGGCAGGGTACCAGGAAGACCTGCAATTGTTAGCAGGCTTCTAAGATGTCACATGCGCATGGAACAACTGACAGGAAAGCTGACCCAACTTCAACGAAGTCAACAGCCCACTGCTTCTCATCTTCTCGATCCCAGGGCACCTTGTGAACCGCTGTAGCTCGAGCAATCTCCTCTGCATCCATCTCTTTCATCTCTGTTTGCGATAGACCTTGGTACATACGCGGCCCAGACTCGACGCCACCATAGCGCATGAGCTTGTTGAAGACTTTGGAGTACATCTCATGCATGCGGCGCTTCTGCTTGAAGCGCTGGATGGCGAGCTCGATGCGCTCAGTGAACGGCTTGTCCTCATCATACATCCTGTCCTCTTCTTCGGCCTCCGCCGGCGTGATGGGTGCCTCGACATAGGTCTCTTCGAAGCCCGTTGGCTTTTGCATGTTCTTGGATGTGCCTTCAGGATACACCTTCTTCTGCTGTAGTTGGAGCGGGACTGGGTACACAGCAGGCTTGCGAGTACGAGGATCGAAGGCAATGTCGTCTTCCTCCTTCCAGAAGTCCTCGTCGAGTAGTGTCTTGCCTTGGAGAGGAACCTTGCGCTTGATCGTCTTTCCATCGGTGGATACCTCTAGGAATGCGCTTTTGCGCAGCGCAGCAACAACGAGGGATTTGGGCTTGTAAGACCTCATCTTTTTGAAGCCACAAATGCGACTGATTGACACTGGAATATTTTTGCGTCCACCGCATTGCTGCAAAAGATGGAGATCCGTAGGCAGGTTCTCGTCTGAGAAGTAGAACTCGACCTGGTCGACAGTGAGAGTGCATCACAAGGATTCAACGTCTGTACGCTCTTACCTGTCGACGAATGGTGTCGCCCTCCGGATGGTCATCTTGGGCAGCTAAAGCCTTTGCCTTCGCCTGCGCCAGCATTTCAGGCGTGATGTTGAGTGTCGAGGGCTGTTCTGCAGACATTTTCAGATTGACTTGCATTGTACGGGAGTGGATAGGGAGGGAGAGAACGCAGCAGAGCGAGAGAAGGTCAACAAGCAAGATGTTGTGAAGGTCCCAGGTTCGGTAAGAGAGCAAACAGCCAACGCGGGTACCTACATGCCTACCTTCGCAGAGCTGCAGGTGAGAAATCGACAAACCGAATCTACGGTGTCAAATCGGTGGTCACCCATGGTCTCCGTCTGGCCGTGACTGCTCAACATAGCGCACGCAGCAGTCCTACATACGCTTGAACGGTCCGGATTCTATGATACGCACACTCCTTCAGGGCAGCTTGTTCCCGCTGTGATCCTGCATACTGGATAGCTTCGCGATACGAGCCTAGCAGTAGTGATGACAACACCACGACTAACCCTTAATGCACCTGCAACGAGATAGATCAGATTCGGAGGTACAAAGACAGAAGTCTGGAGTTCAGAACCAGATAACGTCTCCTGGTGGACGCCTGAATCGGGTCTCTTTCGTCATCAGCCCAAGCTGACTCGTGGACCCTGGCGGCCGTTGCATCGTGGGGTCCTTAGTCTTGTTGACCCTCCCCAAACAGCTCGCACTCTTCGACACCAGCCACAAGAACACAACCAGTTGACACAGCCATACCTACGACATTTTTAAATCATATCAGAATGGCAACCAAGACCTTCGACTCATCTAAGCTGCAAGCGTTCGGCAACGCTGCAGCCGGACAGTAAGCACGCTGAAGCTCCCACCCTTACTGGTACTGATCAAGTTCAAGTGATGGTGTCCTTAGCGATGAATCTGGCGCAGTCGTCGTCAAGCCCTGCACAGCAGCCGAGGTCAGCTTCTACGAGACTGTGGCCTCTTCGCATCCCGACCTTCTGCCACACCTGCCTATCTTCATGGGCCAGCTGTCTCTTGACTCCACGACCGATGCCTCCGAAGACACGGGCACCATCCAGACAGCCGATGGTACCTCCGAGCGTCTCCATGGCAAGAAACTTGCCACAGACCTGCACATCGTTCTTGAGAATATCACACATGGCTTCAAGAAGCCTAACGTTCTGGATCTGAAGCTTGGCGCACAGCTGTGGGACGACAATGCAAAGCCTGAAAAGCGCGCACGCCTGGACAAAGTCAGCGCAGAGACAACTAGCGGCAGTCTTGGCTTCAGGATAGCTGGCATGCGTACCTGGCTGGGCGCGTCACCCCCGGATGTGCCTGAGGACTTGAAGTCGTACGTTGAACAAGATAAAGAGGGCGGCTACTGGGTGTACAACAAGATGTACGGGCGCAAGTTCAGCGCTGAAGACATCGATGATGGCTTCAACGCTTTCTTCCCTCAAGGCACCGAGGCCGAACAGGCCAGGGCGAGAGAAGTGCTTGCGTACTTCCTTGGCGAGGTTAAGGACATTCAGGAAGCATTCGAGGCCAAGGAGAGCAGAATGTACAGCGCGAGTATCCTACTCGTCTACGAAGGCGACGTTGATGAGTATGAGAACACGAAAAAGATCTTGAGGTCTGCACGACCTGAGAGCGATGAAGAGGAGGACGAGGACGAGGCTGTCCCAAAGTTGGCAGCAGTCAAGATGATTGACTTCGCACACGCTAGTTTCACGCCCGGGCAAGGACCGGACGAGAATGCGCTGAAGGGTATGAGGAGCACAGCGACCATCTTGAAGAGGCTGTTGGACAAAGCTGAGAAGGACGCCTGAACATTTGACGACATTTTGCTGCAACTTAGCGTATAGATCAATGAGCGCAGGCTTTCGAAGTTGGGCTCCTACAACGACCCATTCGTGGTACTCACGCCATCAACAGGAACGCATCTATCGTGCTCTTCACTGCTTCCGGAGAAGAATTTTGCACCAGGGCGTCCGTACGTGATTCAGCTGGTCGAGATAGAGTGTTCCAAAGTCGGTGTGGACTCGCTTTCACTGCTTAACTTCCAGCGGCCGCACGATTGCCATTGACCGTTTGCTACCCACGTGGCTACTGACACCAATATAGATAGGGACTGCAAACAAAGTTCTTCGAGCTTTTCGCGCCGCCAATTCATCAACCCACCACCCGCCTCTGCTCCACCGACAACTTGCACTCTTTTGGTCAACCACCCACGCTCTTTACTCGCCAGCTAGGCGTGCCTCAACTTCCTGTCTCCATCCCCATAGCAAAAAAATACCCCTATCGCGCAATGTCCGACCAGTCAGCTCCCACTCGAGCGTCCACCACCACCATGACTATTCCCATGGGCTTTGGCGCGCAGATCAAAGCCCTCCAAGAAGCCCAGCGCGAGCAGGCCGATCGTATCACCGCTCTCGAGCGCGAGAACGCCGCCCTGAAAGTTTCCCAGCAGCCCTCGCCCAAGTTACTTGCTCGCATCGAAGCGTTGGAGGCGCACAATGTGCACCTCACCGTGCGTCGTAAGGAGGCCGTTGCCCAGCTCCTCAACCTACGTACCCTCCATCAAGAATCTGCGAACGCCTTCCTAGTGCGCGCCGCCGACATTGAGTCTGACGATCTGGAGGGTATGCTGGGCGTGTACGGAACGAGCATGACGACGGTGGTCAATCAGCACCAGCGCGTGCTCGGGCAGATGCGCATGAACGGCCAAGTGAACGCCTCGCTCGTGTATGGTGCGCCTGCATATGGTTCCTCTGGTGTGCCTCATGCTGCAGGTTGCTACCCTGTCAGCCATGCCTACCCACCGAACTACAACCAGGCTGGGTACTGCCACGCTCACCATCTTCCGTACCCGTGCCGAGTGTGCGGACAGTAGGTCTCTTGTTGCCCTTCGCCACGATCTCTCGCTTTATAGGGATTTGTTTCTGCTGGTATCACGCAGATCACTGTTCTATTCTGAAGAACGACCTGGTCTCAACCCTCTGCTTTGCCGCTTGAGCTTTGCCGCTAGCAAACTGATCGCCTGCGCCATGGAAGCAAAGCTTTGCGTTCGCTAATCTTCTGGAAATGTTTGGTTGTTCTTCTCAGGTCTGCATACGGTTTGCATTACAAAACAACGGAGCGTTGCGTTTCGATCTTCGTTGGAGGCTTTCACGTCCTTGAGTGTCCATCATGCGCTGCGCGATCTTGTTTTGCTTTTGAGGTTTGGAAGATCTCACGCTTTGTAATTTTGGGACATGTATGGTACAGGATAAGCAATGCAAGTTCTAGATACACAATTTCCTGCAAATGTTCCGAAGCGATGTTGACATTTCTTTCGACGATGTTGACCCTGCATGCTGTGAGCCAATCACAAAGAAGCCGTTGACCCCGCTAAGCACCCCACACGCGACTGCCAAAAGTTCGCGACGGTGTCTTGCTCTATTCTCTGTACACTCCGCTATGGCGACTTCAATGAGACCAGAGCAGCTCTTCACTGGTGCGTGTTCGTGGTGCTCAACTTCTAACTCATGCTTATCAACAGTTCCAGAGTTGCTCTCGATCTGGCACACGCACCGAGTGTCGATTATCGTGGTCGCGTTTGCTCTTGCTTTAGTTCTGCGATTCACAAGACAGTCGCGGAATGCCCGAGAGAAAGTATCCGTCTCACCAGCACCGGCTACGCCTGTCGACGAGAAGAAGACGGTGGAGCTCAGGCCCGAATGGCTTCCCGAAAACACTACAATCGTAACACCTGCGCTCACTGTCGACAACCATGCCGAGGACGACACGAGTGCGGTAGCAGCAGGTTTGAAAGCGAAGAAAGGGCCAAAGACCGTGAAAGGGAAGAAGATACCCAAGAAGGTCGCAAAGCCAACCATCGACTACAACCACACCACAGACAAGATCCAGCCCTTGATCTTCTTCCAGTCCGTTACTGGCACAACCGAGAAGCGTGCTAAGCAAGTCGCGGAACTCCTCACGACCTGGACGACTGGGTGCGACCAGTCCGCTTCCTTCCTCGCGCCGCAACTCCTCGACCTCTCCGACATCGACTACGACGACTACTTCATCAATGTGCCGAAAGCCGAAACAAATACAAAGTTCTTTTACCTGATCCTCGCACCGACCTATAATATCGACACTCTGCTAGACGCGTTCATCGAGAACTTGAGCGAAACACACAACGACTTCCGAATCGACACTGCGTCGCTGAGCGGTCTATTGGGATACTCGGTCTTTGGATTCGGCGACAAAGAAGGATGGCCGTCAGAAGAAGAGGGGTTCTGCACCCAAGCCAAGGAGGTGGATAGATGGATGGCAAGACTCACAGGCAGGAAAAGGGCGTACCCTCTGGGCATGGGAGATATCAAGAGTGATGCTGAGGATCGTCTGACTGAATGGCGTATTGGTGTACAAGAAGCGCTAGTTGAGATTGCTGAGGGCCGAGGACTGGGCGAGGGCGTGCTCGGCAGCGGCGATGCTGTCGAAAGTGACGAAGAAGATGTGGACGACGGAGACAGCGGCGAGGAGACACCACGTGTGGACGATGTCGAGGATCTAGGCGGCATGGCCAACGGAGCTGCGGCACCCATCCCAGTCGACTTCACAAATTACAAGGGCAAACCCAAGGTCAACGCTCCCGCAGCGCCCAAGCAGATGGTACCCGTCACTTCTCCTACCCACGCCGCACTCACGAAGCAGGGATACTCCATCATCGGCAGCCACAGCGGTGTGAAGATCTGCCGCTGGACGAAGTCGGCACTACGAGGCCGTGGCTCGTGCTACAAATACTCGTTCTACGGCATTGCATCCCATCTTTGCATGGAAGCCACACCGTCTCTATCCTGCTCGAACAAGTGCGTATTCTGCTGGCGGCATGGCACGAATCCTGTGGGTACAACATGGCGATGGGTAACGGATGCTCCCGATGTCATCTTCGACGGGATCACGGCAGCCCACTACAAGAAGATCAAGATGATGAAGGGCGTACCCGGAGTTCGAGCGGAGCGATTCGCTGAAGCCATGCGCATCCGACATTGCGCGCTGTCGCTCGTCGGAGAGCCCATCTTCTACCCGCACATCAACGACTTGCTGCGAATTATGCACGAAAACCGCATCTCGACGTTCCTGGTCTGCAACGCACAGCACCCCGCACAGCTGGCGTCGCTCATCCCCGTCACACAACTATACGTTTCCATCGATGCATCCAACAAAGAGTCTCTGCGCAAGGTCGATCGACCGTTGCACCGCGACTACTGGGAGCGGTTCTGCGCTTGTCTCGACATCCTGCGAACTAGGCGATTCGAGCAGCGCACGGTCTTCCGGCTGACTCTAGTCAAAGGCTTCAACATGGAGGAGGAGGTCAAGGGGTACGCCGACCTTGTTGAGCGGGCGCTCCCGTGCTTTGTAGAGGTCAAGGGCGTGACGTACTGCGGCACCAGCGCCGCGGGGTCGGCTGGGCTGACGATGCAAAACGTGCCGTTCTACGAGGAGGTTGCTGAGTTCGTGCAGATGCTGGAGAAGGAGCTCAACTCTCGCGGGCTAAACTACGGCATCGGCGCTGAGCACGCACACTCGTGCTGCATCCTGCTCGCAGATAGCACCAGGTTCAAGCGTGACGGCAGATGGGCTACCAGGATCGACTTTGAGCGCTTCTTCGATCTGTACGAAGGCAAGATCGAGGGCACACGGATGGAAGATGGCAAGGTCGTTGGCTGGAGACCAGAAGACTACATTGGGCCAGACACACCTGAATGGGCGCTCTGGGGCAACAAGGGCTTCGATCCCAGAGATCAGAGAGTCGACCGCAAGGGTCGGCCAAAGACTGAGGAGGAAGCTCAAGCGAGCCCCATGGAGAGGGCGGCGCTCAGAAAGGCAGCTCTGGAGTTCTAGCCAATTTGAACAGCTGAATCAAGAAAGTTCATGCAGTCACATCACAATATTGACATGTTCATTTGCTTCGTGCCTGAGTGACATGCTTGAGATCGATACTGCGTGAAGGATCAGTCAAGCTCCTGCAGGCCAGGTGGGCTTGCCTTATTCTCCGAGGCCCCTCTGCAGGCGGACAACCGACTGGTGGTGATCTCTTAGGCTGCGATTGGTGCCGCCACGAGATTGGGCGGCGCATGGGTCAACCCGGCCCTTGCAGATCATGAAATGCGCCGGCACTCGTGGCTCAGGAGCTGCAGTGTTGGGGCAGCAACAGGTTATTTGATCATGCCAATGCCTTGAGAGAATACTGCCGAAGGGTGCAGCTGTAGAAATGCTGCCCATGTGTACAGGCCAGGGGCTGCAGGGATGTGACGCGCTACTAGCGGCAGCAAACGCGAGTGGACGCGCCGACAGAGTTCACGTCCACACTTTTGTTTGAGCGTCGTCTGGTCTGAGCGCTCGGTACATGGATGGCCCCTATGGTGATGAGCATCCGAGCCTAGCTGCAAAGGATCGCACGAGCCCAAGGCCCCTTCTCTCCTCCAGTTCGCGTTGCACGGCGTCTTGGTGTGCTTGCTGACAGGTACTCAATTGGAGTGTCGGACTTGTCGAAGCTTATGTGCAGGCTCACTGGCACGTCGCGAGACCGGCGACACATGTGAACGTACGAGTGACATCCCCACGGCACCATCGATAGCCTGCGATAGGGCCCAGACAACGAAGCGACCTGGATTCCGGGGATGGACGCCCTCAGCAGCACGCAGCTGTCGGCTGCAGGCGCTGCATACACGAACTCCAGGGTCCCGGCCGAGCACGCGCTTGACAGCCAGCCGACCCAAACTCTGCGATCGCGCCGCCGAACCAGCCTGCCGTCGAGCGTCAAGACGTCGTCGCTCTCCGTCGACACGAGCAGCCGCGGCAAGAAGCGCTCGCCCAACTACATCCGCACGCAGGCCGCGAGCCCCGAGGTCATCTCGTCGCTGATCGACCAGCTGTCCGCCATCAGCGCCAGCACGCAGAGCCACTTCGAGAGCCTGCCCCAAGCCCTCGAGACGCTTGCGAGCCCCAGCCCCGTCGTGTCGCGCAGCAGCAGGACATCGGTCGCCGCCCCGGCACAGGCACCGGGCCACCATGCGAGCGGCAGCACCGACGCCCGCTCGCCGTACTACAGCGCTGTGAGGGAGCAGAACGACCTGTACCCCGACGACGCATGTGAGCCGCCCGTCATCCGCACCTCGAAGCCGCCCTCGGGCCTGTCGCCCATCACCGCCCCGCCGAAGAGCACGCGCAAGGACAAGGCGCACTCGCTGACGAGCTACATCGGCCGCAGCGGCGGGAGCAGCGCCAGCATCCACTCGTGCCACTCGAACCGCTCGTCGACCAGCTTCGGCAACATCAGCATCGACGCCGCCCCCATCGCGTCGAAGCCCGTGCCCGAGAGCTCTCGCTCGTCCGCCGAGAGCAAGCGCAGCGTCAAGCGGCCCAAGAGCCTGATGTACATGAGCTCGCGCGAGCGCCTCAAGCAGAAGGAGACGGACAGCCGCAAGCGCCTGGAGGAGGCACAGTCGCCCGACTCGCCGCGCAAGCCCGCAAGCCAGCTGTTCTCGTACGAGGACACCATCAAAGAGGAGCCGCTCACCAAGGACGAGCATGAGCCGTTCGCCATAGCCGAGTCTTCGCGGTTTGCTCAGCGCTATCCCAGCCGGAACTCGAGTCCCGCCCGCCGCATTCGCATGAACCTGGTGGACGGGCCGCAGGGCGAGGGGCCGATCGAACATCTCGTGCCCGATAGAGGATCGTCGCTACGGCACGGCAGCCCCACGAAGAAGAGCAAGAGGAGCAGTTCGAGCAGGAGCAAGGACAAGGGCAAAGACGCTGAGCGGTCCAGGGCGATTCCGGTGGCCATCCCTGAAAAGCCGCTAACGCCGAAGATGGACCCGGAAGAGGAGCGCAAGCAGCGGCTCCTTCTCGAGCTGGAACAGGAAGAGAACGAAGTCGCGCAAAGAATAAAGCAGCTGCGCGAACAAAAGCTGCTGCGGGATAAGATTGCTGGAAAGCTGCCTGCAGATGCTCCTGCAGGTACAGGGAATGCCGTTAGGCCTCACGTTTCAGGACTCCCGAGCCCTGAAGACTCGCCTACATCAGTCGTGTCACCCACTTCAGAAGCGCGCGAAGACTGCACAAAGGCACACAAACTCCTGGGCATCTCTACTCCACCTATTGCGCGGTCGTCTACCGAGAGCAACTTGAACAAACCGCTACCGAGCATTGAGCCGCGCGAGCCAACGAGACCGGCACCACTACCGCCACATCTGCGACATTCGCGACACAGGAGTCTGACTGTGAATGACAGCGATGATCTACCGCTCCCAATCAACTACGCTCTGGCGCTGAAAAGCTTGGATACGTCAGCGCCAAACTCCCCACGAACCCCTCGTGTGGACTCCACACAGATGACCCTGCCCTTACATCCGAGTTCCAGCTCTGTGTCTACACAAAGAGCAAACTCCAGCAGAGAGGGGCTGAAGAGATCCAGCTCGCTCTCAGTGGGCGGCAGATCCGCATTCGGCCGCAAAGCAAACAGCATGGCCATGAGCGCACCAAAGGGCCACAAGCACTCATCCAGCCTGACCGAGGGCAGACCAGCCACCTTCCGTTCTGCAAGCGAGGAGATCAACTCAGGGCGGCATTCGTCAATGAGTATGGCATCGGCTTCGAACAGCTTCACCTTGCAGCAGAAGAAGACGCTCAAGAAGAAGAGATGGTCGCACCCTGATCTGCCTGCTAAGGCAGAGAAGGCGCATAATGATAAGGTTGAGAGGCAAGAAGCGAGAGAGGAGGAGGCGAGGAGGTCGCGAGCCGCGCACTACGATATGAACCCGTGGAGTCCGGTCATTGAGGAGCGCCCGTCTTCCTTGGACTCTATTGACATGGACGTCGATGCGTATCTGCGTGCACCAAGGCTGTCGCAGAAAATACGACATCCGCAAACAGGCAGGATCATATCTTTCTCCGAAGTTGGCGACCCTAATGGCTTTGCAATCTTTGTGTGTGTTGGTATGGGCTTGACGAGATTTGTCATGGCCTTTTACGACCAGCTTGCTGCGACGCTGAAGTTGAGGTTGATCACGCCTGAGCGGCCGGGTGTGGGAGGGAGTCAAGTCGATCCTAACGGGACTCCCTTGACATGGCCTGGTATGTTCGAACCAACAAAGCTGATGACAAGCAATGCTAATGCTCTACAGACGACGTACTCGCCATCTGTCAAGCACTGAAGATCACAAAGTTCTCACTGCTAGCCCACTCCGCAGGCGCCATCTACGCCCTCGCAACATCCCTCCGAATGCCGCAACACATACGCGGACGCGTCCATCTCCTCGCGCCCTGGATCCCCCCATCCCAAATGGCACCCATAGGCATGGGCCGCGACTCACCACCAACTCAACAGCTCCCCCGCTCCCAACGCTTCCTCCGCGCCCTCCCCCCGTCCCTCCTGCGCCTCGCAAATTCAACCTTCCTCAGCGAAACCAGTGCCTCCCTACAACGCACCGGCCCCACCAAAGCCCCCAAGCCGCGGCGCAAAAGCACCGCACCGGTCCTCAACCGCAACGAAACGCCCCCGCCGCGGCCCTCGCTGAAAGAAAACCGCCGCGAATCAATGCTCATGATGGACCAAGTGCTGCCCAACGCCTCCACACTGACGCTCACGGTATCCCACACGCAAGATCCTGCGGCCGAAAAGGCACGGCTTGACGCGCTTTCCGCCGCGGAAGTAGAGCGCCAGCGCGCGTTCGATGAGAGACTCACGTTTGCGATTTGGGACCGGGCGACGCTTAATGCGAACCCCGCGACTGATCTCATCGTGTGTCTTGAGACGAAGCAGACGATAGGTTTCAGGTATGAGGATATCAACCGGCCTGTTGTTATTCACCACGGGAGCAAGGATAGCAGGGTGCCTGTGGATAATGTCAGGTGGCTGGGCAAGGTCATGCGGAAGACGGAGGTTAGGGTGTTGGAGGGCGAGCAGCATGGGTTGATGGCACAGGCCAAGGTCATGGGCGCTGTGCTGGAGGAAATCAGTCAGGAGTGGAGTGATTGGACGAGTGTGGTGAAGCAGGCTAGCGTCAGTGATATGAGGAGCTTGGCGAAGGGGAGGAAGGCGAGCTACGCGTGAGTGCTCAAGAGACTGCTCGAGAGAGAATGGTATCGAGCGTTGGGAAGATGGGATGGATGGAGGCAACAACGACGCGCACCTGGCGCACACTCTCCCACATTTTGGCGAGACGTCTACGACACGCGCACGGCCGACACGACGCATTCCGGTCTTCTTTGGTTCGACACATCATCAACCCCATATTGTCTAATTGGTTTCCTTTGTCGACTATACCCCTTGTATATATTAGAGAGGAAGAGATGCTTGCAAGGCTTTGGAGCTTGTGTAGCTGGAAACGGTACAATAATGTTGATTACATATACGTCGTTCGCATTGCAAGAACTCCAGTGTCTTTTGGAACGTTGGACAGGGGCGGGGCCGGACAAGACATACGGTACTTGCAGCAGGTTCGATGGAGGATAGAGAGGCAGAAGCGCAGCAGACATTGTATAGACCGTTGGCCCTGTGTAAGGCGCAAATTTGGCCTACGAGTCCCGAAGCGGGCATGTAGCCTCTTGGCGGTGTATTTGGGAAGGAAAGGCAGGAGCAGAGCATATGACTGGTGATGTTGGTTTGGGATTGACAACATTCTCTCAAGGCATGATCGTTTGCAAAATCCACTTTCAGGCAGAGCAGGACATTGTAGTCGTTCTCTGCTTTTTCAATATCGGGGAATCAAGAGTGGTGTGAGAAGAGCAGCAAACTTCCATGGGCAGATACTTATATGGAATTCACCAACCTGGTCTGCAGTACAGCCGTACCTGGCTCTCATCGCACTCTCTGTGGTGACGATTTAGCTCACAGTTAGACCCTCCTGCAAAAGATTGTCGCGCGAAGCCATCCGCTTCATTCGCTTTTCCCACAGGGACGCTTCGTACTCGTGTCTGACTTTCGGATATGAGAGATGAACGACCAATCTTGGGGATTTACCGGCATTTGCTTAAGTTTTGTGAGGCGAGGTGCCATACGGTCGCCTACCCAAAGCTTGAGCAGTGGGTTGCAAACCGCTTTGAGGAGCCCTTTGTGGACAGCGCCTCGATTCTGGTTGCTATCGGTGAACATCTACTGATGTGCTAGTCAAGGAAAAGGCGAACCGTTGTGGCGGATCAGGTTCGGCATGATTTGTCCCAAAAGATCTCTTCAATCTGGTCCCACCGCAGCCCTGTGCGCGCTAGCTTCCTTGTGATGTTGGAGAGGTCGAGGTCGTTGACTAACGAGTTCAGGAGTAACTCGGAGAGAGCGACAACGCATTCTTTCTGCGCTGTGGTGAGCTAGTTCGAACTGTTGTAGTGTAGTATATCCATGTTTTTGGAGTGTCCGAGTTGCTGCGGCGCGTTTGTGTCGGTGAAAAGTCAATGTTTGTGGCTGGACATGCAATTTTATAGACCCAGTTTGGGGACCTTCGGACCCGTGCTCGCCACAACCAATCGGTGTTGCCCTGATATGACTATGAGCGTAGGTTATCGTAGGCGTTTTAATTCTTGAGCGATGAACCAGAACATTGCCGCGGTCGAGCTGACTTCGAGCGAAGAGATGGAAGAACATCAAGGAAGACGGGATGCCTTTTGGAAAGAACAGCACATGAATCTGGAGCCATATGGCTTCTGATGGGCGGCAAGGAAGAACGTAATTGTGAGAAAGGGATAACAGCGACTGAAGAGATTTACGTACTTGCCCCAGTGATCGTGCGAAGAGCAAACGTATTTCACACAGTTTGAGCTGACCAGGACTCGTCACCAACCGGCTGACTTGCGTCTCTGAGGAAAGAGGTCACAATGTCGGCTTGACTTGGATGAAGAGAACAACAAGATGCAGACTGCATATGTCATGCGTAAAGGTGCTAGAGATTGTGCGATGTGCGTCGTGTTGTAGCATGAAGTAGACTCCATTCGTATCCCACCGGCTGTGTAGCGTCCGATGAGGAGGTGCTGCAGGTCCGCGTCGCCGATGTCCCAACATAAGGGCCCTTCCAGCACCGCCCCCTCCAGTCTCTCCCTCACCCACCCTCAACCCTTCCGTCTGGTCCCCACCAGTTCCCTCCTCCGTCGAGCGCTCGATCGGTCGCTCCCCGCCTCCTCCAACAGCAAACATCACGTACAAAGCGCAGAGCAACAGGAACAGTGGCACACAGGCAGGTCTCAGAAATCCACTTACAGTGTATTCGTAGATGGAGATGAAAGTGTCGATAGTGCCGCAGGCTTCGTTCGTCGTCGAGCCCCGACAGAGGGTCTGACAGCTCGTGTCGCCGAGCGGAGACAAGACACCGGCAGTAGCCGAGTTGCTTGGATTGATAACGTTGCCACACCCTGCAGCAACATCAGCATTGAGGACATTTGCTCGATTTTCCAGAGGATGTGGTCATACAGCACTGATTATCATCGGTACCGGCATACTTGTAGCTTTGAGACCTACACAAAGCAGTACAAAGCGCACCACCGTTGGGGTTCAGGCGGGTAAAAGACCCATTGAGAGCGTGAGGGACGTTGATGAGGGTTGCGGCTGTGTCACTGAAACAAGTCAACGATTGCCTGCATGATAAAGACAGAGGAACACAGACGAGTAACAGCCTTTGTATCTCCAACCGTTACCGAGGGAGCTGTTCGGAGCAGGTGACTTTATTAACTGCGCGATTGCCCCGGTGAGCAGTGTCGCACCGGCTATCAGATGGCCGAATGCTTTCATCGCAGCGGTTGTCGAAGGGACCCAAGTGCTTAGAGAGCGGAAGAATCTAGAATTAGTTGTACAACAATGGGAACGAGCAGAAAACACAAAAACAAACAAATTTTTTTGGTGCAGTGAGCGAGAGATTGGTGATGGTGGGAGGATGATCAGAAATGACAGTGTCGGAACTCAAGGACTGACGGGTGCGATGACCATCGGGTAAAAGAGAGTGAGGAAGGGATTGGAAGGGTCCGTCTGGTACTTAAGGCTGCAGTCCTCGTTCAAGCCAAGGAATGGAGCGTGCAAGACGCGCCGAAAGCAAGGCGTGAGGCTGTTCAAATAGCGCTGACCAATACCAATGGGACGTTGCTTGATGGTCCAGGTATTCGGCTCGAGCACGATCACGACGAACGAGGAAGGCGAAACTGAGGTGTTCATAAGCATCAAGCTCAGCAGCGCGCTGATGCCGTGCCTATAACGCTGTGGATAATTAGACTCATAAGCTCTGCTGCAGGCCTCGTGATCTCAGCTCTTGCTCGAGTGTCGGCGGTCATTGTGTTCCAGGAAGGGATAGCTTTGGTGAGAAGTGGCGATCCGCCACATTCCTGAAGGTCATCAATATCAGTGGATATTGGCCTGTACTTCGCTATGTTTGATTTGCTTTAACAGCGCACAGCATTTGCAATTGACTGAGGTTTGGCGGTATTGCGGGCGCTTACTGCGTGCTGCAGTCTGCCAACGCGCGGTGCTCTTCATCGACATTCCAGAGATGCCAGTGAAGATTCTGAAGGAACACATTGGATAGAATTTTGCTCTTGATGCATTCTGTCATCTGCCTGCGGTCGCGCTCGGAGCCTGGGGGAGATGGCTGAGAGGGTCAAGGAGGGGAGCTCTCTTGCGCTCAAGACGCTTTCACAACAAGCTCCACGTGGTATTCTGCGCGTAGCTGACAATCGAGAACGAATAGTCGTAATGAATTTGTTCGTGGAAGGCGGTGGCCGTAAAGAGTTGCTGAGTGTGGTGAGGAGCGTTGGTGGATGTGGGGCAGGAGGGACCGCGGCATTTGGTCCGGCGCTCTGCACGTCGACAAGCATGACGCGACTGCCATGTTGCGGCAGTACACTCACACGACCCAAACACCTCATATGTCGCACGTCTTCCAGGCCCTCTTAGATGACTGACCCTGACCCGGCGACCACAATGCGCTCAGACCGATAGCACCACCGAACCACTCAGCTTGCTTTCCACCCCCTACGACTTCCGGCACGGCACATCTTGGAGCTTGGTCTCTGGCTGCCATGGAGCCCACCACAGGCGCATTCACCAACATGACGTCCTTCCTGCCCTCGCCTGCAGACTTGCTCATGGTCTTCCCGCGGCTATTCGACAGAGCCAGCTCCTTCGGCGATATGCTGCGCTCTGGCGGGAGCGTCATTGCCGAGCCTACCATGGCCAATCTCACCAACGGAACGACGGCGACCGCTGCCGGCAAGTTTGCTCAGGAATCTGTCGCAGCTGCAGCTACTGCAGCTTCCGGAGCAACAGACGAGATCAGCATGTTTCAAGCGTTCAAGAATGTAGCCAGCTTCTTCAGCTATATCACATCGAAGTGGGCCATTGCGACATTCGCTATTGTAGGTGTTGCGGAGTGATTATCTCAAGAGTACATCTGACTCCAGATGTTTAGGCGATCCTCTTGAATCGTACCCAGTTCTACGCCTCCAGCAGAGTGCCGCTCTCCTTCGACCGCCCATACATACGCCTGGCTCTCTACATTGCGCCCATGCTGTTGTTCGCCCTTCAGAACCTCAACATGGTTCGGGCCATACGATGCCAGACCTCTCCGGGCTGGTCCGAGATGCAATACGGAACGCCCGGGAGATACTTGAGTACGGATTTCAGTGGCGAGGGAGGCTTTCTCTACACTACGGCGTCCAAGCTCCTTTTTTGGGAGAACACAACCGAATCATGTGCACTTGTTGGTATGCTGCCTGGGGCTGCAGACACGACGCGAGATAATGGCTCGCTCGCTCTTCTTTGGCCCCTCTTCTTGTCTCTGGGCTTTGGGCAATTCGTTGAGACGATGATCTGTGCTCTCCAAGGACGACCTCCTGTTCAAGAGGTTGGCATGACAATCTTTGAACACTCACTGGCCTTCGCTGAAGCCGAGGCCGTTGTCACCAAGCCACTGACCATCAACTCCGCACGCTTCAACCAACCAAAGAATGTCTTGGTACCAGATGGATCCACAGTCTTGGTGCCCCGTTCTGGTCTGAACAGCATTGCCAACGTTCCTCCTGAGGTCCTCTTGATCTCCCTCATTTCTAGCATCAGTCACTTCACTAGTAATCTGCTGGCCATTGCTGGAGTGCGCTCACGGTACCGGCTAGTCACAACCGCGATATGGGGCTTCGCATACATGGCGACTTTCGTCTGGAGCTTCCTTCGACTGGCCGAAGCTATTGCAGAATCTGACAACCCGGTCGGCCTTCTTCGATTCCCTACTGTCTGCATCATTGGCTTCATCCCACATCTTCTGATCATGGTTGGCATTGTTGCCTGTGGCTTCATATATCTATTAGCTTTCCTCATCACAGTTGCAGCTCCTCCGGCTGGCCAACCAGCCACAATGACCTGGAGGGAACGCTTCGAGGTCGCTTACAACAATTTGCATGCTAACATCCACTTATCTTCGACGGCACCTATCACGATAAGCTGGCATGAGGACTTCTACACTGCGATTCTCAAGGTCGGATTCACTGTTCTTACTGCGGCGAGTGAAGCTGTCTTCCTGAATGAGGGCACCAGAATCAACGTGCATACAATGACCTTCCTCGAGAAAAAGAGGCTCAAGGAAGTTCTGGATCGCCGGCGGCAATTCAGACAGACCTTGACGAACGTACCAGATGAGCTACAGGGTGAATTCCTTGCTCCGGGCGTCGGTGTAGAGGATAAGCCAAACTCTGATGCTCCGCTGGAGACAGCGTCCGGCTATGCTCGCGAGCGCAAGACACGAAACCTGAACATTGCACCTGGAACCGGTAATGCTGGGGTGCAGGGTGATCCTGCTGGTCTCCAGCGGCGAAGAGGGCGTTTCTTTATGACTTGGCAATTTTTCAAAGGCATCGGACGACTACTGATGCTCATACATGCCAGACTCACGATTGCAATGCTACAAAGACTGAGAGTCGGATACCGCCCTAGGTGGTTGAGGCGCCTAGCTGGACCTCGTGCAACGAAAGAACCTGCTCAGGCATACAACGATCGACAGCGCCGCGCCGCCTCTGTAGAAGCTTGGCTGACTTTGGATGATCGATCGCGTGTTCGCCTTGACAGTCAATTCGACGCAGAGGCTTTTGCAAGAGACAGACTCCGTCAGACTAGCTTTCTGGATGCACCAAGTCCTGCAGAGGCTGATGAGCGTGTCGACGACTACATGTATTCATGGTGGCGCAACGGCGGTCGGTTTGGTGATGTGGACGGCAGCAGCGACTACATACCTCCGCCCGATGATGACACTACAAGCTTAATCTCGTACACTACGACGGATAATGAGTGGTCGGACGACGATGATGACGGCCAGCGAACACCAACTCGAGAGACCTACCAGCGTGGTCGAGAAGCTACGCCAACGGAAAGTGCTATTGATCTGTCACGACTCTCCACGCTCCTTGATCCCAAGACCAAGGAAGACAAAGAGGAGGCAAAGCTGCTATCACGACATCTGCAGAGCCCACAGATTATGACGCGGTCTCGCTATCGTAGTGCTCTTGATCAGGACCAGGCCAAAATTCTGACGACATCACGCTATCGCCTAGGAACATCGGCTGGAATGACGGCGGAGGAAGAGGAGCAGCTGCTGGAGGATCTCATCTTGAACAAGAGACAAGTTACTGCTCCAAAAGGCTCAGGTGCTGGAGGCAGCTGGGACACAGGAGCCGAAGGTATGGGATCGGAAGGCCCACAGTGTGTGGTCTGCCAGCTGGAGCCCAGAACGGTTCTTGTCTGGCCGTGTGGATGTCTCTCGCTTTGTGACGAATGCCGCGTGGGTCTGGCCAGCAAGAACTTCACCGCTTGCGTGTGTTGTAGGACAAAGGTGGTGGCGTACTCGAGGCTGTATGTACCGTGATGCAGTAGTGACTTTGCATGGCTCAGGCGTTGTCTCATAGGTTTGTGTTTCAAATCACATCACAACAACCATTTTGCTGCTTCATCACCTGTCCAACTCTGCGAAAACGAGGCAACTGTTCTGACCCACTCTTTAAGCTCAATGACGCTAGCCGGTTGTGCGCTAGCTTCCATGATCCCTGCCGAAAAGTTGCTCCGCAAGCCCTGGAGTTTTCGAGCTCATGCGAGCCGCCGGCGCACCACCACTCACGAAGACCGGAAGCCATGGGGAAGCGTACAAACTTCGAGGGCGACGCGAGCGGGGCTCACGCCAGCAAGCGACAGAGAGTTGAGGCTGGACACGAGCGCAACTCGCCCCGACCGAATGGCGGAGGCGCGGAGGAAGTACACAGCGGGCGCGACTTGCAGAAGGCCTTGTACTTTGACCAAAACGCAACGGCCGACTTCCGCAACGGTATGCGCAACAGACCTGATGTTAGCAGTGTATGAGACTGACTCACACAGGCTTGAGTACCTTCAAGCGTTTTCTCGATTCAATCCTATACTCGACCGACGACCATGACGTGCCCCGCCGACGAGCTATCCTCCGCGAGTATCTCAACACACAGAAGGGCAAGAGCCAGGATGAAAAACACGAGACGCTACTGCCGAACTTGACCCAAGCTTGGGATTGGGCGGCCGAGACCAACTTCGACGCGATCCTTGCCCAAGTCACCGCTGTGCTCGCGCTTCTCTTCAAGGTGCTGTCCAGTCATGCCGAATTGACAGAGTTCGGCACTCTCCTCGCGAAGACCATCCTACAGCCCTCGGTTGCTCGCCGTCTTGTACGCAGCACATCGGCTGCATCGAACAAGGAAAATGTCATCTCACCCGCTCTCAGACTGCTCACGGAGCTCACCAGATACAATGAGGGGGCGCACGCTAGGGCTGTGTATTCGAAGAAAGATTTCACGTTGGAGCCAAGGATACTGGGAAGAAATATCGCGCTGTGGAAGGAACACAAGGGCATGTCAGTCGCAGACATGCACAAGAAGCCAAGCGTCAGGACGACAGCAATCCGCTACCTGCTTACTCACCTGAGGCTTCAGGACGAGCGCGCCAAAGTCGAGATTCTCTCGAACACCAACATTACACGAGCCGTTTTCGATCACCTCAGTACCGATCCGCCATTCCTCATCTCCGAAATCTTCGATGTTTTCACAAACCACGTCTTCCAGGACAAGACCGTGCCCCGTCAGACTAAGAGCCGTATTCTGAATGGGAAGACTTTGTCGCGCATCGCCGGTCTTTACAACTATGATCTCGAGGAGGGCTCTCTGACTGAGGGGCACAAGGCGCCAGAAGACCTGGCTGACGAGTTCCTGCGTATGGTGTGCACAGATCCAGCCTACGGTGTCATGCTGCCAACCAACGGCTTCTACCCATCAAGTCACGATGACGAAGAAGGCGATCTGGACGATGCGGCGGACAACGGCAACGACTTGGGATTAGAATCGACTGAGACTTTCGACAGACTTGGACGAGTACGGAACGTCATCTTGTCAGAATTCATACAAAATCAGCGCCCGTATGCAAATACGTCCCATCAGAAGCTGGTCATCGAGATCTTCAAAGCTTCGCCAGAACTAGTTGCGGACTACTTCATCAAGCGAAGAGACTTCAACTACGATCCGAACCTCACTTCGACATGGATAGGGTACTCCGCATTCTTGTTCCAAACCATACAATTACCGGTGCCGAGGTACTTTGGTGTAAAGAAGAGCTACCGTAATCAACCGCCTCCAGTGGCAGCTATGATTCAAAGTGTTCTGCCGCAACCGCTGAACCAGCAGGTGCTCACCAAGTGCTTGAACCACAGCTCGGACCTGGTCCAGATGTTCGCAATTCGCGTGCTTGTTGTTGCGCTGCAGAAGCTGCGAAGCATGGTACAAGAACTACTCGAGGCGGCGACGGTCAGACCATCGAAGCAGTGGGAGCAAGCATCACAACGCCTTGTTACCGAGTTTAGCCGCCGCTGTCCCACAATACGGACCGTCTTCCTAGCACTAAAGAAGCCTGGGTTGCAGAGCTTGAAGCGTGAGTCAATCACGAGACTACTGAGGTTATACTACGAGGTCACCCCTCAAGTAGCATTGCAAGAGAAGTTCGATGTCTCACTACCGCTATGCAACGCATTGGTTGAGGTAGAAAAGCCGTCAGGCTCATCTGAGGACGCAGCATTTCGAGTCATGGAGCTGGAGCACTGGATTCAGATGGCACGTCACTCGCCAACGATGCGCTGGTGGCAGAAGCCCAAGACCCTACAACACAGCCCTTTCGTCACGCTACTCAAACTCCTCGTTACTTCCAAGGACAACGAACTGTACAGCGGTGTGAAATCGCTGCTTGACGCAGTCTTGCAGGATCAAGAGATGCTACAGACGAAGACATCGCCTGATGCTTTAGATGCGCTCATCTCCAGTCTTGAGCCTTCTGCTGGCGCGGTTCCGTCAGTCGAAGTGCTCGACTTTCTCGATGACTCATGTGCGCGTTTCATCAAGGTGCCGATCAAGTACTTTGACGATCTTGACGCAATGTGCGCGAAGGCATCCCTTTCACAGGCTGACATCGGTCCTTTGAGCCCTCTACTGATGACCCTGGTCGAGCAGTGGCCTTTTAAGGGCGGCGAATCAGCGACCGGACCTGCTGCAGAGGCACTTGCCGGGTGGCTTTCGAAATTGCTCTACCTCTTCAACCTGATAGGCGAAGATGAGACAGTGTTGACATTGGTGCGCGACGGTCTGATCGAGTCAGCCGGCAAGGCCTACAAGGAGGTCTTGAAAGATGCATTTCTCTGGAAAATGTACAAAGCACGCGCCAAGGAGGCTCTCAAGCTGGCGACCGGTGCCGACTTCAGTGGATCGGAGCGCTCCAGTGCATCGCCTGTCCCACAACCAGAGGCCGCAGCGCCTGCCAGAACAGCCGCAGCAGTGGACTTTGAGCTCCCACCACAAGAAGACAAGAAGCACACTGGGCTTACACGCTGGCGCAAGAAGGAGATCGATGAAGCTATAGAAGACGGTGACATCGGCGAGCTGCTTCTCTGCCTCTGCTCGAAGCATCAAGAGATCCGCATCCAAGCAATCACCAACGCCCGCCAGTTGATGGCAACTATCGGTGTAAGTCTTGCTCTAATCCATTTTCTCATATCGTCGCTAATGCAAGACAGCCCGATGCTCTTACTCAAGACCTGGGCGCTGTCTACCTCCTTCTCGGCGAGACCCTCGAGTCGATCGATGCGTCCGGAGTCACACCATTCCCATACATCGCCGGTGTCTTCGCAGCCCTCAGCGTGAAGATCCTTTCGGACCCAACGCACGTCATGTTCAGCAAGATCAACAAGTTCCTTACCGCAGCGCCAAGCTGGGAAGTTGATTTTCTACTGCGAAAGCTGTACCGAAGCATTGTTGCATCCGAACCGGACGAAGATGCAAGCTACCACAAAGAGGTCGAGTGGTTCCTGGAATTCCTCATCGACGGCCTCAGGACAAGCAGGGATATGGAGGCCTTCCGCAAGTCCAACGTCTTTGAGCAGCTGCTGAGCTTTTATGCGAGCAGAAGCTGCAATGCGCATTGCAAGGAGAAGATTGTAAGGCTGTTGCTGAGGGCGGCGGCAGTTGGTGGCAGTACGACTCTAATCACGAGATGTGGGTTGGTGAGCTGGATTCAGATGTGTCTGGCGAACCAGGATCCTAGGCAGAAGATGCTCAAAGCTCTGGCGCAGAGGGTATGGGAGACATGTGATCAGGGAAGGGTGAGCGAGTGGAGCAATGGGACTATTGAGGGGCCCGTTGGCGGTGCTCCTAAAGTCCAGTAGAGATACTGTAGTCGCCAGGACTTCTATCAGGTTGCGCAAGAGCTCCGTAGAGACGCATTGACTGCCTTCCAGAATTCTCGGTACATTGAGCTTACAGCCGGGGTTTTCTGCAATCCGAGAGGAAAGGCTGTTGGCGTGCACACATAGTTGGAGTTCGGCGCTCACGCATTGCAGGCGTATTGTTACCTCTCAAGCCGCGAATGAAACAGGACACTACTACCATAGAGCCGGTTGTAGTCGTCAGAAGACCTATCAATTAGCAAGAGCAGTCAAGAAATCCCTTGAAGGCCTCCATTGTCTTCGGTTGTTATAGCTTCCATTGACCCAGAGGTCTTCCACGAACGAGCATTGTCTGCTGAAACCCTGAAAGAGAAAAAGCAACACACCACGACCCGCCTACCACAGGGAAATGGTCGCTGATGTGAACTTCATCACCCGGTGGTGAAGTGAAGACGCTCCTTCTGCTGCTGCCTCAGGCGGCAATGACGTCCGCCTTGCCAAGCCCTTTGTTAGTGCGGCCTCTGACAGCGTGCATCCCATCGCCAGTCTGCAGCCAATGCGAAACACATGACAACAAACAGTCGCTCTTATTCGTAACCCCTCCGGTACACCAGACGCCACAAACAAATATCGAAATATCCAAAATTCCAGCCAATTGCACGCAGTGCCGCATAGCGAAAGCGCAAGAGCTTCTCCGCTTTTCATCGACGCCTCAGTGCAGGGGTGTTTCGAGGTTCGACCACCCTGTCAAGCCCACCTTTGAGCTGCGCCCACCTCGGACAACAACAAGCACGCTGCGACTGCCATACTGACTACAACCTGTGAATAGACCAAAAGTCGCTACTGTACACCTCGACGCTACCTGTGCACTCCGCCCTCATCACGCCGCTATACGAGTGCAACGAAAACGAGAAAGGAATTGACAGCTATCCGCGCATCGAGCGCTTCACGCAGGCTCTGCTTTGAGGCAGTCGCCTTTCCATCGCTAAGACACCACATACATACGCATCGTTACCCACTACCAAGCCTATCATATTGAGCCTGCATCCTCCCGCCTGCCCCACCTCGCCCTCTGCCCAGTATCGACTACCGGCCGCGAGGATGAGGTATACACCAGAGCAGCTAGAAGGGCTGAGACAGTCGCCGCTGGTAAAGAAGCCAGACGGGCTACCGTCTATCCTGCAATGGATGGACGTGCCTGTCGAACAAAACAATAACAGCGACCGAACCGCCAACAACGGCACTGCCCGCCGAACTCGAGGCGCACGAGATGGAGAAGGAGCGACCACCGAGCATCGCACGGACCGCCCCCTCATCAACCCCATGGGTCAGTTTGGGAGGCGTCAGAGCATGCGTAAGTCTGAAGGCCCAGGCCTAGTCGCTGCCATTAACGCGCTCTTTGTAGAACCGGGCGAGGAGACAGTGCTCGGTCCGCCGAAGCTTAACTTTACATCAGCAGCACGCGCAGCGAAGAACACGGGTGACAAGCAAGAGCGCACGGGCATCATCTCGACCGACGGCGATCAGCTAGGCGACAGATTTCCCCGCGACAAGAACGAGCGATGGTCTCGCGACGGCGATCGAGACCGCAACCGAGAGAGGGGCATCACAAATGGCCGACGCGGTGCACGAGAGGACGGCGAAGGCTGGACGAGTGTCAAGGGTCGCAAGAGCCTGGGTCAGGAAGACTTCGAGCGCTTCAACCGCAACGGTGACCGAGGCGACCGCAACGACCGCAATGATCGCAACCGAGACAAGACTGAAGGTGCTCTGGAGGACGATGCTCCCCCACGACGGGGTCAGCGTGAACGCAACGATCGCACCGAGCGCTGGGGTCGTCGTGATGAGACAAGGGAGGAGGGTTCCAAATTTGGCGCTGGTGTTCAAGGCGGTTGGCGTGAACGAGCGCAAGCACCGCAACGTGAGCAGCGCGAACGCGGAGATCGCGACTGGGATCGCGGCGGCAACAGAGGAGGAGAAGAAGATCCCGAATGGATGGATACGAAGATTGAGAAGAAGAAGGAGCCGCAAATGAAAACACAGGCAGACTTCGAACGCTGGAAAGAGCAGATGCGAGCCAAGGACACACCAGCTGAAGAGAAGAAGCAGGATGCTCCTGCGGAACCTGTAACCGCGACCGGCATTGCTGCGGCTCCCATGTTCACGGCGCCGGTACATACGCCGACAACAGCGGAGCCCACGCAGGGAATCCTCTTTGGCAATTGGGGCAACGTCAAGGGTGCAGAACTTGGCCAGGACGAATCCATCAAGGCCAAGCCAAAGCCTGCAAAGGCATCCAAATTCATGAGCATGTTCGCAAAGCCAGAAGAGCCGACCGCACCAAGTCCGGCTCCCGCCCTGGCACCTGCATCACCTGCGCCCAATGCCAATGAAGACCAGCAAGGTTTCCAGCGCATCTTGCAAATGTTGGGTCAGGTCAATGTTGGCCCTCCCCAAGCACCACCACCGAATCAGCCGTCACCACCGAATGGCGTTCGGGGCCACGGAGGCGGCATCTCATTAGACTTCCAGCAGTCACCGCCGCCCGAGCTCCAGAACCACAGAGCACCACCAAATCGGACTGTGGAGCAGCAGAGCATTCTGCAGAATATTTTGGGACCTCGTCCGGCTGCACCAGAGTCACGACCGTCACAACAATCCCGCTTCAACGCGATGTCTCCGGACAACCATCATGGAGAGCAGTTCGCGCCTCCACGACCTGAGTCTGGGCGTCAAGAAGGTCAATCGCCTTTCCAGCAGCCCCCTGTTCGCAACGCCACCCCACAAGATGCAAACCTCGCTGCGATCCTGAACAGTCGCGCGCGAGAGGATGCTCAGCGTGACAATGGGCAACGCGACTTCTTGCTCACACTCATGAAGCAGCCACAAAACACTCCTCCGCAAATGATGAATCAGAACCGGCCTCGAGGCGGTCCACCAATGAACATGTTTGATAGCATGCAGCATGAGCAGCGTGGTCAACTTCAGCAGAAGGGACGCCCCGGATTACCTCCTGGTTTTATGGAAGACCCTCGCATGTTCAACGAGAACGATATGATGCGCCAGGAGGCTCAGCGTAGGGAGCAGGAGCTTCGTCAGCAGCTCAATATCCAACAACAGCAGCAACAGCAAGACTTGCGCAACAAGAACCAGCGCATGCCAATGGGCTTCCCAGGTCACGAAGATCCAGCACTCGGCCTCCAACGCCGTAACACCGCAGGCGAGGTTCCTCGTCAAATGACCAATATGGGCATTCCATCTCAGCAGCATCCTGATATGCCCTTCATGGGTGGTCGCGGTCAGCCTGGCATGCCACCAACACCCCAAGATCGACCTAACATCGCCCCTCCCCCAGGCTTCGGTGGCCCCATGCGCCAACCACCAGGCTTCGTTGGTCCCAACCCACAGCAACAAATGGGTCCAGGAGGACCAAGCTTCTCCGCCGGCAACACACCACTTGGAGTTCACCCTCCTGGTCTGCCACAACTGGGTGGCGGTAGCATGCGCGGTATGCCACCGGGCTTCCCAGGAGGTCCCGGCGGTAACGGCATGCCCGGTCCGCCCCAGGGCTACTTCCCTCCGCCACCTCCAGGGTACGGGGGGCCTCCAGGCATGCGTGAGGACCCCAACATGATGTTTGGATTTGGGGGGCCTGGTCCGAGGCAGCAGCAACAGGGTCGCCCTGGGCCGCCAAACATGTACTAGGAGCATCCTCGCACTCGCTCTCCTCGTCGCCGTCGACTATCCCAAGTCATGAGGGACTCCTGGCATGAGAGTCTAGAAACTCTTTGGCTGATTGCAGAAACTAATCAGATGCTCGCCGAGGCATTCGCCGGCGTCTCAGAGAAGAAGTTTACCCCAGACTAAGATTGCGTTATCGTCCACGCTCTCCTCCCTAGCCGTCGTCTTCTTACTTGTTCATACCAATCTGCTGTATTGTTGGCTTGAGCACAGCGTGGAGTCTGGAATCTGTATGTTCTGGGTTGCATCAGCATTGTCAGTCCTCGGCGTTCTTCTGCTTACGGATGGGATTCGATATGCTATACTATTACTCAGTAAGAGCTGGGGCGACGTGCGTTGGCGAGGCTGTGGGAATGAGCGCTGAGCAGGAAGAGGTGGTGTTGGTAAATAACGAAAATTTGAATGGTCATCATGTGTTGACGCCAAAGTTGATCTTTGCAATCATATGTCGTGTTGTTGCAGCTGAAGCTCACGCGCAGAGGCAAGGCGGGTGGAGGCCTCGGTATAGCCTTCTTCAGCCTCGCATAAGACATGTACCAAGAGAAAAGTTCGCGCGCATATGGGACAGGCCTAGATTCTGGTTGGTCTGTGTTCGCTCGATACTGCAAGGGGATCCAAGAGAGGCGATAAAACCCCTGCTTTGCTGACCACCCTCTTACATCTCAGCCTTGTGCGAGCAAGTGGACCGTTGTGATGGCGAGGCTGAAGTGCGATGTGAACAGGCTGGACTGCACACCTTGACCATTGTTTGAAGCACAACCTCACCGGTCGCCTTGTGTAGCAATTCGTCCATTACCAGTGTAGGCCGTGCCAACCAATACCATGCAAACTTGGTGAGCTTCGGGATATTGTTTGTGGAACTTGACCACCGTTGCACCTCAGCCGCTCCAGAGCCAGCCAGGCACAACCGTCAAGGCTTGTCCTGTTCTGCGCCAGACTTGAAATATAAGCAGCTGCTCCGGGCTGCCATTCTTCTGTCAAGACGCCCCACTGTTTATGTCCCATTCCAGCACTGCAAAGCATACACACGCAATGTATCGAAGTCGGCGACCCACACATGTAACTCATGGGATTAGATGGGTAACACACGTCCATATCGCCAAAAGAATCCCCTCATTCTTCAAAAGGCGTCGTGGGTAAGTCAAACCCAAACTTTCGATGTCTTCTCTAACCATGACAGATCATCTTCGAACGATCGAGAGTGCAAGGTAGCTCCTTCCCTTTAAAAGTCTTGCCACGCGGGCCCAATAACACGGAGCCGGGACCTCATCACTGACTCTGACATCTCCAGTACTGTCCTGTCGAACTTACCCCCTCCGCACGCACATGTCCCTAGCCTGCGCGCACCTGCTCCTCGCACATCAGAGCTCACTTAGTTATGTACGCGGTCGATACCGCACACACGCGAAACAAACGCTCAGATTCGTCGCATTCTTTCATATCGTCCCTCATCTACCTTCAATCTTTGCATGGCACCGCCATGGGTAAGCCGACCTTCGTCAGGAGTTGAGCTCTGTTGACGATGCCAGGTCATCTTCGACAACACAGCTTGGTACGACGGCGACTGCGCCAACGGATCCGAGACAGACATCGCAGGGATCGGTGTGAGCATCTCGGTACTCAAAGCCTTGAATAGGTTTTATAGAGTACGCAGGTCGTACTTTCATTCGTGCTCGCCAGCGCCATGACGACCGCCGCCTTGATCCTAGCGATGATACTTGACAACGCGTACGACTCCAAGGGCAGTTTACGCTAACCGCACCAATCAAGTACATACGAGAGAGGTTCTTGGATACTGAGTGGAAGAAGAACTATGCATGGCGGCCTTTCTTGGATCCACTGATCATTGGCTTTGGGAATCAGCAGCTGGTGACTGGCTATGCCGTGCTGCTGAGTGCTTGGATCAAAGTACGGTTCTCGATTCTACCCACCTCGCATTAAAGCTGACGATGCATTGGCAGGTTGCGCAAAACTCGTTCGAAGTGCAAGGCGCGCACCTCATCCTCGTCCTCTACATCTGTGCCTTGTCCTCATCTTCTCACCTCGCCGCACTCATCAACCTGCGCAAGTACTTCCGCAAGTACAAACTCATCGCGAAGATCCGTCTCACAATTGTCGTGTTTTTCCGCCATCTGCATCTTCGCATCCATGTTAGCCGCCATCGGCATGCCGCCAACAGTCACCTCACAAGAGAGCGCCATAAACAAGGAGAGCAGTCGAGCTCAGCGGCTGGCCTTCCTAGTACCTATGCTCTTCATTCTTGTCGGCTTTTAACAGCACTCGTCTGCATCCTCTACGATCCTGACCGCAAGAGCGCGGCGTCCAAGGCCGCATCAGACTCCAGCGGCTCAATAGTGCAACTTGTGCGCCATCTCACCGATCAGAAACCTCATACGCCTTCCTGCTCGCCAGAATTCATGCTGCTCCCGGCGCATTTTGGCCTGCGACTGGTCTACTCTCTCTTCCTCAACCCGTTGATTGCGTTCACGGTGCAGATCTTGCTTGCTATCTTGTCGGCGGTCTTGGTGTTGACGCAGAAGTTCGCACAGCCAGACAACCAGAGGGCCTTTTGCGGGTTGCAGCATGAAGGCGAGAATGTGTGGGGCTTCGGACAGACACTGAGCGTGGCTATGTTGTTGCTGCCGGTGCTGAGCGCGCGTCACACATACTTCAAAGGGCAACAGGATATCCGCGATGGCTGACGACACTCCATACCAATTTCATAGCTTCGCGTAGAACTCGATTCTTGTACTCGTGGGTATTTTCGCTGCAGTCTCCAATATTTCCTATCCTTGCAGATCTTGCAACAATCACGACGCCTTCACCCCGTTGCTCTGTCCCTCCTCTTCATCTTCCACATCACAGTGCATACTCTCCGCAAACCCCACCCACTCCCTCACGCCCCGCACAAACATATCAGACCCCTCATCCACCGCCCCCCCATGGCCCCAGACAACCACCTCATCGAACTCGCCAATCTGCTCAGCGATCTTGACTTCTTCTGGAAGTTCATGGACGACTTCGTCCATGTCTTCGTCCATGTCTTCGTCGTGCTCAAGCTCGCCTGCAGCGTAGACGGGTTCGCGAGGCTGTGTGGGCGCTTGTGGCGCGAGATTGTCTGTTATGCTGAGGATGGCGCCGGTGTGTGTCGATGGGAGGCGGAGGGTGGTGCCGTGCAGGTGGCGGCCGCGGAAATGGACGTGCTGTGTGCCTGTGTTGGGTCAGCGCTTCGTCTATGGATCGTTGCGCTCGGGCGTGTGTTGCAGAAGGCCATTGGCAGCTCGTGCATTCGCTCTTCTCTACGTGTAGTGCAGATCTTAGGCAGTCTGTTCAAAAGGGTCGAGGGCCGTGTTGGAGAGTGTTGGGTACCTTTCTCGTCTGTTGTTGGCGACCAATAGCGTGGTGTGTTGTTGATGGGCCCATTGTGGTTTATGCGTGCAGGCAGCAGATTTGGTGTGCACTTCTTCGAGTCCGCGTTCTGTATCGAGAGCATCGTGAAGGCTATATACAAGCGCTCGCCGGTCTTTGATGATTGCGCTTCTGGCGATGAAGGTGAAACCTTGAGATGAGTGCGCTTCGACGTTGGGACAGAAAGCGGGTCTGAACAAAGGTGTGTGTGTTTGTGCGTTCAAGTTTGTTGATCTGTTGCGTTCTGGGAGCACGAGAAGTGGTGTTGCGCCTGCCAAAGTTTACGCGCCTACACGCGTTGGACGCGTCCCCGCGGAGTGGCACGGTTGTTCTTGCCGAATGAATGTAAGTATGACGGTGCAGATATATGGCAAGTTTGACGCCGCCTCGTGAAGCTTGCCTCTTCTTCTCTGCAGAATCACCTTCTGCAAATTTGCACAAGCTCGAAATGTGAAGCCATACCCTCTTGCCATCAGATTGTATAATGATCATCTCTGGGACCTGACCGCGGAAACGGACCGAAGACCGCGCTCATCGCGAGAGCATCGAGGAGCCGCTCAGGAACCTGGAGGTTTAGAGAAAGAGATGGAAACAATACCCCTACTGTCTGCGTAAATGCTCTGGACACTGCAACAGCATGTTGCTGGTCACCTTGCATCTCTCACAGAGGTCTGAGCCCTTGAGCAAGTTGGTACAGCGTTAAGAACAGCGAGACCGAGGACTGTGGTCACTGCTACGTCGACAAGGATCCAGCTCCTTACCCTTTTTGTCACTGATGCTTTTGTGCAACTGCAGATTCGCGTTCAGAAAGGCGCCTGAAACGCGTTCAGTGTTGCGTCGATGGTTAGAGTTCTTACTGCCCCTCACTAGTCGGCGAGCTCTGGCAGACCCTGGCATGCGGCTCTCAAGGGAACAGGACGAACAGTCTTGACACCGGTGTACATTTGATGGGCCTCGGAGTCCAAGGGACGCGAGAGAATAGCTCGCCCTGCAGACACACAGTCTGTGCTGCTTACTGTGGATTCTCGTGGACAGATCGAAGCATTTGAGTGCGCGCGATGCTGCAGTCTCGATCCACAACGTCATCGGTCACTCGAAACGGTCAAGTACCTCGTGGGCCCAGCACTTCAGACGAAAGCATCGCGGTTCTGGACGCACCGGCGCAATCAACAGCACCGCGTCGGCTCTCGGACTTCCGTCGCAACGGCGTGAGTTTACTCAAATGCTCAAGCGCGCCGATTGCGAAGGAAGGTCCACTAGGCGTGTCCCCTCTTTCTTCGAGGGTCTCAGTTTCGTGCGCTCAAACCGTGACAGCGAGCCCTGCGACATCTTATTGTAGCTCTTAAGATCGCAAAACACATCAATTCTTCTCTGCTCAAGTTATACGACCTCCAGAATCTTAATTGACCTCACAATGGCGATCCTCGACACTCTGACCGCGCCCGCATCCGCGCTCCTCAATACGCTCACATCGCAAGCCTGGCAACCACTCGTGTCAATGTGCAAGAATGGAACGCTTTCGCAGTTACAGAATATACAAGTTGGGCGACTTGTGTTGTTTGAGGGTGAAGAGAGTAAAGCGAAGAACGTATTCGGCGCGGACAAGGAAGGAGTACCAGTCGCGTACCTGCACGTTCACGATGAGAAGTTCTGGGTTCGATTGGCTCTTTTCGCCGATATGGTACGCGTGATCTTTCGCGCTTTCTCTGCGCAAGCTTATTGAAAGCTAGAACTGACGTTTTCAGGGTTTTGCTGAAAGCTACATGCTTGGAGAGGTCAGCTCGCCGGATCTGACCAAGTTCTTCGAGGTGAGCGAGCTTCTAAACAATCTTGAGGATAATAGCTGACATCTCCAGCTGTTCATTCTGAATCGCAACCATCTGGGCAATGGCTCGAACCTCACAGCTGCTATTTCCTCCGGGCTAGCGGGTCTAGTCCGTGGCAGCAACAACCTCAAGAACGCAAAGCTGAACATCATGGCCCACTACGATATTTCCAACGAGATGTTTGCCGCCTTCCTCTCCCCAGACATGACATATTCCAGTCCTATCTGGCTACCGAAGTCGAACCCTAAGTCAGCGAGCGAGAGCCTATACGATGCGCAAATGCGCAAGCTCGACCGATTCATCGACAACACACACATCAAGGGTACCGACCACGTCTTGGAAATTGGTACAGGGTGGGGCAGTTTCGCTATGCGAGCCGTGCAAAGGACAGGCTGCAGAGTCACGTCTTTGACACTGTCGATCGAGCAGAAAGAGTTGGCTGAGGAGCGCATTCGCGCGGCAGGGATGTCAGACAAGATCACGGTATTGCTGTGTGATTACCGTAGTCTGGAAGTCCCGGAGACAGGAGCTTTTGACAAGATCGTGTCGATTGAGATGTTGGAGGCCGTTGGTCAGGCATACCTCAAGACTTACTTCCAGTGTGTCGACAAGCTGCTGAAGAAAGAGGGAGGCATTGCCTGCTTCCAGTGCATCACCATGCCAGACGGTCGCTACGAAGCTTACGCGAAGTCTGACGATTTCATTCGGCGCTACATCTTCCCCGGCGGTCATCTGCCCGCTGTCTCCGAGCTCGTTTCATCGATCCAGAGCGCATCCAGCGGCTCGCTCGTGGTAGACAGCGTCGAGAACATCGGACCACACTATTCGAAAGCGCTGCGTTTGTGGAGGGAAGAGTTCTTGAACAACTGGGACGGCAGGATAAAGCCGCAGCTGATCAAGGAGAAGTCCGGAGAACTGGATGACGAAGGCGCTGAGATTTTCAAGAGGAAGTGGGACTACTACTTCAGGTACTCAGAAGCTGGGTTCTCAACGAAGACGCTTGGAGACGTAATCATCACAGTAGGCAGGGAAGGCGCGACACAGATGATGGAAGACGTACCCTTGTAGGTCATTTTGGTCGAACCATCACAGGCGCAGTCCCCTTTTGCTTTCTTGCAATATACCACATAGGTGCTATCCTATACCAATTCAAATCTACCACCCAACCCGCACCTAGCCCATCCCTAGCTACAACTTGGCCTTATATTCCCTAACAAGCCTCCTCATACTCTCGTCCCCGTCCGCCGCCCTCCTCTCAAACTCCCCCATATTCGCGCTCGCCCACTCCCCATCCCGCCCCGCCACAGGCAGCGCAAACCCTTGCTCCGCACCCGCAACGATATCCTCCATAATAAAAACATTATGCAGCGCCCTCTCGTCGTCCAGCCTCCCATCCCCGCTTTTCGCTTTGTACCCCAGACCCACCTTTTCACCGACCTGGCCTAACACGCTGGCCATGGGGCGCGCGTGCTCGTTCCACAGCGTTGTTAGCGTGGTTACGATGTGTGCTTGCTTTGAGGCGTTGTTGGGGCGTGGACGTAGGTGTCCAATTATGTAGTTTGTTTGCGCGGGCACGCCGCCGACGTAGTATTGAGTGGAGGTTGCGTGGAAGGTTATGTTTACGAAGGCCGAGGGCGCGGAGAAGGTGGTGCAGTGGAGGGTTGTAATGCCGGTCGCCAGGGCTTGTTGTTGCGCGGTGGTTAGGGGGCAAGAGTGGTGGATCTCGTAAAGGGGCATTGTGAGGCGATGGTTTGGTGCTGAGTTGTGACTTGGTGGATGGTTTGACTGTGCCCGTGAGAGGTTTTCTTGAGGTTCGCTGTTGCTATTAAGACGTGGTTTCAACGTTTGAGTCTTAGTGATCAGCAAGTAGATGCGGAGACTACGGATGAGGGGATAAGTATCTCTGAATACTAATCGCAAGTCGGCTATGTAATTGATACTCCTGTCGTGCATGCATCGTCGCCATGGACTCGCACCTCGAGCTGCTGAGATAGGGTGCTGGACTCCATGACCAAGGACTCAACGGAATTCGCGTCCTGCAACTCACAAGGTCCTTCGCCATCGCTGTCGCGAAATTGGCAGACCGGAGACCTTGACGAAATTATCGGCCAGATCTCCGATGACGCAACAAAAGCTCCTTGTTGCACTTGAAGGTGGTGACGTTCCGACTTTCCTTCCACTGGAGAACCACTTCCCCAGATTCCCCTCGCAGTGGTCTCGCTTTCACATTCGGCCCTTCTCTATGGCAGCCGTGTGGCCGCCCACGAGCTCGCGTTCGCGCTCGGCAGCCGCCGCCAGGCGCCGTCGATCTGCTCACCGCGACTTTCCAAGGTTCTTTTCGAACTCAGATTTGGGGTCAAAAAGCAGCCACAACGTGCTGGCACCTGGCTCTGGTAACGAGACATGTGCGCGCGGGAAGGTTCCTGGGAACCGGTAGCCTCGCGTGCGTGGGCTTGGGAATATGGATGCAGATGTCGGTAAGCTGGCTGGGAAGATGTGAAACGCAAACACGGGGCATCTGAGGTGCTAGTGGAGCTGCACAGAGTGGGCGAATGAGAATAAGGTCAGCGGAGTATAGACCGGTGAGCGTGGTAGGCGCAGTTACGCCCGGTGAAGCTTAATGTACCTTTCCATCAGTTCTTGATGCTGAGATACGTGGTCACTGATTTGTACGGCTGTTGGCGAAGAGATCAAAGAGAAGGTGCGACATGCAGGGGCTCGGATCTCGTATTGCGGTTGCCATGTACAGATCACAAAGTGTCAGGTGCGAGGTGATCTTCATGATTACCCGATATCTATTGGATTGACAGGCATAGATATTAAGGCTAATGCAATCGCCAACTACCGGCAGAAATGCTGCTCCGTGATACACCGTGGCTCTAGGGAAAATGCAAGATGTACCGTCCTTTATAGTTTGGGAGATTCCGTGGCTGCTGCTGGTTCATCTGGGAATGCCACGAAACTTTCGTCGCCGTTGAATTTCCTGTTCGAATTACTGGTCAGTGGCGATCGGCCGTGTAGTAGTGAGTCGATTTGTTCGAAAGGAGATGGTAGAGAGATGTCGAGTAAACGAATATCTGTGCCCCAACCGGAGGAACATGGCTCTGACTTTGGCCAGTCCTTTCTGTGATACTGAAACATCTTGCACATATAAGGCTTCACGACACAAAGGGAAAGAAACGTTGCACTTACCAGCCTCGCTCAGCGCCTCCTGACAAGAAGGATGTCTCTGAATTGAGGACACAATCCCAAGTACCGGCTACGCCCTTTTCGGGATCGGTGCTCTTGCGAACAAACTTCGATAGTCCTGCAGTGAAGCATTGGAAGTCATCTGTATCTGGATCATCTGGCATCTGACCGGTGAGTACTCGCCCAGCTGCTATTATTGTCGCAGCATGACTACAAATCAAGAGTGTCTTGGGCTGAGCTGGGTCGTTGTCCAGCGTGGTAATGATATGGTCAAGAGCATTTCGCACACGCTCGTGCAACTCGACGATCATCTCGCCCTTAGACGAGGGGATATGCGTCGAGACATGGTCCTGGTCAAGATAGTCGAAGTGGTGAGTCAGGACTTGCAGAGTAGGTGGATGTGGGTGTTCGAAGTCTGCACGACCGAAGAATTCACTGGCGCACGTCAGTCGCTGCACGTTTCTTCGCGTTGGCAATGAAACCGCACCCAATACCTCGATCGATTCTAATCTTCCCGCTTGACTTTCCGCCGCCAAAGTAAATGTCGGTGAACGGTTTGAGAGTCTGCAGACAGCGATAAAAGGGGCTTGAGTAGATGACATCCACAGGCGGCTGAATGGTGGAAAGATAGTCGGCAAGCTCTTTGGACTGTTGGACGCCTTTCGACGTCAACGGAGGATCTGTCGGTATGCCGGTCGGAGACTTGACTAGTAGTGCAGTGTATTGTCCAGTTGTGGGGTCTACACTCCAGTTCGACCGAAACTGTGGTAAGGCATCGCTGTCAGAAAGTATGTCATCGCAAAGGGGTGGAGAACGGTAGGTTTGACTACTCTTGTTCTCCGATTCTACCTGTTGGCGAGGCAGAAAGTAACAATGCACGGGCAGGAGACGCAGAAAAGCGTTGCAGATACCGGACCGACTTCCTCGGACTGTTTGTGGATCGAGAGTGAAGGAAGACTGGAGCGGGGATCTGACTCAGGTACGTACTGCATGGCGGACAATGAGCACGGTCTCTATCATCGTCAAATGAATGTCCCGATGCTGTGGTAATTCGATGAGAGCGGACGCGGGCGTGTAAATTGGCGCGCGTTGCGTATGTCAAGGCGAGTCGGAGGTCCAGGATTGTCTTTGGAGTTGGCACCTCGGCTACTGCCTGATTCGGTTGGTCTCGATGCCTGCAAGGGCCTGCAGATTGAGCACACGTCTAAACGATAATGATTGCTTTACAAAGAGTAAGCTGAGATACACCGGATGTACGATGTTGTCCTACGGCAAAGAGAGCCTTCTTAAAGGTTGTTGTTCCGGTTGTGTTGGAGCTTCCTCGTAAGCCTCGCCAATGGCTGCGCCTTCCTGTCCAACACCACCGTTCACATCGACTTCACTCAAGCGCGCAAACCGCAACGACTTTGGTACGAGATCGCACATCGCACGTGAATGTACATGACACGTCGCGATCGCCCGGCGAACAGGCCGAACCCACCGGTGTCCACCGAACGCTTCTCAGTCAGTGAAAGCCCCCACGCCCCGACCCGTCCCATGCAGCCGTTTGGAAAGTGAAGGAGTATAGCGGCAGCCAACATGCAACATTACGCAGGCATCACCGCAGCTGCGTGGTGTTGGCGAGGAACGAACCATCCGAGAGACAAAGCGTAAGAACAAAGTTTGAAGGCCTCGGAGGCTAAGACTAGTGCGCAGAGAGAGCTTGGACGGTGTCGAAGGCTTGCGCAGGTGGTGTCTAGCGTTTACTACGTCAAAGCAACTGTCGCAACAACGTGCTCTCCTCGTGGCAGTGACACCAGTTCAGCCTCGGGTTTGGTAACGCCCTTCAAGTGCGACGTACATCGCGAACGGTGACGTTCTTTGAGACCCTGGTCACTCATCATTCGTTTGCACCCGCAGGATCTGCGCATCCCTCGCCTTCACATGCGTTCCTTGATCTGAAACTGGTGTGTACTTCACCGGGCGGGCCAGCCCTACTGAATCGGCAAGGTCGCAGGGAGGGCAATCAAATTCGTCACTAGGGTCCGATATCTCTGATTTGACTAGCAAAACGCGGGGTTCGAGGCATGCCGTCTTTGCTTCGGGTAGAGATGGCTCTGGCGCGTATGAGGCGTGAAAGCATCTTCGATGTTGAGCAGTCTGTAAGTGCAGGATGTGATAGACCGCTACCACCTTGAAACGATTGCCGTTGACGCCAGATCAACCTGACGGTCGCAGGATCATCTAGTTCCTGATGATCTTCTCTCTGAACAGCACCTCGGCTCCGACTGCTGGCTGTTGTGGTAAACCACACGCACGGTGAATGTCGCAAGTTGGACTACTGCAAGCCATCACCAGGATGCTCGTGCCGTTTCGCGGGCGACCTTGCCGTTGCTGGTCTCTTGTTTCTGTAACTTACAGGTACAGGCGCCGAATGGAGAAATTACACATTGTTGAGAGATGCGAGACCAGTTTTGGGAGTGATCTACATTCACTCAAGACTAAAGGTTCGAAAATGCTACCGATGCAACGATCGTGCCAGTAAGATGGGATTTGCCAGCCATTCGACGAAGCGAGAGCCTGTGCTTTTGGGTTATACCCTTCTGTGGCATGGTGGAAGCTTCGACGTTTATGAGAAGCGCCGCGAAGTCACCGTTATCCGGGTCTGTCGAGATGGGTCCAGCGGAAGGGTGGTTTGGTAGTGAGGCTTTACGTCCGACCAGTCGATGTAAGAAATTTCATTCTGCACTATCGTGATTCTAGAAGTCAGGCGACTGCTCTCATTGATGCCAGCTGAGCCACAGATCGTAGTGACAGCAGATGGGTTTCATGATGTGGTGGCAGTGAGCAAGTACTTTGCAAGACGATCAATGAGGCGTATGTCTAGTGTCACCGTGCGACTGACAACTCATCTCAAACAGTAGTGAGAAACTAAGACGGGACAGCCAGGCCATTTGGAGTGGAGGACTAAGTGTATGCATCCAGCGAACCGTGTAGCTTGGTCGCTGCGCTAACCGCTTAGTTCCCACATCACAGACCCTCTCGCTGGCTGTGTGTAGTCCACACCTGCTCGCCCACAAGATATGACCGGTGGTGTTCATGGAGGCGTTCGCAATGGGTTCCTTTCTGCAACAGATCTCCGCTGGTGTCGAGGAAAGCCTTGAAGCGCAGATGCTAACGCAATCTAGGGACACGAGTCTTGACCAACAACATACCCTACCGCTTGCGTCAAGAGTCTGGCGCACAAGATCAACAGAAAATATCGAGAACGGTGAAGACGTCGTTGGGTGCTGGAAAATTACTGTCAGTCAACGATCATGGCTCACGAGAGGGATTTAATCGAGTGGCTTCTGTGTGGCTGCTGTCAGCGCTATGACTAGCAAGCGTTAGCCCTCTTCTAGAAGCTGCAAATGATCTTCTCTTGCAGACTTAGCGACGACATGCAGTGCGGCGCTTTCTACCCTGTTTGTTCAGTGTTGGCCAAATCTGGGCGTGGCTCACGTGTCATCAATGGTTGGTTGGTGGGCACTATGCTATCGCCATGCATAGCGCCGCGATGATTTACACCCACCTGGCTGTTGATATGTGGAAAAAGAAAATTCTAGTAGCTTGTTGTCCGTGACAATAATCATGCGACATGGATCAAGCCACCATGTACGGAGGGTATTGTCTAACAGCTAAGACCGCTGGATCACGACGGTTCAGAGCCGCTCCATAGCTCTACACCCGGACATATGCTGCTAGCTGCAGATCTCCTGGAGTGTCACTCTCCGTGCCGATTTACCAGCACCGCCTCGGTACGCTCTGACCAGCACCGCCATGAACCAGGTCCCGACCATGGCCGCCACCCGGCGCAAGGCAGGGCATCGAAGCAAAGTGGACAGAATCGCAGTGAGTGAACCGCCTTTGAGACCTAATGTGGAAAGGTAAGTTGTAGGACCTCCGTTCGACTAGGACAAGGCCACGACGATGTGCAACTAGGAGCTCTTAGGCCCCATCAAATGGCTGGTAGGCCCAGGAATCCAGCCTCGAGCCGTTTAGAGGGGGTTTCGGGAGAGCAAGGATTAAATGGCGACACAGGGGCGGTAGACAGTGAGTGCTAAGCATAGCCTCGAATACATATTACAAAGACATACAGGTGTAAACATGGGATGATAAGAAAGTTACCAAACTGACTACTTCGCACTGATGTCGTGCATAGGGACCCCACCGTCAGCCTCCTCATCTGCCACTTTGACGCTGCCACGATTGGAGAACTTGCCAGTCATGCCCATCTTCTTCTCTATCAACCAAAGACGTAAGAGGATGAGGTATTTGACGATAAGAAAGATGACGACTGCTGCCACGAGAATTCCAATAATGTAGGCACCCACTACTCCAGAAGAGTTCTTGCGCAGATCAAGAAAGCCATAGGTGTAGAAACCCTGCGTGTAAAACGTGACGTAAGCCAGGGCAAGATACAAAGCAAGGAGGATGATGACTGGGATGAGGCAGAGGAAAGGGATCGGTTCCGTTCGTGGGAAAAAGATCTCAAAGAACGCGTAGGCCGAATTGAGCGCATGTTGAGATGTGTTGGACCAAAGCGAGAAGGTGTTCGGGAACCCATCAGCAGCGAGGATACCCCAGTAGACGGCTGCTAAATGTCAGTCTTGCTGCGCCCACTATATTGAGAAGCTCGACAGATAAATGCGCGGAGATTTGAACAGGTGTCGGCTTTCATGCAGAATACACTCTCGTCCAGACTTGGTGGCACCATGAGGAGAAGGATCAAACTGACCTGTAACGATCCACGGATAGACGACAATAGTGGAGTAGAACATGCTATGAGCGACTTGCAACCATTTCGGCCATCGTGCGAGAAACGGCGTTCCGGTAAGCCAATAGCTGCCAGTATGCGCGGCGCTGAATGCGAAGTAGAACGCTAAGCCCCAATACGTCAGGTGGGTGAAGTACGAGAACGTTCGCTGCGAGTCCTCCTGCCTGCCGTGGGCACCGTTCCAGCCAAAAATGGTGAATAACGTGACGAACGCATACAGTGACAGCAGCGCGCGAGCTCCAAACAGGACACCAGGCGGTAGGATCCAAGACGTTTCGAATCTATGTGTGGGGTCGAACTGTCCCGTATACGACGCCGTCAACCGTTTCCAGATAGCCATTGTAGCTAATATCAGGGGCTTGGCGATCGATGACGAGTGTCTCCTTGGTTATTGTCCCGCGAGAGCGCCGAAGTCAGATGGCGAGCGCGATGATGGGAAACAGAAAGAGGGATGGAGACTCAATGCCTTGAAGAGTTGAGACGACAATTGTGTTCGCTGTTGAGGTGCAGCACAGCGCAGCTGGAAAAAAACACTCTTCTCCTCAATTTCCGAAGCTGAGTCCGACACCTGAAACGGCAGCAGCTGCCGAACGCGCTCACGTGCAAAGAGCTATCGACGCGACAGCGGCGGTCTTGCCGAATCAGTCATAGCTCCTTCCTGGAGCGCTAAGGTAAGCTATGGCGCCCGAAACATTCGCCTGGCAGAAGGGGTCTACCAGCACATCCTGACCTTACCCGCTCAGACCTCCGACCACTGCAGCCCTCGCACACTCCCGCCGTCTATGTATATGCACCCTTTACTCGTGCACAGACTGGCGCTGCCCAGGTGTAGGTGGCCATGTCGCCCTGCCTGCGGACCATCTTAAGATCTACATGTGCCATGTTTGCAAGCATGCACTCCTCCATTTAGAACGAACCTATCAATCCCTTGTGCATCTATATTCTCGCTGTTATTCCTTTTTTGCGAGCCCTCCATAATCTGTTTCAATATGAGCGACCATCTAAAAGCATCGGTATGAATTAGCCTACATGCTGTGAACAGGGCCAGTCTGCTAACAGTCTACAGCATAAGGCGCAGAATCTTGCCCGGATAAGAGACAACCAACGTAGGTCTAGAACTCCTCCACGATCGAAGCATTTGGGCATCATTGTTGGTTTGCAGCTATATATTGCGGCTCCTTGTTGTTGGCCCAAGTCCATGATTGCGTCGATGACGAGCGTGCCCAAATCTCGATCTATTCCCATCAGCTGATTCTGGTCCACCTACTAACAATTCATGGACAGGGCGCTCTCGTGCTCGCCGCAAAGAATACCTGCAGGAGCTTGAGGCCAAATTGCGCAGTTGCGAGCAAGTCGGTATCGAAACTTCCGCGGAGATCCAAGGTGCTGCCAGGAAGGTGCTTGATGAGAACAAGAAGTTGCGCTTATTACTCCTCGAACGAGGTGTGACTGATGCAGACATCGTGGCAGCGCTCGGTGGTTCAGCCGATAAGTCGTTCGAACAAGTGTCATCCGTATCAGCACTTAACACTGTGCTTGAACGACGCATCACCAGTAACATGTTGTCGTCCACGAGCTCACCACTACCCCACTATTCGAGAGCTGCCTCCGCGCCACGGCATCTGCCTTCCGTGCCTTCACTCAGTATTCCTTCAACACGACCAATCGCCTTGAGCAGCTGCGAGTCAATGAGCCCATCTTCGATAGTATCGAGCATGGGAACACCACCAGCCTCATATCAGACGCCATTGTATACCGCTCCAATCACACCACAGGCTTCTGAGGTCAAGGCGGAGGACGTCCGGTACGACTACCCATATGAGGCACCCCAGAGCCAACCTTGGCCATATTCGCAAGCCTACACCTACGCCCCGGATCATGTTGCCTACTACAGCACCTCCTCGTGCGTCGATGCCGCAAACATCATCAGAACCATGCGTACGGATACAAATCCGATGTACAGCGTCGATCAAGGATGCGCTCCTCTCGCACAACCTTACTACAATAACAACAATCATGTACTATACCCTGTCACGACCACATATCCTCAACAATACTCACGGATATGAACACAACGAATCACCAACGATTTCCTTCCACACCCTCCAAAATGCGCGACAACACACACACACACACACACACACACACACACAACAGTGTGCAAGCTTGCGCGCCACCGCAGCGAGTGACGACCAGCCTTGCGCTTGCGTCAACCAGCCGCTATTTGGCCGAGTCTGGCATAGACACATTTGAGGCTTGCAACGTGGAACTTGTCTCTGTTGGAGTCCTTTGACTCGAACAATGACCATGTATAAAAGCAAGGGGTGTCGAGGCGGTTCCAATAAGGTTGGCTATTGTCACACTCAGGGCCTGGCTTGGACCATGCCACCTAACTGATATTGAGGGTGATGACCCCGAAGGCATAGTTGCTTGGGTGTTGTAGATACTGCGCCGGCTCGTGCTCAATGAGAAGAGATCAGCCTACCGATGTCATACGCTTTGTTTAATTACTACAGTGCGCGATCGTGCCGACGACAAGTGTATCTCATTGTCTTTTTCTAACAAAGACACGTCCCATCGCAACACATTGGACAACAACGTCGGCGCGTGAGGTGACCTGCGACCTTATAACTGGTGAAGGCTCGCAAGTGTCTGGACTCTAGACAGCACAACGTGAATTTGATCATGACTCAACAGCTGAAGCCAACAGCTAGTGGCGTGAGCCGTACAGTAGCCATGGCAGTATTCTCATCAGAAGCGACGGCGCTTGCCGCTGTAGATGCGCCGAACCGCAAACGCGTACGATGGGCTTTGCCAACGATCAGCAGAACAGACCGGGCGCGCGATTTGACAGCTGCTAGAAGGTACATAAAGATACTACACAATCAAACTTGGACCAGATTCCGAACCGAAGAAGATCCGATGAAGATAATCCGGATCAGGGCTCCTGTTTTTGAACGTACGGGCAATAACTTGACCGTGAGTGCCCCCTGGGGACCCCACAGTCCTGGGCTGGTCCGGGCGTACAATTTTATCAAGGCTAGTACAGTCGGGGTGAGGCAACCGAATCATGATGTTGCAATAGATCGGTTCCGGCAAGATCGGTTTTCTGCAGTATGGGAAGAAGCTGGAGCAGACGCTGCTTTAGCTCTGTGCAACATTGGGGATCGGCCCATGCACGCATTAAGTGAGGATCTTCAAGTCGTAATGTAAGTGTTCCGAAGCTACTATGAAGCTTGGTCCTGATGTAACGGCAGAACAATTTTGCGTGATGACGGAGAAAACGTTGTTGCTCATCTCAACTTTCTCAGCAAGACGCTACTCGGCAGAGAAAACGAAGAACCCGCCGTCTTCTTTCTAGAACTACCCCGAGGTATGAACGTGACCTTTAACGGACGCACTTATACCAACGATCCTGCTCCAAATGACGCCAAGGTGGAATTGTACCCTGATGCTCAGGTTGGACATTCGCCTTTCTATATTGGTACTCGTCATGACTACACTGTCATTGAGCTGTTGTCGCAACCGATAATCTTTTCTGGGACGAGCAAGATCTGAAAGTCAAGGAAAGGGTTTCAAAAGCAAATAGCCACACACCTGATCGGAACTTGGACATTCGAGACAACCGAGGTGATGCAGAGAATCTGGACATTGCGATACAGTGGACATCCATTAAAGCTGTTGCAGCGGACCCTCGGAGTACAGAAGATCCGCAACCGAGTAATTCACCACAACCGCCTCCTGGCGTAGAACGTATGGAACAGTTGGCTGGATCCAACGAGAGGGATGGCCTGGTCCCTTGTGTTTACTTGAAGGCGCGTCTCGAGGATCTGAGGGAAGCTAAGGTAAATCCGGCCAGCCACGACATGGCAGAGAGCATCGAGCTTGAGGCACACCAAATGCGCAGCAGTATCAGTGCTGTTGCAGATATTGCGAATCAAAGACAGCCTGTGGGTATTGGCAGTGTTGTTGTCCTCGAACAAACAGACGAGGCCATCGAAAACAAACGTCTAGCTGATGACAGCTCTGTGGTACTTTTCCCTTATACTGCAGATCGCCACACCGTTCTCGGTGAGGTGCAACTTTCAACGTCCGCTTGACATGATGTGTAGCGTTCCGTAACCGATGCTGTACTGTAAAGTTCGAACTCTCAGGGGTGAAGAGACGTCCACATGGCACCGCTAAACCTCAGCGTCCCGAACCGCCAGGACCAAACACACACACTAGGTGGATCATTAAGCCTCGACTACAATCGGCGTGGCAGGCCCCAATTTTCACAATTCTGAACGCTTGGAGTATCATATTCGGCATGCAACATAATCCTGATTTCCATCCTCGTGAAACGTTCTTTCAAGATGCGGGTCTTATGATTGAAGCTGCGAGGCACACAAATTGGATAACATGCGCTCAATAGCCAGACGAGGTGGAGTGCGGCTATTATACTATTAGGACTGCGTGGCCGCTTGCGTCGGGATTGACTCTAAACCTGAACTTCCATCCGAAATAGTGGGAACTGAACAGAGGCAACGACGCCATTGCAGATGCTGAGGCACTGTTCTTCAAGAGGAGGAAGACCATCATCGTTCTGGCTCGACTAGGTCCCGCCGATTGGAGGCTGATCTATTCTTTCCTGAGATGTCACAGATTCGTATACGATGGCACAATTCCATCCACAGGATCGACCCTTCACTGAGATCTTGAGATTCTTCGATGGAGCTGCCATGAGGGCGCACTTAGCTGCAGGGAGGATGGACGAGAATCAGTACTGGGCTACACATCAGCTCTCGCAATCAGGCCTCGATGAGACAAGAGGCAGGATCGCATTCCGATCTCCCAGACGGGACAGCGTCATGACTCAGTCTTTCCCACAGACTCATGGAACGAATTCGTGGTTGAAGAGTACGCGCCGCTTCCAAAACGAGGCCAGTTGAACCTGGCCTTGAACGCTACAGAAATGAAGACCTAGTCTGGGGATAGACAGCGCCCCACAGATGCTAAAACCCATCTATTCGCGAATGAATGGAGGCCCGAGTTCATCAGACAGTTCCGAGTGAGATTTGGACCGACGACTCGGCTGAGTCACGAGCAAGTCATTGAGTATTACACCGATTTCTGGACTGTTGCAGGCTTTGAAGAGCAGATCATGCGCCAGATTGACGCTTCCCCGAAGATCGCCATGTACGAGGTACACAGATTCTTCGAAGACGTGTTGACGCACATGATGATTAGAAGCGCTTTCACCAACCTTCCCGTGCCCACTCAGGCCAATCACTCCTTCGTTCCAGATCAGGTCCCTCATGCTGTCGATCCGGTGCTGCAGAGCATTGACCAGGACCAAGTCAACCTACACCAGAGGCCGTCCAATTGGGACTCTGACTTTGCGGATGGATTTGCCCTGGCAGCAGAGTATCAAGCTACAGCCGCGAGAGCGATTGGGTCGACTCCCTCCAATAACGAACACAGCCACATCTCACGGCCTCGAAGATGTTGGCTGCAACCTATGAAAATCAGCAATAAGGAGATTCACGAGTGGTACGTCTCACGCCCCAGACGGATTCAGATGGCTGCTTAGTAGAGGTGAAAGCGCATGCGATCCTCGCACTGATGTAGGAGGACGGGGACCTTCGATATCCTCTTTTCCGACAGCTCCACCAATGATGTCTGGGCTGAGCACCGCAGTTGCCTCTTCCAGATGGTTGCGCAAATGGCATATAATTTAAAGTGGACATCGCAAAAGACCGAGTCAGTCGCGGACGAAGTCACCTTCCACCCTGAGCTATACATAGTCAAAGGCATATCACAACAGCTTCGGGGCATTTGTGGACATCACACTATAGTCAACGCCTGGATTGTGGCTCTCGGGTTGTGACCCAACCCAAAGTGTCAATCTGGAAATACTGACTATGCAGACATTCACAAGATGTCTCGCGCAGCTGTTGCAGGATTGTTGAAGTGGAAGGACATAGCGGTTTGGCTACTCGATCGAAATGCTGTCGTGCAGACCAGCATCGAGAACGCTCCGGAAGATGGGCGGTTCAACTTGTCAGCCTGCCAAGCCCCGTCAGGATCGCAGGTACAGACGTACATTGAGCGTGTCCGGACAAGCGAAAGCGAACAACCGCTCGCGAGTCGATCGACTAAGAAGCATACCTATGACATCAGGATTGACGTAGATTTCGTGGGATTTGGGAATCGGGGGTTTGGTGTGACTCCGTATTATGTCGACCAACCACTCAGGCCTACAGACGGCGATGCAATACCTAAGCGAAGCACCGGCCAGACCCGGAAGCAACAGGGCAGTAGGAACTGAACAATTTGGCGAGGACGAGGAAACCAGGCAGTGGATTCTGAGCCAACTGCCGCCTGCCAAAAGGGATCGCATTAGCAGGCTTGAGGCCCTACATACGCAGATGCGATGGATGACGCTCAGATGGATCTTCTGAACAAAGGCATATGTCCGCCTACGGGACAAATCGACGCTGCTGGAGGAGATAGCGACGCTGAAGAAGAGGCTGGTTCTAAGGTCGCGGTGCAGCACAAGAGTTTTGATGATGCTGACATGCATGAACGAGCGAGCTCGAAGCGAAAGGGACCGGACAGTCTGACTCGACACCATGATGATGCCAGCCTCAGGGAAAGAGGCGCAGAATCGATCGTAGGAACCGCGTTGCGTTCCTCATTGAAGTCGATAGAGACGGCGACACAAATATGAGTGGATCACCATGGCGGAAGGCGAAGAGCGATTTGGCTTTTCTAGAAAGCGGTTGATTGGTTTAGGCGTTCGGTAGTGTTGTATAGATTCGCGTTGAAGTTGATTAGTGGTTCTTATAGTTTGTCTGATCGCTGAGCATCATGAGTGCCGTGAACGAAGGGTCTTGCGTTAGCGTGTCAAAGGGCCTCGGCAAGCAATGACGTCGCCAGTCGCGTCCGGCTCGAGCTTGCCATTGTTGCAGGTTCACCCTCAAAGTCAATTGCACTGACACCTATCCCATAATGGCACAACTACTATCAAAGACGGCGCGTACCTTCCGCCTCTCCCTCCCGCAGGCACGCGCCTTCTCTCTCTTCCCCTCGGCGAACAACCGCTCGAACACGAACCGCCTCTTCGACAATGTCCGCCAACCCCAAGACCTACACACCCTCACCATGCTCAATGCCGCCGATAATCGTGCGCTCATCACATTTTGGAGCGCGAGCTGGTGCCAGACCTGCCAAGCCGTGAAGCCTCTAGTCAAAGAGCTGATAGAAGAGGAGAGGGTTGGCGAAAGAGAAGGAGGACTAGGCTTCGTTGAAGTCGAGATGGACAGCACATTGATCGGTGACTTGCCAATCACATACCGCATCACGAGTATGCCTACATTGCTTGCTTTCAGCAGGCAGGAAGCTCAATTCGACACAAGGCTGGTCAGGCCAGAGGAGATGAAGAACAAGGACTTCTTGCGCGAGTGGCTGCTCACAGAGGCGCGGAGGGGAGGGAGAAAGGGCGGCGCTGGGGGAGGTGGCTTGTTTGGTTGGTGAGATCCTGCTTCAGCAGCTTGACCTGAAGCCGCAGAGCCTGACCGTGACAGGCTTGGACGGCTCTGGAGGTGATAAGGGCGCGAGAAGCGCATAAGCTGCGCAGAAACGTGTACGATGTACGTACGTAAGTAAGTCCTTCGCTTGAGAATGTATATGAGTGGTGCGATTGTAACTGACAGCATCAGGCAACTATGGATATCAATGTCATTTCCAACCATAATGAAGACCATCACTACACTTAGGACAGAAACTTGAATAGCAAGCCTCCGGATTTTCGGGACGTACGAGGTTTGCATAAAGCATCCAGAGCCTGGCTGTAAGCCCAAGAGTCTCGCAGTACAAAAAGATTGAAGGCGGAGTCGTGACTGAGTGCATGCATGGTGGGGTCGAGAATTGCTCAACCTGACTGGTTGAATTACTGTACTTTGTCGGACAACATGTGCGATCAAGTGCCTATGACGTCTCAGCCTTGTCGGTTCACTTCGCCAACATACTTCCCTACTGTCAAACATCCTTCGGTCGCTGGGGATGTCTACCTCAGCACCAGTTCCAACTTCAGCACCGTCTTCGCCTAGACCGGCACGTCAATCTTTGAGTCCCGTTTCTCTTCGTCTACACCTGATGCCTCCCAAGAACCCCCCGATGATGACTGGCCTTAGACAACGGGCCCGCCCGCATGGGCTACCGGATCAGCCTCCGTCAACCCACCCTTACCAGCTACCACACGCCAGAGCATCGTAGTGGTTGTGCCTTCTGTGACGCGCTCCGGAGAAATACAGCCGACTAGAGAGGTCTTTACTCAAATGTCAGGCTGCTCTACGCGATGGGCGTTGCTGTCCATCTCTTGGACAGCGCTAATCACGAGCGGCAATCACGCTGAAAGTGGTCTTGTGAGCGGTCTTGAGCCCAGCTACTGGCAGTCCTGTTATCTCTCTCCCGCCGCACCGTCTCGCGGTTCAGGTGTATGTTACGCTGGCCAGACACCGGCTCTCATTATCTCGCAATCCCTACAGCCTGGCGCGTCTCCTTCTGGGAACGGGCTATGGACATGGCAGGCATCATGTTGCCTGAGATGATGACCGAGATCTAGCTGATGAATTAGACTTGCAAAAAAGCAGTGGTATGTTCCTTCGCGACCATCGGCAGTGCGAGGGCGCTTTTCCTTCTTCCTTAACCGTGATCGAATCGGTTACGACAACCAAATGCGGTGCCACCTACACAGTATCGGCTAACAGCAACAGAACTGTGACAAAAGGCTACATTGGCTCAGACAGTCGCGAGACGATGGAAACGACAAAGAGCACGGATTACTTCACAACAGCGATCTAGCGGAACGACTTTGGCCGTGCCAGTCGTCGTATATCGGCATTCAAGCGATCTGTCACGCTCTCCGAGTGCATGCGCCTCGAGTCTTGCAAGCGCTATGGATGCCACCATTGAAGACGAAACATCAGCAACTGGTTCTTCCTCTGGCATGCAAACTGGCGTAAAGACAGGCATCGCCATCGGTGCCGTTTTCCCCATTGTCGTGTTCGGTGGCATCCTTGTTCTTCTTTGACAGCAGAAGCGCAAACGAATGCGACGCCCAGATCTGCTAGAGATGTCAGGGCACTCATCCGGACTGAAATGACTCTTCCACAGAAAGTGGCATGCTGAGATAGAAGCAAAGTCAGAACCTGTTGAGATTGACTCGAGGAAGGTGCTTGTTATACCTGTACCGCCCGTCGAATTGGATGGGTCGCAAATCCAGAGACGAAGAAGTGAAGACGCTGCGGCGACCTGAATAGTACAAGGAACAAGGGACTCAACCAGAAGAGCTCTGGTCGTCGCTCGCGTTCCTCGAAAGTGCCAGAAGCCTTGCTGATGATACATATCTTTTGTGAGCGTTGTTCCTCGAAACCACGACCGGGTAATATGGAAAGAGCAAACCTTGGTGTTAAGCAACATGGGTAGTATGGACGCCTGAGGCAGGTCGTTATTGGTCGCGACTCCTTCAGGATCGCACAAGCGCGTATGCGATATAAGCCTTGTCTCTTCCCAGCCTTGTCATTGCGTTTCCCCTCTTACTCGCGAGCCATCGTCGGAGGCATCGTGAGTTAATGATCGCCATGTCTGCGTCAATTGGGACAGTTGTGACAGCTTCTTCCGACCTGGCACTGACGCCGATGCAGACTTCGGCAACTGATGTCCCAGCTACGACTGAAGTCGCAACCAGCGTGGTAACGATAACGCCAATCATTGTCACCAGCGTTATTACAAGAGAAGGACCGTCATCCGGCGCCGCCGCGACGATAGAGATTGTTGCAATTACCATAGATGCGCAGCCATCAGAGTGCTCCTCAAGGTGGGCGCTGGCATTCTCCGCTGGATCGACAATCATCACGAGCGGCAACTATCCAGGAACAGTGTTCAACGACACTGTTGCTCCGGGATATTGGCGAACTTGCTATCCCAATGCACCAGCAGGCACTGATATACCCATCTACAGTCCAGCGATGTGCACCGGACAGCGATCGGTGACTAATGTCATATCAGCTGTAAATAGCACTGGACCAACGCCCACAACTGTCTGGTCGGCAATGTGTTGTCCAAGGTGAGTGACTTTAGGTGATGCCCTTCGCGCGCGCGCTACAAGATCGAAAGTGCTCACCATCCATAAGTGGCATGACATATTTCGGACGCTGCCAAAGGACTCTTACGGCTCCATTCACTGCTCTTGCACCAATCAACACGGCTACTCTTCATAATCCCGGTCCCGTACTGTCTTTCCAAACAGTATGGGACACCACTACAGGAGGTATTTTATATCGCTCCGAGACAATACTGTCAGCCGGAACTCTGTTCGCCGAGCCAGTAACGATCATATGGCAGTCTAGCGATCTCTCGAAGTTCCCAAGTGCATACGCGACTGCCCTTGCAGCGACGATGGGTGTGGAACTCCAGGCAACCCTCATCCGCACCGAGTCCTCGACGAAGCCGACTTCGGGTTTGACAGTGGGCGCAAAGGTTGGCGTTGCACTAGGTGCCCTGTGTTTTGCTCTTCTGGTCGGCGCTACGATTATTTTTTGCCTGCAAAAACGTAGGAAGACAAAGCAGCCAGTCGTGTCGACACACGAACTGGTTCATGTATCAGAGATGTCTGGGTATTCGTCTGGTCTAAGGAGACTGTTTCGTGGGAAATGGAGAGCAGAAGTCGATGGGAGAGCGCAGCGCATGGAGCTGGAGGCTGAAAAAGTGTACGAGCTGCCGGTGCCACCTGCGGAGTTGGAAGCGCCGCAGCATCAACAACAACAACGCGAAGCTCAGAACCCTGGGCCACCGTACGAGATTCGACCGCATTCCGTCTCAGCGACTCAGAAGAAGGAAGGCACGGTCAGTATGTCGGAAGCTGTAAAGCGTGCGAGCGATTAGCTCGGACACTGGAGTGACCACCTGGGCTGCGTAGTGAGGAGGAGTGGATTTGATTGCACAGTTGCGAGTGCACTATAATGCATATGCGCAAGACTCTCTCTCACCTACGACCATAGGACGTTGAACACAAGGCTTCCCGTTCGCTCCGCCCTAGATAAGCAACGTACCTGCGGATTGGTACCTATGATCTTCCTCTCTCGTGTCAGGTTCTTGAACCAAACACGTCTATATCGATCACAGGCTCGGCTTGGTGTGCTGTCTCACCTATCGAGCATACATGGGCGAAGACTTATAACGTCTGTGCCTGTGCATGTGGAGACTAATCAACCCGCCTTGAAACTTAGCGCGAAGCTCATAAGCACGGCCATGAATACAAAGGCAGAATCCGCCTACTGATTTAAGTGAACCTCATACAGATCCAGAGAAAGTGGGACAGCACGAAAGAGGGTAAAGCACAGCAAAAGCCAGAAGAGGCGATAAGATGATCGAGAATGATGCAAGTCGACGTTATTGTGGTGTTTCACATGTGCTGGCTCGGCTCTTCCCTTCCTTCGCGTCGCGGCGCGCGCAGACACCGTCCGCCCCACCCCAGGCCCTGTTCATCCCTTTATTGAGCCTACGTACCCGCCAGCACACCCGCCTTCAGCCACAAACGTCAATCCACGTTTTTTGTCCACCTCTCGACACCAGTTAAGCACACTTTGATCCTCTCTTTAAGCCTTCAATACGCATTGCTCACGCACATTCTCGTGTCCAAACATTGATTTACATCTTAATACTGTTCGTAGTGCGACCCTTGCGAGCGATCCAGTATCCAACGAGTCACATGACATGCTACTCCGATAACCCGACCCTACTCTGGAGCCATTCACTAAAACCGCACAACCATGGATAGACTCAAAGGCCGGCGGGAAGCTTTCGAGGCGGATCATCCTAGGATCCACAACATTATTGAGGCAGTGAAGCCCTTCGCTCCGCCAGTGAACTTCATCACGATTCACTATGCGTACTTCATTGGCGTTACACTTGTGGGCTCGTTGGTTTTCTGGTGCGCGTCAAACCCATCAAAAAGCATCGGATGGTGGGATTGCATGTTCATGTGTATGAGCGCGATGACCGCTTCCGGACTTAATTCCGTAAACGTCAGTCAACTCACTACGTTTCAACAAGTAGAACTGGCGATTTTAATGATGATGGGAAGTCAGGTACTGGTTAGCTACTTTACGGTTGCGTTCAGGAAACACATCTTTGAGAAGAGGTTTGAGGATATTGTGGAGGCTGAGAAGGAGAGGCGGAATGCTCGAAAGGGAGATGTTGGGGCTGTAATCGGCATGACGGGGGCAATGTTTGGATTGCCAGTCATGGGGTCATTTGGGAAGGGTAAGGTGGGAAGTAAGACGAAAGGATTGACGAAGGCTATGACGCCTGCAGAGAGACGTGCGGAAGATATACCGCCCAGCCCACCGATTACAGAAGACCAGGCCCAGACGGGGCTTTCGCCAATTTCACCTTTTTCAAGAGAAAGAAGCTCGCCACAGCACATTGGTTTTCTGGATATGTCTCACGAAAGGCCCATGTCATCAACGACGGGACACTCAATCTACCAGGTCCGCAGCCAACAGAGCGTATCGAAGCGTCGCCGCTCACTGGCTGAGGAATCCAAGCTAGACGACAGCTTCAACGTGCAGTCCTTCGTCAAAGAGCAAAAGCGCAACATTGGTCGGAATGGGCAGTTCTTCAATCTGTCCTCAGACCAGCGAGAGTACCTAGGCGGTGTTGAGTACCGCGCGCTCAAATTTCTCTCCATGTTCGTTCCTGCCTACTTTATACTCTGGCAGTTATTCGGTGGTATCGCACTAGGGGCATACATGTCCGTTTACGAAAGGGAGGCTTGCGCTGTCAATGCGCAAAATCCTTGGTGGGCTGGCATCTTCCTCGCTATCTCTGCGTACAGCAACGCTGGTTTTACGCTACTAGATGCAGGTTTCATACCCTTTCAGTCCTCTTACTACGTCCTCGTTATTGTAACGATATTGTCGCTCGCTGGACCTGCTTCCTTTCCCGTCGTTGTGCGCTTCCTGATCTGGAGTATGTCCACACTCCTCGATCTTTTCTCTAAAGACGAGAAGTACGGCGTATGGAAGGAAGGCTTTGACTTCATCCTCAAATTCCCGCGACGCGTATATACTAGCATGTTCCCTTCACGGGACACCTGGTTGTTCATCGCGACCTTCACCTCGTTTGTAGTAGTAGACTGGGTTCTGATCCTCGTCCTCAGCATTGGGAACCCGACCATGGAGGTCATCCCCCTTGGTCAACGCGTCTTCATCTCCCTCTTCGAAGGTTTCTCGATCCCGACTGGAGGTTACGCTATCGTCTCGCCCTCAGGGATGTATTTCGACGTTCAAGTTTTGTGGTTGGTTGTCTTCTACACCGCAGCATATCCACATATCATCACTATGCGCAAGACCAACGTATATGAGGAGAGATCTCTGGGTATCTACGAGGGCGATGAAGCTGAGCCAGAACAGCTCCATTCGGCATCCAGCTCACTCTTCGATGTCGACGCTGAGATGCCCTCGTTACCTACCGCTGAATCAGAGCAAGAAAAGACGCGCCTTGCGCCCATAAAGTCCCTTGGTCAAGTCGGCCGTCGCGGCACCGCCTTTGTAGGCCGACAACTCCAGCATCGCATGACGGCCTTCCAGGGCGTCGGTGTCGCTTCCATACCGTCCGCAGCGCCTGCACCGTTGAAACGATCGAAAACCATGGACTTCAACCGCGCAACATCCATCCACTCGCTCTCCTCACACCCACCGACCCGACCTCCCTCTCTCATCAGCCAACAAGTCCGAGGCCAGCTTTCGCACGACGTATGGTGGATAGCCCTCGCACTCTTCCTCATCACACTCATCGAGACACACCACTCCATCGAAGACCCGCGCACATACAGTGTTTTCACCATCTTGTTCGAGATTGTGAGCGGGTACACGACCATTGGAATTAGTATCGGGTTGCCGGATCAATCGTACAGTTTCAGTGGTGGCATGTATACGGGAAGTAAGATCATTATGATTTTGGTCATGTTGAGAGGAAGGCACAGAGGGTTACCTGTAGCGCTTGATCGGGCAGTTAGGCTGCCAGGGAAGAGACTGGCAGAGATGGAAGAAGAAGATGCGGAGATCAAAAGTATATTTTCTCAGTGAGGGGATGTAGCGAATTGGGCAATTGTTGGATCTGGTCAGCGAATAAAAATCCTAATCTTATCTTTGGCATTCCCGGAAGACTGGAGCAATTTGACTATGGACTCTTCTTCCCTGATAGACCTAGCATCTGAGTCTGATCAGCAAGTTCAGATATCTATGGTGTCCAAACATCGCGAGATTGGTTCATTGTGACTAGAGCCTCAACACAGCAAATCGGTGAACAATTCCGGCAGCAGGGGTTTTTGACTACTCGGGAATCTAATGCTCTCCTTCACAAGATTTCACCACACCAATGTTCTTCCTTCACACAACAAAGACACATTGTGATCATACTGAGAGGGCCACACGTTATTACTGAATCCGACATCGACCGTTGGAGAGGCCCAGTCTTGAGACGAGGCAGCAGTCACAACCACCCTCGGTCGTGAGGAAGGTGGCTTGAGGACGCCCATTTGGGGGCGGGATACATGTAGTATTATCGGTTGCGACCACCCAGGATGTTTCACGCGCGCTTGTAATCTCAGCCTTGTGCGAACCCAGCCTTGTAGCGTTCCACTCTTTCCCCCTTCTTTACAATCAGTATTGCTTGCAAATGCATGCGAGGTATGTCGTCGGCAGGTTCAGCTTCAACAGTACCCGCAGTGTCAGCCTTAGCTCCGCCATCAGCGCCCCAGCGCCGTCGTCAGCGGTCCCAGCCCCGATCTCAGTACCTCCCACAGCAACTTCAATCGTCACTGCCTCTAGCACCCCTACTACTGCCTTTGAGACAGCCACGAGTGTCGTGACTGTGACACCATCAGCCACTCGTGCTGGAGAAACCCCTACGCCGATCATCGTCACCAGTGTTGTGACCAGACAAGGGCCTGCAGCAACAGGCACAACGGGCGGTTTCGCCTCCACTGCGACCACTAGGGTCGTTACTCTCGTCAACAATGTCAATTCTCAACCGACAGAATGCTCATCGCGATGGGTGTTGTATGTTTCAGCTGGTTCGACTATCATTACAAGTGGTAACTAAGATGGGGCCGTTCTCAAGACCGCGACTCTTGCTCAAAGCTACTGACAATCCTGTTACCCGTATGGGCCTACCATAGGTATGACACCACTTTATAGTCCGGCGCTGTGTATCGGCAGCTCGTCCGTGAACATGGTTCAATCAACTGTCAGTGGTACCGGGCGATCGGCTTCAACGGTTTGGACGGGGATTTGCTGTCCAAGGTCTGTTCATGTTCCACTCGGAACAATGCACGTATATCGATGACTGAACGCGTAGAGATCGATTCGAGGAAGGTGTATGTGGTTCCAGGCCCGCCTGCCGAACTGAGGGGGGGGGGGGGGGGCACACAATGGGCAGTACAAGGATACTGCGATGTCAGGAGAGCATCGGTAGCGGGCCACGTACCTGTGTGGACTTGATTGAAGAAGCAATATGCACTTTCAATTATCTCGGAACCAATCTAAACAGATCTATAGGCGATAACACGTACAATAAAGACTAATAACCCTTTCCTTACTCTCCCCTGCCTGGAAATCTTCTTCCACTGCCACTCTCACCTCAAACCACTCACCTATAGCAGACTCGGTCTCGATCAGGGGTACTGTACAATGTACTTGTCGAACATACGTGGCATGTCCGCAGCCTTGGTGCTGTTGACGGCGAAGACGGTCCTAAGTGTATTTAGTAAGTAGATCTAGCCTCGAGCCGATGCGTCGCTTACTATTTAGCTGTCAGCATATCGCACAGAGATTCTCAAAAGGACTAGCTTACCATGAGTTCAACAACATCGTCTTCCAGGCCCGTAGCGTTGTAAGTCTGACCATCTTGAAGATGCAGAAGATCAGGCTTAATGCACCTCTTCTCCCTGACCACACTGGATTCTGACCTCTTCGTCTGGTCATTGAAACTGTACCCAGCTCCATAGTACCCCGAGTTAGGCCATGACCACCCAATGCACACTCGATCCTTCCCGTTTGAGTGGAACTGGTTGGCCAAGCTGTTGCCGGGACAGCCCTGCTTCTTGTAGGCTCTGGTTATAATTGCCCAGTTTGTAGGGACACTGTCGAACGCGTAGGCACCTGGCCTGTGGTAGCTCAGGCAGGTATCGGGTTGAACGCTCTTCCAAGTGGCCATGGGGGGACCGTCACAGTGTGAGTCGTCGATGATAGAGATGTCAATGGCCGAGATGGCGGCGGAGAGTGCGAAGATAGTGGCGAGGTACTTCATGTTGGCGGGAACAAGAGAGTAGCATTGAACTAAAGAAATGATTGGGTAATTGTTGTCGGAGGCTGTGATTAATAGGTGTGCTGTCAATCACTTGAGCGAAGCCCTGCCTTTTAAACGTATCGTACACATAGCTTTGGAAGAGTGCTCATAAATGCTCGGTGACTCGGTCAACTGTGTGCAGTAGCTTAGGTTCCCCGCAAGGTGATGAACAAGGCGAGATGTCTTGGGGCTTTACGGGCATCAGTACCAGAGCGTAAGGCGAAGTATTGAGATGCCTGAATTTCCAGCCTCGATGAAGAAATGAGGCTGGGTCTTCTAGAGTGTTGCTAGACCTTCATTGGGTTCTCACTGACCGTGCGTCTTACTGTAATGAGCCGCACGCTGTTCCTATGAGAGCTCTCGACTAAGCACCTCAACACACCGCCTTGTCCAACTGTAGCCCTCGCGATGCTACCATACGTGCGAGGGATGATGCTAAAGGTATCAGCCATCCCTCCGTTGCATGTGGAGTCACTGGATATGTTACATTCTTCGACTTCGGAGGTACCTGCGATGCTGACATATGCAATCTAGGATCATTGAGACCCTACCCACTGCCAACTAGAAGTTTCTTAGCGGCATCTTGGTATCCCAATTGCGGGATCCCGCAATCCTGTGGCTGTGCACAAGGCTTAGTATCAGCCGCTGTAATAGTAGGCGATGTAGCTGTTGCGGACGAACACATGACAGGGAACTGGCGAGACCACAAAGCAAATATGTAAGCCCAGTCCAAACCGTGTCGTCTGCCAGCGAGGTCGGGTTGGAGGTAGAGGCGCAGGTGAAGTGAATGACGTCTAGCGCGCTTTCTTAAATTCTTATCGATTGCTAGACCACAATTTCTCGAACTGCCCCTCCGCCGGCAACTTGACACGCCAACATGGCTTTTCGCAAGCGTAATACTGCGCTCTCACGCGCCCCAGCGGACGGCGACGCGTCGCCGTCGTCGCCCGTGCTAGCTGAAGGTCCTCCTGCGCCTACGCCAACAGGTGTACGCCCTTCACCCATAGATGGGCGACCCACGACATCGACCGGAACGCCCTCGCTCGACGGCATACTCGCGGGTCATGCAGGACTGCCACTCGGCAATTCGATATTGATCGAGGAAAGCGGGACAACGGACTATGCTGGTGCGCTCCTACGCTTCTACGCCGCCGAGGGTGTAGTGCAAGGTCACAAGGTGCATGTCGTGGGCATGGGTGAAGTGTGGGGGCGCGAGCTACCTGGCATATCAGAGGGCAAGAGTGATGAGAAAAGGAGAGAGGTCAAAGAGAGGTCAGAGAAGATGAAGATCGCCTGGCGGTATGAGGGGTTGGGACAGTTCGAGACTGCGAGAGGTGCGTCTTGTGTATTTAGCTCAATGCAATGCTATACGTTCGTACGTCTGACTTTGCGTGACAGGGCCACAGAAAGTGCAGACACAAGGCGAGAATGCAGAGGAGGTCATCTTCTGCCACACTTTCGACCTCGCCAAACGACTCACGCTACCTGTGGGAACCGCAATGAACTACATCGCCATACCCCGAACGGCACTGTCCACGTCTCCACTCATGGCAATACTGCAGAACGTGCAACAACAGCTTGCCTCGACACCAGCGCATACAATTCACCGCCTCGTCATCCCGTCTCTGCTCTCGCCAGCATTGTATCCTCCCACATCCTCACATCCCAACTCGATACTGCAGTTCCTGCACGCTCTTCGTGCACTACTGCGACAGAACCCTACAAGGCTCACCGCTATCGTCACACTCCCGCTATCATTATACCCTCGCACCTCGGGCCTCGTACGCTGGGTGGAGATCCTCTCTGACGGCGTCCTCGAGCTCTCGCCCTTCCCATACTCGCACGCGCAGATGCTCGCCCAGTCTGCTGGCACAACGAAAGACGAGGAAAAGCCACAAGGCATGTTTGCAGTCCATAAGCTCCCAGTATACCATGAGAAGGGCGGCGGCGGTGGCGCAGAAGACCTGGGCGAGGACATGGCCTTCACGCTCTCGAGACGAAAGTTCGTGATTGCAAAGTTCAGTCTTCCACCGCTCGAAGGGGACACCGAGGCGCAGGAGGCTGCTGTGAGAGAGGCGGCAGGCGGCAGCGCGATGCCGAAGAAGGCAGATCTCGAGTTCTAGGTCGTGGCAGATCTCAACGCTCGTGAGGGAGATCATCGTCCGAGCTGTCCTCGCCCATCATGTCTTCCATCTCGATTTGCTCCCAGCCAGCGCTGCCGGCGCCTGAGCCAAGGCCACGCGCATAGCCGCGCCCGTATGAGCCGTGCCGTGGGTTAATGGACATGCCTGAGATTCGTGCGCGGAAGCCGTCACCCATGCAGGACGACAGGGCAAGAAACACCAGGAAGAAGATGAATGGGATAAACAAAAGCAACGATAATATGACAAGAATGTTCATGTTGCTGTAAGTTGGCAAGGTTGCAACTGGCAAACGCGAAGTTGGGACGAAAACATGTGGCCAGTGGGGGACCCTGAATTGAACGTCATCGCCGCGGGAGCTAAAATGATTGCCGAACCCCTGGCGACGACATCGCAACTTGTGTAAAGCTATACTCAAGCAGATACACACACAATGCCGATGACAATGACACAATTACTTCGATCACCCTTGAGCGCTCTCGTTCTGTTCACATGTGCGCTCACCACGTCAGCGCACGGCGGCGGCGACCACTCGCAAATTGTCGTCGCGCCAGATGCCGACTGGGCGACTCGACACATGGCTGGTACGACACGCGCCTTCTTTCACATTCACACCTACTCACACAATCGCAGAGGAACACCACATCTCCGGCTTCGACGCAACGACCTTCTTCAATCTGCACGACTACGACAGCACCGGCGTCTGGACCGCGCCCGACATCCGGCGCACCTACGGTCTAATGGACCCGTCCTCGGCTTCAGTAAGCGAAACAAAGAAGGAAATGGTCGTACAGACGATCTTGGACATGTTCGACATCGACAAGAACGGGGAGATCTCGCTGCAGGAGTTTCAGACCAAGGACAGTCAAGACGTCAAGCTGCCTGATTTCGGCATGGGGCCCGGACACCACGGCGATGATGAGTATGAGTATGAGATTCATCACTGGGAGAAGTATCACTCCGGCGATGATGTCAAGGAGGAGGACCTTACGCATCCGGAGGATATTGAGCATTTTAAGTTGCATGAGCAGAGGGAGCAGCAGCAGGAGGAGTGGGAGAGGTTGGAGAGGGGGATTGTGGAGAAGAACATCCCGGCGAAGTATAGACAGAACTAGGCTGTGAGTAAGAGAGGTCGTCCAGACTGGATCTGGATGCTCCCATACACGACGAAAGCCCAACGACGAGATGAATGAACGATGATCCGTTTTGAGACCCTGAAAGAGTCACGCACGTACACACTCGCCTTCGCTACCAAGTTTCCCGCCCTTCTGCAACATCTCTCGCCCCACACCGCCTCCCGCCAGTGACTACTCTCCTGCTCTGCAGCAACTCCCAACATGTCTTCCGATGCAGCGATATCCGAGTTCAGGCATGACCGTCAACCCTCCGAACAGATCCGCGTAGCTGAACAGCAGTTCTTGGACGAGCTTTTGCGCCAACATTTCTCCGAGAGGAACCCCCGGATTAGGGACCAGCTTTGGGACTGGACCAAAACGACGTTCTCTGTTGACACAGACAAGATCAAGAAATATCTGTGCTGGACCACAGACCAAATATGTTGGCGGACAGAAAATTTCGCAAAGAGAATCCTATACGAGTCCCCGAGGCCCACGAATACTTCGAGGAGGTCAAGAGGACTGACGTCAGCGATGTGGACCAGCTTGCATGGTGAGTCAATCGCGCTCATGTCGGTTGCGGACACTAACATCCACAGCCTGAACTACTTGATGAACGGTGATCAGTTCCCACACATTCTCCTCGGCCATCTTTGAGACGCTACGTATCTCTTAATTCCCTCAATACATCAACTTGCACCCACAGAAGCGGTGCCTGCGGACGCAATAAACGTCATTCCCTCACACTGCATTCTCAGGCTGTACATGAACAAGCAACCTATCGACGACTAGGTCGACCAAGAGTGAGCAACAGAAGCCACCTCCAGAGAAGAAGACGCCGAGGGAGAATTCCTCATTAACCAGATGGGCGCTATTCAAGCCACGCGCGACCTCGGAGACGAAAAGACGACCACCGACAAGGCCAAGATCTTCTCGAAGAATTGCTTCGACACAGGTTTCGTGCTTGCAGTGCAGATTCCACCAAGAGGCGAAGCAGGCACAGTTTGGATTCTCGCTAATATCCGTCCTCTCGACGACGTCGGTGAGCGCTGTTGTGACCTTTGCTAGGACCATCTTGATGGCGAGAAGACTGGGTATGGGGGGCATGCCCGGCGTGCGGGTGCCGTAATTGCAGCAGACGTGCTGGAACTTGGGGTTACCCACGAGTGGAACCTTGCTCCTCCAGATCAATTCCCCGAAGCGCTACAGTGGGACTTTGCGTTGACGTCTTGCGCGCAGAAAGAGAACGATGAGTTGACGCAGCTTCCGGTGCCTCATTGCAAGGCTGGGACCGATTCTGAAGAGGGCGCTTAGCAGCTAGTATCAAGCTCACGGGCTGTGTTCCGTGAGTAAGACTTGGGATTGACAGGAAACAAATTCGTCGCATCACTTGTGACTGCCACGTACTCGCACATTCATTGAAGTGCTGACATTGTGGGTGCTCTTGTTCAACTGCGACATGGCAAGTATTGAGATGCCGAGCACCCAAACGACCTATCCAACGCTTTGTTTCTTTGTGGCTTGTTCAAAAAGGACGCAATCCCGGTTGAGTCTTACGGGACACACACGAAGCTGCATGGAGTGCGCCTCGGAGGTGATGTGCGCCTCTCATAGCGCGCAAGGGCAGGCTGAGGACAATCCACGCATACTCTTCGACCCACGGGGGCGCAGTAACAGTTCAAGAGAACACAAGGCTTTCCAGCCAAGCTACGTGGGTGTAGCCAGCCACAGACGAGTGGGATTTGGATCATTGGTCGTGATTGGGTCAGCATGTGATAGGCCGACATGCGCCATTCAGGCATGCCAACCCAATATCCTTCCTACAACCTCAGCCTGATTGCAGCATTCTCTCGAATCGATCTGGACCCCAACGTAACTTGTTCGGTTCTTTGACGGATATCTATCAGCATGCCTTTTCGGACGCCGTCGCTCGACCCCGACACGCAGAGAGCTTTGGACCGAGCCGAGCAGAGAAGGCGAGATGCTGCTCGAGATTCATCGGACGCCTTCTCAGGAAGTGAATGGCATCATGCTACTCAACCCGTGCTTGCCGATTCATCCACGCCTGAGCCCTCCTCTTCAACATACGACAGCCGCAATGTCCATGGCAGCCAAGGAGCAGTCACGAGACAACCCGACCACTACGCCAGAGCGCATAGCGCTAGCTGGACACGTGAAAATTCTGGTAGCGATAACGACCATACACAACAGACAGGAGACATGTCCAACGCAGAGCCTTGCATTCCTGAAGTGCCCAAGTTGCCTCCCGGCTGGATTGCTCAGTGGCATAATTCGTGAGTCCAAATTAGCGAAACAGTGAAGTCGTCAAAGGGAACACGACAATAAGAGGCATCAGGAGCAGGAAGTACTACTACGTGCAAATCAGCACTGGAGCTTCGCAGTGGGGGATACCCAACGATGACACAGATGACTGCACAAATTACGGAGGTAGTCACTGCTCTGATATCCGCTTCAGAACTTCTGCGAGGGTCCCAGGTGGATCTTGGTCGACAGATTCTGTGTGGCGTGCGACAACTCCAAGAAGCAGGGCGCAACCGACACAGGACTGTTTCAACTACGTCTTTCCACTCCGCTCACTCCAGCTCCTCAGACTCGTCTAGGACACTAGTATCTTTCACCAGTTCGCTAAATAATCCAGAAAAGTGCGAGTCCTGTTGTCCATGCCAATGCCACCAAAATGTTCAAACCAAAACACCTTGGTGGTTGACTCAATTGGTTGGGTCCATGACATTTTATGGGAATGGGTCGTTCCTATTGAATCGCCGAATCTGCGACGTCAAACACTGTCGTAGGAGTGGTCGCACGCGACTTCAAGCCACTTATGTTGCTCCAGCATGGACTCTCCTCAGACATTTTAAGATCTCGTACATGATGGAGATCTCGGACACGCTCCGCCCCTAGCAGGAGCTTCATCTTCCCAACATCATTGCTGACAATGCTCCAGCATGGGCCTTTATAGAGCTGGGAGACCTAGATAAGGTGCAGAAAATGTTACAACAGCGCGAAGCTTCCCCGCATGACACTTCCTCTCGTGGCGTCACACTCCTAAAGGTGGGCTTCTCAAACCCATCAAATCCCCATCATTGATAAGTTGCGTGCAGTATGCGGCGATCAAAGGCCAGAACGATATATGCGAAGCTCTTCTGGACAAAGGAGCAGACCGCTTCTATCGAGACGAAGAGGGCGTGTAAGTCATACAAATCTGCACCGAGCTCAAGTTGATAAGTGATTAGTATGGCTCTTCAACCAGGCATCGATCGCCACTTCGGTGGAACGCAGCTTGATCGTAACGTCAGCACCAAAGCTCGAACCTCGTGTAAGTTGTTTGTTGAGAGCATTGTTCTCGACCAGCAAGGCTTCACCATGCTACATCTCGTAGTGCTTGGTCAGCGTAGCATCCCCCTTGAGTCAGTCCTAGGGCACTGGCCAGGCGATGTAGATACTCCTGACATGAATGGTCGGACGCCGTTATTGTGGGCAACCTGGCGAGGTGACATCAACAATGTCGCACTTCTCATCAAATATAAGGCCGATGTTGATAAGACGGATTCTCAAAAGTGGACGCCTTTGGCCAGAGCCGCGAACGCGGGGCACGTCGAAGTCGTTCGCTTGCTTCTAGACGCCGGCACTTCTACGACAATAGCCAACAAACATGGGTTCTACCCGGTCCACCATGCCAGTGGCAACAGAGCCTCTGGCTGCGCTGTGCTTGAGTTGATTTTGTTGTACGGAGCCGACCCACGTGCACGCGACACGTGGGAGGCAACTCCTCTCCACAATGCTGCCAACCGACTCTCAATCAGAACGATTGCATATCTGTTAGCGAATGGCTTTGACATTGACGCCACCGACAAATACGGTGACACGCCAGCAATGGTAGCCCTGCTGTGTTGGAACGAAGAAGCTTTGATGCATTCAGCGAACGCTGGGGCTTGCTTTGATCTATATTGCAGCGACTATATTGTTGTACACGTTGCCGTTTGGACGGTTTCAACGAAAGTCTGGGATCTTTTGATATCGCACAGACAGTCTGGCCTTCTGACTAATGTCGACATTGGAAAAGAGCACGACGGTCATGGTATACGAATGTGCTTCGAGAATTGTCGCAGCACGTGGTATCCGGTGACAAGAGACGACAAAGCCATCGAAAAGGAAAGAGCAAAGCTGAAGAAGATGTTCAAGATTTTTGCAGGCGAGAGTCGTCACATCATAGGACCCCAGCCTGCCAGCAGCGTGAACAGTGTCCTGGAATAGAAGCTTCAGGATGACCAGGCGAAGTGTGAGGTTTGTGCATAGGGCCTGATAACTCCTGTCTAGAGTAGGATAGCATAGCTTTTGCATCAAGAAAGGGCGACGCGTTGCAGGCAAGCAGCCTCGAGGCCCCGCGAAGGAGCGTCGCGGCTACGGCAGGGGCGGGCTGAACGATCGTCAACTGTACCTTCCGGGGTTCGTCAAAACGATTGTTCTGTTTACAACAGCGTCTCTTTGATGACCCGAACTCTAGTCGACTCAAACACAACGACGAACAACACGATGCACCCAAATAAAGATATGGATATATTGAACTCGGACTCTAAGTTAAGACAACATATGCTACGACCGGCATTTGAAACAGCGCTCCGTCGCCAGATCACTGATCAACCTTTGGCTCTACATTGCCACTCCATTTAGATCGATCTTCAGCAGTGCCGAAGTCTTGATCTCTTCAGCATGAGCCTTCAACTCATCGACGTCCCAATTCACCCAAACAAACCTGCCACTGAGGAATTCGGCTTCGGGAGATGCGAGCCAAAGGTGGAATTGTCCAGGAAGCGCAACTAATATAGTCAGCCTGTCACACACTTGTGGGTTCGACTTTCTTCGCGAGCAAAGAGAAAGCTTATGATAGAAAGATAGAGTCCACTCACCATCATCTTGTCCAGGGAATCCACTCACACTGTTGAGCTCCGTCTTAACAACACCAGGCTGGACGTTGAATACACTGAGCCCCGGATTCTCCACCGCAAGGAACTCGAACATCTTCGCGACTGCCGCCTTCAGCGCCGTGTACGCCCAGAAGCCCTCCCACAGCGCGATGTGAATAACGCCAGAGCTGATGTTAAGCACCTTCGCGTCGGATGCAAGCAGCGGTCCTATAGCCTGCACGACATTGAATGAGCCGATGACATTTGCGTCGATACTCTCACGCAGGTCCGACGTGCTGTAGGTTAGCAGAGGAGCAGGGGGCTTGAGCAGTCCGGCGTTGCTGACGAGGACATCGACCTTGCCTTCGCCGCCAGCTTTGGCAACAGCGCTCGCGAAGGCGGCGTCCAGAGATGCGCGCTGGCTGATGTCGACGCTCTCGGTGATCACGATAACTTTTCCGGTAGGATCAGCGAGTCGGATCTCTGATGCGGCGGATTGTAGGAGCTCTGCACGTCGTCCGAAGATGGCGATCGCTTTTGCACCTGCTCCGGCGAAGGCGATCGCGGTTGCTTTGCCAATGCCGCTGCCGCCTCCAGTGATGAAGACAACTTTACCAGCGGCGTTGAGCTCTGGTCGAGAGGGAGAGATTGCTGGGTATGGCGCGGAATGCCAAGTCTTGGTGAAGGACTTGAACATCTCAGTTCCCTGATAGGGACCTTGGTAGGTAGACATGGCTGTTTGAGAGTCGATATGAGTTGGTAAAAGTAAGATATTCAATGTATGCGTTGTAGTGTTTTACTGGACTGTAGTAGGGTAGGTGCTCACCATGACGGTGATCGAGGTGCTTAAGTACATCTGCAACCCATGTCGTGTCCAGCCACAAAGGTACGATAGACTGCAGGAGAGAACATAGAGACAGCAACTCGATTTCCAATCAACTGAGCGTGGGTACGTGGAAGCAGATCGATGCGCACACTTCGAGGGTGCTCTTGCTATCTCTAGTTTGGTTGGTCATGTCGGAGGCTTTGACGGAGGTTCCGCGGAAGCTTGCTGACAAGACTTTCAGAAACGCCCATTACATTGCCCCACGAAATGACATACAGTGCACTTGTGGAAGTGCGAGATAAGGGAGCGGACTCCCAGTGTTTTCCATATGAGCCACATCGATTTCTATTCTTTATAGGGATCTTTGACCGTCGCAAGCCTGCCTCACGGCTACACTACTAGACCCTCAGGTCCTGGCGTTATGGGATAGGAAACCCTGTCGGTATCGGCTGTAATATGGCGGGTTCAGTAGACTTGCGATGCGCTTGCTGACGGAGCTCAGTGAATGTCTCTTGGAAGGACTGCAAAGCCTCGCTCTTCGTGTCTTCTACCATTTGGTGGATCTTTCTCAGACTACCTTCCAAAAGGTGGACATCCAACGATACATCATCATGTCTCGGGTTCTGCATGCTTTTCACTGTCAAAAGCACCATGGCTGTCATGTAGGTACACCCTGTCGTCCTACAACCGCACCATCGCTGGTCAGCCATCTGCATTTTGCGGAAGGTACTCGAGGGAAGCAGACCGTCCTAGTCACGGAAGAATGAGAATGAGACTCACCAAAAGTTCGAGGTTCCAATCTCTCCTATTGTCTCATACAAGATCAGCAAATCCCGAGCCTCGCCGACCAACGCGTCCCACGTCGGAGGCAGGATTGGCTGGATGCCTTGCCGCCCATACGTACGGACACTAGTCATCCAGTCGTTATCCCAAGCCCACGCTTGATTTATCTGCGTCGCGCATGCCAAACTCGCGGCATACATTATGCCCAGGAAGCGGATAGTACTTGGAGGAACGTTCCTTGGGCTTTCCGCGGCACTGAACTCGTGTGGGATCGAGATCTTCCACTGCTCAAGGGCACTCGCTAAGCTTCGCACTGCGTGAGATCTCTCCTCTGGGCTGCGTCTTCGCGCACGTGTTGAGTGAATATAGTCGTATACTCCGCCTTCGATCGTTGCCAAATGGATGCGTGCGGTGAAATAGTTCATCCTGATAGCTCCGTCGGTCGTTGCGATGACGCCGCTCGCATCATCATCATCATCTTCTTCTCCTGTCTCGTGGATATCCTCAGCGCACTGGAGAACAGTCTGTGATGGCAGTCCCAGGTCGATATCATCGTCGATCTGCACCGAAGGCTGTCTTGCGCGCATACTAAGATTCTTGTCCAGGATGTACGCCAACCAGAACACGCAAGCACGTTGCTTCGCATGCGCAGAGTCCAAGTGCTCCGAGTGTGCACGATCATGCAAGCCAATACTGTGTGCGAGCCGTAGCGTCGTGCCAATCAAGACCAGTGCGGGTTTCAGGTCCTGCGACGCCTGCAACAGCATTACCAATCCAACTAGGACCTGGATGTTAAGCAGCTGCACATCACCTAGCACTACTTTCGATAGCACCGACTCTGCTCTGGAGAGGCAGGAGGCCGCCGATGGGATTTCGTGGGACGTTACTAGACCATGTCGCGTTGCCAGACCTAAGACAACGTAGATGGCAGCCCAAGCTACTGGATCGCGCTGTGAGGGACCAGAGTCGTAGCAGGCGCGAACCGTACGCACTAGGATGCTGGTGTGGAACAGCGGCAATACTGCGTTGAAGTCCTGGAGATAGGTATGTATGGCCGACATGACCTGCTCTTGAGGAGGTAAATACATCGATCTGAAAGCACTGCTATCGGATCTGGTCCGTGTAGTGGTTGGCGTCACAGTAATTGATTGGCTCGACTCCTCAAACGGGAGTGAGAATTCATCAGTACTTCTTCGCTCAACCACATCTAGCCGATCGGTGACTTGCTCGAACAGACTTTCGAGTCGCGTCAAGCGGCTTTGCGTCTCAATGCCGCCATCGTCACTCGCCTGCGAAGAATTTCTTCGTCGTTTCTTCGGTGCAGATTTGCGGCTGGGCGCTGTGTAGGTACAGTCCGTTCCATACGCGATGCAATTCGAGCAGAGTGGCTTCTCCCCGTCGCACTTAATTCTACGCCGATAGCAAAAGTCGCAGGACTGTTTTCTTGTATCAGCTAATGGCCCTGTGTCGATGACGAGAGAGTCAGCGTTGCGTACCTTCCTCAGCGGCTTGGTGTTCTCCATCGTGGTCTAGCGAGATTGGCTGAGCCGCGTGATGCTATAGGAAAGACTTCGTTCTGTTGCTGCACAACAACATGAGTAGCTCGATCGCCATATGTCACGAAGTCAGAGATGTCAAAGATGTCGCAATGACGATACAGTCCACGGCTGACAAATTCGGGGATTATATTGAAGAACAACCGGCATTGTGATTGGCTATCACCTGCGCTGCAGGTATGTAAGCAAAGTGCAGATGAGGCAAGAAACATGATAGCACTCCGGAGTATTGGCGCAAGATATGGCAGAAGTCAGAAACTTTGCCGGCTGATCTGTTACGAAGAGCACGAGTGATTGGGTGAAGTCTATGTAGAAGGAGCTTCGTGGGTTGGGGAAGGAGCGTTGAGGCTGCGAGAGGGAGGCGCACGCGTGTGGCTCTTGGCGCTATGACGAACGCACCTGCCTGCGCACAGCCACAGCTCGTGCGCGGCAACGGCGACAGAGCAAGCTTCAAGTGTGCGCCAGACACCACATACTCGGTATCACACTCTCCCCCCACAATCCCCTTACACACAACATACACGATGTCTGAGAAAGCAGCAAACGACAAGGTGAATACCCCTTCCATCCTCGAATGGCCCTCAAAGTAACACCAACAGCCCCCAGAGAGCCCCACAACGGCGCGTGAGCTCGATTTCGACGATGACAACGATGCTCCTGCCTCTTCTGCAACTGACAAGGCCGCATCGCCCCCTCCTCCTTCGAAGTCGCCCAAGGCAGGCGTAAGATTCTCCGAGCAGGCGGAAGAGATCCCACCTCAGAAGCCCCCGCGGCCAGTCGATCCAAATGTTCAGGCGCAGAACACTCTCATTGAGGCGTTCCCGGACATCGATACAAACGTGGTCAAGGCAGTTCTGGTCGCAAGTGGCGGAAAGGTTGAGCCTGCGTTCAATGCGCTCTTGAGTATGTGGTTGCCTGGACATGCTCATGGAGGGGTCACTAACGTTGCGCGTAGGCATGTCCGATCCCAACTTCAAGGCCGAAGAAGCCGCACCACCTAAGCCTCCACGACCACAGCCCCGCAGCCAAGTCGATCAGGATGAGATGTATGCTCGCCAGCTAGCTGAGCATTTCCAGAGCCAAGGCGGCCAGCAGGGTCAGGGTGGCTATGGGTCAGAAAGGCGCTCTTCACCATACGCAAGGTCTAACAACCAGAGCCAAAACAAGGACGACCGCGAGTACAGCTTCTTCGATGGTGAGTTCGTTCAAAACGCAATAACAATATTTGGTACTAATATCCCTAGACGATCTGCCCGAGATCCGCAAGAACATCGAGCAAGGCTTCCAAGAGACCCAGAAGACAGTCAACAAGTGGATCACCAGCTTCAAGAAGAAGCTCGACGGCGAGCCGGACGACTACGATCAGTATGGTAACCCTGTGCAGCGCGAGCGTGGCCAGTCATCGCAGGGACGCCAAAACTTCGGCCCTTCGCAATCGGACCAGATGTACGGCATTCGCAAGTCGGCCGAGCAGCGTCGCTCCGCTGATATGCGCCGTTCCGCCGATCACAATCGCTACGATGCGGACAACAGGGTATTGGGTGACGACTTCGCCCAGCTTGAGCTGAGGGACAATGATCCTCAGCAGAGATCGAGCAGCCGCCCATCTGCCAACCCTGATCTCTTCAAGCCCACACCCGTCTCGCCGCCTCAGAGCGGACCTGTCGACGAGGTCGATGCTCTCTATCGCAACCCTTCGCCGAACAGCCAAGGAGGCAAGTCTGGCAGCAAGAAATGGCAGCCTTTGACATCGGTTGCGCCTCACCCTGACACCGACGAGCACGATCCCTTTAGCCTCGGCGACAGCGATGATGAGGACAACAAGACAAAGGATACCAACCCAGAGGACACAGAAAGGCTCAAGAAGGCCGCAGAGACCAAGGCCAAGGAGTCTACAGTAGCTGAGCTGAAGCCTGCGACAAGGAGCGGGAGCGTTGGCCAAAAAGATGCGGCTGCTGAAGCGTTACTGAAGGACGCCAAATAGATGTATTTGCGCATGCTGGGTGAGATGTCGGAGTTGCTACTGTGTAGATTGACTCTGAATTTCGCTGGATGATACCACTTGGATGTACCTTATTGCGACCCTCCTGCTACTAATGCACGATCGCCCAAACTTCGCATTCGTACAGCAACCCCTTCAGGGCCAGACTGGCAACTCCCAACACTGTGTCCGGAGGCTTATGACCATCTGCGTGCTTGTCCATGAACTCGATCCACAGCGGTGCCCAACCTCGTTCGACGATGTCTTCTTTATTCAACTCTGCATCGCCGGGGTCATTGACGATATAGTGTCGTACATGGATGATATCTCGAGGCGTTGCACCTGCGGCTTCGAGAGCTTTCCTGATGTTCTCGTATGCTCCTTTGACCTGCTCGATCCATGGCGCCTTGTAATCGCCTGTCATTCCAGCAAGGGTGATGAACTTGGAAGTTGGTAGAATGGGTGTGATTGCGACATGTTGATAGGATGGTGGTGGCTCGTGGACTCCTGGTGGATTGAAGGCGCGGGGCTTGTTGTCGTTGGACATATTGTGGGGTTGATGGTGACTTGGGTTGTATCGGAACTGCTAATCAGATACAATTTCCAAGATGCGCGCAGTTCAGCGTTACTCTCGTTTTGCAACGAGGCGCATGTTATTGTGTCTTAGTATTTGAGGGGTACATCTGCTGTAGCTAGCGTCGCCTTGTCGCAATGCCTAGGTACCTTCTACTTTCGATCAATGTGGGCCATCCGCGCCTTGACCAGCAGCTATCATCGACGTCATGGGCAAATGACTTCCGGTACTCCACCGCAAACCCACTGCAGACATTGCGCTGCGAAATAAGCACACACACGCGCAACCAACAACGCATTCCACAACGAAAAACGGTGGCTGAATAACAGTGCGGGGTTCATTGGATCATCAGCTCCTGGTACATTCACGGAAGCACGACAGGTCCCATCCGGACGAATCAACGTCAATACATTCGAATCCGCGACGCCCGTTACTAGCGTTACATCATGCGATGGCATGTGCTTTTGCGGGGAAGCTATGAATGAAGCTTGGAGCTTTAAACAAGGTCGTGGCACAAGCTGTGTGACTGCCTCAACGCTTCATTGTCACTCTTCAGCTCATCATGGCGTCCGGACTCTTCCCGAGGTCTAATCAGCCTACGAGTACACCAGACGCGCGCATTCAGTTTGGCGAGGAACGACCTCATGACATCTACTTGAACAAAACGCACCCGACAGCAGAGCGTGCGTACAGCTACGTGGATACAACACACTCCAAGACGCACGTCCACACGGCATCTCTGTTCGATGTTGGCATTCTGAAGGATACGCTTGCTCCATCCCTCACGCTTCACTCAGGTCTCGCAGTCATTGCGTACGGCATCTCGCGCTATACACAACGCGTTGAGGTCAAGGACTGGCTCTGGCCCAGCGGACAGGTCGCTAATGCCTGGTGGTCCGCGATTGGCCGCCGTCTTGCCGCGGGCTTGACACTTTCACAGGCTCTCAACCGCCTTTCCTGGCACGAGCGGGTCATGCTGACTGGAGTGACGCTCTGGGGCGGCCGCCTCTTCTACCGCATTGCTAGCCGATCGATCAAGCGCGGAGAAGATGACCCGCGCTATGCTGAGGTCAAGAAGGAAGAGGGTTTCTGGAACTCGGCTCTGTTCAAGATCTTCATCCCTGAAGCCTTCTTCCAGATGCTCATCAGCTTACCTTTCACGGCTCCGTTCAGACATGAGGGTGCGGTTATGATGGGCTACCACCCGTATATCCAGATGGCAGCTGTTGGCCTCTTTTCTACTGGTCTGGCTATGGAGACTTTGGCTGACTACCAGCTCGACCAATACAAGGCCGAGGGTGGCCGCGGTATCTTGCGCGAGGGTGTCTGGAGCATCGTCCGCAACCCCAAGTACGTCTCGCTTTCGTCCTTCTGAGAGAATCTTTTGACTGACGTGGTCTAGCTACCTCGGAGATGCGCTCGTCCACATTTCCTTCATCGTCATGCTGTACGGCAGCGACATGCTCGCACCCGTCGAGCTCCTCGGTCCCATCGCGAACTACTGCTTCCTCCGCTTCTTCGGAGGCGACAAGGAGAAAGAACAGCACCAAGTGCGCCGGTACTCGGCGTCTCAGCCCGACAAGTTCGCTGAGTTGCAGAAATTCCGCGCTGATAAGAACGCGTTCTGGCCGAGCATGGACGAGCTCAGCAACAAGTGGCTGTGGACAGTGCTGGGAGTTGGTGGTCTGGGTATTGCTATTGAGCAGACCTTGAGGACGCTGCACTAGGCTGGGACTGGTACATATGGGGATATGGAGACTCTTGGATATTTGCTGGTGTACCGCGCGTTTGGTGTCTCTCCAATTCGATTCTTCTGCAGCATCCGTGCAAAGAGTTTGAAGCCAACAAAGGACTTTTCAGAGTACAATATGCCTGCCCAGATTGTTCAACGTTGCATGATCATCCCATTCCCTCTGTGCTGCCGTTGACCGTGTCTTCTTTCTTTGCTTCTAGTGTCTCTTCCTTGCTCGAGTCGTCTGGCTCAATGGAGTGATCTTCCTTAGGTCCAGCGTCTTCAACACTTCGTTCAAGAGCCTCTGCTTTGACCTTTTCCATCTCGTCAGGAGTCAGCTTCCTCTTCTTGCCTGTGAATTCATTCCACTCCCAACCATCCTGTGCCCACCTCCACTTCAGATACGGTCTCAAATCCTTATCCAACGGAAGCACCCTCTTCCACTCCGGCTCACCGCCTTCGAACTTTCTCAGCCGGTCCCGATAGAAAATCCTGTAGCTATCCAAAGCATACGGCCCCATACCCGGCAAATGCGCAATCTCCCAACCTTCCCTCTCATCCTCCAGCCCCAAGATCTCGCCAGCTTTGACGTCTAGTCCGCATCCCCGATCCGGATAGTGCAGTCTTCTGTACCGACGCTCTTTACACGGCGGTGCGGCGAGCCATGCCTCTGCCAGCGCAATCAAACGCTTAGCGCGGATATTGTGCAGACCCAGGGGTTGCAAGATCGCAGTCAACTCATCTGGCCTTGCCTGCGAGAGATGGAAGGGTGTTGGATAAAGAGTCAGGATCTGGAAAAGTACGGGACGCGCTGCGCGGCCGTGGGTTTGGTTCCAGAGGATTACTTGCACGACAAGGGCGTACAGACTGTCGCGGATGCGCTCTTGGATCAGGCCATAGCCTGCGGATTGAAGTTGGAAGGGGAGGTTCTCGGGCTGTGGGATTGTCGTTGGGCGGTTTGGTTTGCGTTGCGGTGTGAAGTGGTGCGAGACGCGTTCCGATCGTTTGCGCTTCTTGGTAGCGGGTTTGGCAGGGGTTTGGTGGAAGTTGGAGTCCGACTCTTGTTTTGTCACCGTTGTTTGTGATCTTGTTGTTACCATGACCAACAAGATAACGGATTGATAGCAATGCGCTCGTTGTTACCAAGCGGGATAGAGATGAACATGAGATGCATACGGTTGTACCTGCCAATTCGGGTTGATGGGCGTCATCGCTGCGCGCGGAGACCGCAGATGCGAATGTATCGCCAAGTGTACGTGCACTTCACATCATATTGACGGTCTCCTCTCTCAACCTTTACGCCTGCAATCTAAGTCATCGAACATGTTCAGAAAACTGTCTTGGCCCGCATCGATTGCGGCGTTGGCGGTCGTAGACGCGCGCGAGATTAGCTTTCCTTCGGTGTCCGGATTTACCTCGGATCAGACAGTGATGGGCGCTATTACTCCAGATATCCACCAAGCGAAGTTTGGAGGGTTGTCGACATATGCGAATCTGCCGTATGTTCATTGCTTGGCTGCAGACAGCCAGGATGTCGAGAAGTTTGACATCGCGATCTTGGGAGCGCCATTCGATACTGTAAGTCACCGTTGACTTTCATGTTCCATAGAGCTGGGATGATGGGGCGGGAGGGATAATATGTTGCCCGTTGCTGTAGCATAAGGACAAGCCACGAGCTCAGTGACCGACAACTGACATACCGGCAGGGAGTGACAGCCCGACCCGGTGCAAGATTCGGGCCGAGTGGCATTCGGCGTGGTTCGTCTCGGATCTCAGCCGAATCAGCCTGGAGTATTTACACAGGTATGTCTGGTCAAGCTCAGATCCACCCACTTGGGGACCGTCTTGGTACAATCGATATATTTGGAGCGGTGTTGAGCGCATGGAACACAACATCAAGAGATGCTGTACTGCATAGACACGACCACATTCATCTGTACCGGGTACATACCAGCGTTTGTGTTGCGGACACAACCGTCGAATTGACGAAGATTGCATAGAGCAAGCTTAGCGAACAGCAATTGACAGTTTGCAGGCGAGAACATCTTCGTCGACTGGGCGAAGATCATAGATTGTGGTGACGCTCCGTTGACGTTCCTCGTAGGTACCTTGCACGACCAGTGTACCACAGCTTACACGCTTCAAGGACAATACCGTTGCGTTAAAGCAGCTTGATAAGGCACACAATGTGATCTCAGCAAGAAAGACCAACTCAAGCGACTTCACCGTTCCACGAATCGTTACCCTTGGCGGAGACCACACCACGACGCTATCAGCTCTACGATCTACGCACAACCATTGGGGTCCAGTCAGTGTGATCCATTTCGACTCTCACATCGGTAGGTTGAGCAAAGGAAGGTCACCGCGGGGCTAATGACATACATCAGATACGTGGGATCCGAAAGTGTTGGGTGGAGGTATCTCGCACTACGCGTGAGTACTGCAAGACCAAATAGGGGCATACCTGCTGACTTGATTGCAGAGGCGTCAACCATGGAACATTCTTACACATCGCTCATGAAGAAGGCTTGATTCGTAACACGTCGATCCATGCTGGTATACGGGCTCCGGTAGTACGCCCAAAGGGTGATGTCCGCAACGACGTAAGATGCGGCTTCGAGATTGTGCGAGCACGGGATATCGACCGACTGGGGATCTCCGGAGTTATTGACAGTCTGAAAGGGCGAGTTGCCGGGTCAAAGGTCTACATCAGTGTCGACATAGATGTGCTGGATCCAGCTTATGCACCAGCCACCGGTACAGCTGAGGTTGGAGGGTGGACCACTCGCGAGCTGTTGTCCATTCTTGACGGCCTGGAAGGACTAGAGGTTGTGGGAGCTGATGTTGGTGAGTTCGGCAAAGATTAAATGTTGGCAGCAGATTGCTAATGCTAACGACAGTCGAGGTTGCACCTGTCTACGACAACGCGGGTGAGACGACAGTGTTGGCTGCGGCGGAAGTCGTGCATTCGCTTCTCGCACTGATGGTGAACAAGCCTGTTCAGGCTGACGCGTAATAAATGCGAAACTTCTTGAACGACATGGACATGGAACTTGGTGCCAAAATCGACAGAATAGATGCTGAACTGTCAATATACGATGCTGTGATGAGTGTCGACACCCTTCCGAAGAACGTGGTGATGGAGGCGCAATTGCCTCCTTAACCTATCAAACAATCAACCAATCGTAGATAGGTGATTTGTGGAGCAGTGCTTAGCGCAGGATCTTGCCGAGGCCGCTGCTTCCAGCCGTTGGACACGAAGACGTCACCAACACCAAAACAACATGTCCGGAACAGAAGAGCCAAAGAAGGAGAGATTTGCTCCAAAGGAGCCGGTCACTCTGAACCCACCGAAAGATGATATCATCAGTCGCGAGCACCTCGCTAAGTGTGACGGTCAGCTACCCCGCGGGGCAGTGACGGAGGAAGTACTGACCCGATACAGGCACAAACGAAGGCTATCCCACACTAGTTGGCATCAAGGTAGACGGCGAGCTAGTGTACACATGATGTGCGTGCAACTGACAATACCTAGGGAGATGTCTTTGATGTAAGCGGGAAAGAGACATACGCGCCCGGCAAAGGCTATCACGGTAAGTGGGAGATCTGTGCCACATCTGAGCGTCTACTCACGTATCCAGTGTTCGCCGGGAAGGAACCAAATCGTGCACTTGGAAAGTCCTCCTTGAAGCCCGAAGACTGCGTACCAGACCATTCAACCTTGTCCGAGACCGAGACCAAGACCCTTAATGACTGGCATACGTTTTTCAGCAAGCGATACAACATCGTCGGCCGTCTCCCAAAACCCGAGAACGACTCACGAATTTGAAATGATCTCAATTTGAAACGATGACATTGTCGATGTCAATCAAATGACCTTGCCTCCAAATGTCTTCCTTTGCAAGGTTGTGCAGCCAATCTGAGCCCGACCTCTCTTCTGCGTTCCTGAGAACAAACGAATTGCTAGAAACACTATGCATTATTGACCTAATTAGGTCCACTCTTACGAAATACAGGGTATCTATGTGAAGTCGGCTAACGCGCAACAAGTGAAGAAAGGCCTTCTCGACCACGACACCAAAACGACACGTCAGGGCCAAAGCCTCCAATCGTCCAAAATCGTGAACGCCATCGTAAATCAGCCTAAAATCCCGTGCACACAGATCGCAACTGCTCGAAGAACAGGACCCTGACCACAAGAACACACACTGCGCCCAAAGCTCCAGCTGCGTTCCGAACCTCGACCAGTTGATGTGGACTCGTCGTCACAACGTATCGCAGGTCCCGGCGAATTCAATGGCCAGCCAGAGTGAAGTTTATCTTCTCCCAGCAACGCCATACACGTGTTGCACGTTTTGAGTCAACCCATTCGCTTGGAGGCATTGCCGGTGTTTGGCACAGTTGTCGCACTCCGTCTCGTGCTGTTGCCAGAATTGTCTGATGTTCCAGGCTCCAAAGCACTGATGGCCGGGATCGTTGCGTGCAAAATGGCAGTACTTCTGGAGACGCTTCTCCTTGTGTCCGCAAGAAACGAAGTGGATCTCCTCGTAGTAGCACATAGTCGGTGAGTATTTGTTTTGGTTTGTAAGAGCTGCACTCTGGTCAGAATGGCAGTCAAGTCAGTAGTTCCACTTACAGCTATGCGGGCCCAGTGGCTTTCGAATGTCTGTCGAGGGTGACGCCTATGTCTACTATTGCTGTTACGGAGGCTTGTAGAGCTGAACACAGAGGACCTGTTGTAGGTGATGATGAGAAGTTGACAGTGGAACAGTACAATTCTTAAGTACGGCTGCTGCGGATCTATCCTGCAGCATTCGAAGCCTGCAGTTTTGTCGACAAGCGCGCTATGCTTTCTGTACTCATCGATGCGACTTCTTCTTCGACGGCCTTGCAGCGCGCAAAAAGCTGAAGGGTTGCACGCAACATGATCGCCTCCACCCTGACAAACTCGCGAACACATTGCTCCCCGCATCTCCAGGTTTCTGAGAGACCCATACTTGGCTTCTGCTTGGTTGAGGAGCGAGGCTTGCCACCAGTGCTACGTGATCCTGCTGCACTGCTCCACAATCCACCTGCTCGTGGCTGTACAGATGTACAATAGCGGTTGTGAGTACTACACGAGGTGCTTGGTCGCGCTGCAGTCCTAGTCCAGAGTGACATTGTTTGGCTGCGCCCCCACTGTTCAACAGCGCCTCAGATGCGAATAAGTCAAGGCACTGCAGCACGATTGCGGGACCACGACACTTTGCGCACGGACGCATTGCAGCCAGCGCGCTATCATCCATCAGCCCGGATTCTGGTTGAGATGAATCTGGAATCCAAGCGATCTGAAAGTGCTGATGCGGAACGTTTGTCCCTTCCGAGCTGCTCGCACCTCTAGCCCTTTGATTCACCTAGAATCTCACCAATGATGGTCTTGTATGAGTCTCACGCCAGATGTCAGGCCCATCGCTTCGCATCAGTACAGTCAAGACGTCTGGGATCCCGGAGTGGACTTGTCGCACGGCCCTCACAATGTCGTGTGTGTTACCTTAGCCCCCGGTCACATGCACCGAGTCCCCCCCCTGCTGCCTGGGTGGAGTCAGCGCGTGCTTGCTACGAATAAGAGGCAGCCTCTTCAAGAGTGCTGCATGGCTTCATGCAGTCGGCCAAACCGAAGCGGCCTCGACATATCGCAAACGCGAGCTGTCATCTTCTATGCGAGGCTTTAGGATGTCCTCGAACAGTTCTCTGAGAGTCGGAAAGGAAAGCTCCTACCGAACTGGAAGTAAATTCTCCCCTTGAGCTCTCTCAGTCGTACGTTGCCGGCAATGCTAACGGTTCTGTGCCAGATGCGAAGGATTCTCTCTAGCAGAAAAGGTGCTGTTTTACGGCGTCATGGTATACGACGAAACTACTGATGGTCTTTGAGGACGACGCACACAACTCCAGCTGTCACATTGAGAGCCAAGCAGCGTTCGTGTCTGGCTGATGTGAATGAGCAGGAGCAAACGGCCTGAGCTGACTGCTCGAACGCATGCATCGGCTTCTCAGCAGTCGTCGCCTTGCCGTCCGCTGTCAGCAAAGGCCCGCAACTGCAGCTCCTTACCTGACATGGGCCATGCCTGTCTGCTATCCTGTTCCATCAGTCCCACCGGAGGTCGCTCCCGTACCACCGTTGACGACTGCTTGAGCACTTCTAGACGTGCACTCAGCTGCAGTGTGCAACGCTCCACATGACCAATCGCGGATGCCGATCTCCAAAGAGTCGCTTACGAAACTGTGACAGAGAAAGCTACACTAAACTGTCTGATTACAGAAACGTTCCTATTGGGTCGACGATCGAACCCATTCTACCAAACGGACAGAAGACTGCGATACATAAAACTGACGCAATTGCGATGTATACACCAACAAATATGTTGCCAATTTGCACTAATACAAACAGATCTGCCCTCAGCCCGAATGAGAGCTTGCTCGGGGGTCCGGCTAACGGTCCGATACAGACACAGCATGGTGGGACTGGCTCCGTCAGGATCGAGAAGCAAGTGCTCCTACAAACCTACTCTGGGGATCGTACCGCGGCAACTTCCACTTCTGTAGATTGGCGCAGGATCCGGGACTCGAAAAATGTGACATTGACAGGGCCGCGGCACCAAGCCCGGTATATCACAGGGTCGTGCAGCGAAGCGCACGAGCAAGCCTTCGCCGACTCGCAGCATGGCGCATCGGGTCCGGGGAAACGTGTCCCTGTCACCCGGTATTGAGGTATGCATATCGCGGGAGAGTGCGTTGCATACACACTGTTCACACGCAGTGTGTACACTCTAGTCAACGTACACCATCACTGTGACGGGCGTTGTCATGCAGGTCGCGCACCGCCGAGCATAGATGGCGCTATTCCATCACAAACGTTGAGAGCACAGACCAAGCAGACAAACGAGTGCTACACAGCTATGCCTCGTGCACTTTGACACTCGACGGAAGATTGAGCCGCGGGCACTTCAGCCGGGACAACAACACATCGTCGACTCTTTCTTCCACGGGGCAGATGGTTTCAATAGACAGAGTCTACGTATGGTATTCAGACTTCGAACATTGACAAGACATCGTGGCGCCTGGCTTATATATAGGTTATTTTACATCAAGTTGCTGGCATACAGAGATCAGGATCAGAGTCTACATAACGAGCGTCTTGATGGATCAGCCACACTCAAAACGTGCAGCACACAGTCACACTGTCAAACACGTTCGGTTGTACAATATCTGCGCGACCATTCCAAGCGCTCCCGCCTATGCAAGTCATCCTCAAACCGAACATCAGGATCAAAGCGACCGTGACACGAGCAATATTCACAGATAACAGAGATGAAGGCTACTTCCCACCATGTTCGGACATCAGCGCTGGGGAGCAGTTGCTGCAATCTGAGCGTACTCGAAGTCAGTGTGCTTATAGGTTGCACAGCATAAGGCACCACGCAGCAAGCAGCGCCTAGCGATATACCCTAACGTCTGAGCGAACCAAAGGGTGGGATCGATCTACGGCGTTTTCGTCCGATGTGCTTTCTCACATATTCAACGCCTGCCCACGTTGTGTTGACACGCCTTGCGGTCCACTCACAAGCGTCTAAAACAGCCCACAGACTGTAATCGTCAAGATTACTGAAAGTCGTCACCTTCTTTCTTCGCGCATCGTCAAGGTCCCGTCACGTTGTGCTTTGTTGACAGTGCACACGGTGCACCCATTCGCAATTGAAGTACCATACTGCATGCAGACCCTGGACGTCAAGAAGACATTTGTAGAAAGCAAAACTCTCATCCTTTCGGTATCATAACAACTTTTGAACTAAACGCCATCGCTATGCGCCTTTACACCACATACAGACAGTGACAGTGCCTGACAAGACATGCCACGCCTACTTCGCGCGATTCGCCTTCCTCTTCTGCCTCTTCTGTGCAATGATCCTCGTCCGCTGGGCCAACTTGGCCTTGTCCATGTCCTCGTCTGCATCAGCGGGCCGCTTGTTGCCGTCCGCACTCTTACCGGCATCCTTGCCCTTGGCCTTCTTTGCGTCCCGACCTGGACCCGAGGCAGTGCTCGAGTCGCGCTTCCTCTTCTGACCCTTGCCACCCTTGCCCGCCTTCGCGTTCTCCTCTTCGGACTCAGATTCAGCCTCGCCCTTCGCCGGCTTCGGCTCGCGACTCTTCTCCTCGGCCGCAGAGCGGCGAGACACGACGTTCGCGTTCTCGATAGCGAATTCGACGATCAGGCGCTTGCGCTTGTCTTCCATGGCCTCCTTGGCGGCTTTCTTGCTCTTGGGCGCCTCGCCCTTGACCTTGTAGTCGACGGCGTGTCCGTTGAGCCAGCGCAGCCCCATGAGCGCGTTGCGGTGCGTGTAGTACTCGATGAAGCCGTAGCCCCTGCTTCGCCCCGCGCCCGTGTCCTCGCCCACTTTGCTGCCTTTCTCTGTCTCGAAGACCACCTTGGCTTGCCGCACGATACCTTTGCCGCGCTTCTTGCGGATCTTCTCTGCGATGACCATTTCTTCGCCGCCGCGTGCGATTTCGGCTTTGCTGAGCTTCTGGCGCTTGCCCGCGTTGACATCCTCGGCAAAGCCGACCACGCCCTTTCGTGCGAGTTGTTTAAGGTCCTTGGATGTGATGCTGCGCGGGATGTTGCGGACGCTGAGGCGGGTGAGGGAGAGATGTAGAGAGGGGTTTTCCTGGATCTGCTTGCGGCGCAGGGTTGCGCTGTCTTCGCGCATCTTGATCTCCGAGGGCGCGAGCTGCGCGTACAGCGGCGAGTTGGACGCGATGGTGCCTTCGTTGAGCAGGTACAGGCGGCGCTTGTCTTTGTCACGGTTGAAGCGGTTCGCGGCACCTTCGGCGGTGAGGCGCGTGGCTTCGGATTTGTCAACGGCGCGCGATAGGTGCAGGATGCGGCCGTCCATTGTGTATTTACCCGTAGGGTCGGCGTCGGCGTCTTCGAGGACAGAGTGCGAAGTTGTGATTGTGGCGCCGTCTTTGCGCTCGATTTGTTTCGTGTTGACCTTAACTTTTGGGACGCCCTTCAGGCAGTCGATCATTTCCTCCTCGTTGAAGAAGGCAACGAAGCCTGTGCCCTTTGGTCGTTCTGTGTCGCGGTCGTAGACAACGCGGGCGTAGCGGATGGCGCCGAATTGCTTGAAGTGCTCCTTGAGGCTTTCGTCGTCCACGGTGAAGGGCAGGTTGCGGATGAAGAGGACGTAGTTGGGGCGCTGCGGCTTCTGCTCCTCCTCATCTTCCTCGTTTTCGTCTTCGTCCAGTTCTGACAGCTCCTCATCGTCCTCGTCGTAGTCGGTATTGCTGTCGTCTTCGTCGTCCTCGCTATCATGCTCGGATTCGTCGTCAGATGGCTCCTCGCTCGATTCGGCGTCGGAGTCTGCGTCCTTCATATCCACATCCTTCTTGTCCTCCGCCTCGTCTCCTTCCTGCTCAGTCTTCTGCAGCGTCTGCCATGCCTCCTTGTCGACTGCCCAGTCGACAGCGATCGGTCGTCCGTCAATGTCCTTGCCGTTGAGCTCAGCCAGCGCCCTCTCGGCATTCTTCTTGCCGCGCATAGCGACGAAGGCGAATCCGCGCAGCTCGCCATTGGGCTTCTTCGGCAGATTGATGAAGTGCGTCTTGCCGAAGCTGCGGAAGTGCTTCTCGAGGTCCTCAGGCTTCTTGATGCTCCACGGCAGGTTGCGCACGATCAGCTTGGGCGTCTGGTTCTCCTTCTTCGCCGCCTCGCGCTCGGCCTTGAGCCGCTGTCCCTTGGTCTCGGCGCCATCCTCGCGGTGTCTCGACTCGGCGCTCTCGAGGCGGATCTTCTTGCCCTGCAGGTTCGCGCCGTTGAGCTCCTCCAGCGCGCGCTGGGCGTCTTCGACATCGGCGAATGTGACGAAACCATAACCCTTCGATTCCTTGGTGTCCTTGTCGAGGACGACAAGCGCGTTCTTGATAGGGTACGAGTCGGAGAAGAACTCGGTGAGCGACTCGGTGGTGACTTCCTTGGCCAGACTGCGGACGAACAGCTGCCTGCGGGCGTTCGACTTGCGGTCGTTCTTGGGCGCTTCAGCAGCGGGTTCGGTGTTGACTGCCGCTGCAACGGCTTCTGCGCCTTCCTCTGATAGGCGCTGCTTCTTTCTGCGTGGAGCCATGGTAGGAACGATGTGTGCGTTCGATCTCGGTCTCGCGGTGCTGCTTCTGCCGCCCTACAAAAAAAGTTGATGATAGCGGCAGGAAGGCGCTAACCTGGAAAGTGCGCAAAAAGAGGGGCTCTCCCGCTATTGGCTCGTCCGCATCCATTGCCCCACCGGTTGCGCCCGAGGCATCCTTCACAACGCGGGATGACGGCACTCGTGCATGTCGCGCATCTTCACGTGGGCCTAGTTCGCAGCCTCGCGCATTGTTCTGCACCGCGACAACCACAGAATCCCATGTTTCTGACCCGGCACGTGCAAGTCTCATGCACCTGTGGGTTGCGCAGCGTCTGACTGACCGCCGTCCGCGGCACTCAACGCCGTCTTAGTGCTCTGGGACCGTCCTTCTGAATGGCAGGATTCGCGGGTGAGGCCTTATCGCGGGGTGCCTTCCTGTGTTGAGAGGAGCCCTCGCCGCAGAAGATACGGGCCAGAAGGTATAAGAGGTAAGCCTGAGACGTTGTTGATAATTGCCACCACCGCTTGCTTGCTCGCTCCTCGTTACCATTCTTATCTCTAGTATTGCTTTCTTCGAGTTATCCTCGCGACTGGATCCTGCTGTTTGAGGAGCCGCAATTTCGCGCTGAACGGCGTCGCTCGATCAGACTAAAGAGGGCACTACTGGGACGATAGACCTTGCACCTCGATTGCGGCTTTCTTCCACCCCTCATCAACCAAGGCGTTGATTGTTGCCCACGGCCCTGGTGTTACACAAGCGCAGATCTCTCTGACAGCGGGAGGCTTTCACCAAATCACCGGCCGGCTTACTGCATCCTGCTAAGCGCCTGCCAGAAACGAATTAGCCGCGGCCTTGACGTTCGGGTACCCGTGGACAACGCCTGCAGCGTAGGATTCGGCAGCATGGACTCGCAATCACAGCAGATGTCAGAGACTGCGCCTCTTCTTCCACCAGAGACGTCAGGCTCATCGTCGCGCACCATCGATAATGCTACGTTTCCACCGTCCATGGCGGCGATACTAGACAAGATCGAGAAGGAAGTCAACGAGCTGGACAACAAGAGCGATTCGGAAGGGTCTCGGTCCTCCAAAGACGCACTCGAAGACGATGCCACACTGTACGACAAGAAGTGTCTACTCGTAGACAAGCAGATAGACGCGTTTGGCATGGGGCGCTACCAGTGGATGGTCTGGTCACTCTGCGGTCTTGGGTATCTCATCGATCTCATGTGGGCGCAAGCCTTTGGGCTTGTGCTGTCACCTCTGCAGCAAGAGCTGGGGTTCGGCAACAACGAGACCGGCAAGCTGTCGACCGCCTTCTCCATCGGTCTCACAGCAGGCGCATTGGTTTGGGGTATCTTGGTCGATGTCATCGGCAGGCGATGGTCTTTCAACTTGACAGTCCTGATTGCCTGCATATTCGGACTGTGCCTTGGGATACCGGATGAGTACAACACCATTTTGGTACTCACTGCGTTGACCGGCTTTGGTGTTGGTGGCAACATCCCAATCGACACTACAATCACGCTCGAATTCACTCCAGAGAGCAAGCGCTACCTCCTTCCGCTGCTGTCCATATTCCAGCCTCTCGGTGTCGTCATCTGCAGCGTCATGGCCTATGGCTTCATCCCTGTCCACAGCTGCTCACCCAACTTCTCAGAAGAAGGTCCATTGCCTTCTTGTGGAAATGTTGACATTGATATGGCTTGCTGCAAAAAGGAAGACAACGTGGGTTGGAGATATCTGCTGTAAGTTGTCCCGTCTAGACTCGTCCTGACCGATACTGACTCCCGACAGGTACACTCTCGGTGCCCTTACGCTGCTGGTCTTCGTCCTGCGGTCCGTCATCTTCAGATTCCAAGAATCGCCCAAATTCCTGCTCTACCGTGGCAAAGACGCTCAGGCCATCGAGGTTTTGGAGAACATCGCGTTGTACAACAAAATGACTTGCAGTCTCACGCTCGAGCAACTACAGGCTGTAGAGCGAGAGCATGACGCCCTTTTTGGTGGCGCCAGCTTGGATTCGGAGCTCCCCTCCTGGTCAGAAAGTGTCAAGCAGGAGCTAACACGCTTCAAGATCCTATTCTCATCGCCCCAGATGATCCGTCTTACCACGCTCGTCTGGCTAACCTACATCTGCGATTTCACCGGCTTCACCGTTGCCGGCTCCTACCTCCCGCGCATCATTGCGCTCAAAAATGGCGCTCTCCACCTGTCCCTCGACTACACATACCGCTCCTACATCCTCATCTACCTGCCGGGCACCATCGGCGTTCTGCTTGGCTCCTTACTCTACCGCACTCCCAACATCGGCCGCAAGTACACCATGGTCGTCTCGAGCGCCCTAATGTCCGCTAGTATCTTCATCTTTAGCACCGTCAACAGCCCGGCATCGAATGTCGGCCTCAACGCAATGGAGTACTTCTTCCAATCTATGTTTAACGCCGTGCTTTACGGATGGACGCCTGAGGCATTTCCGGCACCCATTCGTGGGACTGCATGTGGTGTGGCGAGTTTCTGGGGCAGACTCTTTGGGATTGTGAGTCCGCTTGTGGCGCAGCATCTGTATGCCAAGAGTAGAGACGACAAAGGCGATGTCAACAGTGTGCTGTACCTTGCTGGTGGAGTGACGTTGGGTTGCGTGATTACCACAGCATTGTTGCCGGCGACGGCGCTGAAGAGGTAGGTGGGTTGATGATGCGTACATGAGCGCTTTTTTGTTTTCGCAGATGGATACAAAGAAACAAGCAACACTTCACACATGTGCCAACTGAGCAACAGAAGTAGTGGTGATTATTGATGGCTGCATAATTGCTAGAGCACTACCGAAGCACGCAAGCAACACATGGGCTCAAGTCAAGTTGGTTCTGGTATACATTGTTATCTGGGTTGCTCATTGATAGTGCTCAGCTTCTTGGGCTACTACTCTTATCGATCATGGATCCCCTACTGGCAAGTGTGGTCTTCGAATCGTCACTTTGCCTATTTGACTGAATACCTTCATCACACACAGCGCCCACCGCGGGCACATTCGCAAGGGTGCAGGTTCTAGCAAAACTAGGCAATAGGTCTAACTCCTGCGAATAAGATTGTAATTACTATCTGTTAAAACTGCACTGTGTTGTGTTCAAAAGTTGTATAGCGGGAGGAGAACGTTTCAACCTTGGAAGACGCCTCTTCTACGGGATGCATCTAGCCAGATACGGTAGTACTGTCCTAGCGAAAAGGCAAGCACGCATTCGTCGGACGCCAAATGGTGGGGCAGATCGTGGGGTGAACCGTCACTTAGTCTATCAAGGGCATCCCGAGCGCCTATTAGGATCCCTCACTCGGAGCTGATACATCGAGTTACCTTGCCTGTTCAGGTGATGGAGCTACCTCGCCACTATCACAGGACCAACCGCTCACTTTTCCAAGCAGCTCCGATGTTTGATCCTGCTGCAATGATAAATACCACCTCGACCTCCAGCTACCGTCTTCTTCAAGTCTTCCACAAAACGATATCAAACGTCAAGTCTCGAGACCACTCAATACTGACTTATCAACTTCACTATTGCTTGCTGCCGTAGATTACCCTAGGCCATTATGTTTGAACCACAGTCAGCGAATACCCAAATACCTACCAAGTACGCGCCAATCCTCGGCACGGACGCAACGATTGATAAACTTGATCAAAAGATGCCTATCCCGCTGTTTGATCCGGCAATCCATTTGAGCTCCAACCTCCTGCCAAACGCCACACTTTCAACGAGCTCGGGTTGCCTGTTCAATAGGGCGTCCCGGACCTCTGTTACACAGAACCGTTCCAACTCTTCCCCCAAGAAGGTGTCCGTATGCTTTGATGACAAGTCTTCCGCCGGTCAATTCTCGACAGGAATATGCATTCTTGGGAACGAGCACTATGCATCATCACTGGATGCTCGCGCGAAGATGAAAAAGTGGACTTCCTCCACGAGACTCTGTCGAATCAGGGTGACTGATATCTCACTCCAGACCCCGAACTTTGTCAAACAAGCTATGACACACCTCGTTGCTTAAGCAGCCGTGAACTTTGCCGCGGCGTCGACTTTTAATTTCGACATGGACTGAACGACACTGAATACTTCTCTCGCGTGAAGTAGAAGCTGTCAACGCAAAGACATCTGACCACACCGACCTATGCCGCGCTATCTGCATTGGCATCAGTATAGCTACGAGCATACCTCTTCGTCAACAAGCTTTCCGTCTCTTACAGGTGACACCAGTTTGACATAAGCTTCGGCGGCAGTAAACATTCTAATTCTTTCTCGAACTTCATCGAGCCTTGATCCTGACTTTGCGTGTTCTGGTAAGGAAGACATGCTCATACGCTTCATAGTTTCGATGGCAAACAACACATGTACTCGATCGATCATAGAACACCGCGTAAGACGAGGAAGGCTGCCATTTTTCGATAGAGGCTCTGTTGCTAGACAACTGAGCCGTCTGCATAGGACTCTGCGCATTGTGCAATTGCAACATACCGTCCAGTAATCCCAGTTCCAATAAAACTATCAGTACCGATCTGATCCGCATTTTCGAATTTGTGCAGGGGAAAGACAGATGTTTTCGCGGGGCCCGCCCTTTCGGCGAGCCATACAGAACAAGAGTGTCTGGCAGACATGAAGTGTAGCGCCCCTATATTTTGGGATGCAAGGTTGGAGCACGGTGAATCAGATTTTACGCAACGGGGCAGAGGGCAGTACATTTATAGCTGTCAGCGATTACCTCAAAGCAGATACTGGTATCAAATTTTAGCATCTCCAATGGAGAAACAAGACTGCTCAGGCAACGATGCATCATCCCCATGTGCCTCCTCCACCTCGTCCAGCCTTCCTCTGCGCACTTAGTCTCCAATCATCCTCACCCTGGAACTTGTTGTGGAGCGGCTGGATCCTCTCCGCCTTCTTCCTCTTACTCAACCTATCCGTCGGCGCAACCTTGAAAAATGTCGGCGCCGCCTCCACAAGCCACTTCGGCTCGATCGCACTGCAAACATGCATGTACTCCTTAGTCGTCTCCACAAGCGAGTGGTATACCACATGCTCGCTAGGCTTGCCGAACAAGGCGGAGCTGGGGTGCAAGTACACGGGCGTGCCTTCAACGAGCGTCTTGTAGCCTTCTGCGGGGTCTTTGCGCGCAGAGTTACGGAAGAAGCCCGAGCACAGCGCCTGACGTACCTTGATCGTGTTGCGGCCGCAGGAGACGACGGAGTGCTTGTGGCGCGCCATGATCTGGAGGAGCTGATTTCGGACGTCCTTGACGCGCTGCATGTTTCGCGGGATGACGAAGTTCTCGTGACACCAGGGTGTGCTGAAGCCGCCTTGCTTCCAGCCATTGTACACGTTGAGTAGTGTGATGTGATCGCCGGAAGGATCATTAAATTTCTGCTTCTTCTGATCGGCCTGTTGCTGCTTGTCTCGAGGGCGGTGGAAGACGGACTGCGTGGCACTGATCATAGCAACGATGGTGAGAATCTCGTCCGAGCATTGGAGGTCAACACTCTTGATGAGCGCTTTAGATAATGTAGGGTCCATAGGGAAGTCGGCCATCTGGCGACCGAGACGGGTCAGCAGGCCTTCATCGTCAAGCGAGCCGAGTTGGTAGAGTTCTTCAAGAGCAGTTAACATGGTATTGGTAGGCGGTGGGTCCATGAAGTCGAAGTGCAAAAGATCGTTGATGCCCATGGCTTTGAGCATCAAGATGGTGTTGGACAGGTTCTGTCGCTGGATCTCAGGAATGGTGGTTGGCAGCATCTCGTTCTGGAAGGCAGCTTCGGTGTATAGACGGAAGCACTTTCCTGGGCCTGTCCTCCCGGCTCTTCCACTTCTCTGGCGGGCCTGAGCCTGCGAGATAGGTGTGATCTGCAGACGATCCATACCGAGCTTACCGTCATACGAACTCTGCTTGACGAAACCAGGGTCGACGACGTAGTAGATGCCATCGATGGTAAGACTGGTTTCGGCAATGTTGGTGGCGATAACACACTTGCGTGTCCCGTTTGGTGCAGGCTCGAAAATGCGCGATGCAACTTCCGAAGGCAGAGCTCCGTAGATAGGCAGTATCATCAGTTCCGGTACGTTCGGCCCAAGAGCTTTCATGCGTTCCGACAAGACTTCGCAGGATGAGTCAATTTCCTCCTTACCCGTCAAGAAGAGCAGGATATCTCCCGCGGGTTCTGTCAGGTGGATCTGCATAACAGTGACTAATGCAGCGTCAAGGTAGTCAGACTCAGGCTCTCGGCTGTACATGACTTCGACAGGGACTGATGTATGTTAGCAAGTTGTGACCGAGGGAATCGACAGATTGACTTACAAGTTCGACCCGGGATGGAGAAAATGGGACACTTGTAGAAGTATTCCGAGAACTTGTCGGCGTCGAGAGTAGCACTGGTGACTATGAGCTTCATATCTGGCCGTCGCTTGAGCGTCTTCTTCAGCAGCCCAAAAAGAACGTCAGTGGCAATGGTACGCTCGTGAGCCTCGTCCAACATGATGCAACTGTACTTGTTCAACATAGGATCCAGTAAGATCTCTCTTTGCAAGATACCATCTGTCATGTACTTGATGCGCGTGTCCGGTGACGTGTTGTCTTCGAATCGAATGGTGTAACCAACTTCGTTACCAAGCTTGCAGCCAACTTCCTCAGCAACACGCTTGGCAACACTCATGGCAGCTACTCGACGAGGTTGTGTGCATCCAATAACGAGCTCGTTCGCGTAACCCGCTTCTGCTAGATACTGAGTCATTTGTGTGGTCTTTCCAGATCCAGTGTCACCAACAACGATCAAGATCTGGTGTGCAGCTACAGCCTCGAGCAGCTGCTTGCGGAACTTGAACACTGGCAGCGACTCTCGTTGGTCCTTGATGCTCATATTCGTCCGCTTGCCGAAGGAAGCATCTTTGCTGTTGGTTGAAATCTTCTTCCATTCAGGCATAGCCTCTGTGGGCTGGTCTCGTCGTGTATTGCGCAGATCACTGGCGAATTGTCGTTGTTGGGCCATGGGATCGTTCCACTGGCTGCTGAGGTCGACATTGGCAGCTTCCTTCGCAGCTTTCTCCTGTGCTTCTTGTTGTCGTAGATCTCGACGCTCTTTGGCCAATGTGTCTCCGGACATGGCCGCTCGATTAAGCGAGCCGTCGGGTGCCTTGATGATTCGAATGGGCGACAATTCGAGTGACTGTTTGGTTTGGCCAGCCAGGAAAGGTGGCTCCTCCTCGCGAACCTCAATGTCGACATCTTCCTCTTCCTCGAAGCCTCCCTCGCCGGCGATGTGTGCGTTGTAGTCTTCGTCGATGTCTGGATAGTCTGACTTGGGAATAACACCTGATGCTATCAGTTGCTTGATCTCCCATCTTTCAGGTGAGGTCATCCGCTTGCGCATCCCGTTCTTGCGGCTGTTAAAGCCATCCTCGACGACCGGCACGTTGCCGTCCATCAGGCCTGGAATACCTCCCAGCGCTTGGGAGTTTGCGCCCGACCCAAAGGACTCGATTCGTCTTGACGGAGCCAGATCACGCCCAGACTGCTGGTCGACTTCCTTCATAGACAAGGACAACCTGCCGTTCTCCATCTTGATGACCTTGACCTTCACCTCCTGCCATCTCGAGAGAAGGTCAGACGGATGGTTGACGCGTCCCCCCTCTTGTATCTGCGAGACATGCACCAGTCCGTCCACCTTGCCCTTGACGCCCTGCAAGTTGACAAACGCGCCAAAGTCCTTGACACCCGTGACTTTTCCGTTATAGACCTTGAATAGCACAGGCTCGTCGTCCAGCTCAGGGGTCGGTGGTCGGCGGAACTCGTTGAGGTCTTCGTCGCGGTACTTCTTGCGGCTGCGTTGCTTGTCGTGCCGCTTGACGGTTCGCGTGCGCCCAAACTCGTCCTCGAACACCAGCTCCTCGTGCTCCTGCTGCCGCCGTCCACGGCTGCGACTGCGCGATCTCGATGGCGATTGGTTCTTACGCCTGTGCCTCTTGCTGTCTCTGTCGTCGTCGCTGCTGTACGGGCTCATACTGCGCTTGCGCGACCGCTCCTTGGGCTTCCCTGCGCCAGCGCCCTTCCCAGCCAGGCCCTCCAGCATAGCGAATGTGTCGTCGAGCGCATCCGGGTCCGGCGCATTGTTCGCAGGCGCATCTTCGTGGTCGCTGAAGTCCACCTCCTTGTCCGCGATAGCCAGGCCCTTGAAGACGCGTGTCTTGCGGTCGCGGCTATCGTCCTCGTCCTCGACTGCCTTGGGCCCATTTGCGCTCTTGTTCTTGTACTTCGGGTGCAGCGTCAGGATCAAGCGGTCGATGCTCTCCACCAAGCTCTGCGGGAACTCGGCGCCCATGGCCTCCAGCTGCTCCTTGAAGTCGGCAACGCCCTTCGCGCCGGCATGTTGGTCGATGACGAACTCAGCGAGCGTCTTGTCGGACACGCCCAAGTGGTTCTGGATCTCCGACGTGACTTTCGACACGAGCGACAGAAACTCGAGGTTCTCGAGGTCGTCCATTGTTGCGGTGGAAGCCCGGGTGGGCGCGATGTTGCTGCTCAAAAAGTTCTGGGAACGCGCGATGCGGCTGCGGCTCAAGCCAAGCAGTCGCCTCCCCGCAGGCATCAACCAGTCACGGGCGTTAGATCTCCGCAGACCACCACCACTCTCACCCACGCGCTGTGTGCACTCCAGTGGCCACCATACCCACTTCAGCCAGGCAGCAGTCAACTTGAGTCCCGCCATGTCTTCACGTGCTTCTCAGCGGTTCCGCCTCGTCACCTCGCTCCTCGTCCTGGGCATCGGCAACTACGAGCTGTGGCGAGTCCACAAGGGCATCCATCCTTACTGGACACCACGCTTGGAAGAGGCAGGCATAGTGAGGCAGCGCAATAAGCTGGCAGAAGATGGCAGCATCAAGCCAGAGGCAGTCGCTGCGGAGAAGCCTGCGCCCAAGGCTTGGATCAAATGGACCGACCTGAATGGCGTCCCAATCCCTACCCTCGAAGCCAGCGTCCGGCCAACGCGGAAAGATTGAGGGCTGACAGTGCTCCATTGAGCAGTCGCCTGCGACCGTCCGGTGTTACGTCCAGACTACAGAGGATAACACACTGTGGACTGCACCATAAAGACGACGCTGGGTATCCCACGAGCCGAATACATACAACAGCATTGGGCGACGTTCTGGGGGATGTCAGATCACGCCTTGAGTAGACCATTGCCCCTGGAAATATCTATACACACATTGAAGGGACCCTGTCAGTCATCACCAGCTCACCTGGTTGAACGGCGTTCGGGTGCCGAACTTTCACATGAGAACGTCATTACCAACATTCGAGCAATAATCCCCGACTAGGCTGAGGCCCAGCACATGGGGACCCCGAAAGCAGTCAAAGGCGTTGTGGCAGCGCGCGCATGGCGGTTCACTGCGTAAGATGTTGAGAACTGGGCGAGAGCGACAGCTATCGAAGACACCCGATCCTGCCCACCCCGAACACTGACTGGAGCGATCTAATCTGATCGAAGGATTCTAGATTTGTGCTCTTCAGATTACGAAACGATTTTGGTGGTGATCCTTGCGTTGTCTTATGCCTGAAGACGAGCGAAGGCGTGATGTCCCCAGAAGATGGTGCAATACGCCGCACTTTACCCAAACGAGTCTTAGCGCAGCCACGCCAGTCAACTCCAGCACTAAACACTTGGGGCGTTACACGATCTCAGATCATGGGCAGGACCGACCTGCCATTTTCGAAATCGTGTGTCAGTGGAGGAGGCTGTCGCAAGCATTGAGACATGAGTGTGGAGATAAGAGCATGAGACAGGGGCTCCCTTGACTCGAGGCGAAGCTGCGCAAGCTGCTCACGAGTACTCTGGACACGACAGCCTCCAAGTCCAGGAACACTCGTCTAAGCCTGACGGTTGCCGTCACCACGCGACATGGCAATCGACATGGTGCTTCCCCGGATTCACCTCTGCGCACAGAGCTGATGCGGCTGCAGTTCCAAATTGAAATCACCCGGCGGTCAGAAATGTGGAGAAATTGGCCGGACCGCATGGGGCAGGAGTCGTGATTGCGAGCGATGGCGCAATCGACCTTGTAAGCGTCTTGACAGGAGTCTACGTACTACCCAAAGTGTATACCTATAAGTACTATGACCGCAATTGTCCACTTTCCCGTCTTTATCAAGCCTTCGTAACGCCAGTAAATCGTCTTCTCCTGTAAAGACCACTTCATTGAACTTCTCGACTCGTCACATCTGTTCAATCCTTGAAGTCACTTCTCGAGAAAGAAACTCTTGCCCAACCACAACGACCGGGTACCTTGCATAGAGCATCACCACCAATCAACGCGCATACTCCTCCACCACCATCACCTCAGACGAAATGGCACCTGGGCTCATAGACACAGCCTTCCAGACAAGTGAGGCGTCGCCTATAACAGGTTTCAGACAAACTGTCAAACCTACCAACGCACACAACTATGTCCCCGGACGCACAACAGTATCACAGCATGATGACACATACGAGTTCGAGCATCTTCGACCGCGATTTCCCAACATCACATGGCCTGCCCTTGAGGAGCATGCTTATGTAGATAAGGGTACGCTTGGCGATGTCAACTTCAAGAATCTTCTGTCATCCGCCACAGAGGTCTTCGACTACAACCCAAAGATTGGTACTGAGATCCACGGCGTGGATCTAGCCAACCTCACGGATCCGCAGAAGAATGATCTTGCAAGACTGATTGCCACAAGAGGCGTAGTCTTCTTCCGCGCCCAGAAGAACTTCGGCATCGAGGAGCAGCGCGCGCTTGGACAGTACTTCGGCCAGCTCCACAAGCACGCAACCACTGCTGTCCCACGCCAGGACGGCCTTGAGGATGTTCACGTCGTATATACCGGCGAAGGCTCGCCCGATCTTCGATCCCTGTTCTCTCCCACCTTCCTCTGGCACTCAGATGTAAGTCCACCCTGTGTCCCTTGCGTTACCTTGGCTAAATTCTCAAGGTCACATATGAGATCCAACCACCCTCATACACATCGCTGAAAGTCCTCACCGGGCCACCTCGCGGCGGTGGTGGCGATACCCTCTGGTCTTCCCAGTACGCCGCGTACGATATGCTCTCGCCTTACATGCAGAAGTACCTCGAGTCCCTGACAGCCCTACACTCCGCCGATCTTCAAGCTCAAGGCACACGCGACCTCGGGCGCACTGTGCGTAGAGAGCCAGTGACTACAGAGCATCCCTTGGTCCGCACTCATCCTGTCACAGGTAAGGCATAGTTCTAAAAGCGTAGAAGTCAACCGCTAATGGACACTAGGTTGGAAGAGTATCTTCTTCAACCCTGGCTTCGTCACCAAAATCGTCGGCGTCCCCAAGACGGAGTCTGATCACATCATCGCTCTGCTTAATGAGATTGTCGCCACTTCTCCAGAATTTCATGCTCGCTTCCAGTGGCAGGCAGGCGATGTTGCGTTCTGGGACAATCGCATCACGAATCACAGCGCGACATATGGATTCGCTCCGCACCGGAGACATGCCGTGCGAGTGTGCAACCAGGCGGAGCGACCGTACCTTGACCCGAAGGGCAAGAGTCAGGAGGAGGATCTGAGTGAGCGTTACGGCATTCCAAAGGCGAACAAGGACGGCTCGGGTGTCGTGAATTACAACGACTAAGCACTTCCGCACAAGGTCAAAGATCGAACGGGGTGTGGACTCTTCTACTTGTAGCGTTTTAGCGAGCTCATTTGCCTCTGGACTTTCTGAGGCGTCGGCATAGCAAGAATTCATGAATAATGCATACACATCAAACATAAGCAGTCCAGGATGCGTGGCCCTTTCTGTGGAGTTGGCATGAACGTGCGGGCTGGCTCACTATACACAGCTGTGGAAATCCCTTATTTCTATTCAAAAAGGTCAAAGCCGCAGTGTGTGCGCTCCGCAAATCGATGCTAATACTACCAGTTAATACGAGCTCCTTACATGTAGCTATTTGCTAACAGCTGTTAGCATTACTCTATAGATTAGTGCTGTAATTCTTTAAAAGAGCTAACGCAGGTGTAGGGCGAGCAGGACAGCAGACTAAGCGGGACACTTTTCCTAAGACTACACTAAAACTCCCTGTTGAGGTCGTACGTGGGACGGAATCCACTAATACGGGTTCTGTTGGTTGCCGAGGATGAGTGCTGGTTCTGGAACAGTAGGGTAAGTTTATCGGACAAGTCTAATATACAACTTAGGGTTAGTTTAATAACAGGCAACAGGATTAACTAGCTATAGTATTAAGGGTTATAAAATTCTAAGGAGTAACTTAATTAACAAAGTTAAACATAAACTATAAGGGTTGTGTTCCTATGTGTTATATACTAAGAAGATATGCAGGATGCTAAGTATTACAGGGTCTACTAGTTACACTAATTACTAATTATACTAAGCACTAATCCTATAAATTATTGCTAAGACTTGTCTGCTTAGAATTATGTAACATACCCTTAATTAGTAAGGGCTATGTCCTGTCCTATTCTTCCTGCATGTCATTACCCCTATTAGTAATTCTTACTGTGCTGCACTAGGGTGTAATTCTCGTCGTGACCCTTCGTGTTCTGAGGATCGCAACAGGTTGTTCTTAAGCCTCTGCAGGTTACACTGTCTATAAATAGTGAAATGTCTAGCTAGTAGTCTTTAAGTATCTTTATTATAGCCCTTTAGAACACTGCAACAGAATTTGTTGCGCCTTATACGAAAGTGCACAATTAGAGTAGCCTATTAGGGATTATTATAGTAGTAATATCCCTACTATTCTTATAGAGGGAGATTTAATTATATCCTAAGAAGAAGTCTATTGAGATAGACATCTTACTACCTCCAAATTATGTAGAGAATCTATGTATGGTAGGAAACGTCCCTCTATCTTAAAAGGTTATCCTATTTATATGCTGCATATTATTAATAAACTTTAGCTGACTATCCCTCTTACTGACTAAGTGCTATAGATTCTAGTATTAACTATTACAGTGTTCTAGGTCCCTTGTGCTACCTAGTCCTAAGATATCTTAATAGGTTCTTCCTTCTAGCTCTTAGCTACTAAAAATATTTAAACCTGCTATGCCTTATAGGGAACTATTCTTATTTTATGTAGAGCTACCTGCTTCTAAATGTAGCTAGCTTTAGTAGATATTGTAATAGATAGGCGCCTTGCCTTCGATACCTATACTACGAGGTCTCTCTATTTTCACCAAAAGGTAAGCACAAGAATTCTAAAGCTAGAGTTCCTTGCGTAGTATAATATATATAGCACATGTTGCTTAGTGCACGTAACTAGGCTGTTACAAATATGAATGCTCTAGTAGCTTCTCTATTAAGGATCATCTCTCTTAATAGGTAGATCTCTTGCTAGTACAGATAAGTTCCTGTCAAAAAGTGGTAGTGTAGAAGGTAGCTGAGATTAATTGCTTAACTTATTTGTATCGTCTGAAAACTCCAATATACACAACTAATTCGGATAACGTACTTTGGGGGCGAGTGGATCACTAGGGCGAGTGGATCACTTTTGCCAAGACCCCACTAAAACACCACCACTACCCTAATGCAACCACAACAACACCAGTCTAACGCGTTAAAAGAGCGTTAGATACAGCTTGTGCTTTAAGCTCTTAAACAAGACGCGAGTCTTTCCTAGCGACGCGCTGCAGCTATCTACAGTGTCCCCTAAAGTACACTAAGCCAACGACGCGCTGGACACCCTTCACGCATTGATACTATGGCTAACTCATGGAACCTGACCAATGCTGAGGAGCAGGTTATTATTACGCACATACTTGACCTAGCTGCGTAAGGAGAGTCCCCCTAGCTTGCAGCTGTGACTAATATAGCTAATTCCCTGCGCAAAGAGCGTAGTTTGGCCCCTGTTAGCCCATAATAGGCTAGTACGTTCGTTTCGCGTTAGGAGGAGCTTAAGATAGTCTTTAATCGCAAGTACAACTACAAGCAAGCCCTTTGCAAGGATCTAAAGGTTATACAGGACTAGTTTAGCCTTATAGCTAACGTTAAAGCTAAGTATAGCATCCTAGACAATAACACGTACAACTTCGACAAGACAGGCTTTATAATAGGCCAGATAAGCAGCAGGGTAGTTATTATAGATGCAGAGAAGTTAGGACAAGCAAAATAGATTTAGCCAGGCAACTAGGAGTAGGTAACAGCCATCTTGGGCATTAATGCCTCTAGATAGCCTATTACGCCCTACATCATCTTCAAAGCCCGCCACCACTAGTCTAACTAGTACAAGGACAATACCCTGCCTTAAGACTAGGTAATCAGCATCTCTGAAAACAGCTAGACTACTAACAAGCTTAGTTTTAACTAGTTAAAGCACTTTAACAGGCATACAAAGACGCGCACTGTTGGCACCTACTGTTTACTAATTATCAACAGTCACAAGAGCCACAACTCTGCAGAATTCCAGCAATACTGCGAGGATTAGACAATTATAAGCCTATGCATGCCTGCACACTTATTGCACCTCCTGCAGCCACTTAACGTAGGTTGTTTTGGCCCTCTAAAGAAGGCGTATAGGGATAAGGATAATAAGCTTATCTGCAACTAGATTACCTACGTTATAAAGCAGGAGTTCCTGCTATACTTTAAAGCAGCTTATAAGAAAAATACTACTACTAGTAATATCTAAGGAGAGTTCTAAGGGGCTAGATTAGTCCCCTTTAACCTAGAATAGGTTATATTAACCCTTAATGTAAAGCTGCGCACTCTATTACTACTACTCCCTATAAATAATAAGCCCTAGCAGTTATAAACCCTAAGCAATACCCTAGAATTTAAGTTATAATTAACTCTAATTTAAGATAAGTATAAGAGGGAATAGGGCAGCTTACTAAATTCTGTTCTAAGCGCACTTAAGCACTACGTAAAGGGGGGGGGGGCAATTCTATTGCATAAGCTAGCTTTAGCGTAATAGGAGAACGCTAAACTTTAAGCAGCCCTAGCAGCTGCTATAGAATATAAATTGCGCAAAAGGAAGCGAATTTAAGAGAGAGGGTCCCTCCTAGTTAAGGAAGGCTAGCAGCTAGCAGCTCTAGCAGAGTTTAGGGCGCGTTATAATAGAAAGAAGGGGAAGAAGCAGGTGCGAGCTAAAGGAGGTGAACTATCCTAGTAACGCTGTAGACGGTGCGGAGAGGGTGGGCCTAATGCGCAAATGTGCAAGAAAGAAGTAGAAGTAGTCTCTAAGTAATATTATAACTTGTTTTTATCCTGTGCAGGGCCATGGTGTGGTGTTTTGGGCCATAATGGGGTGAGTTTTGGTGGGGTCTTGGCAAAAGTGATCCGCTCGCCCTAGTGATCCGCTCGCCCTAGTGATCCACTCGCCCTAGTGATCCACTCGCCCTCAAAGTACGTTATAACTTATCCGTTCGGTAACTAGGTGTCTGTTCAGAAAGTAAGTATCTGTTTAGAACCCTGATATTGAAAGGCTCTCTAAAACACACCAGTGTTTTAGAACTATTTCCATTGTACAAGCCTTATTTCATACTATCAAATACTGTTTCTAAGCTTTATTGTAAGACGTTTACTATCTTAAACTCTAAAGTGCTTAGTTTGCCTGATTGTGACAAGTCTGCTGAAAACTCAAAGTTACACAAATTAATTACAGGCTAGGCTTAGGTACCCTAAGCTAGACTAAGGTGTACTCGTATGTAATAGCTCTGTATTGAAAATTTAAAGTGTGATTTATTAGGTCAAACACAAGATTATATGAAGTTTAGCTGTTTTCTGTGTGCACCTCTTGTTTTCGAAGCCTGTCTTAGACTCTAGCTTACTCGGCTATTGTAATAGACCTTAGAAACCGCTTACATAGCTTTATTACAGAGTGTAGCTTCTACTGGAGTGTTTTTATTAGGTTTTAGATGTTTTTTTGCAATCTTATTAATTGTAGGTTTTCTAGTTACTACTCTATAAAACTTAGCGGTTTTTACAGTTCCTATACTTTACTTGTTCTATTGCTCCCATGTTGAACTTATTTCTCTTAGAACAACGGCACCCTATTTTAAAAAGGGAGAATCATATAGGCCTATATCTAGTAGCTATAGGCTTTATATAAGCAGTTATCTCTCTATAGCTTCTCTTTTCTACTCCTCTCTACCTAGGTTGCCTATAGTAGATGGATGTAGATTATCTGCTAGGTCGACTTTGACTTCTACTCTCTTACGTATTGTGCTAACCTCTTTTAACGCTTTAGATGTTGCAACAGCAACTTCGTCTAATAAATTGGTTTAGTAGCAGTTACTGCTATTAGCTATCTATTCTAGACAAGCACTATTATTACTTATATAGGGATAGGGTATTTGTGTAGAGTGCCTATCTATTAATAGCAGTGCAAGGAAGTAGCTAACTTCTGTAACGACGCAGGATGATAGAGGGCTCCGAAACGTGTGGGAATCCGCTACAAGGTGTATGGGAGCACTAGGACTAGGATACAGGAGATTTCTCTATTCCTATAGGTCTTGTATAAAGGATACTTAAAAGCTGTTAGTCTACCTTGCTACCTATGCTGCCTTTATACTATCTAATAGTCTAGGGTTAAGATAGGGGCTTGTAAGTAACTAGGATCTAGCTAGGGTCTAAGTTAGATAGGTATTAGACCTTAGCTTAGATCTAAGTTCTAAGCTAGTTATTACATTACCCCCCTTCTTATAGGCAGGTTGTCCTAACCTATATATATAAGAGCGGCTTATTACCCTATTATAAGCTCTTTCTATTAAGTAATTCCTTGCTAGCTCTCTAGTTAATATTAATAGCTTCCTAGTAATATTTACCTTTTATTATTCCCTGCACCTTGTCTTTGTTAGATGCTATTTAGAAGGTAGACGAGATGAGCTATAAAGGTAAAGAACAGTAATAACAAAGTTATAGTTACTATAGTATTTAGTCTTAGCAGCGTCTAGCATAATAACAAGCTCTTGCCGCTTCACCTCTTCTTCTTTAGCAGAATAACAACAATGCTAGTTCCTGTTCTACCTAGCGCTCTTTCCTAGGCCTACTAGGTCATTTGTTTACAGGCGGTGCGCGCTATCGCGCAGTAATAGTAGTTAAGGAGGGAGGAGTTTATGTTTGCTTTAGCGTTGTCTTTAAAGTACAAGTATTGCACTAAGCAGGCAGAAAAGTGTTGCTGTGTGCTAGTATATGCTAGAATAGAGTATAATGCTTTTTAGGTCGCATTTATTGCGTAGGAGGAGGCAGAGGTAGAGGAGGGGTTAGGAGAGAGAGAGAAGGAGGCGGCAGAGGCAGTGCTGAGGTGCACAGAGGAGGAGCTATATTAAATAGCTTAAGACCTTACTTAGCTTATATAAGTAGGCTCTACACAGCTAAAGGGGTTAACTGCTGCTAATATACTGCTTTACTAGCATCTTGCGCTACCTAACTAGGGCACTTTAGCTGCTATTTAGTCCCTTATTAAGGTTATTACTAAACTTAAAGGCAAGGTAGAAGCCCTAAGGCAGGCAGTAGTATCCCTGCAGGGCAGAGGAGTTTCTAGAGCTGCAGAGGGCAGCAGTAAGTTAGGGCAGTCTGCCTAGGGTTAGGCTGCCTCTAGGAAGAATAAGGGGAAGGGTTATGCTAGTTCTAAGCCTGTAGAGGACCTAGGGTTAACTAGTGGGGATTTAGACCTTAACTTGTTGTTGTCTGACCTTGCTAATGACACTGCTATAGTAGACGCGGCATGAGTGATCTGTTTTAGCGGTGGGTCTATATGGTAGTTTTCTTTGTTTAGGCGTTTGTGAGGTCTGTTCTAGTTAAAACTAGCAGACTAGTACTATAGATTTTCTTTGTCTTTAACTAATTAATCCTATAACCCTACTATTTCTGATTATCTTCCTACGCTTGCAACTAGTGAGGTAACTCCTGTGGCAGACCTGGATGTTTTAGATACTTGTTGTAGTAGGCTTGTAGTTTATAAGGAGCTCCCTTAAAATTTGCTGCAGGATACTATATAGGATTAGGGTTATGTCTAACCTAGCTTATATGGTATATAAGCTTACCATATACTAGCTTGCTAGCAAGGATTTCTTAAACCTCCTATTCTTCTACCCTATTAACTAGGATACTAATAGGCTTAGGGTGTTCCTAGCCTAGCAGCAGGTTAGCTAGGTCCTAGTATAGTACGTCTAGAGCAAACATATTATAGATGTGTAAGCCTAACGTGTTTCACAAGCGAGTCGCCCACCCCAATTTACTAGTAAATTCACAGTTTTTGCATCTCTTTATCTCTTACAATACCTAGTAGAATTATATAAAAATCAAAACTTAAGGCTTTTAGAATGTAATCTAATTGTCCTTAGAATCCTAGGTATCTAGCTTACGTAATTCATATAGCTGTCTAACAGACCTCTGTTTACAGTAAGCTAGAATACTAGATCTCTATAACTAGACAAGCAGATCCTAAGGTCTTTTGTTAAATTCAAGACCTTACCTATCTTATTACATCCTAGAATTATAGAAGTTTATTAAGCAGATTCAAACCTACTTTACAGGGGCTAAGTAGGCCTTTATAAGGCTAGCTTTATAGTTTCATAGCTTATATAATATTACTCTAACACTTATGCAACTTTAATAGATCTTGTAAGATATCTTTAAATACTAATATTTCTAGTTCTAAGTTATAGGCTCTAGAGATGATAGAGATATTAGAGGAAGAGCTGTTTCTTGGCAAAAGTGGGCGACTCGCTTGGGTGGGCGACTCGCTTGTGAAACACGTTATAGGTAACTTTAACCTATAAGAGTAGCTAACTTGCTTAGTAACTTTAAAGGGACCTTCCTATAAGTTAGATAGCTTTTAACTAGGCCTATTACTAGTAAGATTCTTTATTAATAGGTAAACTTTATTACTAATAGTCTAATTCATAGGGCTGTAGTGCTAGTTAACGTTTGTTTGCATGTGCTGTTAGGCCTTCTCTATGTTCTCCTTTGCAACCTGCTAGGCCTTGTGCATGTAAGTAGCAAGGGCAAGTGTATCTTAGTAATTAAGATAAATAAGGGGTTTTAGGTCTGTCCTAGAAGGGGTCTAGTGCTAACTCTGCCTGGGCTCACTGCTGTAGATTACCTAGTATAGGCTTATACCAATGGCGGAGTAAGGTAAGGTTAGCTGTGCACAATCCATAATTAGTAGTAGTTCAGACTAGTTATCCTAGTAGTACGTAACAAATGGGCAGAGACGCTAATTAATGTACTTATTTATAATCTCTGTTTAACTATTAGTCTCCTTGTAATATGCTGTAGATAGCTTAACTTATACGCCTATAATCCTACAGAATTTGGACTAGAAACTAGAAACAAATTAGGGACCTTAGTTAGAGACAATAGACTCTAGGGTATGTCTAAAATAATACACCTATTAGATAAATAACTTAGCTATGCCTCTTACTATAATAGTCTTATAGCAAAGTATTACAATTACCTGTTTAGTTAATTAGTTAATAATAATAAGGATCTAATTATACCTAGCCTTGTCTTTAGGGAAGTCTTTAAAATCTATGCACAGATGCTGTATTAGTTATTATAGAATAGGTAATAGATGTAAATACCCCTTAATTTAGGACTGTTAGGGGTGTCCTTAATAACACAGGATATAGTTCCGCACATACCTCTCACAGCTAGCCCCTATACCTCTCTAATAGTACTGCTGAGATACTAGCTAGTATATTTTCTTAGCGCTGAGGTGGGCTGTGGATGGCTGATCATGGGCCTTGCGTATAAGGCGGGTGCGTAGTGCAGGGTCTAGGGCCACGCATAATTGATCCTTGTATAACAGTAGTCTGTTCTGGTTCTAATAGTCTGCTAGAAGGGTAGCTCTCTTATCTTTAAACGCACGGCAATTGGCTTATAATAACACATTAATGAGCTCTAGTAAGTCTAGTTATATAGTTAGTTAGAAGGTGCGTATTGCAGCTAAAGCTAAACCTTCTATATATGCCTAGGCTAACTTAGCGTTAATTTAGCTGTGTAACTGTTAGGGACCTAAAAGTATATAGGAATAATTATCTGCTTAAGCTGCCTTAAGATTTTTAAGGTCTTGTTCTTAATAACTAAGAATATCTATTTACTTATTAAGCTTGCCTAGTGTGTACTTAATCTTAAAGTTAGATAAAGCAAGGACCTCTGCCTGATAGGCTTAATAAGCGTTTAATACCTTAGTAGTTATAAAGTACTCTAGCAAGCAGTAGTTAGAGTACACTTAGACCTAATTCTTAATAGAGGTTAGCTTAGCGCGCTACTTTTTAAAGGCTTGTAGAATGGCAAATAGTTCCTTGTCATAGATCTCCTAGTTAAGCTTAGCTCTAGTAAGCACATAGCTATAGAACGCTATAGGATACTATTGCTTATTAGGATGTTATTTTAATAACACACTAGCAAGTACCCTGTCTAAAGCGTTAGTCTCTAGCTTAGTATCATACTTAGGGTTAAAGTAGCATAGACTTAGGATCCTTAATAAGCTTTCCTTTATTTAGTTAAAATTAGTTTAGTATTCCTTAGTCTATTTAAATAGGTTTACTGGGCTTTATAGGGCAATTAATAGCTTTGCTACCTATAAGAACTTAGGTATAAATTAGCAATAGAATTCTATAAAGCCTAAGAACAACTTAATACCCATTACTATAGTAGGTAGTAACTAAGCATAGAGTATAGATACCTTATTAGAGTAAACTTTAATACCTTTGTTAGTAAGCACATATCCTAAGTACTTAGTATAGGTTATATAGAATTCGCTTTTCTTAATGTTAACCTAGAGTCCTGCTGTTTAGAGTCTTTCTAGCACTATCTTAACGTGCTTCTTGTAGGACACTGCGTCCTTGGAGTAGATTAGGATGTTGTCTAAGTAGGTGACGCAAAAATTGTTAAGATAGTTAATTAATATGTTGTTTATATATTATTAATAAGTTGCAGGGCTATTGCACAATCTAAAGGGTAACACCTTGCACTTATATGTGCTATATTAGGTATAAAATGTAGTATACTCCTTAGAAGTTAAAGGCAGATTAGATATTAAACTTAGTAAAGATCTTAGCCTTAGAAGGACAGGCTAATAACTTGTCTATATAGGGAATTAGATACAAAACCTTATAGGTAAGGTTATTAAGCTTTTAATAATCTACACAGAGTTGTAGACTTCTATTTAGCTTATATACGCAAAGAATAGGAGAGGTAAACGGGCTCTAGCTATGTTTAGTCTAGCTATAACATAACTAGTCCTATACAAACTTCTTAATTACTTCTAGTTCCTCTAGGTTAGACTTATATAGCAGAGAGTATAAATTAGGCAAAGGTTCTTTAAGAATAATCTTATAGTTATATAGGCAGTATTCTAGAAGACTCTTAGCCTTGCGCTTGCTAAAAATATCTGCATTTTTCTTATATCTTGCAGGCAGCTGTTCCTTTAATAACTGCGCGTTCTTAGGGTCATCTGCTTTATAAACCTCTTCTAGGACTTAGTTAATTTTATAACGTACACAACGGGCGAGCGGGCCACTTTTGCCAAGACTACACCAAAACTCACCCTATTATGGCCTAAAACACCACAGATTAGCGCTGCATAAGGCAGAACAAGCTATAATATTACTTAGAGACCTATTCTTCTTTATTCTTGCACATTTAAGCATTATACCTGCCCTCTCTGCACTATCTATAGCGTTATTAGGAGGGTTTACCTCCTTTAGCGCATACCTGCTTCTTCCCCCTCTTTCTATTACTACGCGCCCTAAACTCCTTTAGAGCAGTTAAATACTAGCCCTCTTTAACTACAAGGCTTCCCTTAGCTTAAATATACTTTCTTTTATGCAATTTGCATTATATAGTAGCCTTAGCAGCTGCTTTAAGCTCACAGATTTGTTTTTATGCAAGCGCAAGCTTATGCAACAGGATAGCTCCCCCCTTTGCGTAGTGCTTAATTGCGCTTAGAACAGAATTTAGTGAGCTACCCTACTCTTTTATATACTTGTCTTAAATTAGGGTTAATTGCGACTTAAATTCTAGAGTATTGCTTGGGGTTTGCGACTGCTAGGACTTGTTGTGTGTGGAGAGTAATGGTAATAGGGTGCGCAGCTTTATATTAAGGGTTAATATAACCTGTTCTAGGTTAAACAGGACTAATCTAGCCCCTTAGAACCCTCCCTGGATGTTGCTAGGGGTTATGGCTTTTTTCTAAGCTACTTTAAAGCATAGCAGGAACTCCTGCTTTATAATATAGTTAATCTAGTTGCGCATAAGCTTGTTGACCTTATCCCTGTACGCCTTCTTTAGAGGGCTAAAACAACCCACGTTAAGTGGCTGCAGGAGGTGCAATGAGTGCAAAGGCATACATAGGCTTATAATCTTCTGATCCTTGCAGTATTGCTGGAATTCTGCAGAGTTGTGGCTCTTGTAACCATTAATAATTAGCAAACAGTAGGTGCCAACAGTGCGCGTCTTTATATGCCTGTTAAAGTGCTTTAACTAGTCAAAACCAAGCTTGTTAGTAGTCTAGCCATTTTCAGAGATACTAATAACCCAGTCTTAAGGCAGGGTATCATCCTTGTACTAGTTTAATAGGTATTAGCAGGCTTTGAAGATAATATAGGCTAGAATAGCCCATCCTGTGGCATTAACGCCCTTAATAACTATTACCCACTCCCAGTTGCTAGGCTAGACCTGCTTTGCTTGTCCTAGCTTCTCTACATCTATAACAACTACTCTACTACTTATCTAGCCTATTATAAAGCCTGTCTTGTTAAAGTTATACATATTATTGTCTAAGATGCTATACTTAGCTTTAACGTTAGATACAAGGGTAAACTAGCCCTATATGACCTTAGGGTCCTTACAAAGGGCTTGCTTATAGTTATACTTACAATTAAAAACTATTTTAAGCTCCTCCTAACGCAAAACAAACATGCTAGCCTAGTTTATGCTAACAGGAGCTAAACCACGCTCTTTTTGCAAAGAATTAGCTATATTAGCTACAGCTACAAGCTAGAGGGACTCTCCTCACATAACTAGCTCAAGTATATATGTAACAACTACCTACTCCTTAGCAGCAGTTAGATTTCATGAGTTAGGCATAGTATTAACACATAAAGGCCGTCTAGCGTATTATTCCTATAGCATAGTTCTTGCAACGCTGTAGATAGCTGCAGCGCGTTGCACTAAGAGTTTCGCGTCTTATTCAAGAGCTTAAAGCACAAGCTGTATTTAACATTCTTTTAACGCATTAAATTAGGGCAGATAGGGAGGCATTAGTGTAGGATTAGAGTTTTAGTGTAGTCTTGGCAAAAGTGGCCCGCTCGCCCGTGTGGCCCGCTCGCCCGTGTGGCCCGCTCGCCCGTGTGGCCCGCTCGCCCGTGTGGCCCGCTCGCCCGTTGTGTACGTTAGTGCTAAAGGGAAGGCTATTTTACCTTTTATTGTTATCTACTAAAGGGAAGGCTATTTTACCTTTTATTGTTATCTAGGACTATAACTGCCTCTTAAACTAGTATAGAGAAGAAGATCTACCCTAGGACTAGGTTATTAGAGTCTCTAAGAACAGCTAGACTAGCAATAAGCTTAGTTATAACTAGTTAAAGCACTTGAACGCTCATACAAACACGCATACTGTTAGTAGCTACCGTCTGCTAGTTATTAATAGCCATAAGAGCCACAATTCGCTAGATTTCTAGCAATACTGCAGAGATAACAAGATTATTACTGTATATATGCCTCTACACTCGTCGCACCTCCTGCAGCTACTTAATATAGGCTGTTTTGCCCCTCCTAAGAAGGCGTACAGGCGCTAAGCTAAGAATCTTTTGCGCAACTAGATCAACTATATTATAAAGCTTAAGTTCCTGCTATGCTTTTAAGCAGCCTAAAATACTGTGTTTACCTCTAGCTATATCTAAGGAGGGTTCTAAGGCGCTAGACTAGTCTCTTTTAATATAGAATAGGTTATATACAGCCCTAATATAAAGCTATGCACTCTATTACTATAACTCTATATTAATAATAAGCCCTAGCAATTATAAACCCTAAGTAATACCCTAGAATTTAAGTTGTAATTAAGTCTAATTTAAGAAAAGTATAAGTAGTAGTAGGGTAGCTTACTAAATTTTACTACTAGCGCTCTTAAGCGCTATATAAAGGGGATAGTAATTATTGCATATGAGCTTATGTTAGCGTAATAGAAGATAACTAAGCTTTAAGCAGCTAATAAGGCTGCTACGCAATATAGATTATACAAAAGAAAGTAAATTTAGTTAAAAGGGACTATAATAGTCAAGGAGGGCTAGTAATTAATAGCTCTAAGGGAGTTTAGGGCGCGTAGTAATAGTAAGAAGCTAAAGAAGCAGGTGCGCGCTAAAGGGGGTAAGCCCTCCTAACAATGCTATAGACAGTATAGAGAGAGTAGGCATATTGCGCAAATATATAAGAATAAAGCAGAAGAGGTCTCTAAGTGATATTATAGCTTGTTTTACCTTATGCAGCGTTAAGTTGTAGTGTTCTAGGCTATAATGGGGTAGGTTTCGGTGGGATCTTGGCAAAAGTAATTCTCTCGCCCGTTGATTCTTTCGCTTGTGATGTACGTTGGATTAATATAGAAGCAATGGCTAAAAATAGTCTGTGGGACCAGGACCAAGTCTTTGAATGCATCGCTAGTATTGTTACTATAGCGATGTCTCTTGTGGCGAGACAGACTTACTTACACAACGGATCTGTTAAAGGTGCTCTATGAAGTTATGTTCGCGTCGCAACTGCCGCAGTAATGGCTTCATTCATTTAAAAACAGGTAGGAGAAGATGAGCTCCGAGGACTCTATTGTTTGCAGAACGGGTTATGCTATAGGTTCGGTTGGCTAACACAGATGCCAGGCCTGCCTCGTCTGCTAAGTTGCACGGGTGTATCCTTTGGCCCCCGCATGGGTTTTCGCACGCTGCTCCGCAATCGTGTAGAAGATAGATCCGTCGAAGACACCGCTTACCTCCTCCTTCGTCATGACTCCGTCTTCAGGCCAGAGCAGGATGTACATTGCAATCCCTTTACGTTGTCAGTGGATACGCTTTCTGCGTGCATTCTTTTGGGGGCTTACATTCGAGTCCTCCTGCGAACCAGCCAAAAACGTCGAGTCCACAACGCTGATTTCTCCACACGTTATATGTACTCCACATTGTCAAATAGTCTTTTCCTTGCGCGTACTTCTGGAAGATAGACTCAAACCGCCGCTCGTCCAACTCGCCATCCATGTCGTAAGTGCCGGTGCTACTGCCGTGCCTGTTCGAGTTGATATTATTCAGATTGATGGCGAAGAGCGGGTGCGGTATGTAACTCGTTTGAGTATTGTAGGACGCGCATATCGCCATTGTGACAGCAGCCCACAAACAGAGTGTGAAGTGGAAGCCAAGTCTTCTGAAACCTCTGTAGATATCCCATGGATAGATGAGGCCATCACCGTCAGTGTCCCAGAAGTCGCAATGTCGTTGAAGCGCAGTGCGGGTATTGCTCCTTGAAATCTTGATGCCCATGCCGTTCTTCGATTCAGCCAGCTCATGAGGTTTGAGTCTGTGCTGACCCAACATCATGCTGTACGATTTGGATGATTCGTATCGCGACATCGGCCATTGTGCTTCGTTAATCACCGCATCGACACCGGCTAGATCACCGACGCCAGCAATCCATTGCGGGTACTGAAGCTGGTCTTCGCCAACTAATGTCAAGTTCGAAGGCGATTCTGAAATCCTGCGCAAGTCGAGTTTCCTGACGTCTCCTTCTTGCCCAGCGCTGTCTACCTCCGCGGCCCCGTCTGAGAGTGCACTGACTGCCGAATTGTTGCCCTTCAAGTCGAAAGAAATCCTGAAGTGTGAGAGCAGATTGATGTAGATCGTCATTGTACGTCGGAAGCTGACTGCGAGGAGTGAGGGTGCAAACTCGTGAGATTCTTGCATCCTGCCTGTATGTACCAGTCTCACTTCGCCAACGCAAGGTCCTCCACCAATTACAGCTTCCTGACGTAGGTCTTGGCGGCCCGTTCGGGAAACAGCATCGCATACCTTGTTTCACATGCTTATCCGCGTGAGCCTCATTTCCCTTTCAGCATGGGGCTAACCACAGACTGCTGCGCATAGTGACGTGTTGTGTTGTGGACCGATGCTGTCTTCGAAGAGCGCCCATTAGATCAAGGACTACAGATAGCTCCCGTCCCGTGCTTCGTTTGAATACTCAGACATGATACCCACTTGTTGAGAGCAATTAAACATGCGCATGTGGTATCTTTTAAATCGCCTTGTCGTACTGGTACATACTCGAGAGCAGGTCTGCTAGGAAGACATCGTATCAGAGCTTCTTTGATGTCCATGTGGTAGTTCGAATCGGTAGAAGCGCATTCAGCGACAACATGGCAATGAAAAATAGTATCTGAAGTCCGTGTTGGGAGCAAGACGGAGCCAGTCGTGCTCTTTCAATGATAATAGTAGTCATCAAAAGTGATGATGTCACTGCAACTTGCTGGCGCCTCGGCTTGGTCCAATTGTCGGTGCTGATGAGGGGCATGACAACCCCACCTCGTGGACACCAGAATAGCGCGATAACTCCGACATAGGCAATTCGGCGTTGATGATACCTCAGGACTCCAAAATGCTTAGGATATAAATTCATTCTGTTTCGCTTTGTCATCAAATATCGCTTCCGGGTCTATTAGTGTAAGTCATTCGACGATGAAGTCGCTTCAGAATTGTTCTGACCCCCCCAATAGGTAGTGGTTATCACTCCGGATTTTGATCTCACATCAAACCCTTCCGGCAACCCCTGTTCGAATCTGGGATAGACCTTCTTTTTGTTCCAAAACAGGTATAATGCCACAGACAGGCTGCATTCTCCTCTCGATCTTTTTTGCTCTAGTGCAAGAGCTGCATGTACCGCCGATGCGACTGTAGTAGATGACACTTCGTCCATTCTGAGCACTGATGATATGATCCTGTGTGACTTGCTCTGCGTGAATACTGCGCAACACCAAAGCGCACTCTACGACTCCTTCTCGATTGCCAGCCAGAGGCTAATAGCGACCAGAACACCCATCAGAGCGAAGACCGCTAGTATGGCCACGGGAGGCATTAGGGGTGGACGTTCTTGCTTTCTCGCCATGGAGCTGATCTCACTCTCAAGCCTTTCAGCCATCGTCTCATTCGAGAACTCAGCAATGACACGCTCTCTGCCCCATTTGCCCATCTCCTTCAATCTTCGCTCGCCTTCTCCATCCTCGAGCGCGATTCGCATAACCTCTGTCCAGTCGTTGACTTTTCCAACATCCCTGAGCCAGCCTGTCTGTCCACTGATAACCGTCTCAGTCGGCCCACCTTCGTTCGCAGCGAGGACTGGGGTTCCAGCGAGCATTGCCTCCAAGGGTACGATGCCAAAATGTTCGTTGCGAGGGGTGTATACTAGAAGACGGGAGGTTGATAGGAGCGTAGACTTCAGCGCGTTCGGCACAGAGTGCAAGAAGATGACAGAGATGTCGACGGGTACAGCCTGTGCGGTAATGACGTTCTTCGCAGTTGCGTGCTTCAGGCGTAAAGAGTCAGCCAGTTCACAGAGCTCAGTGTATGTAGACACATTCTCTGGCACCCTTGGATCATATCCACCTGCAAGGACAAGGCGCGCGTCTCGGCGTTCGGCAGGCGACAAGCCTGCGAATGCCTTCACTGCCAATGCCACATCCTTCTTTTTTTCGAATCTGTTGAGGCTGAGAAGCACTTTCTTGTCTCTCCACAGAGGTATGATCTCGTCAAGATAACTGCCGTCGCGCGTATCAACACATGGGTAAATGACCCCAGGTTTGCGATGTCGCAAGCCTGGAAAGGCCTCAGCAAAGACGCTCCTGGTAAACTTGCTGTTCACAACGATTGTGTCGCTGCACCCGGTGCTCCAACTTTCCAGCGAATCGAAAGGCAACCGATACAGCGACTTCAAAGGACTGCCTTTCTTGGCGAGAAGCTTGTCAGGAAAGTGGCAGTAGAATATGACTCGCGGCCGAGGCTGCAGTAGGCGTAACAGAGGAATTCCAGCGCTCAGCTGATCGACGAAGAAGGACGTAGGCGTGAGCTTTGCGAGCTCATCCGAGAATAGGGCGATCTGTAGGATGAGGTGCACCTGGCGTAGGATTGCGCAGAGAATAGCGAAGCGACCCAGGACGGCTTGTGGGATGATGGTGTTGCCGCGCACACGAACGTCGAGGGTACCTTTACAATGAAGGTCAAGTCTCAGCTACCTTCTCTACGCATGAGCATGGGCAGGAGAGTGCCGCAGTAGGGGCTGCACTTACCATCACGCGCTTCGTCGAAGCAGTGGTTTGGATCGCAGTATGAGGTAAAGACGGTGACCTTGTGTCCACGGCTCTGCAGCCCTACTGCAGCGTCAATGACAAGCCGCTCAGCTCCTCCGATTCCCAGATCCGGGTGAAAGAAGACAACGTGCTCTTTCTTTCCCTCCATGCTAAGATGTTGTCGTAAGTTTGCATTCGTGTTCTGAAAGCTGACGTGTTGCGGCTGCCGTGGACTAGGCTGCTTTGTTGTGGTGGGGCGCGCCTCGGCGCGCAAGAGCCGCGTTCCTGCACCTCGACGTCCAGAACGTAGTACCTGTCATCCCACGTCGATAAGCGTTCATCATCCCAAGATCCTCGCAATTTATCAGTTCCAATATGAGCAGTCCCTAATCCTCCATTGCGCAAGGAAGCGACATCTGCACGGGTGCTCAGTACTACAAGCGCGACATGACGGCGTGCATCGACAGCTGCTACGATGTCCAAATCAATGACCAGCTCGAAACACACCCAAGTGCAAAAGATCTGCACCCTCTGGACCCATGACGAGAATTTCTCGCGGGACGACATTGTCTTCAACAGTGACAAGTTCCCCGAACTCCCAACCACGCCTGGAACCCTCTTACAGATAGTTGCTCTCAACACAGGAACCGCCGTACGAGACTTCTCGTCCAGCGTTAAGACCTCAACGCATGACTCACCACAGTTCAGGGCAGAGGCTCCGTCCAAAGATGCCGCTGATGTCCAGTCGCGCAAGAGCCGAAGAGGGTCATTCTCGCGGACGGTCGACGAGAACAGATCCGCTACCCCTGGTGGTCAGGATGTGGACTCGGATAGAACCTACATTTTTGCATCCATGCCCCTTCCACACGACTTAAAAGCGAAGCATGCGAATCTCCAGGTATCCATAGCTGAGAGGATTGCCAAAGTCTTTGGGTTTCGGAATCGTATGCAGGTCATAATCACAGAGGTCCGAAGCTCCAGTCCAAACACAAAAGTTGAGCTGACAAACATAGGCTGACGAAGCCAAACATGAGGCCCATCACGTTGAGCTCGTTTTCCGTGAGGAGTACCTGGCGCGAGCAGATATGTGGCGTTTGGCTATAGCAGAACTCAGCAAACGGACCGTTTATCGTGGCCAGAAGGTGATTTTCATGGGAACAATCAAAGCGACTGTAAAGCAAATCTATATCGACGGACAGTCAGTGCATTCCGGATACTTCTCGCCAACCACGAAGCCTATCTTCCGCAGTGAATCTGCTCGCTACGTCCTATTCGTTCAGATGTCAAGAGAGATGTGGGACTTCGACGCTGAAGGCGCAGGCGAGATTATGTTCAACAAAGTCGTTAGCGGCTTCCTCCCCGATCTGTTCAAGAGGTGGCTCAAAATCAATGCCAAGCATGTGGTCACGATCATTCTGTTTACGCGTATGCAATACGACGGGGATGCATCAATTGATCGACCGGACGACACAACGAGTCAACATGATGCTGAATCAAACGTTGGTTACTTCAGAGACTATTACCGAGTCGTTGTCAGTGACATGGCCAGTGGAGACTGGATCCAAATCCTACATCAGTTGAAGCTTGAGTTCCGCAAATTTCTTCGGGAAGTGTCATTGATAGCCAAGCCTGCCCCCGCGGCGATTGATGCACTAGACGATCAGCATGATATCACCGAAGCCGAAGCGAACACGATCGTTGCCGGCAGGCCATCATCAGCAAGTCAAGGAAACATACTAGAGGCCATCAATCTCGCGGCGGCGCAGTTCGCGCAAGATCACATTGACCGTGACCTGGTTCGGACCGGCATTTCAGTCATCGTCATCACGCCCGGGACCGGCGTTTTTGAAGTCGATTACAACATGCTGAAACTGACGACAGATACGTTGGTTGGTTCTGGCATTGGCATTGACCTGGTGTGTCTTTCGCCTATGCCTCTGCACTCGGTGCCGCTATTCAAATACCGAACTCCCTTAGTCGTATCGGAACTCTCGAAAGGTCGGGAGCAGGGTGTCTATGGCTCGGCCGGAAACGCGAGCTCGCTCGATGAAAAGACACCGAAACAAAACCAGCCCAATTTTGGCTTGGTATCGCAGATCGGTTCTGCGACTCTTCCTCCCGGTATCAACAGCGAGCCTTCTTCGAAGCCAGCAGAGGATTTCGACTGGCAGTTTGCGATGCCTTATTGGGTAGATGTTTCCTTCTGGTCAAGACCTTCCGACGACGTGCTCGAATTGACCAAGTGGAGAACAGGTGACAGAGTCCTAAAACGCTCACATAGAAGAAGACGGACATTTGCCCTCAGATGTAGACTCTACGAACTGCAGATGATGGGCGTTATCGAGAACGAGCTTGGAGACATCTCATTGCCTTACCTTGAAGAAGATCACTGCAATACACGTATCGACGAGCAAACTGCTCGTGACAAGCATCACGCCAGTACTTCAAATCTGAGTGTGGCTAGCAGTAATGTTGGCTCGTATTCATCAAAAGGTGAACGAGATGCATCCGATCCAAGAAAGGCAATCTACAAGACATGGATGGAAGGATACGACAGCGGCGTTTTTACCTCTGCGAACATGTCACTCAATGAGCGACAACAAAGCGAGCAACGAGGGACTGAAGAACTTTCACAATCCAATTCATCTTCTGGGCCGTCGAAAGACTCTTTCCTGTCTAATTCGTACCGCAGCAACCGGACCCTGATGGGACGAAATGCTCGATTGTCTCCAGATATGACCAAATCTCAGCTTTCCTCCGCCAGATTGCGAGGTACAGAGGCGCAGTCCCCTCGTGGCAGCTCTCACCGCTTTCTGGAGAATGGTCCTTCAGGTGCGCCTCGGGCTGATGTACTGCGGCGGCAAAACCTTCTGGCAAATGCAAAAGCCGACCCTTCTCCGCCTATGCATCGTCGCGGTCGGACTGGTGATTCTAGTGCGAACCAAAGGTCGACTCACACCACACCAAATCATTCGCCAGCACCTAGTCGGGGTCACTCTCCACCAAGAAGAGCCGATTTACATGCAATTCCTGGCGCCACTGCCGCAGTACCTATCAAGGACCACCTCAAGCCCAGGCCGTCGAACTGGTTCTTGAGACAGATCAGCTTTGGTGGAAAGGCAGCCCCAGCTAAAGCGACTCTGGGCGATGCCACAACGGATATCACAACAGGACACGTCAAGCCAGCTATGCTTACGGTTGAGAAAAGCCAGAAGGGTGAGATCGCAGCAAGACTAGCTAGCACCAGACTAGCCTCTTCTGAGAAGCCTTCCCAGCCGATTGCTATCAGATCTTCTTCTCGTGCTGGTCTCTCATCGGGTGGTACGCCATCTCCTGACCGGGGCGGTCGCTCTGTTGAGACTGTGCGGGATCTGCGGACAAGGCGTACATCGGTACCATCACACCCAAGCTCGGTCAAGAAAGACCCTGGATCGACTTTCTTGATTGCTGGGAAAGGAGATCCAAAGCCAAATTTGGACCTTTCGCCCAGTGGAGGGGCGAAAGATGCCCCGAAGACGTTATCACCAACAAGCGCTATTGCCCCGTGGGCTGTCCTCGTCAATCCTTGTAACCCAAAGAAGAACGTCTTGAACACCATGAATCAGTATCGTCGATGGCATCACGTGTTTCCTCGAACTTTGCGTACCGGCACAATGAAATGGAGATCGCTCTGTTCGCCTGCTGCTGTACCTTTGACACACGAGTGGTTCCCAAGTGCCGCGCAGCTTTCAGCAGAGTACAATGAAAGCCCGTACAAGATCACACAAAACGATGATGATGAGGTCTCGGAAGCTCCGAAGAGTAGAGAAACTTTGGTTCGTGAGCTCGTCGCGTTCCGCCTATCACATGGGTTCCAGATCTGTACCGGCTCTGCAGTTGCAGAGTTCTCTGGTAGACAGGAGAAGTCGCTAGCTAGTATACTATCTCCTGAGTATCTGTCCTCCGATGGCGACACGGTCTTCATGACAGTGGGAACAAGCATTCACCAGCTGGTTTGTGTTGCTGGCGGCGAAGTCGAAGTCAAGCGATATCACCGCAAGCCTACGACAGCTTTGGAGTCGTCTGCAGGTATTGACAAACCCTTGCCATATAGACCGTACATTAGAACTGCCTTCGAAGACACGTACGATCCAAGAGACATCATCCTGCGTCCGCCACGAAAGGAGTACAACTGGAACTTCATTGACACCTTCCTTGCTGGATACCAAGATGAATTCTCCGATATCTTGCGTTTTTGGCGAGCACGCTTTGTATTGATCCCGGTTGAGATCCCTTCGGTTAATCGGCGAGCAATGCCCTTGCTCGCTGAAGATTCGGAGGAGGAAGTCCGGCTGGAGGGTATCAGGAAGCTCACGCAGCTGTGGCAAAGGTATCGATATTTCCCTCCCGAGGAGCGCTATTCGCAGGGTACATCTTCATCCAAGCAGCAGAAAGACCCAAATCCACTCGCCATTGAGTACCATACTCGAGATCCTTCGGCCGTAGTGGCTGCGGGTCCTGTCAATACCCTCTACAATACCTCTGATCACGAACTACCGAGTGCGGTAGTCTCCGATGCAGATAAGTACAACAGTTCGAACATCGACCTCAAGAAACTCGCCGAGGACCTACAGGGTGACAAAGGTATCCAGATGCTTGATCGACGCTGGCACTGGAAGCTGCATTACAACTGTTTCATCGGCTTTGACCTTACAAATTGGCTCCTGACCAACGTGAAAGACATCGACAGTCGTGAAAGCGCGGTCGAGTTCGGCAACCAGTTGATGGACAGGGGCCTGTTTCAACACGTGCAACGGCGACATCAATTCCGCGACGGCAACTTCTTCTTTCAGATCGCACCCGAGTATCGAGCACCTAGACCGGAATCGCGCGCCGGCTGGTTTGGCTTGCGAAAATTTGACAAGTCTGTTCCCTCTACGCCGATGCTTGAAGGACCGAGAATTTCACCATTGACGGCCAAGGGCCTGATCTCCCGACCAAGCACAGCGGAGTCGTCGTCGAATGCTTCGGACTCGACCAAAGAAGGCGAGAAGACTCCTACGCGAGGTGTTACAGTCGAACGAAAGGTCACGTTGTCGCGCGCAATGCGCTATGATGTCGACCCAAGGCATCGTTCATACCGATCAGAAATCATAAACTTGCACTACGACCTTGTGCATAATCCAGACAATTGTTATCACATCCGTATTGACTGGATGAACGTCACCGCAAAGCTGATCGAGGACGCTGTTGTGAGTTGGGCCACCAGTGTGGAGAAGTACGGCCTCAAGTTGGTGGAGGTCCCGATCGCAGAGCTTGCGAACATCACAGACTATCATCCGTTCCGCTCGCCCTACCATATCAAGCTTGCAATGCAGCCACCTCAGAATCAAACGGAGGCGGTGTGGGACTCAATGCACTTCTCTCCGCAGTACTCAAGGACTGACAAGTTCGCCTACCACAAGGCATTGCTCAGGAAGCTAAACTATGTTCTGGATATGGAAGCTGCCAGCGCTTTCCCTTCTGATGCTGATGTGTCATATTCTTGGGGTAGTCCTGACTACAAGTACACGCAATTCATTCACCGCAGCGGTGGCCTACTTGCCCAGATTACGGACGACGGCAACTTCATGGTCCTTGCCAATCGCCTAGCACACAATCGCGCCAGGGATGTGACCAGAATCCGTCCACTAGATCTTCACGAACACAAGAAAGTCACGAACGATGGTAGTCAGAGTAGCAGACTACCATCGACACCTGCTGTTGAACGAGCAAATCCTCATCGCAGCCCGTTCTCGAGTCCTCTAGCACGACCCGTGCAAGACTCCAGCTTGTTGCATACAGCATTAGAGAAGCATGCTGCAGCCCAACTGCCAACAACAGCGCCGCCGACACAGACCCCTGAGCAGGTCAAAGACGAGCTGGAAGCGTTCTGCTCTGACACTGCCCTACTGTCACAATTCTACAATGAAGCATTCAGGCAGGCACCCTCGCCATCGCCACGCATATTGCCAGTGCTTGACAATAACATTCCTAGCCTGGGACTGCCGCCAGCGATTAGTATTCGCGAAGCCAGCCCAGCGAACAGGGACTGGTCGCTAGGATCGAGCATCATTGGCAGAGGCGCTGCAGCAGACAGAATTGGTGGCATTAGCGAGATGGCGTTCAGCACAAGTGGCATCGCAGGAAGGCGACAAGGCAGTGAAGGCAGCATGTCAACGCTCGGAAAGCGAGGTAGCATTGCGGAGTCCAGTGACGCGGGTAGCTTGCCAAAGAGGCAGGATAGCCAGGGAATTGCTGGTACTGGGGTGTAGAGAACTTATGTTTGCATCCATAGGTAATGAAAGTACACGAAGCCCTCGTGCCAAGACTACACCACTAGACTCTATTCACACTTGCTGTCCCTGCCTGGTCGACGAGCATCGCCCACATCCCTTCCGCGTCTGAAAGGAAAATGACCGAAAAGAAATCTAAGCGCGCACCCGGCGGACTCCACGCACGAAACTTGATTTCAGCTCCTGCGTCTTGTTGTCGAAGATAATGCTGACCTTGCATAGCACCCGAGAGAGTCAGACCGACTCGCCGCTTCTCAAGTTACCTCCAGAGCTTCGCACTAAAGATCTATGCTCTCGCATGCGACGAGGTAGTCACACATCACAACATGTTCATGACGCATGACATCGCTAGTAATTGGGTTCCGCACGTAGAGCCAAGTGGGCGCTCTCAACCACTGGTCTGCTGACAACTTGCATCGAACTATGCTTTACCTCGGCTCATTTACGATGCTTGAGATGCTCGACTACGCAGCTCCCGGGGTTCTTAAGAGAGGAATTGGAAAAGAGCGTTGCTCACGACTGACGACTATTGCGATGAGCGAGACACTCAATGATCTCATCATCCACGAGAAATGGGTAAAGAACTACAATTGGGATTTGGAGCACATCTTCAGGCGTTGTAACCAGGAACACTGTGGCTCCCAAACTGTACAGAGAGTCCGTCGTGGCCCTCACAGAGCGGCATACGAAGATGACAGAAGCTCAGAAGGCTACATTACCACCAGTAGCGTACATGCTGATGCTGATCTCGATGAGAACAGCTCTGAAATGTCTGACGGAGTCACTGACGGAGTCAGCGTTAAAGACGAGTGAGGAAGCTCACAAAGAGACGGTCTTCCCAGGGACCATTCTCCATTATGGTTTGGGTGATCGTGAAGATATGGAGAAGGGCTTGCTGAGTATGCGGTATGTGTCTCGCCCAGAGGAATTGGTGAGGGGAGGATGCGGGCTACGATCCAGAAACTAAGAGTCTTGTTCGACAGAGCATACTTGGAGGTCGTCTTCGTCTGCACTGTCGAAAAGTAACTCTTCACAAAAACGCCGCGAGAGTCACTCCGTAAAATGTTCAGTCCATCGCAGTCATGCTCTAGCAACCGTCTTCTTGTGACGCTATGGGACCATGCAGTTACCTCCTTGCTGATCTTGACGAAAGCGTTAACGAAGCGGCTGGAGCAAAGCCGATCGTCACTGACGAATGGCCCGTTTAGGCGAGTTTGTAAAGGCTCGCCTGAATTAGGTTTGGCTGCATGCAGCAAGCCACACGTGCTGATAAGCAGCCGTTGGATTCACACGACAGCCGTTAGGCAGACAACACACTGACTCTCTTCCATCTAGAGCATCTGGTAGTGCATCAGCTGTTGTCAGTCGTTCGTGCTTATTTGTCACGGCGCATTTTCCCAACGTTAGTCTACCATCACAAAGATCTCCACCAATTGCCCAAAGAAGTTGTAGTCTGCTTGCGTAGCCGGAGAAGGAGCAGACTAGACCGGCGCATCTGGGGTCTGGGGTATCCCGGTCTTGATCTGCAGCGTGTACTTGGAGATGCAGGAAGTCTGATGGGCAAGGTGGGACAATTACCGCGCAGTGATGGAAGCACAACCAACGGTGCTGACCGATGATTGATAACGGGACTGATGGGAGCGGCCGTCGTCCCGGACGGGCTGTGAGTGGCTTCGGGTGCTGTCGTTCGGCCGTGTGAACGATTGTCTATGCGGTCGTGAGTGGTGTGAATTATGCACGTACACCGCTCTTCTCATAACTAAGCAGCGCGCCGTCCGTTGCTCTCCAGACTCGCCTAGCAGCATCGCAACAGTCTCCACTCCACCGCTTGATCGTCGACCCACTCTCGCGCCTCTGCCTCTCCCTCACGCACGCGACCCCTCCGCGCGCGTCTGTCGCCTCACTGCTCCATACTGCCCCACGCCTCGACCGCCCCTCTGGCGCACCCCTCGAGCGCTCTCTGCCATGTGTTGCCCGTACTGCAGACGGCATTCCGCGCGCTGTTACCACACCAGCTACGCCTTTCTGAACAACTGCTGAGGGGAATGGAGGCCCGCAGACTCTGACGACACCGCCCGCTGCACGACATGATCGGCCAGTTCTTCAGCCGCAAAGGCAACAACAACCCCGCCAACAGCCCCGCGCCCACCACCACGCTCGACTCTGCCACCGAGGAGTCGCACACGCGCCATCTGCTGTACCCAGACACCAGCACCCTCTTCCACCCTGATGGCCTCCCTTACCCGCTGCATTCGGCTCCCCTGACGCCGGGAAGCGGCCACGACGGGCCCCTCCCCGAGATCGACCTCGAGTTCCCACGCGACGTCCGCATAATCATTGCCCAGGATGACTTCGCACACATGGCCAAGACGGTGCTGTTCGACAGCAAGCCAGGCCCGCCGCGCGCCGAGTCGCCCACCCAGACGCGTACAAGAGGCTTTGGTGGCTCCAGTGCTGCGACTGCTGGCACTGCGGGACCGTCCTTTGGAGGTCTGCACGCCCGTCGAACCTCACTCGTTGCAGAGCCTACGCCCAGGTCGCCCACCGTGAGCAGCTTCACGCGTACTCGCACACGCGGCTCCTCCATATCGTCTATGCCAAACATCGACGAGCATGCCCAAATTCAGGCGCACGCACAGGCACGCGCCAGAGAGTCGTCAGACCTGGTCAACACTTGCCTCGAATGCATGTTCGGCAGCACGAGCATGACTTACCGCGGCAATTCGAACAAGATGCACATTGTGCCGCTCGAGACCAAGCCAGAACCCACGGTGCTTGGCCCCAGCATACACGAAGTGTCTGGCTCTCTGGGGCGCGGTGATGGCTTTCGAAGAAGGAGCAATCTCGCCAAATCTTTCACGCCCTCGAATCTACCTTCAGACCTCCCGCGGGCCTCGCCGAACGAAAGCGTCTCTAGAGAACCGAAACGTCGGACTATCTTCATCACTCGCATGTTCTCTGTGCCCAGTCCGGACGACAGTGTCGACACTCGCACACCAACAAATGCGCCGAGTACTCAGCCACAGGACGGTGGGTTCCCGTTTCCACAAGCCAATGCTTCCGCCAAAGCCGGTCCACAGAAGCCAACACATATCAATCAACCCCGCAAGACACCGATGTACGCGATCACAATCATCTTGCACCTTCCAATCGCACAGACTTCGAACCCTCGAGCAGCACCCAAGACTCCAGGGCATTTTTCGACCTCGGCGCCTGGACAAGACTCGCTTGGGTCTTCACTTGACTCAGACAGACGCGCGGGATGGGCATTCATTGACCCGAACCTTGGGGCTGACTCACTTGTTTCGTCAGCACTGAGTAGTCACGTTGACGACCGTGTAGACGTCGTGGGCCAGCACTGGGACGTAATCATGCGTGCCCTCACGAGTCTCCAGCATGTGGTTCAGGAGCACATCTCTGCCCACTTCAAGGCGCCAGTCGCCATTTCACCACCTGATCAGCCACAACACCGCCGAGCACCCTCCAGAGCGAGCCTTCGCGAAGGCCCACCGCAACTGGGACGCAGACCTCCCTTGCGTCTTCAACCAAATGCACTCATGCTTGACAAGGAGATACAAGCCGCGGCTGAGCTGACCGGTAACCGCGTAGTCAGTGGCATGCGTATACCTAGAGTCATGACAGGTCAGGGCAAATGGGGGGTCTGGCGCGAAGAAGCTAGATGGCTTGGAAAATGGGCTGGAAAGCGAGAGCAGAATTTCTTCTTCTTCAATCTGCTCACCGCCTTCCTCGGAAATCATACTGAATGGCTTAGCATATTGGGACCCAAATGGGCTCGCAAACGCCATCGAGAGCAGCAGAAGGCTACTGTTGGAGAGAACATCGTCATCGCGAACCGCACCGTCATAGTATCTCCTGATAAGATGGCGGCAAGGAGACTGATCTTCCTTTTGGCCGCCTTTCTGCCGCCAAACTCGCCTGTCATCGGCGATGCTGTCAGCATTGTACGACCAAGCACCTCGGCTTCGCATAGAGCTTATTCGCAGTCTCCACCGACCAACATGCCTCCCTCGAGGAAGCAGTCATTGCGGCGCCAGATCAATAGACGGCCGCGAGAGAAGCAGAGCATGACTAACATCAGACTGCAGCCACCAACGTCCAGTAAGACAGATGGTACACCGACCAATGCCTCGCACCAACGCTCAGTGTCAGCCGTTGTTGAGTCTTGTGATGCTGCAAAGCCTCCGACGCACTCCCGGCGTTCTTCGACGCATTCAATACGCACGAGCCTCGTGTTACCCTCGATGTCCGAAGGCACTGGCCCAAGTCAAAACTCGATACTCTCGCCAACAACTGCGGCGCCACAAAGTGCTGTCCCTATTGCACACTTCACATTACCAAGGACAAGGTCTGGCGGGCCCATTGCGGACTACCGACCGGAAAGTAGCGATAGCTTAGCATCAGCAAACCTCATCAACACTCTGCAAAGGAGTGGGACTGGACAGACCAGCTTGGCAAGCAACGACTCTAGCAACAACAGTCGATGGAGTGGCTTCATGCACTTCTGGAGCGGTGGAAGGCGCGACTCTTCGACCGATGGTAGCAGCTACCTGCAGACCACAGACGACGGCGTTGGGTTCCGCGGGCAGGAGCGACCTCGGTCGCAGCTCGAGCAAATGGTTCATGAGGCTCGAGAACTTACTCTCGAGGAAGGCGTGTTCGAAGAAGGCGAACCTTATGAAACCCCAGGAACGAGTGCGAACTCCGCCACAAAGATGCCATCTGAGCCGTTTACAATCAATACGTCGAGCGGCGTTCCCGCTTCTGCAGCACGGCCGATTCCTGAGCGACCGAAGACCTACGACTCGCAACTCAAGCTGTCAGTTAATGAGAAGGATGGGGTCATCGATGTCGATATCGCCCTTCCAGACTTTGGCTCGCCCCTGCAGTCACCCATCTTTGGTGGCACAGGATCTGTAGGCAGCCAGCATGGATCGAGCTTCGGCGAGTCATCGATCCTCTCAATGCCTTTCAACGAGCCTGAGCAGCCTGTCAACGCAGCAGGTTGGCTGTCGCAATTTCATCCTGATTTCGCAATTCAAGCCATCAAGCCTTACAACACGCTCGAGCGCGACATCAAGCGCGCAATGTCTGCCGAGCCAACGCCCATCACCTCGGCTACAACGCCGTCTGTCGAGACAGGCCCTCTTGAGCGCTGGGTGGACGTCTGCTCGGCACTTGTTGCAGACACACGTACATTTTCCATCAAACGCCTCAGCTTGCGCCGCCTTGTCCGTCTCATACCAGCACCGACATACCAGCCCACAGCCCTTACGCCTGGTGTTGCAGGCATGCCGCCTGGTCGTTCACAGTATGGCAACCCATACACGTCCTCACCTGTGGCTCCGATGCCAACAGAGATCCATCTAGCAGAGAAGTTCGACGAAGAAACAATCATGGACTTCGATGCCGTTCTTATTGAGGGCATCGACCGCGTACTTGCTCGCTCAGGCGACACCACACGCGTGAATTCGAACCAGTCGAGCCGCTCAAGTTCAAGACGCGGGCGTCGAAACACAAGGGCAGACTCGGACGTCACGGGTGTAGCTGCTGGCACGCACATTGAGGTCCCGCAGACGGACTGCAAGGGCGTGATCTTCGATGCCCTGGAGACAGTCGTGAAGAACGTCACGGCTGAAAGGAGTGGTGGAAAAGAACCAGATGGAGGCGAGGAGAAGAGTATTAGGACCGTGAATCAGAGGACGTATACGGATTCCAGTCTGAAGGAGGGTGTGCGGAGGTGGCTCTCTGAAGTGGAGTGAACAGAAGATAAGCTCGATGAGACGATGTCAAGGTATTCATGTACGATAGATGCATTTGTTTCTTTTGCTGCGTTTTAGCGTTGCCTTTAGCCTATAGCATTGAGGGAGAATGATGCTTCGCGGCGAATGCTCGCATTCATCGATACGTTCGGATGATCAGCAACATATGAAGGTTCAGCTACGTCAACTCCATGACTACTTTGACCGACACCAAAGGCGACCTCGCTTATACGGCCTGCTGCTTCCAGGGTTGAACACGGTTGACGAGTAAGCAGTCCAGCGAGTTTCACATCCCTTGACATCAGAGTCTTGTTAAAGGCTCGAGTTGTGTTGGCGTCGATACGGCCTCAGATGATTCTAACAAGCCAAGAGTCAATTTGCGACCCAGACCGCAACGGGTCTTCAGAAAGATCTCGGCGGTGGAATTAATGGCCTGTCTGAATTTTAATGTAGTCAAGCAAGTCACTGGACCGATTTACATTAGCAGAGTGGCGAAAGGATATACCTATCAACGATGAAGATAAGTCCTACTTGAACATCACCAAAAGAACTCTCAAAATCACAGGGTTGAAGCAAGAGTAGTAGAATTGTTGTGAAAATATAGTAAGTCTGCGATCCACCGTGAAGAGCGGAGAAGCAGATAATGAAGGCTGGCGAGTGACCAGAGCTTTGAGAAGCGGATACAACGAGGTGCTGCAAGAATCAAAAGGTATTAAACAAAGCTCACGAATCAAGATCATTACGGTGCCAACAGGGATCACCATTCCCGCGCCTTTCCCTTCCCCTTTCCGCTCCCAGGCTTCGGGCTCAAAGCCGGAAAGTCATCTTCTTCCATCTCTTTCCTGCTTTGCTCCTCTGCAAGACTCAACTGCATAGCGAACTCGAGATCGCTGAGCTCGTTGTTGTTGCTCGAGCTGCATTTCGCCTTGCCCTTCTTAGCCGGCGTATTCCAGGGCGAGTTGGATGCAGATTTCTTGCCCTTGGCGTACTTGATCGGGATATCGTAGGGCGAGGGCTCAGTGGGGTCGTCGTAGAAAGGATCAGCGCTATTGCTTTCCGCAAGGGAAAGACGAATGGCTTCTGCGATATCAGGATCCAGCTCTTCGTCTACAGTGGTGCTGTTGTGCGAAGATGATTGAATCTGGTCGCTGGATTCCGGCTTGATTGTCTCCTGTCGAGACAGCTCCATGAATTCGCTCTCACGACGCTTATTCTCTTCTGCTTCAGCGTTCTCCTGTGACAGGAGTAAAGCATAAGCCAGGGCCTCATCTTCGTCCTCGAGCAGTTCGGTACCGTAGCGTGCTGCTTGTCGTTCAGCTTGCTTGCGCCTCAGGACCTTCTCGCGTTCGAGCTCGAACTGTTCGTTCTCGATATAGCCCTTCAAGTTGACGCGTCCCGTTCCAATGAAGCGCTCATTGGCATGATTGACGCCACGCTCAGCGCGACGCAGACGGCGCTTGCTGCTCTTGTATTGATCAGCTGCCGACGAACTGAAGCTCCACCAACGGAGCTGATTGCCCAGCGAGACAGCGCCGCGGAGGACTGTTGGGTCTGGGTCGAGGAAGACAGCACCAGCGGCGAACATGTTGATGCCAACACCCTGAGTGGATGCTTGAGCTTGGACGAGTCTTCTGCGAGCACGAGATGCATGACGTGAGTGGAGAGTTGTAATGGGTGACATGCTAGATGCAAGTGGATCCCATGCCTGCACAAGGCCGTCGTTGCCACCTGCAACCAGGTATAGGGAGGTCAGAGCCAGGGAAGAGATCTCGGGAGAGTCCGTGTAGATAATCCGAAGTGGCTCGATGGTATTCGAGAATTCAGACGAGCGTGAAACAGGAGACCTCACGTCCCAAATCAGAACAACACCGGTCTTTGTACCCGCGGCGAGGAAGCGAGCGCGCTGGCCTGGGATATCTGCAGGTGACGCTGGCTGACTTGCAACCGACATCGGCGACGCATACGGCGATGAGGCTGTCGAAGCTGTGGAAAATCCTAGCGCTGGGTCTTCTGACAGCGTGAGCGTCGAGAAGGTCGAGTTATCCAGCGCCGTCACGCTGAGCCGAGAACTCTTGAAGCCGCCAAAGCTGAATTTGGAGGAACGCCACTCTTCTACGAGGCTAGCACGCTCTGGCGAACTACTAGACGACATGTAGGAAGAGCTGCGGTTGCGCAACGGAACCTGAACTGAATCTGACGTAGCAGCGCCAGCTCCACCAAACAGCGACGGAGCTTGAGCCATTTGTGGCGTCGTGGTACGAGTGGAGGTAGCAGTACTTTTGTCCTTATCGTTCGACCTCCATCGTGTATAGCGTGTAATACCAGCATTGTTGCCTTCGTCAAGACCGCAATCAAAGACGACCATAGCTTCGCCAGCATAGTTGCCGTCATCGCCAGCAAAGTCGACCTCAAGGCGCCTGCGCATGTCCCAACCCAAACAGGTCTTCCGAAAGTCCTTTGGTGGTTTTCGTAGATAGTGCTGGATTTCTCTTGTCTCTGCAACAAGCTGTTGCTGACCCAGGCACATTCCATCCCATGATGTGCGAGGAGAATAGCTTCCGTCGACCTCAGCGTCACTGTATGGATCTGGCCGCGCCACACGTCTGCTGGGCTCAATTAGATTCCAGTAGACACTGCGCCCAGTGAGCCAAGCTAGGTACTCGGTAGGTTCCGTGATGTCAGCAGTGGTAGCTTGACTGCGACTTGGGAACTTTGTCAGGTAGAACAACTCGCCGAGTGCGTTGAGAGCAACCGCCCAGATGCGTTTCTGGCTTTGGCGTTTCGTAGAGAAGTTGTCATCCACAACTATCGAGACAATTGGAACTCCGGGGCTGAGGATCCATCGAGCAGTGAGCTCTCCTTTGGCTAAGCGTGACGCCTTCGCGCCGTCGGTACCGAGACTGCACGCAGTAACGACACCTGTCGCTGAGCCCATCATCATGCCAATGGCTCCTTCGGAGAGTGTGGGTATTGTGCTGGACTTTGCAACCCAGACGCAGCAGATGGCTCCACCATCAACACCAAGCTTTGGGATTCCAAAATCTGGTTTCGTGAAGTCCAGAGGTTCGGCTATGAAGCGACCGCGCATCTCGTCTGTTGCGCGGTAGTAACAGGAGCCTTCGGGGCAGCCCTGCCCATAGATCATGCCGTGAGGTTGCGAAACATCCATGACGTTTGGACATCCCACAACCTCTCCAGATCCTAGACCCCATTCAGCAGTACCAGGAAAGCGTTCCGAAAACTGACTGTAGAAGTTGGGATCACTCTGACCCCATGGGTCCACCTTCGCGACTGTTGGATCGCTCGCAGTGACCATGCCAACGTCATCAGCACCGTGTATAAACCGGGGTTCCTTCTTGTTCAGGCCGGTACCAAAGGAAGCGTGGATGTGATTGATCGTCGTGTATGTTTTAGCGTCGTAGGTCACGACCGGGTGGATGCTTTGCACCAGACCAGCGCGTGACGGGGTGGACGTGTCCTGCATAGGCTTTCCACGGACCAAGGAGCGCAGCATCCGTGTACGCAGTATGTACTCGCTTCGCCATGACGCCAGTGCAGTAAGCCGTGTGAACTTTCTCTTCTCAGATCGCACAATCTCGCCGTTGTCCACCAGGCTCGCGTTGATGACTGCATCCTCAAGCGCTGTTGGGCCAGGGAAGTAGCGGGCGAAGGCCACCTGCCATGCGTGTGGTGTGGTAACGAGGTCATTGAAGCGTCGAGAGACAAGTGCAACGGCGGCGAGATCGTTCGGCGACAGATGCGCAATGGCGTGGATCAAGATCTCGTTAGGTAGATGCGCAATAGGGGAACGCTTGTCATCAGGCTTTCGAATTGTCTTGATCACCTCAAAAAGAGGCGCTTCAGGGTTCTTGCGTGCTGATTCGGACAGCGCTTTCTCATATTCATCGATTCTGTTCCTCGGCGGAGGCGTCGATAGTCTAAGGCCTTTCAATCCCTCAGTCTCAGCATCACCATCCGCGCTGGGCGTCCCTGAACGCGTCGCGTCGCGTGTATCGCCACCGGACGGTGACTCAGGCTCAGACCTGCCTCGCGACTCACCTGAGTGAGGTTGCAAAGGAGGCTGCGGGTCATCGTCGCGGCGCTGTCCATGCTGGGAGGTAGTTTGGGGGTTTTCGGAGGCAATTGGTGGTGTAGAGGTGGTTTCGAATTTGTTGGGAGACTCTGGCTGCATAAAACTGTTGGAGAGGCGGAGGGGTATGGGCGGTCGACTGAGCTGTAGTACAGTACTCAGTCAGAGTCAAAATGTACGAGCGCGGGGCGATTGGAGGCTTGGGCGGTGTTGTTGTGTGAGGGGCAAAGTTCACGAAGTTTTGGTAAGTCCCGCGGCTGCCAAGAGTGCATGCGTTGATGACGACTTGCAGAAGGTGCGAACGTGGGGCAATCACGGACTGCGCTTTGGAGATTGACCATGAGGCTCCACTCGTTCGATGTCTTGATTCAATCATTCTTCTAGTCGTCCGATCTCCACCGTTCCATTGCGCTGACCGCAATCGTCTTTTCGCCATGCCTGCACAGCTCCAGAAAGCCCCAATCAAGCAGTTGTCATGACCTGAAAGTCCGCCTTGAGAGGGAGCGGTAAGTACTCAAGTATTCTTGCAATAGCCCTTGTGGAAAGATCACACCACCTTCTGGTGCTCCTTGTTGCAGAACCAGATCTCACCGCATCTAGCACATTTATAGTTTGGCTCCGGGGCTCCATAGTGCGCGCACCACTTCTCAGTGCCACGCTTCTCCCATCTCTCTTTGACCCTGCGAGCGACGCGGTCCATTTCAGGATCGAATATCGACATCATGATGGGAGTCAGCATCTTCGTCTGAGTAGGGTCCACGCCGTTAGCAATCCTTATAAGGCGCTTGTGGTAATCAGCCTTGGGCTCGAGGACAAACAGCATCTTGCCCTTCTCGCCTGGTCCACGTCCAGCTTCGTCGAATTGCATAAACGCGGAGGTCCAAGACTGAAGTGATCTCCTGGCTGCCGAGCTCGAAAATTGCCGTGTACCAATGCGCCATCTCAAACCCACTGCGTGTATTCCATGCTGCCGTGTTTCTGCGACAACATGACGGTGCTGAACTTCGGGTTCGTTAGCGTCTCTTTGATGACTTTGCGATGCCAGGTGTCGGTGACCTAGAAAGTGCTAGGCTGTTTGCCCTCGGGCGCATGGCGAATGCGGAGCGGTTGGTCAAGTGGGGAGAGGTCGAAGAAGGTCTTGAGGAGGACTGTCATCCTCTCGCAGTAGTCGTAGGCTCGTATGCGGTGGATGATGGTCTCTAGCTGTTGGTCTGCGAGTGTGACTGGTAGGCAGTTGGGTTCCAACTTCAATATTGGCTGGTACCCGACGCCCTGCATTGGCCTTGACCTCATCAAGAACCATCCAAGTTCGCTGATTGCTGTTCTGGCCTTTGGGGAGCTCTCTTGTATTGAATTGAATGCTGTGCAGAGCCTCGCTTGGGAATACGACTTCTTGTAGCTTGTCGTTGACGAAACATTCGTCGGTGGTGGCACGCTCATAGTTGAGCAACACCGCGATGTCGACCAGGGCGAGATGCTCGGTATCCGGAGCCATGGACGATTGTGGGCAATGTGGTTGTGGTGAGTGCGAAGGGGACAGGTCGGTACTTATAGCTGCACCTTAAGTGAGCTTAATTTACCGTCACCTTAATTCCTCGTCCGAACCACCGAGAAATGAAGGCAGGAAAACAGGCAGTCATCTCCGATCATAAAAAAGCCCATATAGATCTAGTTCCAACCTGACATCTAGACTTGAAGAGTGTGAGCGGTCACAACTCCAGTTATGCACATCTTGTTGTTGGTTGTTGTAGGTACCGAAGAGGCGCTGATGGTAGATTTCACTGAGCGACAACACAACAACGAGCCTTCAAAAAGAGCTAAGACTTTGTCAGTGCAAGCGTGTATATTCTAGACGTGCTGCGAGGACTTTGTAATGAATTTGGTGCGAGCGTTGTGTGGCTTTGATTTTTGCTGCAAGTTGTAGCGCATTTACAAATATGCAACTTTCCGAGCACATTGTGCCCCTTGAAAAGAGGTACAAGCAACCAAATCCGAAGCAGAAATAGTAATAAAAGTGAGCACTAGATTGAGAACCAGCGCTTCACAAGAAATAGCGACTGTTCATGCCGTACTTCGTTCGGCAGCAATACCACGCCGCCAGGAAGACATAAAGAGCGCCGACTACAGTCGAATCAATCATGTCATTCGCATAGTGATACTCGTTGCGTTCCTACAAAAAAGGAAGGTCAATGCTGGGCAGACAGGATTCTCACCCGGAGTCATTCAGGCACAACATTCGACGCCACGGTCATCTCGACATCTCATCTCGCTGAATACATCGATGCACGTCCCTGAGAGTTCCTAGAACAAGAATAAACCGTCAGAGGCCTGACGCAGGGCCTATAGAGGCGAAAAAAACTTGGGTCCTGCCGCGACTCGAACGCGGGGCCTCTCGCAAGAGTGCTTAGTGCTGGATGCTTGAGAACAAGCTTCCCTAAGCGAGAATCATACCACTAGACCACAGGACCTGTTGTGATGAAGACTCCTGATCGAATGAAATACATATCATGGGTCGTTGTATTGTAGTTTTGATGTGAGTTGACAGTGTTTTCGTTGTTCTAAGGGGTGACTCGGACCACACAGACGCTAGCGAGAACACCAAATATTCGTTTTGACCCCACAGCAATTCCGGAATGCGATAGTATTCCATTGTTGCCTTGCCGTTGCTCAAGTATTGCTCGTTGGTGGCCAAGTCGAATTTTCCCAAGCCGACTCGGTCTGCGATCGGACTCGGAATTTCAATGGCGACAACGACGGGCACTGGCCAATGCGATGAGAATGGGGCCATGGAAAGAGTATCTGACTGTCATGAGTAGCTCGCTGAGTCGAAATTTGCTATGTCGAATTGCTGCACGGTGGGACCCGGGATTTCGATGAAACTTGAGAAGTCGATGTTGACGACGACGTAGAAATCCAGCCATCACGTTCTCTTTCTTTATAAGTGCTATGGGGTGGCCGGCTGAGTCGAAATCTCGCTATGTCGAATTGGTGTACAAAAAGACTGCGAAGCTCGATGGCCCTCTGGATGTGGATAGCTACGACGAAGCAGAAGTTTCATCTTCACGTTATCTTACTTGGAGAATGCTCGTGGGAGGCTAGCTGGGTTGGAATCTCGCTATGCCGAGTATGTGCACGATAAGACTTGAACTCTGATGGTACATTGGATCATGATGGCGACGACGGCGACGTAGGATCTCGCAAGTAATTCTCTTGCTTGAAAAGTGCTCATGGATGACCAAGCGAGTCGACCTTCCGCTACGTCGAATCGATGCATGATTGGACTTCGAGATTTGGAAGCGGCGGCGACGACGGCGAACACATGCCAATAAATGGGGCCATGGAGGTAAGGATAGTCTCTAATTATCATGAGCCCTTGCTCGAGTCGAATGTTCATCAAATCCAATTGGTGCATGGCTGGACTTCGAAATCTGGACGCGGCGACAACGAATACTGGCCAATGCGAATATAGACTCGGACGTAAAGAGCATCTGATTGCCATGTCCCAGGAGGACCAGCCATCGGGTATGTGGTAAGACATACAAGGCGGTAGTGCGGCTGAAAAGCCAGAAAATAGAGACAAGAGATGATCAGGGTCTAATCCCCATGCCGAGTCCAACCAGTTCGAAGATGATAGGGTCGAGTCCTACAGCGAACCAGCCAATGCCTGGGAAGTGTCAGAAACGATGTTTGACGGTATGTTCTGTGTGGAACTTACCACTGTAGACAATCAGCTTGGTAACAACCTCAACGTCGTACCGTACTCGTGGCTTCGTAAGCTTCATGAAAATCTCGCGCTTCTCGTTCTCTTCCTCAGACTTGAGCGAGGCTTCACCAGTGAGATCTGTGTCGCTGTCTGGTGGCGTATCCATCTTGCCATCGACCCCCTTGATATTGCCGGTGCCCATCATCTGCTCGTATGAGTGGATTCGAGAAGCCATTGGTGTGGGCAGCATGCCGGCACCTAGCAGTGGCTGACCCTTCTCAACTGCGGGTGTTACTGTTTGTGATGGCGGAGTCGACGACCACTCCAGATCTTCCATCACTGTCCCGTCAGATGAGTTGACGCTTTCTCGTCGCCGGCGATTGCGGTACGCAAGTGTCTCGTATGCATCTGAAGCTGATTGTGGACCAACCGAGACGGATCGTTTGCGTGGATGGGCCAGATTCTTGAGCATCTGCGGCAGCTGCGAAGCAGGTGGAATGACATTGTCGTCGTCGCGCATGTTGGGAATGGATGTGTATGACGAGGCGTTGAGGAAGAAGGCGCGTGGCAGGTTCATGCGACCTCGTTCGAGCAGTCTGAACAGTGGCGGCAGCATCTTAAACAACGTTGGCTTTGCCGTGGCTCTCCACACGAAGATAATGACAACGCCGAGCAAGGTGCGTACTATGGCCTTGGGCAGCCCTATCTGCGAGAGCTCGAACGGCACTGTGGATGGGTAGATGTCGTTGATCGCGAATCCTGACTGCGCGTAATGCCAGGCACCTATGTTGATGCCAACCACAACGCCAGAAAAGGCAACGCTATCATCGAAGCACGGGCAGTCGTCAGCAGGCTCTGGGTGAATTCGAACCAGAACAAAGATGACCAAAGTAGCTATAACGAGATCCTTGTAGGTCCCGCTGAAGATCCACGAGTCTATCCAGTCGCTAAACACCAGTTGAAATACGGTGATCAGCGCGCCGAGTGTGCTTCCCACCAGTACATCGAGGAAGCCATGCATGCCACAGTACAGCCGTCCAACTATGATGGACACAGCATAGAGGTAGAACAACGCCTGCAATCCACTGTTGACCGTAGGGCTGTACTCGTCTGACTGGCGCAGCATGTATATTGCATAGAAGGTGACGGACACAGCGTTCGTCGAGTGCGAGGATGGGAAGCCGTACTCAAGCGCTGCTGAGCCGGACATGGAAATACGGGCGAGAGGCGGCGACAACGGGCGCGGTAGACATAGCATATCCTTTAGGAAACCGCTCCAGTATATTCCAGCGGCCAGCATGAACACGGTGCTGCATATGTCAGATGTCGCACTATCGTGTATGTTTGGTTGACAGGTCCTTGACGTACGCTCGCCCAAGGCTTGTATAGCCACACCAGAACTGGATGGGCAGAAATATCATAAAGAAGGTGTGCGTCCCAAGGTTCGCTGTGTAGGCAAAGTACGTGTCGAGCGCCGGCGAGCGCATATTGTCTTGCATCCAGGCAAGCCATGGAGTTTCCCAGCGCACTATGGGGATGAGGCGATTGCGCAGGGCATTGCGCCACTTGGGCAGTCGTCGAGCATCTGTTTAGCGCTCAGCTTGCGTCTCTCTCTACACCACACAGCCATCACGCACAGTGGTCGTGGTGTCGGTTTCCCGCATCCAGCCGCTTCTCCTTTTGCGCCGGCGCTGACGTCGCGGCGACTATTGGTTCGGGAGCCGCGCTGGCAGGCGCATCATGCTGGGGACACATGGGAGCAGTCGGCGGGAGAGTGTCTCAGGGCAGACAGGACGAGCATGGCCAGCGGGCGGGGTGGACTCGTGGTGCATGCGATATGCGATATGCGATGCGGCCGTGCGTTGGGTTGCGCCTTGGTGTCGCACATGGGTTACGGCGACCAGGATGACGAGCTAGCGCCGTGCGGTTGCCAGGGCGGATTGACCCAACCACGCTCATAAACACGGCGGCCCATAAGCCTCGACCACTCGCTACCATACCGCTGCCCCAGCACCCCAACCCGCCGTCCACATTGTTACCACTGTCTGCATTCCTGCGACTATCGAACATTGACATATAATCTCCACACTGCGCTCCTGCCATGGCTACCGCACCCTCGCAAAACTACGACTACCTGCGCCGCAAGCAGAGCACAAAAGCCCCAGGAGCTACATCGATCACACCGGTCCGCAAACCCATACGCACACCCAGCGAACGCAACAGCAATGGCACAGTCAGCTCATACGGGACATCGCAGACAAACAACACGAACATCACCGAGCCGCCGAGCTTCTCGAAAAAGCTGGTCGTCGTCGGCGATGGCGGCTGCGGAAAGACATGTCTGTTGATCAGCTACAGCTCCGGCAACTTCCCAGAGGTATGCCAGCACCGCCGTGCCATCACTATTCATCCTCGCTGACTGCCGCAGAAATATGTGCCGACCGTATTTGAGAACTACATCACCCAGACACCGCATCTGCCAACGGGCAAGATGGTCGAGCTCGCTCTGTGGGATACCGCTGGGCAAGAAGAGTACGACCGACTGAGACCGCTGTCGTACCCAGAGACCGACATCATCTTTGTTTGTTTCGCTATCGACTGCCCCAACTCGCTGGAAAACGTCATGGACAAGGTACACTGCCCAGTTCCTGCTTTTAGTCGTACGCACTAACTCGTCTAAGTGGTATCCCGAAGTCCTCCACTTCTGCCCCACAACGCCATTGATGCTGCTCGGTCTCAAGTCAGATCTGCGCAACAAGAAGAACTGCATCGAGCTCCTCAAGACACAAGGTCTTACACCGGTGACCCCTGAGCAGGGCCGTGCTGTCGCCAAGAAGATGGGCGCCATGTACATGGAGTGCAGTAGTAAAGAGCAGGATGGTGTTGAAGAGATCTTTGACACTGCTGTCACGATTGCCGTTGGCGACGAATGGAAAACACCAGAAACCCCATCGCACACCTCCAGACCCACCGCAGGTGGGCATCACCGGACCATCTCCACCATGTCAGATCTACCTAAGAAGAAGAAGAAGGGCAGCAAGGGGTGCACGATCCTCTGAGCATACCCGCTGCAATCGAAGGAACGGCTATCTCGACACACGACGCTGGACGACACGATCAAGATGCTTAATGACCATCTCATCACCCCTTCGACCCCTTTTGCATACTGGTGGCACGCTCTGCGTCACACGCTGCCACCACTTCTGTAGTCTTCTACTCGTATATGATCCGACGGCGTTTCTGGCTGCTTTTGAGCGACTATCTGTACGACTAGGCTTGACCTGAGAAGTCTACGTGTGCATTCTACTTTCTGTATCTGTATTCGGTATCTAGTTGGGCGCGGGCGTACCGCCGCGCGTAGGAATAAGTTTTACGTATTTCCACAGACTCCGCCATTCTGTCTACCCAGTGACTTTGAAGCCAGTATGTCACTCTCCCAATGACCCTGTAATTCCGTCCTCATGACATCCGCCCAAGGGAAATCGACGTCCTCGAGGTCTGACATCATATCTGCACAGCATATGGACACGAGCAGGGTGGTCCCAGCCAGACTCTCACAACGCTCAGAACCGACTACATATCACGCTACGATCTTGACCGCCTTTGTTCGGAGCAACCTTCAATGGTATGCATCGTCTTATATTGATCTTGAACAAGACCATATTGGACCAAGCTGATACACTTGAATGCACTGACTGTGCAAGAGTCTCCTCACCTCCCCACCAACCGTACCTCTTCAAGCGTTGTCTATCAATTCCGCTTCTTTTATCGAGCGCCATCGTCCTGATCGTCCTCCTAATCCTCAGGCCAGCTCCTTTGCTCTTCTCTTGACCTGCACCGCGACTCGACTATAACTTTAGATCCGCCGAACTGATTGCGGCAGGATCTTGATCATCGTGACGTGGGCAGCCTCCTTGACCTCTGTGTTGAACTGGTAGCTGCCGAATGACCAAGACTCTGTCACTGAGCCAATATGGTGTCACCTCACTTCTCGTGCTCCGTCACTTCAGTAGCTCCCTCGTGGTCGGTCTGCCCCTCCTGTGCACCCTCATCATTCTCATTTGGGTTCTTGGCCATGACGTTCTCGAAATGGCTCCATAGCGACTCGACAGGGGCGAACTCCGTGCCGACTTGGGTAACTTCTTCGAGGGATCGATTCAGCTTGTTGATGTTTTGGAGGACAAGCTCGAGGCTCTGGAAGCTCGGTCAGTGTCCTGCATTGTTGAGCGCACAGCGGTGTGCAGCGGTGTGTATGAGATGCGGGGCAGTGGATTTACCTGAGCAATTTCGCCCACAAGCATTTCCCGCTGCTGCTCAAAATACGTCTTCTCCGGCGCTGCCTGCGCGCCATTCGCAGTCGAAGCACGATTTGTCGACATGTTGATCTGTTTTGGGCGATTGTTTGGATGCAGGAACGCGTCGCATGGCAGCAGTGGGGTTCACGCTATGACCATGCGCTAAGCCGCCAACTACAAAATTCCGTTCGCTACCTCGAGCTCTTCTCATCAATCGACCACCACGATGAAACCACACAAGTGAAGGTAAGCCAGTCTCCGCAATTTCCACGTCTGGGATCCTCCCCGAGGTTCTTATGATTAACACCATAATTAATCTGTCAATCCCCTGAATCCCACAAGATGGGACTTGATGACTCAAATTATTGTATTCACACTATGATCCAACCTTCTGCCTAATACCTTGACACGAGCACCTTCCTGCCAAGCAGCAAAGCTAACAGCTCTTGCTTCAGATCGACACCATGGCGCCAGCCCCGGCACCAAAAGAACTTTCCGAACCCTTCCCCATCTCCTGCGTCGCAGGGCGATACCTCCTGTTCGACGTCGACGTGATCTCTCACGTTCGCCGCAACCACAATATCTGCGGCGTCCTCGTCGGCACGATCCCCAATCTGTCGCAGCAGAATGTCTTCCTAGGCATCCCACTCGAGCTCATGCCTGAAGAGGCACGAGTGCTTGTGGAAGGAGGCCATGCGCACATCGTTGATGATGTTGAGACACATCGTCAGGGATTCCAAGAGATGAGTCGCGCCGACAGGCTGAAGTACCTGTCCGAGATGGACCGTCAGGGTACTGAGGCTGCGCGAGAGAACATGGCGGCACAAGAGAAGAAGAAAGACGCTGCACTGATGAAGAAGGGCCTCAAGTCGACAGTCGAGCCTGAGACAGCTCCGAGCGTTGCGGATAGCACTGCGACAATTGAGAGCTCGACAACAGTACCCAGCATAGCTGACAGCACAGCGTCTGACGCGACAGTGCACGTCGACCGTCCTGGCTCTGCAGGCTCTGGCCTAGGTTTTATTATGAAAGGCTCTGGCTTCCTCGAGCAACAACCTTCAGTCAACACATCGCCAGCAGTTCAGGCAGCATCAGCGCCTTCAGTCACCTCGTTGGCCTCAGAGTCATCGAGCACTGTCGCTTCTGATCTCGGGTCCTCTTTCGTTGACCTTGGCTCGATCATGAAGGGTTCGTCGTTCCTGAACTCGCCTGCGTCCTCCGCCAAGTCGGAGCCCGCTGCTGCTGCGCCTGTCAGCCGCGCTACTTCATTTTCTCCGCAGACTTCCGACCTCAGCTCGTCTTTCTCAGATCTTGGCTCGATTATGAAGGGGTCGTCTTTCTTAGAGCTTGGTCCTGCACAAGTCAAGGTCGACAAGCTGGACGTGGATCAGGCAGCACCACTCTTGCTGAAGGAGAAAGAGGCAGAGCCTGCGGAAGTGAAGCTAGAGGAGGCTAAGCTTGAAGAGGCTATGCAGGAGGAGTTCAAGGCTGTTACAGCCGATGATCCTGAGGAGGTTGACCTGCGAGAAGTCACTCCACCCATGGTCGATGAAGCACCCAAGCCAGCAGAAGATCCACAAGAGGTTGACCCGTCTACGGCCTCGACTTCACTCTTCGACGCTGAGCCAGCCCCATCTGCGCCATCCATCAAGAACACCTCTTCCAAGAGTGTCTTTGCGCAACGACAGTACATTACTCCCACCACATCCACGCCGCCTCTGCCGACCCCGGCTCAAGACCCCTCACGGCCACTTCCTGTGGTTCCTAAGAGTTATCCGCTGTTCCGCTTCTTGCACTCGCGCGGCTACTTCTTCATGCCTGGTCTTCGCTTCGGTTGCAACTACTCCGTCTACCCCGGTGACCCGTTGCGCTACCACAGCCACTTCCTTGCCACAGGGCTAGGTTGGGACGAGAAGTTCGACCTGCTGGACATCGTGGGTGGTGGTCGTCTGGGTACTGGAACGAAGAAGGCATATATGGTTGGTGGAGAAGACCCGAAGGCGCCGAAGGATGACAATGTCCGCGCGTTCTCCGTGGAGTGGGCGTCGATGTGAGAGTTTTGACCGGTGGCTGTACGATAGAACATGACCGATAATGTACATTGAATGAAACATGAACACATCCAATTTTTCAATCCCTGCTTATGTGTGCCATTGCTTCGCGGCCTCAGATCGATCACGCTGCTGACACCCCTTTTACTGCACGATATGTTTGCAACATTTCACAATAACACAAAGAACGCAGAGAAGCGAGCTTGCACAACATCTAGCTGGTATCTACATATGCTAAACACCCTTACGCCGTACCTTCCCATGATATCCATCCCAAACTCCTCATTCCTATCCAATCCCGTCACCTTTCCAATTCCCGTTTTAACGCCGTCGTTACCAATACATACTTAAAACCTACGCTGAACCCCCTAGAAACCTGAAATGCTACATTCTCTCCTTCAAACATCCCACATCTCGCGCCTCGCGCGGCGGGCCTCTTCCAGCACGCGGTCAGACTCGTCGAGCAGGCGGCGACTGGTGGGAGAAATATCCGGAACAACGGTATCGAGACGGGGTTTCTTGCTGTCTTTTGCTCCGGCGTCGTCGGCCTTGCGCTTCCCCTTGGTCTTGTCGGACTCTGCATTCGCGTCCCTCTTCTCGGACTCTGCGTCCTCCTTCGGCTCCTCCTCCTTGACCCAGAAGCGGTGGCCGGTATGATCCTGGTCCGCGATCTCAGCATCAGAGATCTGTCTGTCCTCGCGCGCCTGCTCATCCAGACCCCCATGAGGGTCAACGAGGGTAAGGGGTTCAGCGTCGCGGCGGAAAAACACGCGCTGCACGAACCGCTGCCGCCCTCTCTTCCGCCATCCAAAGCGCCAACTCGAATAGCTCAGACAGCTGCCCAGCAAGCCCCCGATATCCGGTGTCTCCTCGCGCACCTCGAGCATCTCCCAGCGCCCGTCTTCGAGCAGCGCCGGTAAGGCGCTGCGCGCCCAGTCGTCGTAGATGTCGTTTGGCACGTTGGTGGTGAGTTTCTTGAGATTGGTGAGCTGTGGTGCGTAACGTGCCCAGAAACGGCGCCAGCCGCGCATCTCGCGATCCATGAGGACTTTTTCTGCGGGAGACTGGCGGCGGTGCAGGCGCGAGTAGCCCGCGACGCCGGGGAAGTCGACGGGGTACTGGATTGTGAGTTCGTCGACGAGGTGGGCGATGGTGCTCAGATTGAAAGACGCCTGCGTGGGCAGCAGCTGCTCGACTGCGTCGTCGCCGGTGCCGGAAAAGGTCTTGTAGTCGCCGAAGTAGAGGCTGCCGTCGACACCGGAGAAGTGGGATGTGGTGGTGCGGTCGCCGATGGAGAGACGGATGGGTATGTGCAGGCTGCGCAAGGTGCTGACCATGGCGCGGATGCGCCGCATGACTTCGGCTTTTGCAAGGAAGGTCCGCGAGGGCTCGAGGTTCGCGGGGAAGACGTCGCACATCATGCTGTCCCAGGCAAGGATGGGTTTCCAGTCGCACTTGGTGAGCAGCCAGCGAATGGCTTCCTGGACGTCTGCGTTAGCGCAGGGGTCGACTGGGGGTGGAGGGGTGTTTTGCGCGTTGTTCTGGCCGAAGTGTTGGCGTCGCTGCATGACGTTGACGAGATGGAAGGGGTGGAGGGTAATGTTTTCGAGGTTGCGAATGGGTTTGATATTGATCTTTGGGTACTTCTTCGAGATGGTCTGCAGGCTTTGTAGCAGGTCCTCGAAAGAGGCGCCGACGCCTTGGACGACGTGGTTACCGAGCGTCATATGGTCGCGCTTGCACTCGTCGAAGCTCTTGTCATCGAATGCCTCCTCTTCGTCGCGATGGTGGTGCCCTTGGGTTATCCTATAGGGGATGGGCCCTATCACGTCTCGCTCTTTGCGGTCCTCCATCCACGAGTATAGTCCGATCTCCACGTCGGTGATCTGCGGCCAATCGGTGGCATCGGTCGAGAAGAGCGAGCGGTAGGGGGCGTAGTCGTGCACTTTGAGCTTCGTGAGGCTGGAGGGGCAGTTGCTCTGCACGCCGTCGACGAGACAGCACACACGCTGGTGGACCTCCCATTCGTTCCACGTGCTGCAGCTGGATTAGTGAGGAAGCAGCGTTACACAGGAAGGGGCACTTACTGAAACCCAGAGTACCGCTCGCGGATGGCCAGCGTCTTCAGCCTCGCACACAGCGGGAAGATGTCCCTTGCGACAGAGCCACCGCCGCGGCGCCGCGACAGCCGGAATTTCTGCTTGAAGCGGTAGTCGTTGTACGAGTAGCTGTACTCGATGCGCGAGTGTGCAGTGTAGTCGGCCCAGTTCGCGACCTCGAGCTCGTCCAGGCGGGCGAACAGCTTCGGACACGCCTCCGCCAGCATCTTCCACGTCCACGTCTCCTCGGGCGTCCACACGAAGTCCTTGATGGCGGACATGTCCAGGCTGGCCAGGGCGGGCAGGTTCGCCTCGATCCAGCGGAAGTCGTCGATGCTCGCCCAGTGGCTTACGGCCAGCTTCTGCACATAGCTCCGGTTCTCGTTGGTGATGCTCTCCTGGAAGGCCTGCCACCGGATCTGGCCGCTGGCGCGGTACTTCCACTCGCTGAGGCGCAGGTCCTTCACGTCACTGAGCTGGATGGGGTACTTGTAGAGCAGCTGGTTGACCGACTCGCTCTTGGACATGCCCTTGCACAGGCGCTTCAGACTCCAAGCCTCGTCACGATCCAGGTAGTCGAGCACGCACTTGAAGATGTCGTCCGGCAGCTTGAACAGCGGACTGTGCTGCACCGTCGTCTTCGGCTTGCGGAGGTTGAGCGGGTCGAAGGCCATGGGGCTGCAGCCGCGGCTCGAGTCGGAGCTGTCCGCGCCGGGCGACGGGGGCGCCATGTCGAGGAGGGCGAAGAGCGAGAGCGACCGCGACATATGGGTGTGGGGGGTTAACCGGTGGGGAGTTGACCGGTGGGGTGTCTGCGCCGGCGGGCGTCGGTGGAGCTAGGTTTTGGGTGTCATATGGCTCTTGTAGTTGAGCAGTGATGGTGAGATGAGTTCAGAAAGGTCAGAGTGCCAGCTAGATTCCTGTATTTCCACCGCTGCACCCGATGGTGGTCAAGCAACCGTGTCGTGGTGGAGCAACCGTGGTGAGGCTAGGTGAGGCACCGAGTGAACCGCATGTGGAGAGCATAAGTCCGGTAGCGCCCGCCGATCGCCCATGCCTCTGCCCTACAGCTCTTTCACGTCCCACCGCGCGCCCACACGCAAAGCCCTGCACCAGCAAATACCGCTCCCCTCCTACCGGCGCCTACTCTCGTTACTCGAACAACATCGGAGCGATCCTCTCCGACCCACGCGCCGATCTCTGCAGTTCAAGACCAGCGCCGTACAAAATTTCTACGCCCACCACATAGCCCGCCATGGCTGACGCGCAAGTCTTCGAAGAGACCTTCACCCTCACCGAGGTCAACAGCGAGCGCTACGACCGCGTGTCGCGCATCTTCGGCACCTCGGCCGACAACTCGCTCACCATGACCCTCGACATCAACCACGAGCTCTTCCCCTGCCACCAGGGCGAGCAGGTCCAGATGGTCCTGGCCACCACCCTGAACCTCGACGGCACAAAGGAGGAGACGAGCTGGAGGAACGTCAGCAAGCAGGGTACCACCACCCTGGCCGATATGTACGACTATGTGTGCTACGGCAAGAACTACAGGTTTGAGGACGGCGATGGAGATACTCTGTGAGTGGTCGCGTGGCAGCATGATGAAGACTCCGTGCTGATATGACTGTAGGAAATACTTTGCCAGCTTCGGCGGACTGCTGCTGTACATCGAGGGCCCCTTCAAGAAGCTCACCGGCCTCAAGATCGACAACATTTACATGCTGCTCAAGCACAGCTAGGCACTCCACGCGTAGACAGCGACGAAGAAAAGCAAGCATGGGCGGCGTTATGCGGTGATCTTGGTATCATCTGGAGTGGTCTATTTACGGCGTCTGGATACCCTCAACCCGATATCCTGAATCTCAATCGAACAAATCATCCCCTCACTCAATCAGAGCGTAGGGAACTCTAACCGCCGATGCAACCGCGACACAATCTCAATGAAATCCCTCTCGTTCGCCTCCGTCAATATCCCGTGCCTGACCAAGAAATCCAGCACCACCAGCGAGCAGTTCGGCTTGAATTCGCCCCTGCGCATCGCCTCCTGCACCTCCTCTACACTCCACAGATAAAACTCTTCGACCTCGTCGTCCCCCGGCTTGGGGATGACGTCCTCGGGCAACTCAAGATCGTAGATGTACTGCACCTCCGGCTGCAGCAGGCCCGTCTCACCCCCCGCCCGCTCATCTCTCACATACCAATACGTCACCGTCCCCGCAGCTCTCGCTCTTCTTCTGACCAAAGCCTCCTCCAAACTCGCTTCCTCACTGCACTCCCGTACCAGACTCTCGAACGGGCTCTCGCCGCTCGCGATCCCGCCCGCAACAGCATTATCCAGCATGCCGCCATACGTCTGCTTCGTCTTCGCGCGCCTCGGCGTCCATATCCTGACCTCTCCCTCTGCGCTCTTTGTGTACGCCGTGAGATGTACACCATACGTGACGACGCCAAACAGCGGACTTGCAGCGCGCTCGACGTTGAACAAAAGCTCTTTGTCGCGCCCGTACACGGCATACAGCTCCCCGCGCCACTTCTTCAGCACGTCGAAGTGCCCCGTTTCCCGCAGCGCGAGCAGTGTCTTTTCGACCGCTGCGCTGCGTGACGCCGCGTCGTGGCCCCCGGTGAGTGTTAAGACGCGCTCTGTGTCGTCGAGGGCCCAGTCTGCTACCCCACGGAAGACTTCGGCGACGGAGGGGAGCATGTAGCCCAGCGCGTATTCATGCCCTGAGACGCGCAGTTGGTAGTATGTGTTCACGCGCGTGAGGTAGGCGGCGGGATCGAGGTCAGCGTAAGGGAAGGCGTCGCATTGCGAGACGAGGGCGAGGTTTGTGAAGGACATGTCGGGCGCATGGAGGGGCGTGATGGCGGTCTGGAGATGTGAGGACATGGGAGAGTGTGCGGCGGGGGCGCGGTTGGAAGGCAAGTTTATGGGGAAGTTCAGGTTGGGGCGCGAGCGATGTCATTGTTGATGTGGTGGGGCGGGGCAGGAGGTTTGACATCAGATGCATGCTCGCGGCTTCCTTGTGAGACGGTCTTACTCTTGCTTTAATTTGATCATTGATTCTGATTTTGACCTCTCATTTTGATTCGCATTCTCATGTAGTCCAATGTGATGATTAGACCTGCTGCTGCAGCTTCATATTTGTTCGACTTCAGGATGTTTGACCGTTCTCTGCGAAGAAGAACAGCACATGCCACCTTCCATCACCATGAGCAAGTATGTTTCAGAGCGACAACTACACCAATCCGACCAGCATGGCGCAAGACTTGTTTTACTGGTACCCAGAACTTTGGTGAAAGAGGTCAAAACAGCATTGGAGAAACACGCAATTTTTGATCGGCACCATGGCATCTCTCCAGATCGACCCCACGAGCGGCGGATGCGCATCCACGTGAACCTGACAGCCCAAGGAGATCTTTCGGAACAAGCTACAGAAGCAGGAAAGATCAGACTGCTCACGGAGCTAGACCTGACCCATATAGCCTCAGACATCGCACTCTTATACTGGACTCCATCAGCAAACATCCCGCCAACCGCTGGGAGAGACAACCCTCTACGTCGAGCCCTCAAGGAAGCATTACAACTCCTGCCACCAGAGACTCTTCTCTCTCTGAACCTAACAGTCGACCAGCTCGTCTCGACCTTCCCAGACTCATACTCTGTCTACACGCCTCTCCTACTCCTTCCCAGCTCATCACTCGGCCCCGACTGGAAACAGCTCATCTCCACTCACGCCTCCGAACTCCAGACCCTGTGGTCTCACTTAGCTCCCGCCTTCTCCTGCACCCAAATCGCCCTCAATTCACCGATCCCGCCTTCAAATGCGTCCTCTTCTACTCACTTCTCGGATAAGGACAATATCCTGCGCTCACCGGTGAACATCACGCCATTGCACGGGTCCTTTGGTCCGGCTCCAACGAGTCAGTCACTCAGTGCACCGACACAGAAAGACTTCGACGACGCGCTGTGGGTGAGCACGATGCAGAACGGGATCCGGCAAACGTGGGCGCCGCTGTATACGATGTTCAGTCGGGGGAATGTGAAGGAGAAGGCTCGGATCCTCAAACTCGCTTCAGCAAACTTAGCAAGTGCGTCAGCAATGTCAAGTGCATCAGCAACTACAACGACTACAACGACAACGACCATAACGGCAGGGATGGGTAGGAGGAAAGTGAGTCTCAAAGGAGCCACCGCAGTAGACATGTACGCCGGCATCGGCTATTTCTCCTTCAGCTACCGCCGCGCCGGCTTCTCGCTTGTCCTCTGCTTCGAGCTGAATCCGTGGAGCGTGGAGGGACTGCGGCGGGGCGCGGCGCTGAACGGCTGGAGCACGCGCGTTTTCACTGCGGCGGACGTGCCAGCGCGAGATGCGCCGGGAAGCGAGTGGGAGGCGTGGCGGGATGGTACTGAGGGCGCCACAGGTACTGACGGTGCCGCAGGTGTCGCAGGTGCTGGACATGCCAAAGGAGTTGTCGATGGAGGGGAAGACTTCCTCATCTTCGCGATGAGCAACGAGTACGCAGACGCAGTGTTGCGATGCTTGAGGGACTATGTGTCGCCTGTCAGACACGTCAATCTGGGGCTGCTGCCGGTATCGAGACTGAGCTGGTCGAGTGCCGCCAGAGCAGTCGATCGGAAGTGTGGCGGCTGGATCCATGCGCACGAGAACGTTGGCGTCGTGGAGATGGACGAGCGACGAGAGGAGGTCAATGCCGAATTCCAAAGGTTAGTAGACGAGCGTGACTCGGAAGGCCGGATCAAAGTCAGTGTAGAACACGTGGAGAAAGTGAAGATGTATGCGCCGGGAGTCGTACATGCAGTGTTCGATGTGTACATACCTGGGACAGAATAAGACACGTAAGATACTCCAGTCAAGAAGCACATGCAGATATTGATGAACACTTCGTTTCAAACTTTTTATTCGATTGATAGGAACTATGAGCTACCTAATACTCAATGCTCCTCGACTCGACCACGCTAGCAGAATAGAAGTCTACAATCTTTGCTCTCAAAAATTTCAGCAATACAACTGAGCGGGCCTCTACCCCGAGAGAAACATAAACGCAAATGAGATCCAGCAGTTGGTTGGGTATTGACATTAAAACACGTGTGTTGAAGCCTGCACAGTCCAGCTGGATGTGTCTGTACTCCGGTGACGCCGAATGATGCAAAATGGTGTACAGTTGAAGAGGCGTAAAAGAAGGGGTAAACTAGGGCTTCATGTCGTCCTTCTTGCTGTCGTTGAGCTTAGGATCTCCTGCGAAGGGCCCGATGGTGAAGTTGGGCGTTGTTTCGGTGTTTTGGCTGGGTGGGCCACGGTACTCATGAGCATCAGGAGCAAGGATAGGATCCGAGGACTTGGTCTGAGGGTGGACCTCGATGCCCTGTTGAGCTTCAAGATCGTCCTTGTTCATACTCCGACTGAACTTCAGAGATCCAGCGTCGCCAGCATCCTTGCCAATCGGCGACCATCCTCCAATACTGCCGGCGACAATACCGGCCATGACAGCGGCAGGACCGAAAGCCGAGTTCGAGCGAGACCTCGTGCGGCGCCGGCTGGAAGGTGTGGGTGCTGGGGATCCCTCTGGCTCAGCGGCACCATTGTTCGGTGTGCTGGGGTGAGAGAAGCTGGTCCTCGACCTGGTGAAGATCTCCTTGGGATGGGTAACGTTGTACTTGATGTTGCTGAGGCGGCCGCCGCGGAACTTTCGAATGAAGGCAAGTTCGTCGCGGATCTCGAGAAGACCCTGATTCCACTCAAAGTCGTCGTCAGTGACAACAACCTCAGGGTTGCGCTTGCGCTTGAAGAAGTCAGGTATGCATCTGCGGATGAGCTCATCTGGGATCAAACGGATGATCATGCCGATGGGAAGAGAGAGGAATCCCAGGACTATTGAGTAACCCCACTGAGGGCCGTTCAGTCTAGTGACCGAGAAAGCCACGCCACCAACGAAGACAATCATAGTCTGACCACCGATCATGATCAGCAAGATAGCGATGAAGAACCAGTTGTGTGTGATGCCTTCGAACACGTTGAAGTGATTATCCAGGCGGCGGTTGTTGAGAGCGTTGAAGATCTGCATCCAGACGAAGGTGTTGAAGACCAGGGTAGGCATTTGTTCCTTTTCGCGCTCGCTCTCGTAACCAAGGATGGACTCGCCTGCGAAGTAGAGGATAAAAGTGACCACGAGTTGGTATATAGCTTGACCAATGATCATCTTCCACATCCTCAGGGTGATCAGAGGAGCAGACTTGGGGTCAGGCTTCCTGTTCAGGAGACTTCGTGTGGGAGGATCAGTAGCGAGAGCCAGGGCGGCAAACGTATCCATGATGAGATTGACCCAGAGAAGTTGGACGGCAGTGAGGACGGACTCCTGATCAGAGCTGGAAACAGCGGATACGAACGTGAGCATAACCGCTGTGATGTTGACGGTGATCTGGAACTGCAGGAACTTCTTGACGGCATCGTTGACTGCACGGCCCCACAGTAAGGCCTTGACGATCGACGCAAAGTTATCATCCATAAGGATGATAGCAGAGGCTTCCTTCGCGACTTCGGTTCCGGCAATACCCATGGAGAAACCGACGTCAGCTGTCTTGAGCGCGGGCGCGTCGTTTGTACCATCACCAGTGACTGCAACAGTCTCGCCTAGCTCTTTGAGACGCTTGACGAGCCTGCGCTTATCCTCGGGGCTGGAACGGGCAAGGACGCAGAGCTTGGGAATGACTGCGTCCATGTCCTTCTTTGACAGCTTGCGGAAAGTGGGACCTTCCATGACGACACCGCCAGGAACGAGAATGCCACAGTCTTCAGCAATAGCCTTAGCTGTGAGGACATTGTCACCAGTTACCATGCGCACATAGACGCCAGCGTGCTGGCAATCCTTGACGGCCTCTTTGACGCTGTCGCGTAGAGGATCCTGAATACCGACGACGGCAAGGAAAGTCATCTTTTGGAAAACGTCAGTAAAGACAGCTTGATTTGGATCGTCTTCGTTGGCTTTGGATTCGCGGGGTGGCCAGCTCTCAAAGTCGCGGTAGATGAGACCGATGGTTCGCAGTGAACGGGATGCGTACGCGGTAATGACATGCTCGAGGGCTTCGCGATTGTCGCCCGTCATGGGACCAGCAATGAGCTCCTTCGAGGCATCCGTAACGATCTTGTCACACTTTCCAAGAAGAATCTCGGAAGCGCCCTTGACATACATTCGATACTGTCCGTCGCTAAGCTTAGCGACTGCTGCGGAGCACTTGATGGCCGAGTCGAAAGGAACAACTTGTACGATGTTGGCATTGGAACGCTCCTCTGCGAGATCGCCCATGCCAAGATGATCGCGCGCAAAACCGAGCAATGCGGTCTCGGTCTTGGAACCGATGAACGCATCAGGTCCTCCAGCATCACCTTCAAAAGCAGTGGTGTTCTGGACGATCGACTGCTCAAGAATTTCCTTGACATCCTTGCTGATAGTAGCAGCGAACTCAGAAGCAGAAACGTCGTTGGGACCTTCGACAGGCGACTCGGCATTCTTGCCCTTAGTGCCGTCATCGATGGCTGCGGAATCGTGAGTCGAGGCCTTGAGCTTGTGATCGCCGAATCGAAGAGCGGTTCCAAGAGATCCTGCAACGACAGTCATCTTGTTCTGGGTAAGAGTGCCAGTCTTGTCAGAGCAAATGGTTGTCGCATTGCCCATGGTCTCGCAAGATCGAAGTAATCGCACCAGGTTGTTGTCCTTCAACATGCGAGTTGTAGCGAACGCCAATGCGAGCGTAACAGCCAGTGGCAACCCCTCGGGTACCGCGACAACAATGACAGTGATGGCGACGATGAGAATGTTGAGGAAATTCTGGCCCTTGTCTGAGGCCGAAGCGGTGCTGCCTCTCAGGTGGACGAGGAATTCGATTAAGAGAACGACGAAGAGAAGAAGCGCAGCAGCACTTCCAAGCTTGGCGATGTATGTCGCAAGCACGTTAAGCTTCGACTGCAGAGGAGTGACTTCGGCGTCCTCGCGCAGGGACATCAACGTCTTTCCGTAGCTGGAATTGACACCAGTCGCAGTGACTAAGAATTGACCAACTCCTTCTGACACTTTGGCGCCGGAAAGAATGAAGGGGTCAACCTTCTTCAAATTCTCGTGGTTCTCAATGGCGCGGAAAGCTTCGTCCCCAGGGGTCTTCTTCAACAGGTCGGATTCACCGGTCGCTGAGGATTCGTCGCACTTGATACCGTGGCCCTGGATGAGAATGCCGTCGACAGGGATCATGTCTCCAGGCTCCAAATTGACGACGTCTCCAACGAGGATATCATAGACGAGAACCTGCTGAGTCCTTCCAGAGCGGGTGACCTTGATCTGACGATTGTCCTTCTTCTTGTTGAGCTTAACGAATTGACGCTCCTTTTGCCAGTCGTTGGCGGCACCAACAACGACGACAATAGCAATGGCCACGATGATGGCAACACCTTCAACCCACTCGACTTTGGGCTCACCCTCTGCGTGCTTGACGCCAAATGTCTGGTATAATCCCAGCGCAAGAGAGATTACCGCAGCTGCAGTCAGCAAAAGCAGCACTTTGTCGTTATATGCCATCCAAGCGAGTTGAAAAATACTCTTTGGCTTCTTCTCCGGGAGGCGGTTGTCGCTAAATACGCGTATCCGATCAGCGAAAGCATTTGGTCCTTCAGCTTTAGGTATGTCGTTTGCAACAGCTCCATTCGCTGATGACTTTAGGGGTGGCTGTGTCTGGGACGGCATAGTAGCCTCCTCGAAAGTTACGGTGCCATCAAGTTGCTGTTCGTCGACACTCAGACCGGCCTTCCGATCTGTCCGAAGACCCTTTTCCAGGCCGTCTAGGCCACCTAAAGCGTGAAATGCGCCCAAGCTCTTTGGGTTGTAAAGCTTCCCAAGCTGGCCAGGCGAGAAAGCGAACTTATTGTTCTCGACTTCGAAATCGGCTTCTGTGCCGGGGTCGGGCTTTAGGGCATCTTTGTCGTTTAGCACTTCTGTGGCTCCCATATCTCCCTTCAGCGTCTCGCCTTGCGACGACGCTACGTAAGTGCCTGTCGAGTTCGACTCGCCGTTGTCGCCCGTCGAGTCCATCGAGTTCCCGCGAGAGTGCGCGCCAGGTACCGACAGCAGATTTCCTCCATTGTTCCACTTTTGCGTAGGTGATGATACATTATGCGGCGATGTTGGCCTACTAGCATTGCTTTCGAATGATCCTGCGCTACGCAACTCAGGCGAGGCGTTGTTATCCATATTAGAGTTGTTATTGTCGATAACGGCAAGAGGTACGGAGTCGCTCGTGCCGTTGCCGCCAGCAGCGGATGTATCGATGGTGATGGTAGGAGCTCTCGCTCGTCGCGGTGCGGCGCCCGATGTATCGTGGTCCGCCATGGTGGTGGCGCCTAACGTCAGCGTCGAGGCTGTCGTGGACAGAAGGCGGGGGCGGCTGTACGATTAGGCAAGCGAAGGATACGAGGGAACAATAGTCGGGAAGTAAGCCTTGACCGGTGAGTGCTAAACTTGTTGCACGCGGATGTGTGGGCGTTATGAGGGCGGAGGGTGGGAGGAGGCTGTGCTGTATCGATTGCGCATGCGTATTGCTACACTGGCTCCGGAAAATGCTAGTGAGTGATCCCAAACAAGCTGTCCGTAGGCACGAACGAGGCTGGAGTACGTCAGTATCACAATTATTCACTGGGACGCGTCCAGTATGGCAGCTGCTCCACAGTTTTGGAAGTGCTGTGACCACCGAACGCGCAACCGGAGAGCGCGATGGGCGTACCTAGATGGCTTGGATGAAGGCAAAATGCTCCCCAAGGTAGCTGAGCAGGTATGGGTAGACTCGGGTTCGATTGAGGCAGTGCTTGCTGCGCCCGGTTGTACGAGACTATGCGTCCATAGGTGCAGTGAAGGGTATAAAGAGAGATCGTGGCGAAAGGGCTTGCAAGCTTTCAAGGCACTCGAAAGCAACTTGTTAAGAACAGGCTTCTGCAGCAGTCGAAACGGACAAGATCCAGGGAGAACGCGCCAACACACCCCATGGCGATCAAGTGTTGTCTAAAGATGCTGGGCGTCTTTGCACTGCCCCGATGGCCAAGCGCGTTAGTCCCGCTTTGGCTGGCTGCCGAAGTTAACCCCAGCAAGCACTCGAAAGACTTGCCCACCTTTGCCTTAGCCTCCTTTCGCCGGCGGTTTGAACGCTGAGGTCGACACTTGAAACAAAAAGTCAAGCCGTCGCTGAGGCCCGCTAAGCTTCTGATACTGCTGCTTCGACTTCTTCATTCTGCCGAGCTGACTGTGTGAGAGAGGGAGTAATTGCGCATGCCATCTGCAACACCATAGCAACCGCGGTTGCACACAGGGAGGCAGGAGCAGGCCCCTGCGTATCGAATGGAGAAATCGCGCGCTTCAGGGCTGTCGATTAGATGAGGCCAAGCAAGGCTCCGTGTCAGGGCGTCATATCACACGAAATATCTCGCCAGCAGCCAGCCTCATGGAAGCTTATCGTTCTTCACTTTGCCTTTCTCATCGCCAACGCGACAATAACAATGGATCCTCGTAGGTATCGCGCCAACCTTCAGTTACCAATTACAAAAAGCAGACACTGGCAGAATCTGTGTTGACCTTCGTTTGCCGCCAGCACAGCCCCCACAGCAATGCGCAACCCCACCGACAAATGCTGCTGCCGCTGGCGGTTGTTTCCCGTCACAGTCCCAACATCCGTTTGCCTCAGCCAAGCAAAGTGCCTGGCGATCAAAATACATCCAGAACCCGCAAGGCCAAGACAGACGTCACTCACCGATGACTGCCAAGTGTTGTTGAAATGACCCGCTCCGCGCTGCTTCGATTGAGCTTTCTCCCCGTCTCGGCGGACGTCCCTGTGCTTGTTCGCGTCACAGACGCCAAGCTCCCAAAGCTTGTCGATTCTCCTGGACGTGAACGATCGAAATTCACGCAAACTTGCCGATGGTTGGTTTGTCCAATTCGGTAGCGAAGGACATGCTGGACATTAGCCATCAATGGATCCTGATGAAAGCAGTCATCTCAGCAAGTTTAAACGCAAGAATGACGGATGTGTGGAGACCTCCAAGCCTCAAACTACGGGTCTTGACGCGACATCTTGATGCTTGCTACACACAAGACCTTCTAATGGATCCAGCTGATATCCTTGACCTTGGCGCCTCCAATCGCGCAACAACAGCAACCCCTTGGGCAACGACATGATTCTAGTTTTGTGTTGACTCCATGCACCCCGCAAACAGCTCGCCCATCATGGCGCGCTACTGGCGCGCCCACGATCGCAGCGTTCAATTGATTGCTTTGACTATGCCGAAGCAAGGCAGATTCAATCTCGTCACAACAGTGACGGCGCGGAGACCGAAACATCGCCTGCTTCGAATTAAGCTAATGAACGGCAAAGGTATTCGTACAGATTCCAATCTCAATTAGTTCTTAGATTCCGGTATGCAGGGTCTCCGTATTTGTGGAGACCCGACTTCGAGTGTGAATGCCGCGCTCAGCTTCCCCACCCAATGATGTCACGACCATGACATGTCACCGCGTCGTACCGCGTCGTCGCATTCTCACAATGACCGCACGAGAAGAGCCACAGTCGGCGAAATCCAGAATTTGGCTTGCGAATTCACGTGTACGGCACGGTGGGAGAAGATTGACATTTGCGCCCTTCATCTTCAGATGGAAAAGTACATATGCTGAAGCTTGCACCTACCACGCCCTCCGGCCATGATGGGGAATAAACCCCACCAAGATCACTATCATGATGATGAAATGTCAACACCCATAAAATCTATAAAGTTCCCACAGTTTTTGTCTTAATGGCTTTGCGGCAAGCGAACAACGTCAACACCTGGGCAATCCGGTGTTACAAAGTCGACCCTGAGGTGTGAGAAGATATCACAATCGTAATCACAGGTACATCACAACCACCCGGAAGTCACCGATACGATGTCGAGCGGTAACGCCAACACTGAGCTTGCCAACCATGGCTGGGCTGCTGTCCCACGGAGTCATTCGAAGGCGCTCGAGGACATCAATAAGAAGGAATACGCGCAGCTGGACCTCGACAGCGTGAAGATGCCAGACAACGAGGTGGCCCGGAAGGTACTTGACTACGCAAAGACTGCGTTGCCTGAGCGAACGTTCAATCACAGCATGCGTGTCTGGAATTACGGTCAGTGTTACATTAGAATAGGCATCTCGCTTGATTCGAGCAAGTCGCTGGGATACATCAATGGCATGCACTGACGGCGCGTAGGCAACGCAATCGTTCAGACACACTTCCCACATCTCGCACCCATGCTCGAGACTTACTTTTTCACGTGTCTCTTCCATGACATAGGCACGACCCCAGAGCATATGAATGGCACCCATCTCTCGTTTGAGTACTGGGGGGCCATGAAAGCTCGAGGCTTCTTGAGCGACCATGGCGCGCCTAGTGACCAAGCTGATGCGGTCTGCGAAGCAATCGTCCGTCATGCTGAGTTGGGCGAGATTGGCATGATCACGAGCCTGGGACTCCTGATTCAGCTGACAACTTCTTTCGGTGAGTGAGGTTTTGTTTTTGAGCATCAGCATGCTTCTTCCAGGGACATGGATTGAGACTGCAATGTCCACAAATCCTGAGACCACTTCACGCCTGGGGTTTGGTTTTGTCCGGACATATGACCGACTACCAAGAAGGCGAGCAACTTCTGTCATCACATTGGCCTCTCAAGCAGCAAAGCTGCAGTCCAGTGGTCTTTCTTGGTGCATCGATAGCCGCGCCGATTGCCCAAAGCGGCAAGTCTACATGCGCCACCGCCTGCTGCACAGCCTACCACCTCGAACACTGCACCACAACCACTGCATCTCAACGGACCCATCAACGACATTAGAACGTTCGAGCTCAGTCGCCACCTCCTGGGACGCGAGATGTTGAAAGCTTCTTACATGTGACACGGCCTTTGTCGCTCTTCGGCAGTTCATCGTCCGGTCACAACTCCCGCGAGGCTGTGCATTCACAACAACACAATCACAAGCGCGCACGATAATGTCTTAGATCTACCACGTGGTAGATTGCGGTGTTGGCCAATCGTAGCGCTCTCATGCATGCCGCTCCCGCTCCAAGTACCCGCCTCAGGTCCGCTCGTGCATACCTTTGGGGCCAGGAACCGGTCAATCGCTGCAGGACGCCTCGAGTGTGCCCTGGCATCAACCTCACCTCAATCACCCAGTATCAAATTTCGCCAACTCGACAACTCGCGCATGCTGGACATCAGCCCGGACCATAGCATGCGCCGCTTAGCGACAACAGTGAAGCTTTGAACCATATGCTGACACCTTGTTGTAGATAATGCAGGTGCAAACCCACATCTCATCGCCACGGAAACCATCGAGAAAGTGGTCGCCAAGTATCCACGTAAGGGCTGGTCATCTTGTTTTGCCGCTTGCATGACCGAAGAGATGGAAGTCAAACCTTGGTGCCGCACTACAGCACAGGAAGGCTTTGTGGAGAGCATTGCTGGCAATGAGTTGATGGAGCCGTACGACAAGTAGGTGTACGATCCATACGCATGGGTAGCTAGGCGACACTTCAATTGAGTCAATGAATGTGCTCTTACTGTGCGAGAGGTGCTGCCAGGGTCGGGCTTATGTTCCTCCTTGAGATCGTAGTGAATGAGCACGAGCGTGCAGCCCGATACGCTTCATGGCATGCATATCGGGCGAGATATACAAGAATATGTCGGTGACACATTGCACTACCCGGCCCAAATAGGGATGATATGCATGTCTCCTGCCCAAAATCACATAGCGTGTGTTGAAGACGCAACAACTCTGCAGCCTTGACACTCGCGGGCCCCAATGCTGGATGATGCTTAGTCTATGTATCCAGTGTAGTCACCAGGCTGCCAGGCTGATCGTGCATGAGCAGCAGTAACCATGGGCGGAGCTACTTTGCTCAGCCACTCCGCGCGGCTCCGCATGCACATCGCATTGGCGCTCTTCCTACAGATCGCCGAAATTGCCATCGTTATTTGCTTGCCCGCAAGCAGTCTCCTCACGTTGCAAGACAGTATTACGTAGAGGCAAATAACGTCACTTGGACTTCTGAAAACGCGATCACATGTATACGAACTACCAACTCCTATTGCTATGCCATCTGAGCCCATTCGAATGTCATCGATCAGCAGAAGGGCAGGTCACAGCCCATTACCTAACAGGCAATTGATTCTGCCACTCTGGATCGACCTTGCTTTGTTTGAAAAAGCTCTTCCCCTTCAACCACTGTCTGTATGCCTTGTACCTCTTCTTGGTACCGTCTTCCTCCTCCACATCCAACGGGTTGTCCTTGACATTCAGATACTCTTCAAAGTCCTCGATATCTTCCTCTGCAGTCTGGAACTTGCCAGGCGTGGCGAAAGACAGCGGCGCCTCGTATGCGAATGACGGGTAGATGTGCGGATGTGGATTGAGGCTTTGCGGCCACGAGTACGTTGGGGCGTGCGAGAAGGGTGTGCTGACGGAGGCTGAGGTCATAGGACGCGAGTAAGACAGAAACGAGCGGACTGACATGACGTCTGTGTCGAGGCGGTGTAAGGCGGAAGGAGCGATGCTGGACTCGTCGATGTCTGTGGGCGCTTGTGGTCCCGCTTCTGTCATGCTCAGGTATTCGTAGTATTCCATCGCAGCTGGATCGTCTGCGCTTGGCGTTTCGCTGCTGACGACCAGTGGCAGGTTGAGTGGATGTTCGACGTATCTCTCGTACTCATCTGCTTCGCCTCCGGATACCGTGGGATTCATGCTATTGTCGTAGAACTGCTCAAGTGTCCACTGATTGATAAGTGTCTTATCAGCGGGCTTGAAACCAGGTCGTACGGTGGAAGCTAGACCAGTCGATGTTGACATCGAATTTCCCAGCGACGGGAAAGAGCTTATCGCTGCGGACGCCGAATATGGCATGTCCGTCTCGAAGTGTGGATCTCGAAGTATGGAGTGCGTGACTGAGGCTGTATCAGGCACGCTGAGCTGCGGATTGTGACGCCTCCTAGCCATCATGCTGCCTTGTCGCGAGTCCGTCTCACTTACTGGGTCTAAAATCGTGACTCCCTTCCGAGGACCCTTCTTGACAAGATTGAGTTGAGCGGCCTGCTCGTGCTGTTTCTTGCGAGGCACGAAAGGTGACATGTTCTCTATCCGTGCTGGCATAAGACCGTCTCTGCTATCGCGTGCAACTCTGTTAGGCGATGCCAGACGAAAGGCAAAGATCTTAAGGAAAGAAGACAGAGCCAACGGCCGGTAGTATTCGAGAAAGTAGTCATCTCGGAATCCAATGTTGGCCTGCAACCACTGACTTTGCATCGTCGTCAAATTCGTTGAAGGTGGTAACTTTCGCGGCTCTAGGTTGGAAGGAGTGAACCAGTCGTTGTAGTCTCGTCTTTGTTTCTGCAGATATGCGCGTGGATCAGCGTGATGGAGGTAGTAGTCTGTAGTCAGATCCCACAGCATCGGCTGACCTTGGTGGAAGGTATAGTTGCCGAGGAAAAGATTGTACGCTTCCTGGCGTTGTGAATCGAGAAATGAGTTATGATAGTACCGCTTGAAGCTCTCTACCATGTCGCGAGAGCTACTCTGCCACTGGTTGATCTTGCGATATGTGGCCATTGTATTGACAAGGTGAGAGCCACCATACTGTATTGCAATGGTATCTCCGTGGCCGTGGAACATGTGAGTGAACATCTCTACACAGTCTGAATCGTATTCGACGGTGTTGCCAGCAATGACACCAAGCGCGTGCAACTGCCGACCGAGGGCTCTTTTGCCAATCACAAATTGAGCGGCGTTTGTGCGGTCGAGACAATCGATACAGTTTGTTCTGGCAACACCATTCTGGACCTGTGATGTACCACTGTTCTCGTCTCCATTCTGGAAGAATCCAGTCTCTTGCAGGACTTTCTCCGCGAGGCCTTCCAGTGTACCAATGACATCCTGGCCCCGCGTCTTTGCGGCACGCGACATGTCGAATGCCTCGTATCGTATCTTCTTGTCCTTGGGCAATGATTGATTGAGATAGTCGATGCAGTACTTATACTCGTATAGTAACTTCGACTCTCTGGGCGTTCGTTCACGTGCTTTGATCAGGTTCAAAGCAATGACAGGAGCGCCATATCGTTCGAATAAGTCATCGAAATGAAGGGCTGCAGCGCTGTAGAAAGGATCCACAAGACTCAGGTCAATGTCCGGCTTCGGTGTAACCCCAGTGTTGTCTTGAGTCCAGAAGAGCGGTATACTGCCACGGTGCTGTACATATGAAGTGTACGTGGGATTGGTATAGAGCCGCGGTCCAGGCGCATGGAAGGAAGTTGTAAGGGCTTCGGACACGATCTGTTCAGACTCGACATCGTTGGCGACATATCCCAGGTCGTTCGTACCTCGCTTCAAGAATCTAGCTCCAGCAAAATGTCTTGATCGTCGGGCAATGATGGTGATATAGATCCTGCGCCCGAACACGTCGAGAGACGACTGATCCACATAACCGTGTATCACTGGGTGACACCAATCGTAGACGTTCTTCAGCGCAAGGCGTGCTGGATCTAGGAGGTAATGGTTCCAAACAAACATGTCCTGATAGTCCCGCTCAGGATTCTCTATGCCGTTGTTCAAAGCCGTGCGTTCGTGTATGATATTCTGCTGAAGACTCCTTGTGATGTTGTAGGAATAGCTGAAGTAGAATGAGCGAGTCAAATCCAGGTTGGCGAGACTGGCAAGAAACCTGGCTTCTTCCGGATTGCGGTCCTTCTGAAATCGTGCTGTGGAGCCTGTAGTGAGCGGGATCATCTCAGTGCCGTCGACTTGGTATATGTAATGTCCACCCAACATGGCCACTTGTGCTCTTTTGGATATCAACAGCATGTAGTACGCATCGGTGAACCTTATGAAGCCCAACAGACCCCAAGTACTGCATTTGAGCTTCATCCCTCCGGTACTTTTGTTGCCGTCTTGGATGGTCCCAAGCAATCTGAACATCTCGTTCTTCGTATACACTATATCGTCTTCGAAGATGCTCAGAAGGCCTGGTGGCGATGTTCGATCAATCTTGAGTACGCGGTATTGCTCTTCCATGATATCGGCTCCAACCAGATAAAATCGTGTGCTTGTCTCGTACAAAGAGAACTTGTGCATCCTACAGATACCATTCTCTCCGACTTTGTGATATGAGACATCTTTGACTTTATGGACGGTTGCAGGGCTTGTAGGCCTCTTGAACTCCATGCTCATGGTGGGATCCTCTTCCTCGCCCCCGAATTTGACCGACTCGGTTTCTGCACGGGGCTGACCTACCCCAGGTAGCTTGTCCAAATCAGCCTCTGGCTGGAAACCGTTCGTAACAGCATCATTCTGCGGGGATAGGTCAGGGCTTGCAGCACCAGAAGATGTGCGTTCGGACTCCTCTGGCTTCTCATATATGCTCTCATGTGCTGTGGTTGTTTTCGATGTCGCAGAGCTGCCACGCTCTCTCAACTCTGGCCTCGCCTTCGAGGACTCCATGGCGGCGATGCGAAAAGGTAGCGATAGCGACTGTGATGCGAACAAAGGCTGTGTTAGGTAGTCATGGTCGCGTTGGCATGGGCATCAGTTGCGTCAAAGGCGGTGCAGGTGGAGACCAGATATTCACAGAACGTCCAGGCCAGCTGCGACACGGGAGCAGCCGCGAAAGTGCTCGAGCAAGGTTGGGAAGCGCACCACAGACGCGACTCTGCAACTGAGGTAGGCGCTCTAGTGCGTCATTCTGTTGCTTAGTCATGTCATTAGCGCCCGCTCGCTGCGGCTCTGGCGCCCAGACCGAGTGGAGGATGACCACGACCTCTTGTTGCACGTGGTACATACACAACGGCCTGCATCACGCAAACATCGAAACCTTGAGATGCGACTTCCAGATTCCTCGCCCTGAGAAGTCAACTAGCCTCTTCCGCCAAAGGTGAGGCAAACACTCGACAACTCAACATGCAGGCCAGCAGGCATCAACACGCTTCGCCCTAGTGTTCTACTACATCAACCGTTACCATGGGACAGGGGTTCTCACTCACCACGCTTTCGGCTGGCACCGCCAACATTGATGTGCCAGAGCTGGCAGATCTGCAGTATGAGAAGTCGCTTGGTGCTGCTCGTTTTATGAAAGCTGTCAGAGCTCGACACAAAGATGGTCTTGTGGTTGCCCGCGTTGTCATGAAGCCATACGCGCAGTTTAACTTTGAGACGTATGCTAGGCGTCTGCTTCGTAAGTGGCGTCAGACGAAGCCGTGTTGAGTGGCTACTGACATGTGCAGATGAACGCAAAGTCCTTGCAGAAGTTCCAAACGCCTTGGCCTACCACCGCATCATTGAAACAGCTGCTTGCGGATACCTGGTCCGTCAGTACATCCACAGTTCTCTGTACGATAGACTCAGTACCCGGCCGTTCCTTGAGGAGATTGAGAAGAAATGGCTTTCGTTCCAGTTGCTATCCACCATACGCGACTGCCACGCCAAAAACATCTACCATGGAGACATCAAAACAGAGAATATCTTGGTTACGTCCTGGAACTGGCTCTATCTGACCGATTTCTCATCTGCGTACAAACCGGCGCATCTTCCCGAGGACAATCCGGCCGATTTCTCTTTCTACTTTGACCTGTCTGGACGGCGCACGTGCTATCTGGCTCCTGAGCGGTTCCTAGCCTCTGGTCAGCAGCCAGAAGGTGAAGGCAGTATCAACTGGGCGATGGACATATTCAGTGTGGGCTGCGTAATTGCGGAGCTATTCCTCGAAGCGCCTATCTTCTCTCTGAGCCAACTTTTCAAGTACCGGCAGGGCGAGTACAAACCTGAGCATTCTCATCTGAGCAAGATTCAGGACCCTCACGTCAGGGAACTCATCATGCATATGATTCAGGTCGATCCGAACTCCAGAATGTCGGCCGAAGACTATCTCTTGCACTGGAGAGGCAAAGTCTTCCCGGATTACTTCTACGGGTTCCTTCAACAGTACATGTTCTCGATCACTGATCCCTCGTCAGGACGGAAGCCAGTCACAACGACCTCTGAACATCTTGGAGAGCCAGATGAGCGTATCGACCAGGTTTATAATGACTGTGACAAGATATCTCACCTGCTCTCTAGCAGTGAAGGGAAGGAGCTCGACAAGCCACGACACTCGCCTCCTAAGCCAAACGCGAAGCTGTTCCCGCTACACATTGACATTCCCAATTATCAGCATCAGGCATCCCCTGCGCGGAGCCTGACGCAAGATGACGGCAATTTAATTTTCCTGACTATCGTCGTCTCGTGTATGCGAGGGACCGCTCGTGCTTCGGCTCGCGTTCGAGGCTTAGAACTATTGCTAGCTTTTTCGGAGCGCCTAACGGACGAGGCCAAGCTGGATCGCGTCGTGCCTTACGTCGCGCAGCTGCTCACCGACAAGTCAGAGCAAGTCAGGATCACGGCACTAAGATCATTAACTCAGATCCTCGCAATGGTTCAGGTGGTTTCTCCAATCAATGCCTACATCTTTCCGGAATACGTTCTGCCAAGATTGGAGTCGTATCTCCCTGATTCTTCATCGGCAGCGAACGATTTGGTTCGGATGCAATATGCCTTGTGTATAGGTACACTGGCGACCACCTCGGCTCGATACCTCGACATGATACAAGCATTACGGGCGGATGGCGCCCTTCCCGCTACCGATCCCGAAGCAGAAGACAGTCTCTCCACATCGGCGCACCGTAATCGCTTTGATGCCGACCGCCAAAATCTGCTTGAGGCCTTCGAGAAGCACACCAAGGCCCTTTTGACTGATTCAACTGCCTCAGTCCGTCGTGCCATGCTCCGTTCTGTTTCCGACCTATGCGTGTTTTTTGGTAGTCCACGTGCAAACGATGTTGTGCTCAGTCACCTCAATACGTACCTCAACGACCCCGACTGGATGTTGAAGTGTGGCTTTTTCGAAGCGATAGTCGGAGTCGCTGTCTTTGTTGGCGGAGCTAGCTTGGAAGGGTACATCCTTCCGCTCATGGTTCAGGCTCTGACCGATCCTGAGGAGTTTGTCGTCGAGAAGGTCATTCGAGCGCTGTCGTCAATGGCCGAGCTTGGGCTGTTCCAAAGATCCAAGACATGGGAACTGGTTGACATTGTTGCACGACTGAGCATGCACCCAAATCTGTGGATCCGAGAGGCGGCCGCACAGTTCATAGCAACCGCTTCAAAGTATCTTTCCATTGCTGACACGCATAGCATCTTGGTCAATTTGATCAGACCTTATCTCAAGGTTGTACCATCCGACTTCTCACAAACGCAAGTTCTAGAGTCGCTCAAGAAACCGATGTCCAGACTGCTTCTGGAGATGGCATCGAATTGGGCCATACAGACCCAGAAAGGCCTGTTCTGGAGTCAAGCGAGGCAGCAGCAGACGTTCACATTCGGATCCACAGAGGACACCTTGCCTGCTATCTCAGGCCGTGAACTCGGTACAAAGGTGCTGCAGAGAATGCAGAAGAACGCAGAGGACGAGGCCTGGGTGCAGAAACTCTGCAATGCCGGTATGACACCAGATGACGAGTTCAAACTTGTCGCCCTACGCGAGTACATATGGCGTGTGGTGCACAGGAGGCGATCTGACAGTCTCGCATCGAGCCCGACGAAGTTCAACAATATTGTAACACTGAAGGATCTCGGAGTCAACGCTCTTACTGTCATTTTCGACGAGAATGTGCAGCATGCTGTCAACAAAGAACGAACGGCTAGAAGTCAGCACGAAGGGTCATCTCAGCCTCGGACACTTCAGGATGCACTGCTTGATGCGTCCACTACTGAGGTCGACGCGTTGAATTCCCGCATACCTCATGCACAGGGTCAAGCCGAGCGGCTCGCCTTGGAAGAGGGTGGTGGACGACGCATTGTTATCCCGTCGCGTTCAAACACAACGATTCATGGACGCGGATCGCCATTGTCCGAGAGCAGTCTCAGACGAAATTCGTTGCAAATACCGAGCAGCTCATCGCCTACTCGTTCTCACATTGGTTCATTCGGTGCTGCAGATCATCAACACACATTGCAGCATCGCAACAGTGCATTGAGCTTACTCAACAAGAAGGAGAACAAAGCACTACCAGAGATTGGTACCACCTCTGCGAACGCATTCGGAAAAGTCGACGCAGCCCATGCACGGGAAAGGTCGCGCTCCCGGCAGCCAATGTCGCCCCTTGCTGTCGACAACGCAAATCGAGGTTCGTCCCAGGTGCGCTTTAGGAATGCGCACAATTACACCGGAAATGACCCTGCGATTCTCAAGCTGCTAGATTCAATGCTTCTTGAACGCTTCCCATCCGGTGAGATCGAATTCGGTCCGCGTATCCAGGTCCCACTGAGGAAAACGCCCATCCGTTACAAAGATGCTCAGCCATCAAATACAGGTGTTCCTTGGAGGCCTGAGGGTTTATTGGTGGCGACTTTTGGTGAACATACCGCTGCTGTGAACCGCATTCTGGTATCACCAGATCAAGGCTTCTTCATAAGTGGATCAGACGATGGTACCGTCAAGATTTGGGACACTTCGCGACTCGAGCGCAACATCACAAGACGTTCTCGGCAGACATACAAGCTTGGTGAAGATGTGAAAGTCACAAGTCTCACTTTTGTGGAGCAAACTTACTCGTTTGTGGCCACCGGCAGCGACGGCAGTGTCCATGTCGTGCGAGTCGACTATCTCCAAGGACCCGAAGGCACTGTTAAATTCGGTCGTCCTCGGCTACTCCGCGAGTACCAATTGACCAAGGGCGATCAAGCTGTGTGGTCTGAGCACTACACTGAAGACAACAAGTCCGTGCTAGTCCTTGCCACAAACACCTCCAAGATCATCGCGCTCGATCTGAGGACGATGGAAGAATTGTTTGTCTTAAAGAACCCGCTAAACCATGGAACGCCGACCTGCTTCTGCGTAGACAGAAAGGCACATTGGTTGCTGCTTGGCACATCCCATGGTGTGCTTGATCTGTGGGATCTCCGCTTCAAGCTGCGCCTCAAAGCTTGGGTATACAGTGGTGCGTCGCCTGTCCATCGGCTTCTCCTGGTCCCTCTACCCGGACGCAAGCTGAAGCAACGACTATACATTGCCGGCGGCAGTGGACAAGGAGAGGTGACTATGTGGGACTGGGAGAAGCATATCTGCGAGCGCGTCTACCGCATCGGCGGCGGTCGAGAAACAGGCCTTAAGAGCACTTTGCTCACTGACCTGGACGAAGAGAAGCCAGGCGGTATGCTCAGCCGCTTCGCAACTGCCCTCGAGCCAACTGCTACTCAGAGCGCAGACCGCGGTATTCGTGCGCTTGCTGTGCATTCGCAAGCCGTGGATGACAAGGGCGATGCAAGACATACATTCGTTCTCACTGCTGGTCCAGACTGGAAAATCCGCTACTGGGACACGTACAAGCCAGAGGCCTCGATGATAGTCAGTGGCCTGGAGCCTGATGAGGTCAAGCCGCAGTTTGCGGTCAGCCAGCCTGGCGTTGAGACCACGGTTGTGACGGAGCTGTCGTCGCAACCGGCAACGCCAGCACTGGGTTCTCGGGAGAGTAAGACAAGCTCTTCTAGCAAGAAACCGGCAACCAAGTCTTCGCGATCGGGCTTGATTTCAATGCAGCAGCAGCAGCTTCTCAAGTCTCATCTGGATAAGATCATGGATGTGGCGCTGGTGGAGCAGCCGTACGGGATGGTGATTTCTGCAGATCGATCGGGCGTTATTTATATGTTCATGTAGTTTTCTCAGCGCTTGAGGTATAGGAAACTTGCCAAAGGTTGTGTGTGCTTGAGACACGTGTGTCGTCTTTCCAGAATCAGCCAACGAATCGTAGAACTTGTCAGCACCGCAAATGTCAGAAGCGTGTCGTGAGATGAAGGAAGCATCGCATTCAGATACGGTGCTCACAGGTGATAGCTGACTGATTGCTTAGGATCCGGCAGCGACAATAATCGCGGGACAGCACAGGCACGAGTAGGCGTGAAGGAAGAGGAGACAGTCACAATGCAGCAACAACGAGGTGACGAGGCGCATCAAGAAGGAGGGTAAACAGTAGGACAATGATAATCGCCCAATTTGAAATAGTATAAACTTGACGTTGCTTTCTTCTTTGCCTACTCTGCTATGCGGAAACCTTTGCTACGTCATGTTTTGGAAGTGCTAGCGAAGCGTTGCTTCTACCAAGTATCCCAGCTGCGAACGTCTTTGGTTTCATGTTGTGCCTCTTCATAGATTACATAGTGCTCCTGACTCCTGATTTCTTCAGAAGATGCGCGAACTAGCTATTTCGCAGACCTTTCCAGCCTCCCCAGCTATCTGCGTCTGGCACAGTGACGCCCTCGGCCTCTGAGGGCGTCTTGTCGGACTACAATGTGTCGGTATACCACTGTACGAAGTTAGCCTCTCGAGGCGGTACGCTCAAGGCCTCTACCAACTCGGCTGTGAGAGTTGGGTAGACAATCTGAGCTGCAGCGTTAGCTTCGGTCATGTAGAGCACTTGGTCGCATTGTGCGTTGGTACTTATGTACCCACTTCTCCGACCACTTCTTCGACACATACCGTTGAACCAGAAAATACAGTTGCTGATAGAGCTGTAGAGGGACTGGGTGATGCCTGCCTTTCCAAGATTATCTACTGAACCAGTCCTGTAACCACTGAGAAGATACAGGATATGAGATCCTGAGGGGGTGATAGCCCTGGCTCCACTTCAAGGTTATAATCATACCGATACCAGAAGTGTCGGAATGTTCGGCGCTGAGCTGCGCGCCGAATACCTGGCCTTCTCGGGACTTTCCTAGCTCTGGCATGAAGTCAGTCAGATGCATGTGGGGTTCGCCGTACCAACGATCTTTGAAGTATTGGCATCTGGGGCAGTCAGTCTTTTGCACGTAGCGGAATACGGCATGTCCAAGCTCATGGACGAGAGTCTTGGCCAAGAGAAAGTGCGATCGAATATTCTCGTCGTGCGTTCGGCGAGTTTTCGCAACTAGACTTACAGGATGATATAAAAATGCGGTGGACACACTGATCTTGATGCGCAGCGGCTCTGATTCAGTGCTGACGTTCCATATCTTGCTGATTGTCGACAAGAAATGATATTGAGAACGGTACATGGTACCCCAGCTTGCAGTTCCGAGGCAAGTTTGTGTGGTTGCCAAAAGAACATGATGTTCTCGGCGAGCCCTTTGAGAAAGACCTCAAAATGCACTTGCCTCCAATTGTCGTTAGCTACCGATCCGCGATCGATATAGTACTTTTGAGATGCTGTGTCCAGTGCGATTTCACCAAAGGCCATGTGGAGCCACCAGTCGAGGAAACTATTTGTGGTTGAGAGCTTGGTAGCAAGGGAGAATGTCAATGACATTGCGTTCCAAGCCTCTTCATTTTAAGGGACGCCTGCGCTCCAATTCTTGCTGCGAAACAGTTGATGTATGTTACTTGAAATCAATGGGCCTGCCAATGCCTCGTCACACAGGAAAATGTGCTCTTCTAGTATGCGGGACCGCTCATCCGGAACATACTCATGCTCAGGCGTGGGCCCGTTCGTCGCATCGCACAGCTACTCTCGGATCAGCAGCCGCCAATACTCATCATCGTTCACAGCAGCCTCATATGCGAGTTTCGATTCAGTCATGCTTGCGAGCTTGCAGTTGCACTAGATAATCTTTGTTTCCGAGTTGGGGCTCCGATTTCGAGTGAAGTATAAGTTTGAAACAGTAGAAGCTCATAAGACCGCTGATTTGCGAGCCTAGCATTTCGCACAAAGGAGCATAGCGGGCATACAATGCTTCTGCATGCGTGGCAGAGACAAAGGCTTCGTGAAGGATCATTGGAGAAATGTAGAGGCAAGGCAACATCCTTCAACAATGTTGCATTCTTGCTGACAATTGCTATGATTGCAACCTGCACTGTGTAAGAAATGAGCAAGAGGTGATAATCTGGTGATGGGATTGTGGGGAAGGCCGTAGGGCTGAAAGTCCAGGCTAGGCTGCCTTGGCGCGTGACTTCGAATTTCTGGATGTCGTCAATCGCGACGCCAACACCTCACGCAAACGACGCGCCCAGCTTCCCCCACCTCGACCGAAGACCTCATATATAACCTCGAAATCGCGCCGCGCGTCACTACCGTCAACATGAGGTTAACTACGGACCTCATCAACAGCTCCCTCTCCTTCATCAACTGTCTCACGGAGCGTGAACTCGATCTGCGAGGTGCGTTGAAAAGAACAGATACTACACTTGCGAGCTGAATTGATATCAATATCGTGAAACACAGGTCACAAAATCTCTGCCATTGAAAACATGGGCGCAGCACGAGTGAGTTCCCAAACTAACCTTGTTCTTGAACAACTGCTAACACAATGCGCAGGACAACGACGCAATTGACCTCACCGACAACGACATCGCACAGCTCGGCAACTTTCCCCTACAGCCTCGCCTCCGCACACTGTTCCTGGGCCAGAACCGCGTATCGAACATCCAGCCGAACCTCTCGACAAGTATACCGAACCTCCAAACCCTCGTCCTCACAAAGAACAGGCTCACGGAGCTTGCCGACCTCGATCCGCTCGCGGGATTCAAGAAGCTGGTGCATTTGACGGCGCTCGGCAACCCAGTGGCGTCCAAGGAGGTACGTACAATCTACGACACACTGCGCCAAATCACGAACGCTGACATTGTGTAGAACTACCGATACTGGGTTATCTGGCGATGCCCCACCGTGCGCTACCTGGACTTCGCCAAGGTCAAGGACGTGGAGCGCAAGAAGGCAGAGGAGCTGTTCGGCACATCGGATGAGCCCACCGAGCTGGCTAGCAAGATCATGGGTGTCAAGTCGAAGGGGTTCGTTGTGCCCACAACGAACGGCGCGGACTCCTCGAATAAGCAGGACCGTATCTACACCGATGATGAGAAGAGGAGGATGCGCGCTGCGATCCAGCAGGCGAGCAGTTTGGCGGAGATGGCAAGGCTCGAGAAGGACTTCGCGGAAGGCAGGATACCGGCGCACATTCTGGAGGGCGGTGACCCCATGGAGACATGAGCAATGAATAGACCTGGGAGCGCGACTGCGAAGGAGCCGCAAAGACGCTGAAACCAACAGAACCAAAAAGACCACAGCTACAAAGCTGGCTGTCACCACAGCGAGAGAGTTTGGAAAGATGGATTACAGGGACGGGTCCAGACAGCTGCCTGTATAGCTGAGCGCTGTGCCGACATGGCGATGCTCACAAGTAGGATGATTGAAACATCGGAAAAGGATTTGGGACCTGCGTCAAGCGTCCAGAAGATATCATTGAAGCTTGGAATCTAAGTGTGATGCTTGAAATTTCGCCACTCATCTCGTGAGAAGCCTTCCTTGGTATCGTAGTCTTATACATAGAACGCCAAATAGTGTCAAGATGCCCTTCCTGATCACCAACCTCTGCCTCTCCCCCTTCCACCTCGTCCACCTCCACCCTGGTGCCCTTGCTGAAACCCTCCACCTTGCTGTCCTCCGCCTCCAAAACCTCCAGGCCCGCCAGGACCACCCATACCGCCCCCAGCCATTTGCATGAACGTCGCAAAGTCCATCTGACTCGGATCCATCCCACTGCTCGCCATCTGCTGCATCATCATCTGCATCTGCCCCTCGTCCATCCCCCCGGGCGGCATACCACCCATCCCATTCATCGCGCCGGGGCCCTGTGGCGCACCCGCCGGTGCACCACCACCCGGCATCGGCGGCATCCCCGGCATGCCGCCCGACATCATCTGTTGCATCTGCGCCATCTCAGCCTTCTGCTGCTGAATCGTCTGGCTCATTGCCTGCTGCTTCAGGCGGTACGTCTCCCACGTGAACTCGTCGAAGCCGTAGTTGAAGTAGTCCGAGTAGTCCTCGCCCGGGCGCCGCCAGAGTTTGTGCTCCTCGGCCAGATCGGCGTCCAGGTCGACGTGTAGCAGCGGTTTGTTCAGGGGCGGGTAGATGGGCGTTGCATTTACGTCGACGTTGGAGGTGTGCAGGGCTGGGTAGGCTTGGCCGGATAATTGGGCGACTTGCGGCGCGGTGCCGGGAGTTGGACGGGCTTGTTGTGAGGGCGGTTGTGGGGTGGATGTTGACTGTGGTGGTGCTTCGATTTTTATGGCTTTGGACTCTTGGGACTGTGATGCGCTGGAGCGGTGTTAGCCTGGACGAGCTCGCGAGGAATAGGGCGTACCTACGCTGCTGCTTTGGGTGCGGTCGCTGGCTTGTCGATGATGAACTCGAGCTCCTGGGGTATCTGTTAGCCAGAGCTGTGTTGCTTGGGCTGCTCTTTCCATACCGAATCGCTGTCGTCATCGTCGTCGCCTGAGTCTGCGCCTTCGTCCATAGGTTCGTCTCCACTGGACGCGTCCTCCTCTTTCTTGGGCTCTTTCTTAGTTTCCGTGGTAGGCTCGGAAGGGCCGTAGAGATCATCGTCTTCTTCATCCATTGTTCTGGAAACTTTGGGATACGTGCGACGTGCGGGTTTCGTGTCCGAAGAAAGGTTGGCTTGCTTAAGTTTATTTGTTTTCTTTGGAGCTACGGAGTGCTTTTTACGCGGTCTTATGGGTCCGGGTTGTGTATGTAGAAGAGGTCGCGTTATTGAGCTCGTTGCTGGTGAATGCGCAGGTGTCTGAAGCTTTGACCTTGCGGAGCTCTCCCAGAAAACACCAAAGTGTCGCGCGCGATGTGCGGCCGATCAACAGACACTGCATACCGCCCAGCAATCACCCGTCGACCCCCCTATACACCAGTTTGCTCGGTCACCCAAAAAGTTGGGCTGGATTTGATTCCAAAATCCAAATTCGCTTCATCGCTTCATTGCAAGAAGACCAGTAAAGGGAAGAAAGCCAGACTCGAAACAATATGGCAGGCTTTGGACGCTCCAATTCCTTGAGCATCAACACTGGCGGCGGCCTCTTGTACGTTCTCTGATCTCTGACGCGCCCAATCTACCAGTTCCCGCTCCACCAGCATGCCGTGTGTGTTGTGATGGATACCATGTGGATACTGGAAACGCAGTGACCATGGCCTCGGCGCCTTTCACTCACAAAATACTGACCTGTGTACAGTGGAAGCAATGCTTCTGCCACGAACACTTCTCAGCCCGCAAGCAGCGGCGGTCTCTTTGGTTCAACAGCAGCGCAGCCCGCACCAGCAGGAGGACTATTCGGCGCATCGAGTCAGCCTGCAACATCACAACCAGCATCTGGAGGTCTCTTTGGCAACATGAACAAGCCTGCAACAGCTGCGCCCGCGAGTGGCGGCCTCTTTGGCTCTTCGACCGTACAGTCGTCGGCACCAGCAAGTGGAGGTCTCTTCGGAGGCGCATTGGGCGCAAGCACATCTCAGCCAGCAGCTGGCGCAGCACCTTCTGGGGGTCTTTTCGGAGGTGCCGCTTCGAAACCCTCGACTTCGCTATTGTAGGTACATCACATCACTCTGGAGAGGTCACGTCTAACATCCCTCAGCGGCACATCCACACAACAGCCTGCCGCAGGGCCGTCTTTGTTTGGAAACACCAACACACAGCAGAATCAGCCTGCCGCAACCCCCTCGCTTTTTGGCTCGACAACACAACAGGCTCAGCCACAGCAAAGCACCTCTCTCTTCGGCGGCACTATGAATCCTCCGCAAAGGACAGGCACACTCGGTGGCTCGACATTAGGCGGAGGTCAGATGGGACAGAGTACACAGGCGGTCAACATTGGGTTGGACAGCATACGGGGCACCACGCGCTTCAACGACCTGAGCCAGGAGCTTCAGCAGCAGATCCAGGCTTTCGACGAAGGCATCCAGCGCAAGATCGGGTATTGCAGCCAGATCCGCGAGACGCTCCCCAACAGTGAAAAGGAGATTGCGACTATTGCACCCGACGTTGACCTCGTCGAGAACTTCCTATCCACGGTTGAGATGGGCCTCGACAACGACTCCGCCAACATCGCTTACTTGCGAGACTTGGTCAAGAAGGACGCTGCGGACGCGACGTTGAGCTTCCGCGCTATCGAGAACCAGCGACTGCCGGCGCAGTTCCACTACAGGAACGGCAACAACCTGACCGCATCCAGCGCGAAACCATCCGCGACTGCTGCCCTCGAAGAAGACGACACAAGCAAGCCTGTCGACCTGATGGGCTACTTCAACCGCCGCACGGGCGAGCTCGGCCGCACACTCGATGTCTACCAGCGACAGATTCGCGAGATTGAGGGACACCTACGAACAATGGAGGCCGGCACATTAGAGAAGGCACAGCAGTTGACTGGCAGCCGAAGCGCACCGCGAGACCAGCGCCGCGAGTTGGTCGAGGCGCTTAAGGCGATTGAGGGTGCGATCTTGGACTCGGCCAGGAAGGTCGGACAAGTCAGAGATGAGGTTACAAAGCAGACCTTGGGCAATGTCGGAGCCACCCTGCTGTAAGGAGCGGAGGTTGAGTCTCACAAAAAAGATATTTATGCATTCAATTGGCGCAATCGGCGTGCATGAGCAAGGTTTGGGATTTGTACATGTACATTGGACCAGAACAGGTGTCAGATACCCTGAAATTGATGATTAAGAGCCGGGAGCAACTTCCACACAAGCATTGATGGTCTGACAACGTCTGCTGAAATCAGCGGAAAGTAGAAATTGCCAATTCCTTAGTCAAGGTGCAGTCTGAAAAGGTCCGTAAAGCTTTCAAATGCTGAGTAAAGCCTCGGAGGGGCAAGAGTTATGACGGAAGGGGGACGTGCACTTCCGCTCTGCGCTAGCGGAGCTTCAAGCTTCAATGACATCGACAATATATAAACATCGATGCCCCAGATCTAAAGTAGTTTGATTCCAGAAAGCATAATACCGCCATTCCATGTTCTCTGCGATTACGCGACTGAGAACAGTTTCCAATCACCTCACCAAAACAGCTACAACAACCCGCGCATTCTCGTTCACAGCAACCCCATTCGCCATGGATAAGAAAGACTCGATCCTCAACTGGGTAGATCCCAAGGACAAGACTGGGGAGTTTAAGCGCCAGCAATCGGTGTTTCGCTCCTTCATCGAGAACAAGCCCGATGCCGAGTTTCCCGCTGAAAAGGATCGCTACCATCTCTACGTTTCCTACGCCTGCCCGTGGGCGCATCGCACTCTAATCGTGCGCAACCTCAAGGGCCTTCAGGACATAATCAGCTTCAGCAGTGTGCATTGGCACATGGCAGAAAAGGGCTGGCGTTTTGCAACACCAGACGAGAAGCTGCCTGGCGAAAACACATCCCCTGACCCACTCCACAAGGAGTACACGCATCTCCGCGATATCTACTTCGAACAAAACCCCGAATACGAGGGCCGATTCACAGTACCGACATTGTACGACAAGAAGCAGAAGCGCATTGTCAGCAACGAGAGCAGTGAGATCATCCGCATGTTGTACACCGAGTTCGATGACTTGATCGCGGACGAGTACAAGAAGGTGGACTTGTTCCCCAAGGATCTGCAGAAAGACATTGAGAAGATGAACGATTGGGTGTACAACGACATCAACAACGGTGTGTACAAGTCCGGATTCGCTACGTAAGTGTTCTTTGCTCCAGAGTACCAGATGTATACTAATCAGTATAGCACCGAGGACGCATATAAGAAGAACGTGACCACGCTCTTCAAGTCTCTCGACCGCGTTGAGAAGGCTCTCGCTGAATCGTCGACGCCCTACTTACTCTCATCGCCTCACGTCACAGAAGCAGACGTCCGTCTATTCACGACGATTATCCGCTTCGATCCCGTCTACGTACAGCACTTCAAGTGCAACATTCGTGACATGTAAGTCAATTGTTGAATCCATGCTCAGTCCATCCCTGGAACGCAGCTAATATCACCTCAGTCGATCTGGATACCCACACCTCCACAAGTGGGTCAGGCATCTGTATTGGGACTACCCGGAGGCTTTCGGCGAGAAGACGACAGAGTTCGAGCATATCAAAAACCACTACACAAAGAGCCATGGGCAGATCAACCCATTCGCTATCACGCCTGTTGGGCCGTTGCCCAACATCCTCGAGAAGGACGACGAGGTCCCGAGTGTAAAAGCTGCGCTGAAGAAGTAGATGACCACTCGTGTAGAAACGAGAGAAACACAATACGAAGAATCAATCCATCAAACCAAGTACCGGCCCAATCACCACCTCAAACCACACTCCCTACCTCACTAACAATAATGGCACCCCCTAACATGTCTCTCCACAGCACCCGTCTTCCAACCCCCCTCAATTCTCATCTGACTCTCACAACCCCTAACAAAACACCTATCATGCCGCCTATCCATCCCATGCCACAGCACATCCTCACTCCTCAAACAAATCACATGGATCTCACACCCCACCGGATACTCCCACCGATGTTGCTCCAACTTCTCCCGGCTCGCAAACCATACACGGCACACCAGACACTGCTCTCGGTCGAGATTCGCTTCAACGTTGAGTGCGTGCGCGCCCGAGGGCGTCATGCTGTAGGTCACTGAGTGGATGATATGGTTATCTTGCAGGGCGGCGAAGGACTGCGCAAGTGTATACGCGATCGGCATATCGTTGGGGGCGGGTATATCGAGGGTGGCGCGGGCATCGTGAGGCTGGTTGCACAGCGCCAGTGCGGTATGGATGTCTTGATGATCGTGGTGGTGGTGGCGCCGCCGGGCCACGGTGCCTGCTGTGCCAGCGCTGGTGCGAAAGTGTGTGTCGTCTGGATAAGCCGAGTCGCTGCTGTAGTTGTAGTACTCTTTTGTGTGCGAGCGTCGGAGTTTGGGCTTGTGGAGGGTGCAGTAGTGGCCGGGGCCGTAGATGCGGGTACTGCAAATGGCGCAGTGTGGCATGTTTGGTTTCAGGTAGTGTCTGGCAGCAGGCTGTTGAAGATAGGGTCGCGGTCCGACTGTTCTTGTCTTCTATTCTGATGATTGAGGGACTCATAATTTCGTGACCGGTAGCTGCGCGACACGCATGCGTTGCATATGCAGGGCATCAGGCTGGCTTATGTTCCTTCACCGGTTCCCATAGCGAAGCCAACCACAGCCGGGCGATCGCGGTTGTCAACGAGTACGAGCATACCACGCTCGCTACCTTATGTCATGCTAAAAACAATTGAGCCAGCGCACAAAGGCAGTCTGATACTGTCCTGATGAGTCTTGTAGAGGGCTGTTGTCAATGTGAAGTAAGTGAGCATCAGGCTGGGATGGATGAACATTTTCGGTACATTCTGTCTCCCGCCCCCATCTTCAAGCTCCTCAATTGAACCAATCCACCCCTCTTACCATCTTATCACAAATATACCCCGTGACCAACGCATAAACCCCCTTATGCAAGACATCAATAACCTGCTCATCAATCGGCCACGTCCACGGCAGCGCGCTAACACCCACACTCGTCTCAGCAACCTGATCTAACAAGATTCTAATCCCCGTGTGCACAAACACCGCAAACGGGCCAATGACGCCGTAGTAACTCATGATCGCGCGCACGGGGCCAGCCAGCATGCCCATTCCATAGTGGTGCGCGTTGTTGAGGAGGTCGGTGTGTTTGGTGTAGGTGGAAGGTGTAACGCCCAGATGGTTGCCAATGGTGCGCGCGGGGACGTAGGAGGGAGGACGTTTGGTGATGAGCATTTCGAGCCAGTTGGAGCCAGTCATGCTGGGTGTTATTAGTGTGTGAAGGATCGGTGGACCTGCGTGGCTTACACAAGTGCTCCGATCGCTCCGGCACCGATACCGATTGCTATTGCTTTGCCAAATCCGACTTGAGGGAAGGCTGGGTAGTTGGACTTGGCATCAGGGTACGAGACTGTACCGGTTGCGAGGTGGTGTTGCGGCATGGTGGTTCAAACGCAGGGCTGGAGGCCGATGAGAAGGTAGGCTAAAGTGAGAGCGGTGATCCGAGTAGGTAAAGATACAGTGTCTGTACCCATTAGCTGAGTTGACTTTCGTCGTACGCTAAGGGCAAGCACTGCCGTCAATTGTTTGTCAACATGTCGGAACCCTGACGTCACGCATCACCAAACGGTCACTACGTGGAGCGTGGGACCAGAACAACCTTCATGATCAGTGCCCAAGAAGATCGACTGACTCGAGTGACAGAAGAGGTTTCTGAGGTGTCTCGTGAAGGGTAAGGGCGGTGACGCCCAGATCGGTGGATTGATTGCGCCGAATCCTATGAACCCCATAACGCCGTGTAGTGTATCTCGACCCAATGCCCATTCAATGAACACAGTACACGCAGAGATGACGCCTATGTAGCCGCCCAAAATTCCATCGACATCCAGAAGATAGAACAAGTATGGCAGACATCCAGATCGGCCAACTGAGCCGTGTGGCCGAAGTCTTGAAATTTGATGATCCCAGAAACGAAGCCTCGTAAGCATCCCAGCGCCGTCGTAAGCAAAACAGTTGTGCAGAACTTGAAAACGCCGCAAAATCGCTTGACGTAGTAGTGAATGGGCGTCGCACCCATTCCAGTAGTGATCGTACATAAGTCGGTCGTTAAGTCATGTCAAATATTGGTCGTAAGGTCATCTCGAATAAGGCTTGTTCATCAAGGCGATCTCGCGCGCGACAGTAGCCCACTCGAGTTCGCGGCGAAGAGGCGCGTTACGTCTCTGACGCTGATATTCTTCCCACTTAAGGAGTTCGTAAGTGAATCGAAGATGTGGTTGAATGATGACATTCAGTCGTCGTGCTCTGACGAAGCAGCTGCAGTCCATGTTAATGGCTATTGGAATACATGTAAATACAGACACTTACTATGCACGTGGGAAAGACAGACCCATTTCGTTCATGATCTCTGCAATGCAAATCGTCGCAGATCGAGAGACGCCTACGCGGCAGTGAACAAGCGTTGCCTCGCCGGCAGCCTTGCCCGCTTCGATGAATTTGAGACATCGCTCGAATTCGCTCCAGAGTGGGTCGACGCCATTGTCTTGAACTCGATCGACCATCAGGAAGTTCTCCTCGGGCCATTGCAGTTGCTTCTTCACATCTGCATCCCACGAGAGCGGCTCGCCGACACTCAAGATCCTTGTGATACCGAGCTCCCGAAGCATTTCTGGGTTGTTTGCGTGACCCAGGTTGCCGAGATACATGTATGGCAGGATCCTACTAGGCAGACTGCCATCGATCTTGGACAGCCACTGAGGCTCAGTAAGGTTGAACACGCTCTTCTTGAACTTTGGAGACTCCTGCAAGATGCGCGGCTGGATTGCTGTGAGGAGCGCGACGTCGGACGGGTATGCAAAGAAATTGCGGCCCTTCTCACGGTGTAGCTGAATCCACGCGTCGTGGACCGGGAGGCCTTCCGCGTACATGAAGTACGCTAGCGCTAGGAGGGTGGTTTCCGTGTAACCGTCCGTGCAATGAATGAGGAATTTGCGTGGTACAGCAATATCGTCTAGCTCGATCGCCTCATCGTCGTCGTCACTCCGTCTGCGCTTGGTTCGGCGAACATCCTGCGGGTTGGCAAGCTCGTACATCCACCGACAGGTCTCCATGAGACCATCGACTTCAGTGTGAGACCAGGACGGTGGCATGATGCTGCCAGAAGAGGGGAACTCCATGTGTATAGCGGACTTGCGATTGACCTTCTCCATCGACATGCGCAAAGCTCGCAATGAGCGTGACTCCGGTACGTGCGCGAGGTCTGTTGCTTCGATGAGCACATCGTATGCGTCTTCGCCTAAACAGTCTGAGTGAAGCGCAGGGTCAGGTGTAGGTCCCAAGAACACATTGCTGCTGATTTCAGATGCCTTTGACATGTCGCACATCTCGTAGCGCTCCCAGTAGAAGAAGTCAACAACGTTGCCAGTCACACGACCTGTGGGGTCGACAGCAACAAGCCCTGGGTATTTCTCCTGCACGGTGCCGAACGAGTCGGACAGCATGAATGTATTGAAGAGACCAGTCGGGAAGTCATTGCGTGCTTCATATTGTCGTTGAGCTTGAGAGATGATCTTGGCCAGCGCAATGGTGTCGTTTGGATGCGTCTTTTGGTCGCCGTAGACGATGATGTCCGAAACCATGGCCAGCTTACATGCTTGAATCTGGAAGTTACGCACAGAGAAGCCATCTCTAGGATCGCACTCGATGAAAGAGGGTGAATCATCTGAATCTGAGCATAAGATCTCGTCCGCTGCGATGGCACCCTTTAATTTCGACACAGTCAGATCTCCGCCTGTCTTTACAACAGTCAAGCTGCGGATACAGTTCGGAATCTTACGAGCAGCTTTGCGTCGCGAAGCAAAAAAGGCAAGTTGAATCTGGTTCTCTGCGTGCAGACCGTGCAGCCATGGGAAGACCTGTTCTGGGCTAGGCAGTGGGTGGGTCGCCATGAATTCCAAGGCTTCTGCCATTCGATCTGCGCTGATAGTGTACACCGGTGGATCACTACAGAATTGCGTGCAGTGCTTCTCTGGCGGGTGTGTAATCGAGGCTGTCTCAACCAAACCATCGTCGCGCGGCGGTGATGCAGGTGGTGTCACTGGGTTGGGACCTGGTGAGCATACTGGCAGGTGCTTATTTGGGATTGCAGCAGGGGCGCCACGAGACGACGTGTTGAGCGAAATGTGCGTGGGAGGTGTTGAAGTGCGAGCTGGCATCGCAGGCGCCCTTGCCACAGCAGCAGCCATGCTTGCAATTGAAGTGTCGACAGTGCAGTTGAAGGCACGCGACGCAATGTGCTGATAAGGCCGGTCTGCCCTTCCTAAACAAGATCAAATGGCCGAATGTGGGTAGTGCGAGGTCAACAGCACTAATTGCGGGGTGATAGTGGTGGATTGATTATGATTCTGCAACAAAATGTCAGTGTTGTACCAATGTTGAGTTGCATGTGCCAGGTCATGGTGCACCAGAGTGTTGACTTACGGCACTGGGATGGAACGATATGCCCAATGTTTGGGAAGCAGCGATGGATCAGCTGTGTGCAGCAAGAGCGACCCGCTACGGGCAAGAATGAATCTACAGCGCGACGATAGGCGCACTTGGCATCTTGACAAGATATATGGTGAAGAGAAGTGCAAGGAGAATTGATCTGATGTGAAGAATGGAGAAAGAGAGACAAGCGGGCGAAGATGAGGGTATGTTGGTCGCACACGGAACGGTATCCTAGGTGTTGGTTAGTGGACCCCGCCCGCAGCAGTCAAGAGGCGCCGACCCAGTCTGGGTCGCAGCTGCAAGCCACATGCACCCTAATCCACACGGATTTCTGCTGTTGGTTCGAGGGCGACAAGCGCAAAAGCACACCTTTCGAAAATAGCCCTGTCCACTCCCAGACATCTGTTCTCCCAAGCCGTTTCGGCATCATTCTGAGGGAGTATCACCGCTGACGACGATAACGGATGCCATTCACCATTAGCGACACAACGGGTGGGTCTGATGCCATCCATCCCCAGCATTCCCAAGTGGAACCCGCAAGTCTCGAGGCCCATCGGTTCGTCAGGCTTCACAGGCCACTCGGCACGCCGAAGAGACCCGCATGCGACTGGCCGCTAAGCTGGCAGCCCGCTTCCACGCTGCCGGCGGTGCTTGTCAGTGGATCCTTCACACAAGTGGACCCCACATCTGCAGCCGCAAAGCTCCTCGCCACATTCTGAGCGCCGCGAAGCTCTGGGCCATCAGGATGCGTCGATCGACCCCGCCTTTCGACCGTTGCTTTGGAGCCGCCTCGAGGAAGGCGAAAGATGTGGTGAGAGCACACGCCATGGCAAAGAGCCCTTGTGTGATGCGCAATTCTCCGTGAAGAAGCATCAACGATGGCATTTCTTGTCCGATGCTGACCTGGCGTGAACCCCGCACCTCGAAGTGTGCTGGCGATGGAGATAAGGTCAGGGATCATTCGGCTGTGTTAGCCTTGAAGTTCAGGACGCCAGTGCCTCCGACGCCTAGCACATGGCCGCTCATGGTAGACGCAGCTTGACGTAAAGTTATGCCGTTGGCGATCGATTTAGATTGAGCTTTTGGGCTGTCGGCGAGCCCCTTAGCTCGAACTTGTGAGGAGCGAGAAAAGATGGTGTGAGTGATCATTTTATTATTCTTCCAATTTGTTGAGAACGAACAACCAATTCGATCTCTCGGCGCAGCTGCGCGCGTGCAGCATTTCGAAGCTCGTAGCCTTCGTGTGATTGTACCAGACCAGGAAAGGATGCTTGTGGATGTGAAACCCACCACCGTAACTCCCAAACCCCAAGCAATACATAAGACTACATCGTCGCACAGGTCGTGAAACATCCGGCTGATATACGCAGAAATCTAAGCCCTCTCATTCATGCCTCCACTTCGGTTCTAGTGTTCAACAGCTCGTCTACATGAGATCGCTGCACTGCGAGCTTGTCCTTGGCGCTCTCCTGCTCCTTCAGGAGAACAGCCAGCACCTCAATGGGAGGGTCGAGATCGAAGCGGTTCGCACGCTTCCAGCGCTTTAGTCGAGCAATACCGGTACAAGGCTATCACAGAGTGTCAGCATGTCTGTGCCGAGCATCCGTTGAAGATCCGGACTTACACCGTATTGTGCACTCATGTCGAACTCCCGGAGGATCTTCTCGTGTAAGCTTATGTCGTTCTGGTGTACTCTGGGAGCCAATCTCTGCTTCTCTTTCGCAGTCCAGTACTTCTTGATCGCAGCATCTGTTATGCGCTTAGCAGCTTCGTCCTCAGGAGCAGTTTCCACCTTTTGCGCTGCGACTTCCTTTTCGACTTGATCAATGATGTCAGCCTCGACGGTTGTAGGCTTCGTCTCTTCAACGGTTTTGAGATCGATGACCTCTAGTTTGATGGCTTTTGGTGCGCTCTTTGAGAGGGCGTTCTTCTTTGCATCCTGCGCTCTTGCGCCAGGCTTTGTGACTTTGTTGGCGCCGCCGTGGAATGCGAGGGTAGACTGCTGCGACTTGGCCGTGGGGCCGGAAGCTCGTCGTTTCGGTGGCATTGTGAATAGCGTGTTTGTCTCTGTAGTTGCGACAGTCGGTAGTTTATGCGATTTATGTGTCCGATTTGGCTGCGCGCGACGCGGTATGGTCGATTGTGCAGCTGTGAAAGTGACGCAAGGAGATCTTGGCGAGCCGCCAATTGGTTGGCGAGGTGACGCGCGCCTTCCGCGTTCTCGCGCCAGCACGTGCCCGCCAATTCACCATCCAATTCCAGCAAGTGCTTGAACATAAGGTTGCAGAGGTCTTTGTCTGTGTATCTCCAGTCATTTCAGAGGTCAGTTATTCCAATTTTGTCTCTCACCGTTTTGAGCCAAAGCACACCTCAGTTCCTCGAATGCGGGGTGACTGAAGTCTTTTTCAGCTCGTGCTTGTCTTCAGATTTGTTACTTACAGTTGACGTTGCGATGAGAACACAGTCTAGATATTGGCTTCCGATTGTTATGAGTCTCGATTGCGAAAACGTATGTCGTGAGCTACAGCATTTTTTAACAGACTTTAACAGATCTTGCGAACGAACAAAACCTTTCTCAACCTCGTAAAATAACATGACTTCAACGACACCTTCGCAGGTGGCTGCTCACGTCGAATCTCTGATACCTAAGTTCCAGCTCACTCGTCTGCTCAATTCAGACCAAGCCGGTCGACGCATATCTCTTCTGGGCACAATCGACTCCCAAGATGCCCTGCTCATCGCCGAGCGCGCAGCATTCGACACCACGGACGCCAACATGCAGGGCTTCTCCACTTCCTTACGCAACATCAAGAACCTCGGCGCTAACGACATCTACGCCTGGTTTCTCGCCAACAGTAACTCGTCAGCATCCAGCACAGACGCACCACCACCAGATTTCAAGATCAACCTAATCTACCCCTGCACTGCCAAGCACATCAAGAAATACACCAGGCAAGGCCTACGAATCGTGCACGAAACGCCCGACCTATACGCCTCATACGTGCGTCCCTACATCGCCGCGCAGCACACCAAAGGCACTCTGCAATGGGTATACAACATCCTCGACGGGCTGAAAGAGCAAGAAGACGTCATCTACCGAGAGACCGACGCCTCAAAGGGCTTCCTGCTGCTTCCTGATCTGAATTGGGACCGCAAGACGCTGCCATCGCTGCACTTGCTGGGCATTGTCGAGCGGCGCGATATCTGGAGCGTGCGGGACCTGAAGAAGAGCCAAGTGGATTGGGTGCGGCATATGCGCGAGAAAATGCTGGATGCGACGGTCAGGCTGTATCCGCAGTTGGAGAAAGATCAGTTGAAGCTGTATGTGCATTATCAGCCGACGTATTACCACTTCCATATTCATATTGTGCATGTTGAGCTGGAGGCGGGGACTACGCAGGCTACGGGGAAGGCGTTAGGGCTGGAGAATGTTATCGGGCAGCTTGATGGCATGGCCGGTGGGGATGAGGCGAGTCTGGCGGATGTAAGTCTGAGCTATCATCTTGGTGAGAGGAGTGAGTTGTGGGAGAAGATCTACCTGCCGTTGAAAGAGGGAAGGGAAGTGATGGTGGATCAGTTCTAGACGAATGACTTGGACAGGGTTGACCACGCATATAGATTTTAGCACTCAATACACGAGCGGGCAATGCAAGACTCGAGTATTATGATGCATTTGCTTTACTTCGCGAAAGCACTCTGGTATCTCAGCACAAAATAACAACTACGTAGCTACTCATCACCGCTTCTCTCCCTTCTTGATTGCGCCATCGAGTGGTGTTGTCCCTTCGTCGGGGTGAGCTTCCAGGCCGATCTAATTCAATCCCAGAAAGCTCAGTCGTTGCTATAAGTCCGCACTCTTCGGGTTATGCAGGTAGATGTCCGGCACCTTGGGCACCTGCGGGCTCTTCTGCAGCGCCTGCTTGATCGCTTCTCTTGTCTTCGTTCCTTCCTTGCCGTCTCCTCCACCTCCAGTCAGCCTCCGCATGCCGTTTCGTATTCTGCTACCTGTGCTGTATGTGACGGGCTTGGCCATGTTCTCGAGACTGAAAGTGCGATCCGAGCTTGTCAAGCGGAGGTCGTCATCGGAGAAGGACTCACCGATCTCGTCTAGCGCGGTTGTTGAGAGTGAGGGCGAGATGCGTTGGCCTGGGTTGGGTGCCGAGGGAGAGGTTACGGATCGAGCATGTAGACCAGGCCGAGGGGCACTTGTGGGCCCAGGGTTGGTTGGTGTCGAATTGAAGGAGCTGAAGGCGCCTGGTGTCATTACGCCAGGGTCTCGTGCAGGAGACAACTTGACATGATCGTTGTGGAAACCTGATTGAAAGGATGTGACGCTTGCGTTGCGTGTCAAAGACTTCAGTAGGATCGGTGCAGTCTGTTGGTCGTAGAGATTCTCCCGTGTGTTGAGTGTGTTATTACTGTAAGAGCCGTTGGGTTGGTAGTGGCTCGAGGTGAAGTTGGGGAGATCGGTGAGCGTTTCATTATCGTCATCGTCGTCATCGTCATCGAAGAAGTCGTCCAGACTGTCCAATTTCATCACAAGGTCGCCAATATGACCCTCGCCACGTGTGTCTTCTGATGTCATGGTTGCTGTGCGGTAGTCTGACAACGGACTGAAGGGGAACTCCTCTGCGCGGAACTCGACCTTGGGGGTTGCTGACTCAGGAGCATCGGCGCCTTCGAGGTTGCCGCACGTGTAGAAGACGGCATGAACATTGGCTCTGGTCAGGTGCGAGTGGTGGGCAGGCATCGGTATCGACCAGCCGCTCTCTTCAGGAATGCCGTACAATGATTGCGTCTTCTCGAACTGCTTTTTGTAGCCTCTGGTCGAATGGGACCCGGCCATACTCATTCGAATGTGTTGCTTCTCGAATGGCGTTGGTGCATTGGTCATGCTGAGATTGATAACGAAGTCGAGCACGCGTAGAGCCTGTGGACAGAACTCGGTCTGCAAGAGTCGCAGCAAGGGCGAGATCAGATCAGGGCCCTTCGAAGCGATCTCCGGTTTGCGCATCTCAATCTCTGGTAATAAGATGCACAACACCTCCATAGTGTTGATCTTCATCCAATCGATCTTATTCGTAAGCAAGCTGAGCAAGAAGATCAGACTGCCTAGCTCGAGATCAGGGAAATAGGCGGATCGAAGGGCAAATAGAGTCTGGGACAAAAAGTCCGTCTCTTGGCGATATCGCTTCAATGCGAAGGATGTGAGTGCATCGGCGAGCGCAGTGCATTGGTACTGTTCCTCGGCCACACGGGCAAGGATTTCGGCAGTAGCTTTGACACCCGGGTCCCTTTTGATCGTCTCGAAGGATCGTATGAATCTTGGTAAATTGGCCAGTATGGTATACACGAGTCGCGTATCATCTCCGACTATTCGGCTGGTCGGTAGGACGACCAGCCTGTCCAAGATGCGCAAAGACCGGTCCAGACAGGTGCTGGACCTGATGCCTTTGAAAGTCAGCTGGGCAAGGCCTTCAAAGTTGCCCTCCCACTTCTCAGGGCAGCTGTCCTCGAGTACCTGGAGAACTGTAGTGTCGCCAAGATCGAGCTTGTCAAGGAACTTGTCCAGCATCAGCAAACTCTCCATGAACTCGCCTTCGTGTATCGTATCAAGACAGGCACATGTCGTCCAGAAGAGCTGAGGGTACTGAATAAGGTCTTCCGGCGCCAAAGCTTCAATAATTGCTCGCAGTGTAGTCAGAATCTCCATTGAGAAAGTCTGGATGTCGCTCTCTTCATCAGAGATCGTATTGGATAGTCGGGCGAGCATGTCAGAAAGCATTTGCTGATCAAGCGAACTCAAGATGCAACGAAAGAGCTGGAAGGATCGACAAGCAAGGTGTCGAACCGGACACGAGGTAGCCCAGTTCAGCGCTACCCTCCCCCATGCTTCCCTAAGGCCAGGGTAGGCAAGGGTGAAGAACTTCAGGACTTCGCCAGACACATACTCCATTGATTCAGGCACCTTGGCGCTGGAGTCTTGCGCCTCTTTGCTGTTCTTGTCGTCGTAGGTCCAAACGACCTTGGCATCATGCTGGCGGATGTTCTCGACAAAGTCTTCAATGGCGCGTTTGTCGACGCCTAGAGTATCGTCTTCAATTTTGGAGATGACCAGCTCGTGTATGAGATGCACCAGCATCTCTCGGGCTTGATCCTGGACAACAGGCGTGTAGTGATCCCATAGGACAAGGACGACCTGCAGCAGCAGAGGTACGTGTTCGCTCGCGAGCTCGATAGGAGACACCATCAGATCTACAAGCAGAATCAAACAAACCTGACCAAGTGCAAAGCCGGACTAAGAAGATTAGCGTGAGTATAAGGTATGGCAAGAAAGCACTTACCTGCTTGTTGCTGCTTGGTAGCAAGGCATTGAGATCTGCAAGGTAGGGTAGGTTGATGGCGTCTGCTGGTGGCGGCACCGGCTCGCGCTTCTCGCTGACGAGGGTGCGGGGATTGATCTGCAAGAGGAGAAACTCAACGACCTTCTGCCCAGCTGGTGTACTGGACAAGTGAACGACTATCTGTTTCGAAAAGTCCACATAGTTCTGCTCTCGTTTGTCCAGACAAAGGTTGATGACGAAGTCAAGGATTAGCTGTACGTTGCCTCCGTAGGGACCCGTAGCCAACGCTTGCCATAAAGCTTGGATCTCGTTGTGCAAGGCATTGCCCGAGCGGACGGTGATCTCGAAGAGATTCACCAGCAGCATGTATGAGTTGGCTGTGGGCCCGCCGCCGGGCTGTACCTGAAGCTCGATGGTCTGTATCCAAGGCAACATCGCAGCGACCATGTTCCGCTGATGATCGGGCTGTAGCTCTTTAAAATAGTATGAGAATTGCGAGAACACAAGGAAAGCGAGCTCTGAGTGCTGCTTCGCAAGTCGACGGGATGTCTCAAACTGAGCCAGCTTGTACACGGCGATCGTCTTGTCCGAGACGCTGATGTCGAGGTCTTGCAGCTTCGAGTTCTTCTGCTCTCGACCTTCCAAGGTTCTCAGCAAACGGGAGGACTTCACGCGGATCTCGCTGTTCTCGTGCCCAAGTGTGTATAGACCTGCACTAAGTACCTTCCAGAACGGCAATGTGTAGTCTTCCCGCTGCGTGAGCACCTGGGTGACCACCTCAAAGTAACTATCCAATGCCTTGGATGATTTGGACAGATAGCACATCTCGATGGCACGATCCAAGAGGTACGGATGTTCCCGATTGTGAATGATGAGGTTCATCAATGCTCTTCGGCCGATGGCATGTGTGCGGTCGCTGGGAGTTTCGAAGATACTGTCGATCCAAGAGAGCATTCGGCGGACGTCGAACTGCATCAGAACTTTGCTGTCAGTTGTGATGCTGACTGGACCGCCGCATAGAGCAGCCATGGAACTGAGAGCTGAAGTTCGCAGGTCACGTTTCTCAATCTCCATAGCTGCTGTTGCGATACCCTTATTGCCCATATCTGCTTCTCGATCCAACATAGACCTGCGCATATTCTCTTCTCGTTGGCGAATCTGCGGCTGATTGGCTGAGTAGCCACACCAATCTTCCATGAGGGTGAATGCTGCCTTGCGAGCCTGGAATGGCATCCACTGCAGAGGATCATTTGTTCTGTTGATACCCTCGAAGAGTACCTCCACAAGACCACAGTAATGTGTGCGCAACTTCTGGAAGCCCCACTCATTTTGGACTTCGGCATCACTCAAGAAGATCCTGAGGTCCTTAGTATAATTGACCAAGTTGTTGACGATCCACTCGTCATTGTATGCTTCCGGAAGTCGCAAGAACTGGGATGTGAGCTTGTACACATGAGTGATCTCGGTGCGCAAATGATCGGTCCGCTGGTTCCTTCTTGGGCTGCTCAATGTCCTGGTGTGTGCTCCCAGTCGAGTCTTTGCCTCTTCAGCACAAGCAGCAACAATCCCCTGTAAGGACTCCAACAATGTTCGATAAAGGTTCAAGTTGATTGATCCGAGACCTACTACAGCCGCTTCGCGCACAGCGCAGTTTTCAACGGACAACGCAGGGAGTACTTTTGCAAACAGCTCGCTAGCAGTATGCAACTTGTTCGAAGTTTTCTGGGATGATTTCGAGCTGTTTCGCGAGTGCTGGGACATTTGACTCGGCGCTACGGTACCACCTTGTCCAGGATTCGTCAGTGTGGTGAAGGCAAAGATGAGATAGAGCTTCCACTGTTCGATGACGACCTGAGGTGATGTAGAAGCGAGACGATTCGTGACTCTGCTCACGCTCCCAGGCTCGAAAGGCGAGTACGGTGTAGAGCGTGGCCCATCGCCGAGCGTAAGTAGCGTTCGATGCATCTGAGTAAGTCTTGCGCAGACGATGTCGCGAGTCAGGGTGACCGCGAACGGACAGACTTCGAAGCTGATGCGGACTAGGTTCGGGAAAATTTTGAACCATAGTGTAGAGTCGTATGGCACGTCGCTGCTGCACAGCTCCACCAAGGTGCTTTGTACGTTGCTCTTACGCATCCCACGCTGTAGTCGGCTTCTTTCGGCAAGGGACAATTTTTCGTCGCTGATGTCCATGACCTTCTGTGAACCGCCCTCCATGACACGTATTATACGAGTGTTAGTGGCACCCAGCGCCGTATCGAACTCGGTAACGAGGCGCAAAACAGTGACTGCGTATGAGCGGACGCGACGAGAGGGTGAGCATAAGAAGAACAGACCGTGGGACTCAACTTCCTCTACGTGCGTCCACACAGAAGAAAGATCGAGGAGAGCAGCCCTACTTCCAGCCCCTTCCTCGGGTGTGTCGAGTGCTGTTTTGCGAACCTTCTGTTTGATTTCTTCGATCCAGATCTCGAGGAGCTCCACATAAAGCTTTAGTGTGCTCTCTATGTGTCCAGCACCGAGCATACCGCCGTCTGACATTGTGGCGTAACGATCGTCGAAGTTGAAAATGAAACGAGCAAAGCCAATCGTGACTTGTTGTGCGTGCGATTGCCGGGCGATCGACTTCAAAGACTGAGCCGATGACACCGCGATGTTACTCTGTACATGTGCCGTTCCAGTACACAACAGGTTTACTAAAGAGTTGAAAGGGATGTGAGGTGACAAGCATCGCGGCAAAGCTTGTACTGCGACATGCAGGAGGTCATAAAACCCTTGTCTGGGGTCACCAGATCCTTGATGGTCCTCTCTTCGGGTGAAGCTGAACGCTTCTGCCATAGGCGTCTTGGGTGTCTGAAGAGAGAATTTCTCATCCAACACCGCCTGTCCGCCAAAAGCGTTGTCACAGATGATCGTGATCTCGCCTAGAATCTTACAAAAGCGCACGTAAGACTCCTTCGCTACTTCAGCAAAGCCACTGAAATTGACTGGCCGTGACAAGCGCTCCTCCTTCAGTAAGGATGACTTGATCGGGAGGTTTCGAAGAGGTCGTGGGCTGACTGGAAGGGACGGTAATTCTGGGAGAATTGCGTTGGGATCGTAGTCGAACGAAATTGGAAAGGGTGGCTGTTCTGAGCTTTCCAAATCTGCCATAATTGCAAGGAACGAGCGAATGCCTAGGACCATTCGATCTGGTTCAAGGTTCTCGACACGAAGGTCTCGGCCAGAGGCGAACATCTCAGCATTGAGCAATGGAAAGATGATCGTTTTGAAGCAAAGATCTTGGTACTTATACCCAATGATCCTTGTCAATTGGATCAGGGGCTCGGCGATGGCCGGCTCAGTCGAGAGGTACGATCGCCGACCAGCAGGCTGAAAGATCATTCGAATGATGTCCTCAAGCTTGCGCACAGCAGTTGCTGATGGATCTGGTCCTTTTCTGTACAAATATGTCCAGACCAGCTGGCAAATCCCACGAAGAGCGATTGGTCGAGTCGCTCTCTCTTTCAGCCGTGGCTGCGTCGAAAGGGCAAGTGCAGACCACTGCGCAGTGAATGTCTCCGTGGGTGAGACGCACAGGAGGGCTGTCATTAGAGGGAAGGCCTCATGCCAATGCTTTGGCTTGCCAAGCAACACAGCAGCCCTTTGCCTCATCATATCAACTACCGGCTTCCATCTGGGTGAACTGATCTCGATAGTCGCTTTCGATGCAATTCGTAGTAGTAGCTCTCTCAGCACCTGGCAGAAGGCGTACTTCATTGGATGACCGTGTGCGCTGACGAACAGCTTTGCAAGTGACAGCATGAAGTTGCATGTGCGATCCCACGCTTCTTCTGGGTATGTTTTGACCTTCAAAAAGCGTAGAGCACGGATCAGCTGTGCTCCCTTCTGTTCGATGTCTCGTGTGTACTGGACCTTGACGGACAATTGGGTGTCGATGGTTTTGAGGTCCACAATAAACTTTTCTTGCACAGGGTCGAAGATGAGTCCACTTAGAACACCAAGGAGCTGGCTGAAAATAGCGTAGTTGGCTTTGCTGAGGTTGGACACTTCGACCAGCTCGGGATCCACGGTATTGAGCTGTCCGTAAAAGAGACCAAGCAACCGATCTGCCATATCTACAGTCAGATTTTGAATATCTGTTTGGCTCATGATCTCGATAAGGACTCGGCAGAGGATGTAAGTGGAAACCGTGGATCGTTGCTCCGCCAGTGTCACGGTATCTTGTAGCGCAAGTAGCTGCTCAGCGCCAGCAGCTATCGATGTCGTTGACATGTTCTCGGGCAGGTGTTGGCTCGATTCTGTGTTTCGACGAGGCAGATGAGGGTGAGCTGGCGCATTGGCTTGTCGAGCCTGATGGTGTTAGCAAAGCAGTGTGGCATTATACAGCGTTGTCTTACGGTTTGCAGCTGTGCTCGTAGTTTGGAAGCCTCCTCGCTCTTCGCCTTGCGCCAGAGCATGATAGTGTCTATCAGAGGCTTTGGCTTGTGCCGTGCAATGTGTCCAAGGGCCGCAATGAGCTGGTCAAAATTGGGATCGACTCCGGGACCACAAATGAATTCGACCTCAGCCTCTGGCTGACTCCGGTCTGTCATGCACTGGATGATCTTCTGGTCCGCCTGACTGATGAACGAGTTAAAGAGGTGGTGTAGCGCATATTCGCCGACTGTCTTGAGCTCATGCGTATGCTGGTGGTGGCGCGACTGGGAGCGGTGGTGGACATGGCCCTTTCGCGAGGCCCTACTGACGGTGCGTTGTGGCCTGGGAGGGTCACTCGGTGACAAGGCATCAGGACTTGCGCCGGCTGGTACGCCACGCGCAGAAAACGCGGCCGTTATGGTGTCTTGCGACATGACGGCTCCATCGAGACCGGCGATGGCCTGCGCGTGCTCGCTGAGGGGGCTGGTGGCCGGCGAGTTCACGTAGCTCGTGTTGCGCGAGTGATGCCGTGGCTGGCGGTCATAGATCGACGTGTTGCGGTTGTGGGCATAGGACTGCGAAGGCTTGCGTTCGAGGGTGCGCTCAAGTGCCCCGTCAGGGCTCGAATTACTGCTACTGCTAGGGAGCGGGACGCCGGGCGCCCTGGTGCGAGAGGCAATGCGTCCGCGGGTCACACTCGGCTCGCGTGAAGGAGCCTGGGAAGCTGAAGCTTGTCGAGCTTGCGCATTTGAGTGCGAAGCAGCTGGATCAGGCACAAACGTCAGCAGCGCTCTCGGACACAGCAGGCTGCATTGCGGGCGTTCAAATAAGCTCGGCCATGACACCACAGCGGCCTGGTAGTCTCAAACGTCTCAAACACCCGTGGACCGCCCTGGCCTGGGGCATCCAACAGAAAGTCCCCAAAGGCGCGTTCCCTCCACGCTCCTTAAGGCGGCACCGCTGCGACAAGAGAAAAGCCAACTCACACATGGGCACTCATGGATGGACGAAGAGATCGTCATCTGGGTCGACGGAAGGGTTATCAGCCTGTGGGAAAGGCAAGCGACGTCTGCCATTGGGACATCGACGAAATGCATGGACCGCGGGCGCCAGTCTCTCGTGCCTGAATGCTAGCCCGATTGGTACTCATGATCTGCCTTGTCGCGGCTTCTCTGCGGCTACGAAGATCAAGCAGGCGGAGATTAAATTAATTGCTCGCATCCGCACGTGGTACAAGAGCATCAGATATCTAATCAGCACGTCCTCGTATGTGTGGAACTACATCTTCATCACTTCGTGACTGCCGTCTCCCACGCGGCAGAGGACGAACTATTTGCCTAGCGTAACGGGCGCGATGCTGCCACGCTTCTGGCTGCTTGCCCTTGCATTAAGCTCTCGTTAGACTTTGGGCGTGCAGCGTCAGCGAGAGAGTGACATCAGGACGCGTTGATTACGTTCTGGAGATTGGGAGGCTGGAGGCTGTTGGGCAGCCAGTCAGCGCCAGACTCAGCATGCCTCAAACCCCTTGGTTGAAATCGTTGACACGTGAGTCGGGACGTTGTCACTTCTTTCAATGTCCTTAGTCTGTCCCTGTGATCAGGCATCGTCTCTGGAGCCGGCTCAATTAAAGAAAGGGTCTGGCGTGGGGCTCTTGGGGCCGAAGCACCGGGCAGCAGACACGCACAGCATCACCTCAACTGGGTTGGGACCAGGTGGACCTGGATCGTTTGCCGTCAATACAGTAACACCACGAGGCTTACATACGTCGCGCCAGACTCGCGCTGACGGGCGAGCTGGATGGTGTCAGCACCGGCTCGCCAGTAACAGCTGGCTATCAGCTTTCGATGCTTTTTTCGGTGTGTCGCAGTCATTGACCGTGTCTGGTATGTCAATGAGCCTATAGCATATATGGCCGTCTCCCTCCGATTCTCCGCGATGCTGGGAAATAGTCTTCGGCAGCATAAATCATTGAGCATCCGCCTTCAGCGCATGAGCAATCCTCCACATCGGCTTCCAAGGAATCCGTCTTCCGCCCTCGCACACTCATACAAACGAGATTACCCCACAGAGCGCGGAAGTCCTGGCGGGGTTCCATCGAAAGTCGACGGAAAGGCAGCCATCCTCGGGAATCACAAGCCTGCGGAATTGTTGCGTCTACTGGCGTTCACCGAGCCACCACCGAGCGGCCGACATTTCAAGTCTACGGCAAACGTGACGGCATTGACTTGTGGCCACATAGCTGCGCTTGGAGTCTGGCAGCACATACATAACATTATAGTAGCCTGCCCTGCGCCGTCAGGTCTGACTACACTCTCAGCCTCAAGCAGCCGATCTTACCCTACCGATAACACATCGGCGCTGCGATACAGGAGAGCACGGCCGCCTGAAGCACCCGGTCCACCCAACAGCTGACGCCGCTACAAATATTCCCTACACTTTTCCCGTTACAGCGAGAGCGACTCGTGTCCAGATCGCAGCGCGTCTCTGTGTCTGCTGCGACATTTGAACCCATCCACCACTGCTCTCGAGCACCATGGCGCAACTCGACACGCTCGACATCGTGGTGCTGGCAGCACTGCTGCTCGGCACCGTCGCCTACTTCACCAAGGGCACATACTGGGCTGTCTACGCAGACCCCTATGGCAGTTCGCTGGCGGGCGCCAATGGCGTTGCAAAGGCGGGCAAGTCTCGAAACATCATCGAGAAGATGGAGGAGTCAGACAAGAACTGTGTTGTCTTCTATGGCAGCCAGACCGGTACCGCCGAGGACTATGCATCCCGTATCTCCAAGGAGGGGCATTCGCGCTTCGGCCTCAAGACAATGGTAGCGGATCTGGAGGACTACGACTTCGACAACCTGGACACTTTCCCCGACGACAAGCTCGCTGTCTTCGTCCTCGCCACCTATGGCGAGGGTGAGCCCACGGATAACGCTGTCGAGTTCTACGAGTTCATCGGTTCTGAGGACATCAACTTCAGCGAGGGCGGTGGTGCTGATGACAAGCCCCTGGCCAACCTGAAGTACGTTGCATTCGGTCTTGGAAACAACACGTACGAGCACTACAACTCCATGGTCCGCAACGTCGACAAGTACCTCACCAAGCTGGGCGCGACTCGTCTCGGCGCTGCTGGCGAAGGTGACGATGGTGCTGGCACAATGGAAGAGGATTTTCTCGCCTGGAAGGAGCCTATGTGGACTGCTGTTGCCGAGAAGATGGGTCTTGAGGAGCGTGAAGCTGCCTACGAGCCTGTCTTCGAGGTCACTGAAAAGGACGAGCTTACACCCGAGGACGACACAGTCTACCTTGGCGAGCCCAACAAAAACCATCTCGAGGGCAAGCAGAAGGGGCCCTTCAATGCCAACAACCCGTTCATCGCCCCCATCGTCGAGTCCTCCGAGATCTTCACCGCGAAAGACCGAAACTGCCTGCACATGGAGATCAGCATTGCTGGGTCCAACCTTTCGTACACTACCGGTGACCATATTGCGGTATGGCCGAACAACTCTGGCAAGGAAGTCGACCGCGTCTTTCAGGTTCTCGGCAAGGAGCACAAGCGTCACACTGTCATTGCAGTCAAGGGTCTTGATCCTACTGCAAAGGTTCCCTTCCCGTCACCCACTACCTACGATGCCGCTATCCGCTTCCACATGGAAATCGGCGCGGCTGTCTCTCGCCAGCTCGTTTCCGGTCTCGCTCAGTTCGCTCCCAACGACGACATCAAGGCCGAGATGACCAAGCTCGGTAGCGACAAGGACTACTTCAAGCAGAAGGTCACCAACCGTCACCTCAACTTGGCTCAATTTCTGGAAATCGAAGGTAAGGGCCAGACTTGGTCCAAGATCCCCTTCTCTTTCCTCATTGAAGGTCTGGTAAAGATTCAGCCCCGTTACTACTCCATCTCCTCTTCCTCGCTGGTACAGAAGGACAAGATCTCGATTACGGCAGTCGTCGAATCAGTCCAGAAAGCCGACTCGCCACATGTTCTCAAGGGTGTGACCACGAACTACCTCCTGGCTCTCAAGCAAAAGCAACACGGCGACCCAGATCCAGATCCGCATGGCTTGAACTACGCAATCACTGGCCCTCGCAACAAGTACGACGGCATTCACGTGCCTGTTCACGTCCGCCACTCAAACTTCAAGCTTCCTTCGGACCCCTCGAAGCCTATCATTATGGTTGGTCCCGGTACCGGTGTTGCGCCTTTCCGCGGCTTCGTCCAGGAGAGAGCTGCACAAGCCAAGGCTGGTCATAATGTTGGCAAGACCGTGTTGTTCTTCGGTTGCAGAAAGAAGTCGGAGGACTTCTTGTATGAGAAGGAATGGGAGGTAAGTTTCAAAGCTTGTTTGACCATATGTACCGTTATTGACGTATGTTGCAGCAATACAAGCAGGTCCTCGGCGACAACTTCGTTCTTCACACCGCGTTCTCACGCGACGGCCCTAAGAAGGTCTACGTTCAGCACCAGATGGAGGAGTATGGCGAGGAAATCAACAAGCTCTTGGAGCAGAAGGCATACTTCTACGTCTGCGGAGACGCCGCACACATGGCTCGCGAAGTCAACACGCTTCTGAGCAAGATCATTGCAAAGTACAGGAATGTGCCTGAGACAAAGGGCGAGGAGATTGTCAAGGCCATGAGGGCATCGAACCAGTACCAGGAGGATGTCTGGTCGTGAGCATCTCTTCGTATATAGCGAGCATTTTCATGGTTAGACTGGAGCGATTGGCGTTAGACACGTGCATGTTCGGCTGCGCTGCGCAATTGCGCGCCGAGCCACGATGGGGTTCGACTGTGGCTACGCAGCATTGCAAGTTGCTGGTACTTTACTCTCTACCTATATTTGATCTGTAGATAGCGTAGAGCATGATTGCACATACGAGAACAATCTGAATCTGAATCTGGCTTAGAACACATTTCAGTGAACGCTGTGAGCCCTGCGGTGATCGTTGAGACGACCCCAACCAAACTCGACTCGGCGGCTCCGAGGCGGCGGAACGCGGCCCACTCTCGCTCACAACTCCATCCTCACTCCTCATCCAGCGTATCTTCATCTCCGATGACCAATTCTTCATAGAGAACGGCCCTCATCGATTTTGTGGAACAAACACGACGAAATAGGATGAGCCTGTCGCCGTCATGGATCCTCCAGGCATGGCTTTCCGGACCTTCGCTGCACGCCGGTGCTGTGTACTACCATGCGTATCTACCTCCCTGTAAATGAGCTGCTCTCAACGAAATCTGCCATAGCCCATATGCTTAGCAGCGCGTATCCGGGACACTCGCCAATTGTGGTCTACTCCCGCAAAGAATCTGCATTGCCAGACAGCCTTGTCCTACCATATCATCCTCACGTCCTGCAAATATCTAGGATTGCTGCGCTCTACCGAAGCATGGGCCAGCGGAATCTCAAGAATCCCGTGAACCCTAACGAGGCTGATGCACTGCAAATTGGCGCTTTGTGCCACCTTGGGCATGCAAGCCAAATAGAATGTGAGCAGCATCACCTCTCTGTCACCCTGGACGGTAGCGAGTCGATCCGGAATCCAGGTTTCAGGTCGAACTGAGTAACATCAACAGAGTCGCAACGAAGCAACGAGGAGTGGCGTGAGCAGAAGCAGAAGAAGGTTCATCGTCGTGAACACAAGAAGAAGCATTATTGCGGTCTCTGACGGCGCACGACATGCATGACATCTGAAAGCGCAGAGCTCGGCACACATGCGACAACGTCCCAGCCGGTACTGTACTCTCGAACCACACGCCATATGTACCCCTGGAGATCCTCACTCTGCGATCAGCCCTTGCTATTACGAACGTCTTGCTTCGCGGCGAGCCGCATTCCAGGCATGCAGTCACTGTTTCAGCAACCCTGCTTGCGAACGAAAAGCTGGATAGCTACTGAAAAGGACATGCAACACGATACTCAGTGCTCTTGCGCCCACGCAGCACGCGAACAGACGTAATCACCTCCATCGAGCGAGCGTTGTGACACACTTGCTCACACCGTGCCCCAACTGGCCGTTTGCAGAGCGCTTGATGGGAACATGAACAGGCAAGGTTAGTCACCTTGTCCAAAACTTTCCTTGTACCTCCTCAATCTCTCCTCAATCCCTCCTCACTTTACGAAGGGCTTCTCGTGGCCCCAGCTCCAGTTACTTCTGCTTCACGGCCTGCTCAAACCTCGACGCCTTCTGATTCGACGACTCGTGAGATTGTTTCTGGCCGACAGGCTTGACACTGAGTCTTGGTCTGACTGCGAACGATGCCCTTGCAGCTGGGCTGCCGTTGATGACACCGCGGAGCTTTTCTGTCAGCTAATGCTGCATCGAGGCGGCCGGGTTGTGGGTCGCGGGAGGCTCTGCATCGTCACCCAAAAGGCGTTGGACTCAACGTTGTGGCGAGCTTGACCCCAAAGCGCAGGCAAATGAATGCAGCTAGTAACGGCTGCGACTAGCTGCACGGTGCCGGCTCGCAGCAGAAGTTACAAGTGCGCTGCGGACATGTTCAGATCCAAGATGGTTTCCAGCACCTTGTGGGCAGCAGCCGGCTAATAGGTTGTCACAAGTGAAATACCTTGTGTCGTGTCACTTTACTAACGTGCTGCAAGCCAATCTCAATGTCAAACAGAGCGACACACCTGGTCGGGCCTGGGAAGATTTTGCGAACACCCGGGAATCGGCTGCAGCGCGGAGGTGAAAAAGTGACAGGGCGAATCCTCAGCAAGTCCTCAGCCCCCGATCTGACCCACCTTGTAGATCATCACCAAGGATACCTCTACCTATGCGCAATGAATTGCCTCTGTAAGCGGCATCGACAAGATGATTCTCCTGGCCACGGCTGTGCCTTCAGCCCTACTGCAAGGGCGCTGGGGCATGCATTAGCTTCGCCATTGCGGAGAGCGGCCTGCTGGATAGAGAAGCGCAAGTGCGAATTGGGACGCCTCGTCGTCTGGAGATTGCTACACACCCGTCTCAGAAGGGCATGGCCGCCAGCTGCGGAAGCGGGCAAGGTGCACGACTGATGTGACCTCGCGTCGCCTGCACTCAGATGCCGCTCTGCAGAGCCACATCCCTGGCTTGTACATATCAGCGATGCACCATTTGTCTTCAACTGGTCTTATTAAAGCAGTACACTCCCACTGCAGCTAACGGCAGTACACGCTCTGCAGCTTCGTCCGCAAACTAGGACTCGACATCACTATTCGAACAGCTCTTTCCCAACATCACTAAAAACCCAAACCCGAGGTGAGAAAGAGAAGAAGCTCGACCCGCAACCTGCAACTGCAACTGCTTTCGTTTGTACTGTCACCTTTCTGCTTCTACCACAGCGTCTATCATCGAAAAGGTTAGTGCTTTCGTCCCATCTACCTGGTCCTTGGCGACTTCCTGGGGTGGAAGGCGAGGCTGCTCCGTGTACACGCGCCGCCGTTGCAACTCCCCTCCTCCACTGAGACATCACGACGGCTCTTTCCCTCTGCACGACGCCGAGCCGCCACCATCGAGCGCCATTTCTTCTCGAAGGCCCTCGTCACCTTTCGTCTCTTCTCCTCTTCACTCATTCTGCACCACTTCTTCCTCACCAATACGCTTCAGTGGCCACATTCTTTGTAGCTTTTCGCAGGTGAGGCCTCACTACCGCCTCATCCATCAATTTCATGCTGACGTCGTCGACAGCTTTGAGTCACTACCCCCCCCCCCCTTCAAAAGCTTCGACATTTACGACACGGTACGTTACTTTCACTTTCATCCCATCTCTTCTCTTCACCTGACCCGACCCGCACCCAGCTTTCTCGCCCCACCACTCCTCTTCGATTTCGTCGGGTGGCTGGGCCTCATCATCACCCCTCATCATCACCGCTCATTATGGCTTGCAAAGCCTGCTCCTGGGATGGTTCATATGACTAACCTTGCTGCAGAGCAGCGTTCTTCCGTACATCTCAGCAGTCTCGCCCGCCCTGTCCTTCTTGATACTTCTTGTCTCTGCAGCCGGCCTCGAATCTTTCGGTCGCCCTACTTCTGACTGGAGTACCCATCGACGCCTGTCTCCAGCCGTACAGTCCGCGTACTGCTACCCTTTCCGATTCTTTCGCTCCTTCCAGTCTTCACCATGACCACCAACGCTCGCCAGAACGGCTACTCTGCCCCTACGGGTGGCTACAAGGGTCAGCACATGCTCCACGCATACAACGGCCAGGGCCATGGAGCCCAGTACCTTCCTCGAGGTCTGCCTATGTCTTCCAATGGCGATGCTGGTCTGCAAGGTCTGACGAACACTATGGCAGCGCTCAACATGCACGCCTCCTACGGCTCGTCCGCCAACCACAAGGCTGCCGGGTCTGGCATGTCCGGCAACTCATCCGACTACAGCAACATGCCAATGTCACAAGGACAGGGCCTGTGGATCCCCAACCAACACGCTCTCGGCTCCATGTACCAGGTGCTTCCAGGTGGGCAGCAGGGTCACTCTCCAGGCATGTACAACCACAACGGCTCATTCGACCCACAGACTGCCTACCAGTACGGCCAGGCTGTCGTTGGCCACAGCCCCATGGCGCCCGGTTGGGCGTCTCGCATGTCGTCCGGCGACATGCCTTCCCTCATGACGCCTCGCCGAGACTCAGTGTCCTCCAACGAGAATGATATTCCCGGCACACCCTTCGGCAGTGGTGGCATGTACCGATATGGTGCTGGAGCTACCATAATGGATCCCTCCCCTAGCGCGGTCTACACGAGCAGCGCAACCCCATCTCCTTCGCAGCTGTTACATCCCTATCAGCTGATGGCTCCCGTCCAGAAGCAACAGGCTATGCCTACTCTACCACCTCACTTGCTCGCTCTAGTGCACCAAGAACCACCCATCCCTCGCGCGATCCCTGCTCCCAGCTCGCCTCACAAGCCACTTGACCGCAGCCTGGAGAACAAGACTGGCGAGACCAACGTCTACATCCGTGGTCTCCTACCAGAGACGACCGACGAGATTTTGCATGCCTGGGGCAAGCGCTTTGGGGATATCCAGAGCTCCAAGTCGATCATCGATCTCAAGACCAATCTCTGCAAAGGGTAGGCGCTTTCGATATCCGTACTGAGCTGCACTGACACAATCAATAGTTTTGGATTCATCAAGTATCACAACTTCGAGGATGCAGAAGACTGTATTCGTGGCTTCCACTACCTTGGTTACGAAGTCAGCTTCGCCCGAGTACGACCATCCTCCCTCTTGTCAGTCGTGCTTTTCTGATCAACCCAGGAATCTTTCTACTCCAAGCTCAAGAAGTTTTCCGATGAGTGCAACACCAACCTCTATGTATCCAACGTTCCCAAGAACATGAATGAGCATGTATGTCAACGTTTACGTCTTGCAATTGCCTCTAAGAGACTGACTGGCTCTCAGGAACTCCTATCCATCTTTGCGCCGCACAAGGTCTGCTCGAGCAGGATCCTTCGCGACCCGGCTGGCAACCCCCGTGGTGTCGGCTTTGCTCGCTTCGAGACGCGTGAGATCTGTGAAGAGGTCATCCGGAAGTTCAACAACACCCCTGTGTCCAAGCCCAACGGCGAGGAGCATCTCATCCAAATTCGATACGCCGACACGCACGAGCAGAAGATGCTCAAGCAACAGACAGCAGCTGGCCGCGTCTTCCGTGCCGCTGAGTACGAGGTCGGTGTTGCCCAGGCTAGGGCGTTGGGCACACCTGACCGCTATGACACTGTTTCCCCCGTCTCGCACAGCGCCGGAAGCGAGTTCGAGATGCTCATGCAGCGCGGTGTCTATCGACAGCCATGGGCACCCGCCGTTCCTTCGACGCTTGGTACCTCTCGCCCGGCCATGTACCAGATGGCGCAGCCTGGTGCTGTCAAGAGCGACAATGGCGTGTCTGAGCATGGCATCGATATCAAGACCAACCCTTCCACACCCGTCAAGGCTGACGGCAAGGCTGACTCGCCGGCTCGCTGCGATGAGTGATCGTCCTACGCGTAGCACCACTGCTCCAACTTGCAATCGCCTTACCTTCGCATACGCAATTATTAATCACGACGGCTCCGTCAGCATCCACCAGCCGCATCACTTGTGGAGCACGACGTTACTTATCTAAACGCCATGGCACGATACCCCGGATCGGTCGTATCCTGGCCATTTCTTTCTGTCGCTCGCTACGGCCATACTCTTCAGAACATTGGCGCTAATACTTCCCTTTTGGCCCTCGGCTTCCTGAACATATCCTTCTTATACTTCGTCCCGCCCTTCGGTCGGGCCATTTGGGCCGCTAATGTCTTCATCTTAGAGGTATCTGTTAGCATGTCAGTCAGGCGGTGAATTATAAGATCTTCATGGTTTATGCATTGCAGTTTTTCTCATCGATGGTGGAACAGGATCAGGTATGGCAGAGGCCAGATTGTATCGTCGGATTTGTCGTAGTCTCGAGAGTTCGTCGCATAATTGACCTTCTTCCGACTTCAGTATATGCTCGCGCTGTCCCCACGGACATCAGCACCAGGGCAACCCGTTGATGTTGTTACAGGAGTGTGAGCGCGAGGTAATTTTTCACTGACGCATTTCAAGATCATGAAGCTGGTCTATTCGTGTCTATGGTCGTCAAATTTTTGTGACCTCAATGGTCTGGGTATCGCTGAAGAAGAGAGACTGATCGATAGCTAGAAGTTCTAAATGGCCCATCCTGCCTTCTTCTTGGCAGCTTTTGTGGTCATGGTCGACTGCGGACGCGGTTTGCAGTCGCTCAGGTCTGGGAGAGGGTCGTTGTCTCGAATGTCGAGCAGTGTCATCTGCGATGCAAGAGCACTGGGCTTTTGCGGTTCCGATGGAGCGTCCTCAGCGGTAGGCACGCTCTTTTCGACATCACGTTCCAGTGAGACGCCGCCAATCGACTCTTCGCCGTCCAAATCTGGCTCTGCCTCATCCTCTACATCATCGTCATCTTCACGATCTTGATCCAGACCTCCAGCGTCGCCGTCGATACCGTGCTCCTTCATGTATACATCCAACTCCTTCGCCATCTTCTTGCTGAAGCCTGAAGCCTCGACCTCGACATCCAGCCTCTTGTGCACATTCTTGATAGCGTCCTTGAAGAAGGGCCCAGGCTCGTCGCTCGTGAAGCCGAAACGTCGGTCGAAGAAGCGCTTGATGCATGCTACATCACGGTCGAAATAGTATTCGGCGTTCGCGTGGTCGATCGATACCATCTGCGGGAAATCGATGATCGTAGGGATGAGCTGGACGCGCTCGCCATCTTCGTCGAACTTCTCCTCGATGAGAATGTTGAACTCGTTGAAGTCGCCGTGGATCAGGCCGTGCTGTGCGAATCGCACAATGAAGTCGAGCAACTCGCTGTACAGTGTCGCAGGATCACCGACCTTCGAGATCGTGCGCATGGGAAACGCATCAATCAGCCCCATGATAACAGTGTGTCGGTTTTGTCCCACAGGCTCCGGCACAGGAAAACCCTCGCGCCGGAGCGCCTTCATGAACTCATACTCCTTGATCGCCGCAAGTCGGCTCATGTACATCCAGCTGCCGCCTTGGCGATTGCGCAGGTAGTCACGGTTCGCTTTGACCGTACGAAATGATATGCGTCCCAACCTGTGAATCTTGAGCACCAGCTGCCTGCCCTCTTCGCTCGCGCACACGAAGATGTCGCTCTCCTTGCCAACGCCAATCTGATTCCCCACGCTGAACACGGTCGAGGACTTGGTGTGCGTGTGCAGGGCGAGGTAGTCCAGGCCGCCGTAGGTGAGCCGGTAGCCGTCGTATTTTGCATTTTTCACTTTGGCGATCAGCCCGATCTTAGCGAGGTTCGAGATGGACTTGTGAACGCCAATGCCGGACCCAGAGATGGAGGATATTAGGGATGTGGGCACGACTTCGTGGTTGCGGGAGCCCATTTCTGTCTAGGCTATGTCAGCGTTAGTCCTCGATGTTTTGCTGAGATGGATGCGCGTACCGCTGTGAGGACGCGCCAGTCGTCTGGCGCGAGGTAGCGGATGTTCTTGACGTTCAGCTTCATTTTGGCGGTGATTTGAAGGGCAAAGGTATATGGTGGAGGTGAAAGCGACCTGACAGCCCTCGGTGCGGGACACGAACTTTTTGGCGGGACACTTTCTCTAACGCCGCAGTGATCGCCGGGGCGGCGTTGTTGCGCGCCAAGGCCGACCTATCGTCGAAGAGCTTCCACGAGTATCAACAATCCACCAGTACATCGCCGCACATCCCCCACCACACAGTCACGTCCTCTCTACGTTCCCTTTCTATCAACTTGCTCTAGCATATTGTCTGGAAGGATTATACCACGACCGCTCCTTCCTGGACCGCAATAGACATAGTACATTCAATTCGCCGCCTGCACTAGCTGCCATTTCGTAATCATCATGGCGAAGGACGACGAGAAGAAGCCCACCCTCGCCGAGAAGGGCAAGGGCAAGGCAGTCAACGGCGACGCAGAGAAGAAAGAGGACACAAAGGCAGATGGAAAGGACAAGAAGGTCGAGACAACCGGCGGTACGTCTCGCCTGCAGGACCGCCGCGGCGGCGATATGCTTTGGACTTGTACTAATGGCGAGCACAGAGGAACTTAGTGAAGAAGACCAGCAGCTGAAGAGCGAACTGGACATGCTGGTAGAGCGGATACTGGTATGTTGCCGCCACTCACATGTCGTGTGTCCCCGCAGTTCGCGCTGACTATGGTGCAGGAGTCCGATACCAGCCTCTACAAGCCTGCTCTCGACCAGATCAAGGAGTTCATCAAGACATCGACGAGCTCCATGACAGCAGTGCCCAAGCCGCTCAAGTTCCTACGACCCCACTACGAGAGCCTCGAGAAGCAGTACGCGTCATGGCCTGAGGGCGAGAACAAGGTGAGGGATTGCGTTTGATTAGCAGAGGCGATCATACTGACAGCATTAGCAATCGTTCGCCGACATGCTTTCAGTCCTTGGAATGACGTACTCGGACGAAGAGCGCCTCGACTGCTTGAAGTACCGTCTGCAAGCGCCCTCTACAGATCTCGGCTCCTGGGGCCACGAGTACATGCGCCACCTTGCGCTCGAGATTGGCAGGGAATTCCAGAACCGCCTGAACGATGACAAGTCCACAGACGATGTCACTGACCTCGGCGCAAGCCTTGTCCCCTTCTTCCTGAAGCACAACGCTGAGGCCGATGCGGTGGACATGCTCTCTGAGCTAGAGATGATCGATCAGGTCGAGCAGCACATCGATGAGAACACATACGCGCGAGTCTGTTTGTACATGGTCGGGTAAGTGGAACAGATGCCTCTCTCAAGCTTGAACTGACCCCAGCAGCATTGTGCCTCTGCTCACATACCCCGACAACGACAAGTTTCTCCGCACCGCATACCAGATCTACCGCAAATATAACCAGTTCACGCAGGCCGTTGCGTTGGCGATACGCTTGAATGACAGGGACCTGATTGAGGAGGCTTTCAACTCGACAAAGGACAAGTCTATCCGGAGACAGATGGCGTTCCTTATCGCGCGACAGCGCATATGGTTTGACGTGTCCGATGACGATGATGCGGAGCTCCAGGAGTGCTTGAACAACTCGAGATTACCAGACCACTTCAAGGCGCTGGGCAAGGAGCTGAACATTCTTGACCCCAAGACACCGGACGACATCTACAAGACTCATCTCGAGAGCAGCCGAACGGCGGGCCTGACAAACACCGACTCGGCGAGACATAACCTCGCATCGGCATTCGTGAACGCATTTGTCAATACCGGATACGGCAACGACAAGCTCATGCTCAACTCGGACAGCAAGAGCAGTTGGGTCTGGAAGACAAAGGACGAGGGTATGCTCTCCACCACTGCGTCTCTGGGTATGCTCATGTTGTGGGACGTCGAGACTGGTCTGGACAAGATCGATCCGTACACGAACGTCGACGACGATATGGTCAAGGCTGGTGCTATGCTCGCTACGGGTATCTTCAACTCCGGCGTCCGCATGGACTCTGACCCCGCACTTGCTCTGTTGGGCGACGAGGACAACCTTGCGCACAAGAACAAGAACATCCGTCTGGCTTCAATCATGGGTCTTGGTCTTGCATACGCTGGCTCAAACAAGGAAGAGCTTCTCGAGCTTCTCCTACCCATTGTCAGCGATACAAGCTTGGACATGCAGCTTTCGGCGATGGCGGCATTGTCACTTGGGCTGATCTTCGTTGGTTCTGCGAACGGCGAGGTCACGGATGCGCTGATGAACACACTTCTGGACGAGGACCGATCGAGCCAGCTCAAGGACAAGTGGACACGCTTCATGTCCCTTGGCCTGGCGCTCCTTTTCTTCGGTCAGCAAGAGGAGGTCGACGTCATTCTGGAGACACTGAAGGCGCTCGACCACCCAATGGCCAAGTCAGCCTCCGTGTTGACTGAGGTCTGCGCGTGGGCAGGTACCGGCGCTGTGCTGAAGATCCAGCAGTTGCTCCACATCTGCAATGAGCACATCGAGGACGACAGCGAAGAGAAGAAGGGTGACGAGCTGCTCCAGTCATACGCTGTGATCGGTCTGTCGCTGGTCGCAATGGGTGAAGATGTCGGCCAAGAGATGATCCTCCGTACTCTCGGCCACCTGATGCACTACGGCGAGGCCAACATTCGCAAGGCTGTACCGCTTGCGCTGGGTCTCATCAGCCCCAGCAACCCTCAGATGAAGATTTACGACACACTATCACGATACTCTCACGACAACGACAACGATGTCGCAATCAACGCCATTTTCGCCATGGGTCTCTGCGGTGCCGGTACCAATAACGCTCGTCTTGCACAGCTTCTGCGACAACTGGCGAGCTACTACCACCGCGACCCTAACGCGCTGTTCATGGTCCGCATTGCGCAGGGTCTCCTGCACATGGGCAAGGGCACACTATCGGCTAACCCCTTCCACACTGATCGTCAGGTACTGTCGCGCGTTGCTGCCTCAGGTCTGCTGACAGTGCTTGTCTCGCTCATTGACGCCAAGTCATTCATTGTCGGCGACTCACATTTCCTCCTCTATTACCTCGCCACAGCCATCTCGCCACGCTTCCTTATTACACTCGACGAGGAGCTCAAGCCACTCACAGTCAACGTACGCGTTGGTCAGGCTGTCGACATTGTTGGGCAAGCTGGTAGACCGAAGACCATCACCGGCTGGCAGACACAGAGTACACCTGTGCTGCTGGCACACGGTGAGAGGGCAGAGCTGGAAGACGAGAAGTACCTCGCTCTGACGAACGTGCTGGAGGGTGTGGTCATTCTGCGAAAGGTACGTCTTCAAAAAATCTGAGTTTTGAGAATTTGCTGACATTCTACAGAACTCCGAATGGGAAGAGTGAACGGGTATCAGTAAGGGCGCATCGTGGTACGCAGCTACGGGCATCATAGGATCTGCATCAGCTTTTGGGCATACTAATAGACTTACGGACACTGCCTGATCTCGGCTCCGCAAGGTGGGGATCAAAGGTACACCGCTGTATGTGTAGATGTGCAGGCGACGACTTGAAATGAAAGCATCGATACATTCCTGCGTTGTTTTCGTTGTGACCGTTGATGTGTGTCGTTTGTCTTCTTTGGCGACCCTCTTAGTTCGTCGATGTCCACATTGCTGTCTATATGCCGCTTGCCTTGAGCAATGTCTACCCATCCTTGGCCCACTCTAATCATTCGCTGGCAAGCAGGGCACGCTCGCAGGTCTCCCATTGCTCACCGAGCTCTTCGTCAGCATCTTCGTCGCTATCTGTGCTCATCAGCAGTGGACATCCCTCATCGTCTTCTCCCTCTTGCGTCACTCCTGGCTTCTACGCGCTCCTCCAACTCGCCCAGCCTGCGTCTTGCTTCAATCGCCTGTCCCGCGTACTCGGCTCATCCACGATATCCTCAGCGTCGCGCAAGCGTATGATCAGCGTTCCCTTCTTCTTCTCCGTCACCCTGGGCTCTTCAACTTTATGCGAAGCTTCGCGCTCCTTGCGAGGTCGACGTATCTCCGCTTTCCTCTCGCGCCGCCAGAAGTCCTCGTCTTCTTCTTTCTGCAGCGCGAGCGCCTTGAGGTTCGGAAGCTTTAGGTCCACATCCCGTCCGAGTCGGAGAAGTCGATGTGCGGGTAAGCGTACCACCGCAGATAGCGTACTTGCAGAGCTGTTGCTGGTGGGCCGTGGAAGATGGCGGGGTTGAGTGGGATGAGGCAGCTGTATAGTTCGACTATGGGTCCGCAAGAGAGGAGTGAGCTGCTGGTGCTGGTGAGGCAGCACTCTGTTCGCTCGTGTTGACGCTCTTGTTCGGGGGCGAAGAAATTGGAGGACAGACTTGATGCTTAGATGTAGCCATTGCTCACGATTGAGCCAGCGCTGCGTGCTGAGCATGTTGAGCTTGAGCGTGAAGAGGTCAGTGAGGGTGGTGCGGAGGCAGTGGTGGGAGAGTAGGCGGCGTACAAGTGGCGCGCGCGCCAGCCGTGGCTATGGAAGTAATGCGCTATGGCGCGTGAGGAGGTGTTGAACGTCGGCATCTCAGGTGCGTAGGGATTTCTTCTCGGTGGTAGAAGTGGACGGACGAGTATGTACGGCACGTTGGAATCGACTGACAACTGACTAAGATGCTCGAGAATAGTCAAATGGAATCGATTGGCAGGTGGTTTTACGTGTTTCTGTCTGTACGTTTGTGTATGTTTGTGAGAATGAAGAGCTCGGAGAGAGAAAGATGAATGTGAGCGTGCGGCTGTTGAGCCCTTTCACTGCGTCATGTAGGTCACCCAGCTGTTGGTAACGGTGGAAGTTCACACGCAACACACGGTGGTCGGTATAGGACTGGATTCTCGACTCGTTCCATCGTTCGTCGTTGTCGGAGCTAGTAAGATTTTGATGACAAGATTGCAAGTGTATAGTGCTAGTACTTCACGGAATCTTGCTACCCATGCCCGCCAGTACTCCAGCGCCGATGATGCCGCCGTCTAATGCTTCCTTCAGCTTGACTATCTTCATTGTTGCGGACGCAGACGCAGCGACTAGATTGTCTATCCATGCTTGACAGTCTGCCAGCCAGTTTGGATATTGTGAGATTGTGCTTCCGGTGTACGCAATGACGAGTTCTTCATATTCTTCATTGCATAAGCCGTTAGTGGAAGCTCCAGTAAGGGCAATGTCGCCGACGCAGTCTAGGAGGCCAACGCACGCAGCTGCGATCAGAGCCGATGAGCGTCGCTGAACAGCTTGTGCGAGGTCGCGAAGTAGCTGTACCCTTGAAGGGTTCCAGAAATCGATATGGTCTGCCTCCTGTGACGGGTATCGTTCATTCAACTGGCTCAGCAGGGTTGCCTCATCTGCGCGTGCGACAACCTCAGAGAGGAACCGCGTGGGTATAGCGTTCTTTGAGTGCAATACGGTGGGAAGCTCTGCCGTGCCGCAATCTGTGGAGATCACGTCAACGAAAGCCAGACGCACAATTTCGCCCAGGTAGCGACCGGACGTCATGTACTCGAATGGCTGAAAGCCTGGTGCGTCGCTATTCTGATCGAGAATTCTGTCCCACTTTGTCTTGATTCCGAGTTCTTCGAGTGGCTTGTCTGTTCCGCGGATAGTCCATTCGGTATTGATGACAACTTTGCCAATCGATTCATTACGCTGCAACTGAATCTGCTTCTCGTGGTGGAGATGCTGTGGCTTCATTGGCACTGTGGCATTGGTCCCTGTGCCAACAATCAGGCCCATTGCTGTCCGGCTGTGCGGTGCAGCCTTGACAGCGTACGCTAAAGAGACGAAAGTCGCTACTGTGTCATTAGTTATTGCTGCGACTCGAATCCTTGGAAGAGCTGCGTGACTGCTGTTGCTGCCGCTGCTACTGCTGTAATGCCCTGAACTGTTCTGATTTGGTCCTGAGTTAAAGGCTGTGCAATGATTGGCGTAGCCAGCAAGGAGCATCTGGCCTAGATTGAGGTTAGTAGTGATGGCAAACCCCTTCCCCATAGGGAGTAAGGTAGCCTCCGAGAGCTTTGTCTGCCTGTGAAGGCCGTCAGTACAGTACGAAGTGTCTGTTCTGCGCACTTACGCCATTGGAAAACTGAAAGTGACGCCCAGCAAGATCTCTTGATCAACCGCGATCAAACTGCTGTCAACAGCTTGTCGTACAACCTCAGCCATGCAGTCACCAATCCATCTGAACAGGTCCTCCGGCTGGTCCATCTTCAAGTGATCTCCAATGGGCCAGTTCTTGTCGAGACTGCGCTTGATAGTTCTGGCGGCATCTTGGAGTCGTTGACTGCCGGGGTTGGACGTCGCTGACTCGCCTACGAGCTCCACGAAGCCAACTCGCAGGTTCGAGCCTCCAACATCGATGGCGAGAAACTTCCCCTGCTCTTTTCCGGTGGGAAGGGCTGTGACGGGTGTGACCAGAAAATGCTCCGTGGAGTTCTTCGCAAGATTCTTGTACGTCTCCGAGGACCGGCGTGCAAGATCCAGGAGCGTGTCAAGATTCAGCCAGCTTGTCAGTTTATCGAGAGCTTCTTGAGAGGCGACCATCATGGCCTCCGGCTGGTGTCATAAGCGAGAGCGAGAAAGAACGTCAGAAACATGCAGGTGAAAGTACTAAGGCTGCCATGACATGAGGCTCAAGCCGAGGCGCCACTGGTCCGGTCAATGCGCGGTGAAGATGACAGAATCGAGTTGACTGCGACTGTGCCATCGCGGAAGAGGCGGCTACTTTAGCTCACCGTGCAAAACAATACAAACGCGCTTCCTCAAACGAATGCTGCAGCTGGTAACATCGAATCAACGACCATTTGCCGGACGTGTCGAGGTCTTGGGAGCCTGCCGTCATCGGCGCTGGAGCTGCGCCTCCTGAGCATTGGTTGACCCACTTTTCCCTGACTCCACATCGAGCAACCACCGTTCGTGCATCAACCGCGACGGGCGGGAAGATCAGCTAATCACCAGCACATCTTGCGCAATGGACTTTTCTGTAGCAACAATGCTACTGTTCAACAATTTGTCGTTTCCTCCACGCTGAGCGTGTTTGTTTGCTGACCACGTGCTGAACACGCTATCAGTGCCCTATCACGCCTCAACCGCTTTTAGCACACCGCGGCCCAGATTCTCACACTCAGACCACTTCGTATCGACCTCACCATACGCTAAGCAGCCAGAAAAACGGCCGGAGGCTCTGCCGCTGCAGAGTTCATATTAAGCCATGGCATCGTCACCATGTGAGAAGTCTACCATGGAACTGAAGGCGCCCTTGCTTCCTCAGACACAGGAGCAGGCGCCCGCCGACGCGACCATGCCTCGCCCTCAACAGAAGCGCAGGATACACGCTGCGATGCTGGCGATCTTGTTTGCGGTTTTCTGGCTCGCCAGGTCGTGGAGCTGCGAGCACGAGCACATGGACGTGAAGGCGAGGGTTCCGCTGGATGTGCACATCATGTAAGCTCCCCAGTGAACGGTGGGAGCTGCGTGCTGACATATTACCAGGTCGAAGTGCCCGGATGCACGCGCCTGCCTCCAGAAGCTTGTCGTACCTACTATGGCCAACATCTCAGACAAGGTCGACTTCAGATTGTCCTTCATTGGACAGTACGTCCACTCACACTCCAACCCACTGTGCAGGACCTCACTGACGTTCCTCAGGCTCACCAACGAAGACGACGGCGTCCTCTGTAAACACGGTCAAACCGAATGCCTCGGCAATATCGTCTCTCTCTGCGCCGCCCGCGAATACCCCGACCCCAAGCTGCACCTGGGCTTCACAAATTGCATGATCAACGACTACCAAGAGATCCCCAAGCGCCAGCTCATCGAGGACTGCGCGCTCGAACACGGCCTTGACTTTGGCGTCTTGAATGAATGCATGAGCAGGGACACCGGCGCGTATGGCATGGGGCTGTTAAGGGACAGTGTGAAGCACAGCCAGGATGTCGGCGCGGGGATCAGTTGTACCGTCAGATTGGACGATAAGGTCAGATGTGTTTATGATGGAGGCCAGTGGAAGGACTGTGTAGATGGGCATAAGCCCGAAGACCTCATTGCGGATATTGAGAGACTATACGATGAGGCCCAGGGGTGGACATTGGCTTAAAGCCAGGGCGCAGCTCGAACATTCGTTTACCCAGTGGACCTCACGTCGTGGGAGCATAATGCATAATTCATGGTCTATGGCCGCTACCCTATACATAAGGGAAGATACAACGCCTCAACGCCTCGAAGATCCACTTGCTGGATACACGCGCGAAAGAAAGACTGACATGCTGAAAAAAGACCTACTTCCTAAAGCCTCGCTCCCAAACAATATGCTGAACGTAGTCAAGCACAACCACTTAAGGAGCACTTCCAAGGCCATACCGGACATGAGTTTGGGGTATCACAAATCCAAAATGAACCAGACCTCTCTACCCAATCATTCCTACATACTCACATACCATGCTTGACTGCTCTGTGTCTCTTCAAATTCTTCTTCTGTGCCACTGTATCGGCGCAGCCTTCGGCGTCGCAGGGATATCGCTCGCCTTTCTGCTTGGTCGCCATGTGCTCGCGGAGATTTTCGGAATGCGGATACGACTTGTCGCAGGTGTCGCAAGTGTGTGTCTTGTGACCGCTAATATGTCGTCTGAGCTGTCGTTCGGTGGCAAACTTCCGTGAGCATCTTTTCGCCCAGCAATGATAGTTGAGAGCGAGTGGCGCGATGGGCTCCGGCAAAGGAGGATAGTCCTCAGATTTCAGGGTCAAAGTAGGTGAGTGAGTAAGAGATGTGACTGGGGCAAGGTCTTGAAGAAATTCAGTTCATTTCGGAGTACTGCGCTTTCAAGTTGGAGGCGAGAGAATACAACCCGGGCCCATGTTCTGGTAGCTGGGGGATGTCTGGAGTAGTAGGCGGTCGTGTATGGGATGATATCGAAGCGAACTCCGGTACGCATTGCACGAATACTGAGGGTAAGGTTCGATCATGAGTGTCGACTCAATGTTCTGATCCCCCCAGTCACAACAACCTATTGTCCTCGTGCATGGCTTCCCATAGAAACTCGTATTGTGTGTCTTCTTCGGCAGTCCGTACGCGATGTTGTCGAGACATATTCGTGGCTTGCGGACGGAAAATGCGGGATGGTGCACGCTCTACGCGTTGAATGTCTCCTTGTGAGCTGCGCACCCAAAAGTCATTTCTATCTGCAATGCTTTGAGTATCTCCTGGCACTCCAGTGATGCGAAACATGAAACTAGGGCTGCGCATCCCTTGTGATGCTCCCGCGAAGTCGAGGGCATGAGCCCAGATGCCTGGATACTAATTCAGATCGGCTCTCTACGCTGCCCAACCATCTGATGATAATCCATATTGAAACCCAGTAACCACCGATTGAATTCGTACGTCGCGCAAGGTCTGCAAGATAAGAAGGAGGGCGACAGGACAATTTGAAACTTCGTGAAGAACCCGGATCGACCGACAAAGTATGCTTCGTATCAAGCCGATGGCGGTGCGCAATAGCAGAGCTTTATGCTCTGCCAGCGGGCATTCGTGAGTGTCAGCAAGAGGTTCTGTTGTACACCAAACCCGAAATGGTAACGATCGTTAAGAGACCCCAGACCATCGTCCAATCAGTCACCGGACGAGAGAGAGTGGCTGAGCCATTCCATGCTTTCTCGATAAGCTTCACTCACTGGGATAATGGGCTGATGCCATGCTCGGCACTAGCAAATGCCTGAAAAGACCCTCTGTTCGTGAAGTCGAAGAAATGTGCCTCGTACAGTACAAATGCTGAGGTATCGTCACCCTTAAGATGAAAGCTCACGACACCTTGCATCCATCTCCACGGCTCAACTCGCCCAACACGATTAGTCACTCTCCTTGCTTTTGCATGGAATTTTGTCAAGTTTGACATCTTCGACATCTGAGGGCAGGCCAATGCTACTGGCCATATGTATGACTTCTTACAGCAGTGGCAGTACCGTATGTGAATATTCATTGGACACACACTCTCTTTCTTACAGGACTGACTGCATTCACAGAGAAAGGGAGCGCTTCGGTCCTGCCTCAGCATCCATGGATCGCCTACACGGGCTACTACACACAGCCCAACGGAAATGTGGTATATTTGCAGGGTGACGGAAGCCTAAAAGGTGCAAAAGTTGCCTCCAGCTCAAGTTCAAATATGTGGTGTTCAGCAGGAAACGAAGTGTCGACGACGGGAATGCCAAAGGCTGAAGCGGGGTATGTAATGGAAGCGACAAAGCAGGGGTGAGGGCCTGAATCACTCTTGAAGTCTTGAGAACAACGTGAAGATTCTCGGAATTTCGGATGCAATTTGCGCAAGCGAAAGTGTGAGGTGAATGTTGCGTCGAAGGTGTTTTTGACTGCGAAGCTGTAGCCGCTGAGAATGATTCGGGGTGGATGGGAGTGCGGTTGCGAAGTGTCTGTGAGGACTTCTGCGCTCCTGCATGTCAAACACACTTAACGACAAGCGTGTCCGTCGATTTGAGAGTCTGAGAGACATTGATGCAGGTTGTCCTGAGAGACTCAACCGGTGTCATTTATTCGTGTCGTGGGGGGCTTGAGGTCGATAACTGAGACGCGACTGGCGCTACATTTGCGTGTTTCTTGCCCCAGTCTTTCTTCCTCCATGCCTCCACCTTTCGTGCATCTTGGAGGATTCTCACGTGCATCACAATTTTAAGGGTTCAACATGTCGTCTCAATGCTGCACATGTGCACCACAACACCTTCCTCCATTATCTCATATATAAGATCCTGTCCGCCAGTCCTAGACATACGCCCCCGCAATGACCGATTACCCACGACCGGACTTCGTTCGCGATGAGCTCAATTGGACGTCTCTGAACGGACCATGGTCTTTCCTATTTGATGATGACGATGTCGGTTTGGTGCAGGGATGGCACCTCGAAGGCCTCCCGGCCGAGGTGGCCGTGAGCTCCAGCAATGAGGACGACAATTCCAAAGCTGCTAATGACGCCCGAAGTATCACGGCCAAGATTGCTGCAGGCACTCAAGAGCTCATGCAGGGCAATCAGCACAGGAAGGGCGATGTCACAACGCACAGGAAGCGCGACATTCAGGTTCCTTACGTATTCCAGTGCCCCGCATCTGGCATTGAAGAAAAGGGCGTCCACGAGGTGCTCTGGTACGAAAGAGAGATCACCGAACCACGCAATGAACAGAACAAGAAGGATGGCTATCGCGTAATTCTCAGGTTCGGTGCTGTGGACTACGAGGCCAAGGTCTGGGTAGGAGGTCACTTTGTCGGTGGGCACCGCGGCGGCCACGTACCCTTCAATATCGACATCACAGATGCGTTTGCGAAGAAATCTAGTCAACGGCTCACACTGCGAGTGTACGACTCAGCCTACGATTTGACGCAGCCGAGAGGCAAGCAGTACTGGGGTGCCAATCCTGAGAGCATCTTCTACACGCCTAGTGGAGGCATCTGGCAGAACGTGTGGCTCGAGGCTACTCCATTCGTGCGCATTGGTGATAGCAGCCACGGCACAGTCTTGAGAAGTAACGACATCAAGTCTGGGAAGCTGCACGCCAATGTCAAGATCCTCGGCCGACCAGCAGGTCACAAGTACAGTGTGGAGCTTGAGGTCAGCCTCAAAGGCGCACCTGTCAGCAAGACGGAGAAGATTGAGCTACCCAGGGAGTCTGATCTTGTGGCTTTGGACGCGGATATGACGCTCTCTGAAGAGGCCAAGGCTCAGCTGGGCGAAGCGCTGGTAGACTCCTTTGACGATGTGCGCAATGGCGTCGTTCTCTGGTCTCCCGACGATCCCATCCTGTACGATATCGTCATTCGCTTGTATGATGGCACCTCAACTCTTGTAGACACCATCCATACCATCACGGGGATGCGTTCGTTGACGTGGGAAGACGGCCTGTTCAAGATCAATAACAAGCCACACTTCCAAGCGCTTTTCCTGGACCAAGGCTACTGGCTCGATACTTTCATGACGCCACCTTCATCCGAAGCTCTGAAGACAGACATTGAGCTAGCGCAAAAGATGGGCTTCAATGGTTGCCGTAAGCACCAGAAGGTGGAGGATCCCATCTTTCACTACTGGGCTGACCGTCTCGGCTTCCTTGTGTGGGGTGAGATGGCCAATGCGTACGCCTTCAGCGCAGAGTACGTCGAACGCTTCGACCAGGAATGGCGCGAAGCTGTGCTGCGAGACATCAATCATCCTAGCGTTGTGGCTTGGACGCCAGTCAACGAAAGTTGGGCATACACCGATCTGGCAAACAACCAGACTCATAGAGATCACATCAAGAGTCTCTACTACGCGACCAAGACGCTTGATCCCACAAGGCCGATCAACGACAACTGCGGATGGGAGCACGTTCAGACGGACCTCACCACTTTCCATGACTACTCTGGTGCGGACGCCCTGACGAACACATGCGCCAGTCTAGAGGGAATCCTTGGACCCAAAGCAAACCGACCGATGTTCTTGTCAGCAATCGGTAACAACCCTGGATCGAGTCACAACGGGACAGCACCAGTGATCTGCACAGAGTTTGGTGGTATTAACATCGCAAGAGAAGCTGCAGGCTCGGACGGTCAGCGCGACTGGGGTTACACAACCGCAACCGATCCTAAGGATCTACTCAAGAGGATCGAGAAGATGATGACAGGCATCGCGAACCCTGGTCTCATCGGAGGTTTCGTATACACCCAGCTCACAGACATCGAGCAAGAAGTCAACGGTCTATACACACCAGATCGCAAGCCAAAGCTCGATGCAGACGCAGTCAGACAGATTGTGGAGGACATTCGAGAGAACTACTACCAGATGCACACATCCTAGGTAATCAATAACCCTCATTCAGTTGACATCTATTTGATCTCCTCGCTCTTGACAATGGTTGCAAACCCGTCTGCCAGCTCCGCCAGGACCGCTTTCGTAACCTCCTCCCCTTTCAGGCCAGGAATGTCGCGATCGCCAATTCCATCCTCGACAACCAGAACATCATATCCTAGCTGGGAAGCCTGCCTCGCCGTGGTGCTAACACAAATATGCGCCATATAGCCCGTCAGCACAACCTTCTTGATACCCCAAGCCTTCAACACCTCCTCCAAATTAGTCTCAGCAAAAGCCCCTGGGTGAACCTTCCAAATCAGTTTCTCGCCATGCTTGGCCTTCAAGACGTCGAACTCTTCAGCCAAGGGAGTGTCGGGCGTGAAGATAGGCGCACCCTCGGGCGTCTTGTGGAGGATGTGAACGAATTTGCCGTTGGCGGCGCGGTACTTCTCCAGCAGGGAGGCGATGACTTTCCCGCTCGCTTCGGCGTTGGTGACAGTGAGGGCGCCGGAGGCGTACTCCTTTTGAGCATCGATGATGATGAGGGCGGAGTCGCTTGGTGAGGCGGTGGAGGGCGGGACACCCATGATCTGACGGAGGGATTGTGCCATTTTGATTGGGTGTTGATTGGATGTTGAGTTGTAGAGGTATGAGTACTGAGGTATCGTTCAACTTTGCATCCAGAGAGCGGGCTTTATATAGGCTCGTAGAATTCTCCAGAACAAATACTTGAAGGAGTACGGGCATGTTTCATTGCATCATCTGCCAGCAAATGCTTGTAAATACCCGAATCGAGCGCGATCATACTGAGTGCTGTGAGTACTGGCAGCATATGCTCAGATGTCACTGCGTGTAAGACACCCAATGGGACTTGGGCCTTTCATCCAGACCTCCCGAGTGGAGCCTCACTAGTCTCTCTTGGAATTAGATTCACGTCCTAAAAGGGCAGTTTACGCCATGCACGGGCCAATTACCACCACCGCGATGGTCAACAAGATGACACGATGGGACAATTTGCCCGTTGTGCACAAGGGCACATAACGCCATCGATGCGTGCTTAAATCAGTGGCAGGAGCTTCTTGTTCTAAGCAAGCAGATACGACGTCTGATGTGTACCTGATTGGCGATTATCCTGAATTACGTATAGTATCGGTGTATAAGGAGACTGCCACTCTTGACGATCGAAATTTGACGATCTCAGGACTTAGCTACAAGAGCAGAAGCTCGAAAAGTGAGCTCCGGATGACGCAGGCTCGGAAATGACGTTAACCACCTCACTGGCGGGCACATGCTGACCAAGAGTGACAGCGATCCCAAACTTCGCACCATTGGTTAATACGTCCGTGGTGGTCCACGGAATGAGATAAATAGCCAACGTTCCTCACATCCACTCTTCATGAGATACAAAGAACGGAGATCCAAGACGCAATGGCGGCAGAACCGGGGGGAAGCTTGGCACCGGAGTCCTCTTGTCACCAAGTCCCTGCTTACAACGCAAGCCTCCCGTCAACGAAGCTCTCGCAGCGATACTTGGGCGACGCAGGCGCAGGAGGCGGGCAGCCACAGACTTGTGTCGCGACCACGCAGCCTGGGAGAAGACAGTCGCCTGCTGACGAAACGCGGACATATCTTGATGGACGGCCGTTGTTTCCTTGACGCTAGGGGTGAGTGCAATGCCATCATGGAGGAGGCTAGAGATGCAGAACGAGCATGCTTGAGCATCGTGGTCGAAATGGGTATGTTCAAGGAAGTCTGTCCGGTCAGCGTTGCGTCTGTCTTCAGGTGCTGGTGGGCAGATGTCGCTGATTCATGTCGTGCGCTCTGCGAATCGAATTCTCGATGGCTCTGTTCTGGGAACGAGCTTTGCTCTGTCGGGCGTGTATGTATTGGTGTGTGGGAGGTTCTGCATCGCGGCTATCAATCCCTTGGTATCAGTGCTGCGTACAAGAAAGAAGGCCATGCTCTGTCGTTTACCAAGGCACCTATTGTTCACATAACTCGCAGCCATACTTCACACACATGGGTCCTTGATTACTTGCTTCGTTTGTATTGAGCTACTGCTGGGTATCGTGAATGATGGTCTCCTAGGGTGTGACCATCGTCGTATGGCATCTTGCACTCGATTGCTGCTTGCTAATCCTCCGCTGATGCTCTTTCGTAAATTGCCAAATCCGTCTCTACGGCTGATCAAGTGCAACGCCATCCCACACCTGGCCTTTCTCCTCGGTGCTGCTACGGTTCTAACGGCGCAGGCACCGAGTGCTCGGGCGCGGGAATGCAGTGTCGAGCGGCCTACGTCTTGTGTGAGTACGTGTTGTAGCGGGCGTGACAAATGCAGGGACAGGCGGTCAATGCAGTCGGGGTCTCAGTGCTCGGAGAGGGCTCAGAACCAGATTTTGATCAATTCCTCCGAGACTGCAGACGGTGTGAGCACACCCGACTCTGTAATGATACCAGAGATGAGATCAGGAGGCTGGGAAAGCTTGTCAGCAAAGCACATCTCTGAATCAAGGGTTAACATACTGTGAAATCAACGGCATCTTGGGACTTCAATCCTGTTGATGTGTGCTTCAGGGTCATATCGGCAATGCCCTCGTCCACTGCGTCCTTTCCATCTGTCTTAGTGGCCTTAGGGTCGTCTGTGACCTTGAAGTCGAGTACCTTCTGCTCGATAGGCAGATCGAACTGGCTGAGCGGGTACAGCCTGACGAACTTGTGGCTTTCTGCGACCACATAGAACGGCTTGCCCTTGCTCTTGGCCAGAAGACCCATCTGATATGTTCCAATGCGCGAGATGATGCCTCCGTTCTCAACAACGCCCTCAGCACCAACAATAACCATGTCCACCTTGCCTAGCGAGTATGCTACTGCGGAGTCCGAGATAGTAGCGACGGGGACGTTGTGCGCGCGCAGGTCGGACACAGTTTGGTCGCCCTCATTCGCATCAGACGAGCGTGAGGATGGAACAACGTAGATGACCTTGAAGCGGATAGTGCTGGACTCGGCTGCCCTCCTCAGAAGTGCACCAACAACACGCGAGCCGCCATTCGTGAGTACGGTGGCACCGTCGCGAATAAAGTGCTTGCCAAAGCTAGCAATCTTCTCGCGGCCCTGCTTGGCTCGCTCTACGAACAGCTTGCCGTTCGAAAGCAGGTGATTTCGAATCGCACGGAAGTCATCGTCAGGACCGAGGTTCAAGCTGGCTGGGCGGTTGAGGGTGGTGATGAGGTAGCGTTGGAAGAGATCTGTGCCGGCAGAGAGCGAGATGGGGTTTGCGATCGAGGCCTTGAGGGCGGCAGTATGGCGTTCGAGAAGGTCGAGTGTTTCGGCGACGGTCGATACTGAGCTCTGCGCAATAGCTTCTACAAGGGCTTCGATAGCCGCGACGGGCATAGTAAGCTCTGGATCCTCATTGAGGATGCGGCGATAGCTCGACACAATGTCGAATTCTGAATTTGTGCTCATTTTGGCGGATTTTTGATCGTGAACGTGAATTGTCGCGCTTTCCAAAAGTTATTTGGAGGGGTCTTGCGATGGAGTCATTGCCAAGCGAATCCCCACACCGCGCTCACGAACCACTTTGAGCCCTTCATCGTCAGCTTCCACAACAAAGCGCAATAATCCAGCTCCTAATGCTTAGTAACGGCTCGGGATCCCAGACCTCGACGACACTCGGTTGTAGTATCAAGGCCATCGTCAATGACGTTGCCACAGCCTTTCGTCGCGCCTGCCTGATGCACGTGGCTGGAATCCGCCGTCGAGCCTCGCTCATCGACTGAGTGGGGTCACACCGGAGCGCGAAGCACAGTGAGCAGCTTGGCTGGTTTGGGATGTTTCGAACATGATCGAATCCGGGGACTGTCTGGCTTCCCCAGACGTGTGAACTTGCTTCTCTACATTCCGTGTCGCACATGGCTCCCCACGGCATTGCGCAGCAAGACAGCTCACCACCACGAACACCTCGAAAATATAAGAACTATGCCCATGCAACCTTATCGACGGACCTGCATACAAGTTGTTGAGCCTCACTCATCCCCACCGACTACTCCATTTACAACCACGCTAGTACACCGTATACCCACATTTCTGCGCGCCTGCTTCACTTTCGAAACTACGCAACTTGCGAGATTCTGCAGAGTGCCCCTCATCTTTCTAGAGACCCCTCATCAGAGATAATTCAGAATTTCCACTATTACCTCAGACCCAGCCTACAGACCTCTCTTCACCATTCACGACAAATCACAGCCTCAAGATCATATCAGTACATTTATCGACAATCCCCTAAGCTTCGAATCTACAACAACGGCCAAATATTACTGCTTCACATCCAGACAACATGCCGTACATCATCAACGTTCCACATATGCCCCGTCCTTACATCACCAACAACCCCGCGGTGTACATGGACTGCCTTTCCTGGGGTTGGCAATGTCAGTCGCGACCATTCTCGGACCCTTACTGCAAGGCAACCCGCAAGCGAGAGGAAGCGAGGTACGAGGCTGATAAGAGGGCCGAGCAACTGGATAAGTACTACTCGGAAGAACTCGCTCGCCGCGAGCGCGCCAAGCGATCCATGTCTATCACCAACTTGGGCATTACCAAGTCTCTCAAGCCCTTCCAAGGTTTCTCGAGGCACTCGAAGCACGACTCAGTGATCGGCGTGACGGTGCTGGAGCTGGGCTCAGATGTTGAGGATGCCGACTTCAGTGATTGAGCGCAACCCTCTAGCGCAGAAACCTGCGAACAGGCGACAGCGTCCGCAATAACGAACGACACGATTTACGAATTTCTTCACTTCTTAGATCTAGACTTCACAAACAAGCTTCTTTCTTCGCTCCACCAAATCCTCCCTGCCAGTGACCTCATTTATTATGTATCTGAAGTATGCTGCAGGATCCACTAGTACCATGGGTCGTACAAGACATCTTCGCACTACTACTAAGAAACAGCACACCCCCTCTGGCACTATACATTCTGGACAATTGCTGTCGATACGATAACTTTCGCGCTGATGATCGTGCTTAAAACCACGACTGCGTCCCACAACAAGTCTTAAGACCGGGATCGAAACTGCCATGGATTCAGAAATGATGCCAGCTCCTCTACGGATCAGGAAGGCCCACCCCAAACCTGAGCATCGTTCATCAGTTGAGGACAGACCCTGTATCGACCGCGGAAGCGACCAGGGTACTACCCCCGGCATCGAGGAGCTCATGGAAGGGGCGAGCAAGTTGAATGTGGAGCTGCAGGACTCCGTCGCCCCTCGATGTGGCAATAACGGAATAGCCCCTAATATTGCAACTCTTGTCACAACAGCTCGGACGTACTGCACTGGGAAGATATTCGACACCGACCGACGTGTACGGACTGGAGCCTCTACTGACATAAACATGAGCAAAAAGATCAAGAAAATCGGAGAGCCTGCCTTGACATAAAAACCGTCGTCACCGAATCGCTTGACAAGATATCTTCCAAGATACAATCAGAGGTACTCCTGGGACCGACTCCACACCAAGATTGCAATCAACTGAGCGGCTCATAGGGCGCCAGCCTCCAAAGCTATAGCATATTTTAAACCCCTTCGGAGTCTCAAAGTCAGCACCGAGCAGATGGAGAGAACTCGAATTCTGTCCGACACATACTCTTTTCCTGTACATGACGCAAGAGCTAGCCAGCTGCAGGCTAGAGTGCATATGATGATGGCTGCTCCGATACCAGTACGAGTTCAGCCGTCTGGGCTGTCGACCGACGACCCAATTGCCGATAAAGTGGAGTCATCGCGGTATTAGACGCCTCCAAACATTGTTATCGAGCAAAGACACAGGAGTCCGATACAAGAAGATCCGGCATCCACTGTAGATGGCCGTTGCCCACCGCATTCCTGGACCGCCAATAAAGACGCATTGCGACTACGAAGGAAGAGAAGACTTGAATTCACTACCACTTGAATTCGCTACCACGTGAAGAACGATCACGCAGAGGGAGGATGACAAACTTTCAGATGTAGCTTAGGAAGCAGTTCAATAGATCGAGGTCTTCAGATACATGATCTTGATCTCTGAAAGGACGGTAACCTGGAATTGCCGTGCTAGGCCAGCCTTGCAGTAGCTCAGCATTACGATATGCAAGCGTGTGGCCCAGGTAACATCTTTACGATTGGGACATTGATCTTTCTTAGTCCATTTCAAGGTCGAACTGGAGACTCTCCACCAGTACATAATTCAAATCGTAATAACATGTGAAGGTGCTTCATTGGCAAGCAAGACCGCCTTCCAATGGCCTGTTCCCAAGGCTACAGACGCGCGCTTTACGCCTGAAAAACAATCGCAGCTCTTAACTTCCGCCTATCCGCTGACCCAAACGATGGAGAACAATGTCACAATGGATCCACACATCACCAACACCAGCGGCCCCGCCAGAATGCCAACTGGCAAACCCTCAGTCGTGAACTGCGCAACAATGCCCATGGTGAAGTTTGTAGCCGCCTCTCTCAGCGCGATCTCAGTCCAATTGCCACAAGCTGTGTTCAGATTCGCGTCGGCAGTCAAAGCAGGCAGCTTCTTGATCGCTGCATCCATCATACGCGCATTGTAGATAGTGCCTGTGTTGGACTTCTGAAGGAGGACTGTGCGGTATGTGCCGTTGGCGCCGATCGTCGACATGTTTGCTGTGCGCTCATAGTCGAGGCACAGGTCCGCCTGTGAAGGTTGGGCCAAGACTTGTCGGACCTGAACTTTGCTCTGCTCCTGGGCGATGGATGGTCTGGGGCCAGGTACGGCAGCCGCGAGGTGAAGGAAGGAAAACAAGAGGAGGATATTCGTGAACATGGTGGACAGCATCGTGTCTCTCTTCGCTCTTGACGTCAGAGTATTGGTGTATTAGGACAAGTGACCGGCACTTGATATGGTATTAGAAAGGTAAGGATGACTTGAAAATGAGTGTATGCCCAAGGCTCCCGGGACGAAAAGAAAGGCGAACAAGGACCAAGGAAATCAGGCCACTCTCAGGACTATATGAGGCTGCCGCGCATTGGATCGTTCATGCTCAAGCTGTGCTGAGACGCGGATTGCTGGATGTTGTGGTTTTGAACCTATACGTGTCTCAAGTCGCATGCTGCATTAAGCGCCTTGCTATTGCTGGCCGAGTACCCGAATCACAATACTATGTGGCTTGTCAAGAGAGACCGCTTCTTGTCTTCATTTTTGCGCTCACCAATAAATGTGTTGGAGCTCACTTCTGCCTTCTCAGTGGTCGCGCGGCAAACGCGAAGGCGCGGGCTGAAGTGGCGGTGGGGTGACGAGGCGTAGAAGAGTCAGAACGGGCTGGGCCGCGGATTGTGTGCGGAAAGAACAACAGCCGCGCACAGACGTTTCAGGATCAGGGAGCTGCGAACTGCTGCGAGATAGGCAGATGTCATCTTGTCAAAACCACGTTATTCGCGCGTTGTTGTTTGAGCCTTCGTTTGGTGGAGGTGGTTGGTTATTGATTATGGAGGCTGCTCAGAGCATGCGTCTCGACGGTGCGACCTCTTCGCTCACCGTTAACGCTGGGCTTTTCCCGTTTCCTGCCTCCTCACGAAAATTGTTGTAATAATATGACTTCTGCTCACCGCTGGGCAGCTTTGTCAGGCCCTCCTGACTGACTGTGCTCTTCAACGAAGTCGGACGACCCATCTCGAAATCTTGTACCCGATCTGTGTGCGTGACGTGAACCTCTTTCGTGACGAAGATCGCGGTCCAGTTGGTCACCACCGTCGGCCAGAAGATGGGCATCGAGGCGCAAATGATGGCGAAGTCCACCTCTAAGCAGGAGATTATCAAAACCTCAGGATACCACCTAGACAATGTCAGCAATGATGCTTGTGAGTATGTTCGTTCTCGGGATGCTCACCAGGTAAAGTCGAAGCTCTTGATAAGGTCTGAGCTGTGCTTGAAGGTGCTCCAGAGACGAAGGATAGCCATCAGCACGACCAGCGAGCCCATGGCAAATAATCCAGTCATAGCCAGGATCTGCTTCTTCCTAAGTCCCGGCCTGAAGTACTCGGTAAGCGGGATCAGGAAGATGACGATGTCGAAGAACATGTTCGTTCCTGCAAAGACGAACAGGGTCATCTTAGCTTCGTCCATTGTACGATAGCCGAATCCATAACATTTAGACTCGGCAGTTCGGTTCCAGAATCCGGACACCGGCAAGCAAGGGAACCACGCGAGGAAAGAGAAAGCCAGACCCCAGCCGGCAACAGTGGCCAAAAGGATTATGCAGACCCAGCGGAGTGTGCCTTGTCGGAAGAGACGGAGATATTGCAACAGCAGTGATATCTTGATGAGGGCGGTTGTGGTGTGGTAGGCAGCGTTGGTGACATAGAGGTATTTCATCATGACCTGAAGGGTCTTGATCATGTAGACAAGGTGATGGCCAAGACCGTACTTGATACCTAAGAGGCTGTCAGCTCAGTGGGCACCAGCTTAGAATCAAATGATTTACCTGCTAGGAATCCTACCACAGAAACCAGGTTGACGAGTGCCGCCAGGAAGACGAAGAGGTCATCCCACCATGGCTCACGAACGACTCTGATGCGCGTGTGAAGGCGAAAGCCTACTGCTATCCAACTGAGGAGCTATGCCTGTCAGTCTTGTTCAAAAATTATCGTACGTGGAGAATCCTACATGGAATGTGATTGTAACACCATACATAGTTGCAGGGTAGTTCGCAATGGGTCTTGGGCCATCTGGATTCGGATATGCTTTCAGCATCTCGCCAAGAGCGGCGGAGAGTGCATCCATGTTGTCGCTCTCCGCTGAAGGGTCTGCAGTGAGTGTGGAGGAGTAACGGCTCCGAGGGGTAGTCAGTCACTAGGAATGCAGGGCCGTTAAGGTCATAGAATTTCGGGCGGAAAACATGCGGCGCTGAACACGAACAAGGACTACCAAATCTTCCAACCTCGTGGCCTAGAGGCCGCTCTACCCTTAAGGTGATGTACCACATGGCAGATGTGGATACCTGCGAGGCCTTAGGCTTACATGACTCGGGTGAACCGTGTGAAAATACATGGGGTATCCTGAAGAAATCTTACCGAGATGCGAATCTCGTCGCACGATGCCACTGGTGGCTACACCCGCTTCACTCTTTAGGATAGCATGTCGTTGCTCACGGCAAGCCTTGCCCGAAAGTAGTTTTGCGCCGAACTTTCAGACCTGTTCTACGGACTCGCTACCAGTCGATCCTAGGAAGCTTCCATCGCACCATTGGATAGTAAAGTTTTCCAGGGCAAAGGAGCCAGAGCCAGAACATGGGCTCTATCTATGCGCGATGGATCAGCATAAGGGAAGGGACCTGCCCGCTGCAATTGCCGTTGATAGGTGTAGCTGAAATTCGTATGCTATTGTCGAAACTTCTTCACGCAGCGCCGCGGAGAGCGTCAGAAGGCGTTGTGGCTGCCGTTTGGTGCCATGTTGTGTCCAAACGACTCGCTAAACCTTGAATTGAACGGGGCTGATTTAGGAAGGTACCCCCTGGTCTAGGCGGCTGGTGACATATATGCGGGAACGCCGACGAGCTGAAGCTGACCAAGGCTGAGAATGTGCTTGTGAGGATCTTTCCAGAAGCATGTGAGAGGCTGAAAAAGATTTCGTGGTGTTGAGTCGTTGTGTCACCTTGCAGCTGCTGTCACATGAGGTCGTGCTTTCCACGCGAAGGAACGTGATGTCAAGGGATCGCTTGGCAGCTTCCTTCGGCCTTCTTCCGTATCTTGATTTCACCGTGCGCACATCCACTTTCTCCCGCGATCAACCTCGCAGCTGATTGCGCGATCTCGGACAGCTCGAGTACAGCAATGGGGTGCGTGTTCGCGCATCCTCATTCAGCTCTGCAATCTAACGCACTGACACGAAGGATTTACAGGTCCACCAAAAGAAGCAGGCATTGAGCGCTACTTTACGCGTCCCGCCAAAATGGCCAACACCGATTTGACGAAGCTGCAGAATCGCCACGGACAGCGCCCCCCGTAACTGTCGAGGTTTGCTTCTCGACCTGCCAGGCGGTAAAACTTTCCGCAGCATGGAGGTAGAAATGTCAGTACGGCTAATGAGAAAACCAGAGTTTTGTAACCGCATTTACGATCTGATTGTCGAATATTTGAACAATTGCGACTCCGATCACGATGATGACCTTCAGATAAAGAGATGTCCTGACTGTCCCCACATCCACGCCCACTGTCAAGCATGACCGAGGCTGTTTCTTTCCAACTTTCGCATATCGATCTTACTTTAGACTAACTCAATCCTGTCGTACCATTCGGAACGAGTTTCGACGTTCATACCTGAGCAATGCACACTTCGTCATTCCCCTCGACATGCTCAAGCGCTACACCATGACTTGCATCGAAGGGGTTAAATACCTCCACGGCAATCGAAGTACGACATTCCGAGTGACAGACCCTACTCGTCGACTGGTACACGGCGGTATTGATGTCTTACCTTTCCTCTCCAAGGCATGTTGCGATGCTTCCATCTTTCTTGACAAGGCATAATTCTTGATCGCTAACAATTCGCTCTTGGACGCCTTCGATAAGCTCTTTGATGAATGGGGCGTGTTCGACGACCTCGTCTACGGCGGACATGTTACTCAAATACGTATGCGTGAGATACCCACAAAGTACTCTTGGGAAGAGCAAGAGTTCGGCAGCTACTAGGCTGAAGAAACGACCCCACTCATTGTCATCGTCATCAGTTTCAAGCTCAGCAAGGAATATGGGTCGCAATGGTCACCATCCTGTGGCCGAGACATGCCAGAAGAGCTGGTCGAGCTGTTCAATCGGCTCGAGCCAACCTTCCCCAAAATGGTCGAGTTTCAGTGCGATATCTGGGAGGAAGACTGGGCTTGCGCCGATTGCAGTCGTAGATCGCGGAGCCAGCCGGCTGCAGGGATGACGTCCCGAGATGGTGAGGATGTTGGGCATCGCAAAATCGGAAGCATGCAGTCGACCTCTCAATACCGGATAAAATCGAATCGCAATGACAATTCACCAACGCCAGCAAGACTGGAAGCATGCACACGACAACTTATTCGAAACACATTAGGATCGTGAGGCATTCCGTCTGTGGAGAAGGTGAGTGCGCGGAAACGCACGCCAGCTGGAAGATGCTGTGAGAAACACAGTAAGGCAAATGGGGACGAAAGCGGGATGAATCTGGGCAAAACAATATCTTTCTTCGATTTCACGCAAGCTGCTGAGGCTCACAAAAATAGAAAATCGACAATACCGTTCACTTATGTCGTCCTGAAGACCTCCAGACCTTCATTATGCATTCAGAACATGTCCGCCTGAAAAGACGCAATAGAACATAGTCGTGACATTCACAGTTTTCCATATTATGCAAGCCGGTCAAGCTCGCAAGAAGAACATCGAGAATAACATCTACGCCACATCATCCTGAAGACCTCCACAGCACCATTATGCTTTTGAACCACTAACGCCGCATGATGCAGAACAGAACACATCAATGACGTTGACTGAAATCTTTCTATATCTTGCAAGTTGGCGACGCCCACAACTATTAGAGCATCTATCATATCATTTACAGCAGATCGTCCTGAAGACCTCCAGATCACGCGCATGGTTTAGAATCATGTTCACCTTCAAACGAAGAATAGGACACAGCCGTGACCTTGACTAAGTTTCCTTCATATTGTGCAAGCCGGTGAGGCTCACAACTATCAGAGTATCTAGATACCAGTTGCGCCAGATCATCTACCAGCCCACCAGATCCTCGTCACCATGCTTTTATACCATTAACGCCATGGAATGCAGAACACCAATACGATAGAACGGGGCGACATCTTCGTGACCTTCCCCTCTAATCCTTCATGTTCATATCCTCAAAATCGTCCAACAACTGCTCCATCGGGATCTTCAACCCCTCCTCCTCCTCCTCTGCTTCATCCTCCGTCTCCATCGCATCGGCCTCGCGCTGCTGCTGTTCCTGCTGCGCCTTGTACAGCGCCATCGTGGCTCTGAGCTCAGGATCCTCCTCGACGTCCTGCAAGAACATCTCAAAGTCGCGCTCCATCTTCTCCTGATCCTGTTTCCTTGGGAGCATCTCTGATTCCTCGCGGCCCATGCGCTTGACGCGCCAGTTGCGCTTGTTCTTGTTCTTCTTGGCGCGCTGGTAGAACTTCTTGACGAGCACGACGTCGGGGATATGGCTGGCGTACTTGTTGCTTTGTTCGAGTACGTCGAAGACCTCGTTGTTGAAGTTGGTGTTGGAAAGAAGGTACCCCATTACGCTATCGCCGACGTGCAGGATACCGCCCAAGTGTGTACGGCAGTAGTATGTCTGGTCGTTTGCGCCCATGTCGGAGGCGCGAGCGATGGTTGCTTCGGCGAGGAAGTTGCGGCCGACTTGCTTGCCGAGGGGCTCGATGTCGAGGACAATGAACTCGGTGAGCTCTTGCACGTCGGCAAGCGGGCGGAAGGGCGTGCGCCAGTAGAGTTTCGTGTCAATGTCGGCGGTCTGCAGCGTCGAAGGGTCCAGGAATTGCACGCTGGTACCAATACGCGAACACAAGCCCAGCGGCGCGATGTTGCCGATCTTCTTGGCCAGTGGGATGGGCAGAACGACCAGGTCGTCTTTGCAGATGGGCACCAGCTCGCACGAGTAGGAGAATTTGTAGTTCTTGGTCGACGTGTGGATGTCGTGGGAGATCAGCTCCTGCGAGTCCTTGATGTTGACGGGCACGACGGCCTTGAGGAAGTCGCAGAAGGCGGTGGCGTGGTTGCGCTGGGCGAAGAAGAAGTCGATGCCGTCGTGGACTTCCTTGATGTTGATTGTGTCCTTGTGCGCGCCGTGCTTGAGGATCAGCTGCTCGAGGTACAGGAAGGTCCTCTTGTGGGGCACCTTCTGGCGCACCTGGACGCAGGCGCGCCATGTGTTGTGTGTGTAGCTCTTTGCGCAGTCCGGGCACTGGTGGTAGTTCTGCTTGTACTCGACCTCGAAGGTCTGCTGCATGATGGCGCCCTCGTTGATCTCCGACTGTGCTGTGATCTTGACCTTGATGCGCCTGCTGTGGGGCTCGGTCCAGATGAAGCTGGCGTCGATGATGCGCAGCTTGTTCAGGCCGCGCAGTTTCCGCAGACAGAGGGCGAGCAGCTCGCGCGACTCGGGCGCCGCGACGACCCAGGACGTGGGCGGGGAGAGCCAGCGGTCGCAGTCGCGGCACATGAGCAGGATGGCCTCGCGCTGGACGCCGGTGGTGACATCGGTCTTGAGCTTGATGCAGTCGTAGCAGAAGGCGCCAGAGATTGTGCCGTCGACGGGCGCACCGCAGTCTGCGCAGAGAATCGTCGCCGCGTTCTTCTGCTGGGGCGCAAAGGCCATGCCGCCGTCAATCTCCATGGCTGCGGGTGTCTGTGGTGGCGTTTCGAAGGTATGTGTGTTCGTGGTGTCTCGTGAGAGGAAGAAGTTATGTCTTCCTGTGGTCCTCGCCGGGAGGTAGTCAAGCGTGGGTGGCGTGGAGGAGTGTATGTACACGGCGTGCTGAGGCAAACGTCAAGTCTGCTTGCAAATGCGCCAGACCCCCACCAAAATTTCTAGAATCATGACTGGGGCCCGCCCGCGATAACTTATCGCCACGTGCGCAGGCGTCTCGTCGGCGTAGACAGGCGTCAAACGCCGATCGAGTTTCGAAAAGTATCGTGCTTTCGCCATCGCCAGCTTCCACGCCCAGCAGTCGCCAGTATGTCTGTTTCGTCGCGATTCGTCTGCAGTGCCTGCAGGAATACTGCAAGAGGGGCAACTGCACCCCGACCGGCGCTCAATGGCTTCACAGTCTGCGCTCGCAGAACGGCGCATGTCTCGAGAAGCGCCTTCAGCACCAGCATCTCGCGGAAGAAGGACAAGGAAGACCCGACAAACACCGACCCCGAATACGCATTCCTGGACGCTCAACACCGCGTCGAAGCAAAGACAGGCACTCAAGACCCGATCGTCGCAACCGAATCTGCCACACACCCGGAGCAATCACCCTCATCCATCACCGAACCGCTCGGCGATGCCACACCCACGCCCTCCCCAGCCGCAGCAGCCATCCCATGGTACCTTCGCCAGCAGTCCGCGCCACGCGCTCCTGTTCAAGCCGCCGAGATTCCAGATCTACCTGTCAACCCTCCCCCAATCCTCGCCGAACTCCTCGAATACATCGCCGTCACCGCGGGCCTGGACGACCTGACCCTGCTCGACCTGCGGGACCTCGACCCACCGCCCGCCCTCGGTCCAAAACTGATAATGCTGCTCGCAACTGCGCGCTCAGAGCGCCACCTGCACGTCTCCGCCGACCGATTCGCGAGGTGGCTACGTCGGGAACACGGGCTCAAAGCGAACGCCGCAGGCCTCCTCGGGCGCAACGAACTCAAGATCAAGCTCCGGCGGAAAGCGAAGCGGATGCGCATGCTCGCCAACGTCGGCGGCACGATGCCCGAGGGCAACATCGACGATGGCATACGCACCGGATGGATTTGCTGCACGCTGAGTAAAGTCGAGGCGCATCCGGAGGATACGCATATGCCGGGGGACGATGTGAAGGAGTTTGTCGGGTTCCGAGAGGTCAAGCCGGGGGTGAATATTGTGGTGCAAATGTTCACGGAGGAGAAGCGGGCGGAGACGGATTTGGAGACGCTGTGGGGAGGCGTGCTGAGGACGAAGAAGAGGGAGGAGCGGAGCGCGGACGAGACGTTGAGAGAGCTGGAGCGGGATCTGGAGGATTTGGAAACGGATGATGCTGAGGAGCGGGCTGCGAATGTGAGGGAGCAGACTGCAGATGTGACAGACCAGTCTGCGAAGGTAGAAGGGAGCAGCAAGTCCCAGCAGCAGCCTGCGACGCCGGTGCAGCAATTTCGCAGACCGAAGCCGAGCGCTGGCGATGCATTCCCAGATGCAGCCGAAGTACCCAGCTCAAAGCAGATGAGAGGCCAGATGCGAAGGCTACATACCGTCGGTTTGAATCGATAGGCTTAGGACGACGTCGATATGTACTATACTGTACCATACGCAAGATACCCATAGAAGCTGGACGTGGACGAATTGTACGATATGCAAAACTACGGAAACAACAGATGCAGCACAACGACGTATGAACGATTGCTGTTGGAATTATACTAGTGAAATTCTGAAATGCTAATTGAACTCGACAAATCGCATCTACATGTACATTTACCTTCCCTGCTCATCACCGCTTACAACACAAGCATACCCAACAGACTACCCGCAGCAACAACCGACCAAATGCCCATGATCAAACCACCGTGCTCAACAGCCTTAGGTCCATTGTATCCCGCAGCCGCGCCCTTCGACGAGCTACCCGCCGCTCCAGTCGAGCCCGCGGTGGCCTTTCCAGTAGGGCTCGCCGCAGTCCCTGTACCCGCCGTGCCAACAGCCGCCAGCAAGCTGGAGCACGTGCTAGCCGTAGCAGCAGTCTGCACGGTCGCCATTCCGCTGAAACCGCACGCGGAGCTGCTCTTGCCGTTGCCGAGGTAGTACTGGTTTGCGACCCAGGCGAGCTGATCCTTGGGGTCGCAGCCCGAGTAGCCGCCGTAGTTGCCGGTTGTTGCGTTGCGGGCAATGCCAGTGCAGAAGTCCTCGTTGGCGCCGCAGATGTAGTTGAACACGTCGGCGTAGTCGTTCTCGTTGGTGCTCTTGATGTTGCACTGCAGACTGGCGGCCATGCAGGAGCAGAGCTGGCTGTTTGGCGACGGCGGGAGGGGCGAGGCCTCGGCGATCCAGCTTGCGTCGACTGTGGGGCAGGCGGGAGCTGAGTTGGAGGGCGTGTAGGCGCTGCGCTGGGTGATCGTGGGGCTCACGGAGGCTAGCTCGGATTGCAGCGAGGTGAAGTCGGGGTAGGGTGAGACGGACGCATCGTTGGAGGTCAGCTCGACAAGACCATAGTCGTTGGCGCCCATGAACCATTCGTAGACGATACCGCCGGAGAAGACGCTGGTCATGTTGCCATACAGGACCTGGACTTCTGTGAAGGGACGGTGTGTTGCACCGCCATCGACGCCCTCGATGCAACCGTACTCGGCGAAGAAGACAGGGACGGGGTAGTCGGAAAAGAAGTCGACGCGCTCGCCGTACGAAGAAGCTGCGTAGTTGCTATCACCGCACCAGGAGTAGACGTTGTAGCCCCAGAAGTCGATCTGCGTCTGGTTGCCCGAGTTTCCAGGCTCGCACGCAAAGTAGTGTGCAAGCTCGTCGCGGCTAGGCACATCGGCTGTCGCATAGCCTACACCGAGCGTGCTGCGATAGTTCTGTGACTTGATGTAACCCTTGGTGTCGCGGACAGCTGCCTTGACGAACGCCGCAGCTGCCGTCTGGTTGTTGGCGCTGATGTTCTCGTTACCGGCGAAGAAACCAAGCACATTCTTGTACTTCTGGAGAGCATCGACGACGCCGGTGTAGCGGTTGTAGAGAGTGACGTCCCACTCGGGGTTGTTCGACTCAATCGAAGTGCCCGGCTCGCTCAAATCAGCGACAACGTAGATGTCCGCTGATGCCAGCTGCGCCATGCAGTCATCGTGATTCTTGGTCGGGTCAATGGCGTACACACGGATGATATTGGTGTAGATTTGCTTCAGGTATGGGATGTCGCGCTTGCAAGCATCGCCATCCGCCAATGGGTCAGTGTAGGAGGTGTTGGAGCTGGTGGAGCCATTAGGCGAGTAATTTTGTTGGTACGCAACACCCTTGAGATAGCTGAAGCATTGTTAGCGCTGCGCTCGGTGATCTGCGGAAGCTTGGGCGTACAATTGCGATCCGTTGTTGGTGTAGAAGAAGTGCTGTCCGTAGACCTCGATATCAGGAATGTCGTCGTAGCTGGCCGCCGTAACACTGCCCAGCAGCGTCGCAGCGACGGCCCCGAGGCCTGTGAAAGTGCTGGCAAACTTCATGTTGCCACAAAAACGAGCGATGGCAAGCTGTCAAACGAGGGATGAAGCTTTATAGCCCGGGCTTGGTATTCACGACGAGGCTTGGCCGTGGAGTGGATGAAGCAAGGGAGGAAACCGGAAGTTCCGGGACTTTGTACACGCGAGGAAACTGCTGGCCGCGCGGTGGCTGCAGGTACTATCTGTCACTACCCTCATTGCGTGGCTCTGCTGACACCAACCTGCCGGGGTGGCGCGCGCGTTGGTGTGTGGTTGGTATTGGAGGATGACGAACGCATCCGTAACTAAGTGCGGGGCTAGTCTCGATAGCGTGTCGACCTTGCCGTTCCTGGCGACACTATGTTTACGTCCGGCATGAGGTTGACGACTGCACATGAAATTTTGCGCTCTTTGTTACTTCGCATCGCGATATAAGATTGTCGTTGTGCGGCTCTGTCCTCTTCGACAATTGTCCACAGCTGTTGAGTAGTGAACGATCGACTGGTTCTCCACAGGTTCATGCGCCTCGTATTGCCGATCCGAATAAGAATAGTCTTCCCGATTGAGCCATTTTCTGGTGTTTGAGGACGGAAAGATGGCAACGACAGAGCGTGGCGCAGCAGATATGAAGATCTGACTGTCTACTGGCCTTGTGGACCGGACCGCCATCGCAGGTACATTTAAGATTAAGGAGCCAGGCACTTGCGAGTCTCAGCCAGCAAAGCACGCTACTGGCTCACAATCACTGAGCTCCCGTCTTCGCGCCTCAGATGCCAGGGCCCCTTGCCCACTTCGCTACATTTCTTCAAAAAGCCCTCCTGATGTTTACGGGCCTGCTCATGTTTGGCGTTGACTCTGGCTCTAGAATTCGCAATGCAAGCTCAAGCTGGAACGAATAGCCTAGTCACTTCTACACTCGAACACCGAACACATGGCTCCACTGCTCTTGCACAACCCGGCGACCACCCGGCGTGGAGGTACTCGCGCGGCCATCCAAGCATGTAAGTATCTAAGCATCCGAATATTCTCAGCAACAACCTTCGATTCTGCCGACCTATTCGCCGTCTCATGTCAACAGTAAAGCCGGCAGCATCAAGTGTGGTCTGGATCTGCAGAGAACCACAATCCCCCTTGATCTGTTTGATGTTCGCAGCAATGTTGGCCTGGTGCGGAGCCTTGTCAACGCCTCTTCGAACTGTTCGAGGTCCGTCAAGTGACAATTTATCGTTACTGATATATTTCTCTTGCTGATGTCTAGCTTTACGCAATGGTAGGAATTTGGGCAGTGGCATAGAAGCCATGTGCTATGAGGAGCTTAGGATAGTGTGCGGGCACAGTGGTCGCAGCCCTTTCGATCGAGTCGAGAAACGTAGCAATTGCAAGTGGCTGGATACACGACAGCAGTATCAAATGCGGAACGAGAGAGAGAGTGTGTGTTTGAAACATAGCGATTCGACAAACAGCAGACAACACGGAAAGACAAGACTGGTTCAGAGCAGATAGTGTGGAACGCGATGACAGTAACGAGCGAAGGATAGCGCCTGGAGACATCGATCTTGAACTTGTCAGCCATGCTCTTGAGAGGGATAGGAGATGGTAAGCTTACTGTAATACCAGCGACACGATACCGTGAAGGTCAAACCGCGGTGCATGGTGAGAGAAGTCGATCCGAGGCCACATATCGAATCCTTAAATAACCCCAAACTCGAGAAACAAGAACAAAAGAAACAAGTCTGATCAAATGATCATCAAGCATCCTTAGAGGTCCGGGGCGGACTCGGGCTGAAACATTAGAAGCATGAGAGGAGGGTCTCTCATCTCCCCAGGTGGAGGTATCATAAGATTTGATGCAAAAAAGAGTCCGCCCACCGCATTAGTTGATGGGTGATAGTTCGAGGTTTCTTTGAGAGTTGTTATTTCGACGACAGCACGACCTTTTGCCTGCTCGAAATTCTGCCTCAATCGCACGAACGTAAGATTTCTGGCTACGCGAACATTCCATGCTTGGTCTCCTTATGTCTTCTCATGTTTTTCTTGTGCGCTATTGTTTCTCCGCATCCATCGATGTCGCACTTGTATCGTTTGCCCTGATGCTTCGACTGGCGGTGGTCGCGTAGATTTTTTGAGTGTGTATAGATGGTGGAGCATTCGTTAAAAGTGTACACCTGGTCTTCCTGCTTGTGTCTCTTTGTATGGTTCCTGAGGATCTGTGAGCTCATGTCCCTCTCAAAGGCATGGATCGAAGACACTCAGCATGATTATGGCCAACTTATCTGAGTTGCTGATGGAGCGCGAAGGACTCCGAACAGTCGATCTTGTCACAAAAGGAACGAACAGGAGCTCTTGTAATCGCCTGAGGTGGTGAATCGAGTATAGCTTCAGGAGCGTCCCTCGACGATGAACTCCGCGATGGTGTCAGAGCAGGTGCTAACGTAGCGTCCACCGTCAACGGTGACCGTGCCAGCGTCGGCGAGTGAGATTCGATTGACGGTGAAACAGTATTGACGTCGAGAGATGACGTCTGCGCTTGGACAGAGAGATGGTGGGTATCGAGGTCCACAGAGCTGGTCATCAGACCAAGATCCTCTGTCAGTTTCGAAAGACGATCGAATCAAAATCTGATGTACTAGATTTGATCACAGAATTCAGAAACCACTCGCTGGGCCATTTCACCACATGCGCTTGGTCGTTCAATGGCTCCGCAAGTAGTTTCCGGATTCTGTGATCAAATCTAGTACAGTTTAGATGATCATTGTACTGCCCTGAGATTGGGGTAGCGCGAGACTAGGTAGCCTGGCTCTACAATTCCAACTCAAAAGAGGGGCACTCTCTTGCATGACTTAGCAGCAGGCAAGAGTAAGATATGGTCAAACATACCAAAGGTGAGAGTTAGTCGTGATTGGACCGGCCTGGTCTTCTAGGACTGCCTTCAGAAGCAGAATAATCCAGTGTTGATGAGACCACCTATAGCTTCGCATGCGTGTGGGAGCGCGGAAAAAGGGACGACGGTGCCCCAAAGTCCGGTCAGCACGTTGCGAGGTTTACTGAGTTCTTGACTAGATATGGTTGACGGAGGATGTAGGCGTGTTGCGCTTTCCATGGTAGGGGATCGAAACCACTTTATCAGCTGTGGTGAAGCTGACCGCCGAGAAACACACGACGTTCTTCATTGGCGCTCAATGATGGGTCTCTCGCGTCCTGCATTTGTTCTGCGGGAATCAGCCCGTAAGATGTGAGATGAAAAGAGATCACTTTGTGCCGAGATGCATGCATCGCCCACGTCAGGCTGTGCGAATTCTGCCAAGGGGGATTGGCCGTGGCCTATCGCATTCGCCCCGCCACGTAGGAGACGCACATCATCGACACACCAAACACGAAGATCCGATCACTTGCGGCTAAATTAATTCTCCACTGATGGCATTTGAACCGTACACTGAGGGCCTCCACGTGAACAGGTGGTTCGCTTCGGCCTAATCTGCACCGCCGCACTTCTCTAGTTGGGCCGATAGCGTCACTTGAGTGGTTGGCTTTGTTTTTGTATCCCCGAGAAAGCCTTTTACTCTGCCTGCGCTGGACCGAGAGAACCTTCATCTGGCTGAGGTCATCCTTGCTTGTGAAACGGTCAGAATGAATGCCGGAACTTTGAGTGGTCCCGCGTGTTGCGTTGCTCGCGCTGTGTGGTCCCGTTTCGACGGAGGATGTCCCGTTGCACTCTCCTACAACAGATCCGATGCTGCATGAGCCTTCCCTATGTGCAAAGAGACCCTAGAGACCCTTCCATCCTGTAACAGTTGCCTACATGCCTACGAGTATGGAGAGTGATACTGCAGACGGACTTTGGCTTGATGAGATGGATACATATACATCAACATGCTTCGCGTCATTGTATACTTGCCAACACTGCAGCCGAAGTGAGTTGTGGTAGCTATAAGCTCCTCCCGATTGACTGCTTCCAAGATGTCTGCTCTTTCCAATCCATCTGCTTCTTCCCAGAACGGCAATGATTCGACCGCCGCACAGGACATCCGCGACTTCCTTGCACATCACAACCAGTGTATGTGGAAACACTACCATGAATGTCTTCCCTAACAATTCGTTTAGCGCGCAATCAGTCGAGTCTACCAAGACAACCGTGGAACGAGTCTTCCGGGTACTATACGAGAACGGACGGGGCGATCGTCTGCATCGATGGCAGACGCGCTCAAAGAATTCAACAATCATCGACGGGTGCCACAGGGAGCAATACCTACTTGTCCAACGAATTTACCGCAGATTCAAAGCAGCGGGGTTGACAGAAATCGCCATGGAGGCAGCAAAGCGCCTGCAGTAGGTTATAACGGCCACTATCACGGGGCAAGACCACATGGTGATAAGTCAAGGCTGTCTTTCTTTCAGTATAGACAATTTGAAGTGCTATTTCTTCTTGATGTCGGTCCCACAACCGGTTTGTGTAGTGACTCGGTGCCTCACTCAAGAACTCGAGACTCTATCGCAGGACCTAAATACGCCGCTTGTAGTGGTGCTGAGTTCGGGAAAGAGCTTTCCGTATCCGACACGCCCACATGACTATACCGTGGGATGAAGCAGGTGTGGTGACAAGCGCTTCAAAACAAGCCTGGATCCACTCGAACCGACGGAGGTGGAAAGCCTTCCTACAGGTCCGTCGGTCTGCACGTCAGCGAACAGGTCAGGCTGAGATGGACATGGGCAAATTCTACCGAGATTGACTCGGTCCGTGTTTTCATGAAGCCGATAGACTGGACGCCCAATCTTTGAATCTCAATTTCAGCCTTGTTGCCTCAGCCTCGTGGCTTAGCACGAGCATCGGAGCCTAACGTGCAGTCAGGCTGAGCTGACGGTGACCCTTGTATGAACCTGCAATCGCCTCATCAAAACAAGTTGACGCACTGTCGCCAAGTTGTGTAACTCTTGTAGGTTCTCCTGGTTTGACTTTCTGTGTCGGCATCCTCCGAGCTGAGCCTGCTTTCCTTGTGAATAACTAGGTGACAAATGGATCCAGAATCGTGCTGCATTCATCGAAGCTGAGATTCCTTACGAGACAAGGGCAGTAAGAAAAAGCAAGGAATGTGTCGCACAAGCAGACATGTGGTCGTTGGATTGACAAGGCGCCACAGTGATGATAATCGGCGACGGAAGAAGAGCAGAACCGTCGGAAGGAGTAGAAACAGTTCTTCCACCGACTGAAGATGACCTAATCCTGTCATCGGTCACTGGCGCGCGTAGTCAACCGATGAACAGGGCAAGACACGGCTCGTAGGTAACACATCGTATTGTGTTGGCACCAGTCGGCTAGTTTGAAGGTATCTTCCCTGACCGCCGGCCATCCCGATGTATAATGAAAGGGAGTACGTAGCTTAATATCGTGGCCAGGATTGGCTGGCAACAGCCCCCAGACTTTCTTCAACATCAGCGGATAACGGATTGTCGATGTGAAAACATTTCTCAAGATCTCAAGGCCATGCTGTGTCCAGCAGACTCACCAATGCGCGACGTCCAAGCTACCTGGCTTGCAACATGTTCTTGGAGGCAAGAATAGCGCGAACAATGAACCACCAGTGTCATCAATAATGTGTGACACAGAGTATTCGATGTAAGACTGAGCTCTGTACTCGTCATGTCGATAACATACCGTTTTTTGTATTGTCCCGTCCCCACGATGGGCGTGGCAATAAATACTCTACCAGCTGCGCGGTTCAGCAGTGAGGCCAGTCTGCAGAACGACCAAGGCCCCTTGCTGTTCGAAATCGAGGCCTTGATCGCCCAGACACGGAAGCGTAAGTAACTATCTGTCGGCTTTTGAAACTCAACACTCACCGTGGATCTAGGCGAAAGCTACCTCCTACCGCAGCAGCCGTGGGCAGTGACCACAGGTATCTATGCCCGGACAGACGGCTCACTGCTGCACAACGACATTCTGGGACGGCTTACTGGCCCCTCCATGAAGAAACACGATCAGCAATATCGGTTGAGTGTTGAAGTACAGGTTGGGAATGGCAGATGATCTGCTGGGGCTGGAGTTTGGCGTTAGTGGCATTGAGATCATGTAAAAGGGCTAACGGGGTTGTTGGATTGATGGAATTGTTTCCGTTAAATATGCAAATGGTATAATGCCTTGCTCCATGATGCTAGAACTCCTGCAATGATGAGACCGCTATGCTTCCTGATCAATGCTTCTGCCATTAATACTCCTTCCAATGCTAGCATCGCCAGTGCGACGCCTTCCAAGCAACAACAAAGGGCTGACCAAGAGCAGAAGGAAGCTCTTCATGCAAATGATTGCAAACCTAACGACCGTTCGGACACACCTCATGACCGAAGTGAGAGAGATATGAAAGTTGAGAACGAGCTGTACTGCAAACAAGCTGATGAACGGAAGCCACCTGCTATGCGTCAATCGTCTTGTGCCAGGTCAAGGTACGAGGCAAGAGGCGGTCGAGGGCAGCAGGACAGTGAGCGCGACTCACTCACTCCCTGATCTGTGCCTTCAGACCCGCAACTTCCCTCTTCAGCCTTGCGTTTTCCTTCCTCAACCTCGCGGCTTCCTCCTCGGCGGCCCTCAGTCGGCGATCGACCTCCTCGCCACCCTTGCCTCGTCGAACGCTGCTTGTTGCCTTCTCAATTTCCTCGTTGAAGCGCGCGTACAGGATCTCGTTCTCGGTATTTGCGTCTCGATAAAGCTTGTCAAGCTCCTTTACACGTGCCTCAGAGACTTGCAGAGATGTGGTGACATCTGCGGAAATGGTGGTAGCGCGAGTCGAGAGTGCATCGAGTGTAGCCTTGCACTGCTTCTCCAGAGCCGCTATCCGAGCTTCCAGCGTCATAGACTGTGCTTTGGTAGGCGTGCCCGAACCAAGGGAAGGGGCAGATGTTTGAGGGTGGAGACGTGGGGTGGTCTTGGAGTTGAGCTCGTTGCCAATGTCAGCCAGAACGTTCTGCAGATCTTGCGAGGCGCTCTCGATGTCTTTTTGCTGGGTCTGCAGTCGCTCTCGCAGCTTCTGTGGCGACTGCATGCGAAGTCTGCGGGGCGTGGCTGACGAGACAGTCGAGATGGTGCCGATGGTGCTACCATTAAGAACTGTTGCAGGCGCGATAGCCTTGATGGGAGAGCGAGGTGTTGACGGAGGTAGCCTGACAGGGTTGCCAGAGCCGGGGCGCTCAATCAGGCCGGCGATAGATCCGGAGATTGGTCGAAGGGAAGGTATGGCGGTGGTAGACTCACCACGCCTCCTGGTGTGTCCTGATGTTGATTGTGCGAATGACTTGATCGTGACTTCGTCTTTGCTCTCTCGTCTACCGGGCGTCGATGGCGTGGGTGGCTGGACACTGCCCCTGCGAGTGAAGGCCTGGAGAGTCCGCGACTCGGGCTGTACGCTGCCTCTCCTCCCAATCGATGGTGGCGCAGGCTGTTCATTCTCTTTCCTCACGATGGGTGAGCCCAACCGCATAGGAGCCGGGATCGAGGATGTGTGCTTGTGAGCAGACACAGCGGTGCGCAAGGGCGTACGTGGAGGAGAAACACTCTCTCGTTTGGGTCGCTCCTCGCGCTTCCTGGGTAGGGTTGAGTCGGGCCTTCGAGGTGTCTGGGACGACCAAGCAGGTGCATCGTCGGGCTGGAAGTCGAGCGCCTTGAGATCGCTCAGTGATGAACGGCGCTTCCTGCGAGGTTGGACGGGGACTGCTAGCTTGGAAGGCGGGATCTCGTTGATAGCTCCCAGGAAAGAGCGATTGGTCTGACTTCCACTTTCGTACGAGAAGGCGCCGAGAACGGTCGGACGATCGCGTGACGTTGGACGTTTAGGAGAGTGACGGCCATTGTCGATGGAGTTGGAGCGGCCGACTGAGCCTCCCTTGGACATGCTGGCAGCGAAGTTCTCTTGGCTATGGCTGTGCTTGCTAAGTGATCGCCACAGAGAGCTGACTTTCGATTCATTCTCGGACTTGCTGTTCTCTCGCGACAGATTTCCAAGACCGAATCTCCGTCTCAGAGAGGAGTTGATGGAGCCACCGCCATTGTGGCGGCTCTTCGAGTCTATGGAACCGAAGTTTGGTGTCAAACCTGGGGTCTCGGCTGGGAAGAGTGCGTCCATGTCCTGCACAAGGCGGTCTACCAGCGAGATGAAATCGTTTGCGTTCCCAGCAGGTACGATCATCTCAGCGAACGCAGCTGTCAGTATACCACGATCTCCGTCGTTGCTGGTACCGTCCAACAGCTCTGCCAAAAGCTGGACGATAACTCGGACTGCCCGCTGGTTGTGAGACGCCAGATTGTTGAATGTTGCGCGAAAGTACTCCTCGAAATCTGCAGGATGCATACTGTCTGACCGCATCTGCAAAGATACGAACGTAGCGTGCGACAGTACTGGGCCCATCCTCTCTTTCCATGCCACATTCAAGAACTTGTCGAAGACGGCGAAGAGTACGTCAATAGACGACTGAGATGCGAGATCGAGGTTAGAAGGAGCTTCCAGCAACGAGTTGTAAAGCTCGTTGACCACAAGCTCATCTGCGACCGTTCGAGCGCGCACTGATCTGCCCACAATGTTACCCTTGCGAGCTGACAGGGCCATTGTGATGTTTGCCAAGGAGTCTTCCAGTTTCGTGGCCGAGTCCACTTGTTGCAAATCCTCGAAGCCGCTTCTCGACGAGGTCGGTCTTGAGCTGGGTCCATCGCGGCTCTGAGTCCGGACTGGTACAAGTGAAATAGGGGGCGCCATGCGAGGGATGTCTCCCAGGGAAGGTGCAGCGCGATGAAGCCTTCGCCCGCTACCTTCTCTGCTGACACTTGCGCCGAAGATGTTGCTGAGCGACTTCAGCGGGGAAGCGGGTCGACTCTTCCTCTCGTTCCACTCTTCCAGATAAGTAATCTGAAGCTTCAGCGACTGGAGAACCAGCGAATTTCGCAAAAGATAAGCCTCAGACAGAGCGGGATTCTTGATGTTGTTGCGTTGTTGGAAGTAGTTTGCAAGCCGTTTAGTTAGTACAGGCAGGAACTCGACTTTGGTGAGTTTGTCGCGTGCAAGGTAGCCATTCGGCCCATTGATGTCCATGAGGTAGAAGCCGTTGTCCAGAATGGTGATCTTGACAACCACTTCGATGCCATCGTATCCCACTTCGATAGGCTGTGAGAACTTTGGCGCTTCAATCACGATTTGAACCTTCGCGGGTTCTCGTCGACCTTCGGGGGTACCATCGACACTCTCCTCAGTAACAGAGGAGAACAGACTCAGGTCACCAGGTCGACTTCGCACCTCCCACTTGTAGCTCTCTCGTTCCGCCTCAGAAAATCGGCCTTCAATCCTGGCTTTAGTGATGTCTTCGACGACTCTTTGCGCTCGGCCCTCATAAGCACCTTGCACGTAGTACATACGAATACCGACATTCTTGCGGTCTGGTGTTGGCGGCCGTCCCAACTGAATTGTGCGAGGAGCTGGTGACAAGAGCTGGACGATGCTGGACTCGGCGTGCTCGCTTACGAAAACATCAGACAATCTCAGATGCTGGTGATATACTAGTTCGGAGTCATCAGAAGTGTCGTTAAGTTTGGGGCTGTCCAAGTCGGTCATCAAGCCGCGGGCACTCGTTGTGCAATCGTTAGGCTTGTGGAGTATAATCAGAAAGTCCGAGAAGAGTACGAACATCCCTGGTCTAGTTGAAGGGCCATTAAGCTCGCCATGGTAGGGTGGTGCCAATTCTACCACATCGATGGCCGTGATTAGCCGCCCTTGAGGTCTGAATGATGTTGGCCATTGGTACACCATCTTGCGTAGACGATCAGCAATCTTCATTTGGTGGGCCGTAGATCCCTCCCTCGAGCAAATCTCGGAGATGATGTCCCTGGCTTTCAAGAAGTTCTTGAGCGCTGGATGCCTCACCGGGAGCTGTTTGACAATCTGGTCGATGTAGAGGCTGTAGCGAGGCAGGCGTTGTACAGGTTCGATTAGTAGTGATGTAAGTCGTTGTTCGCCAGTCTCGTACACTCGCTTCGAGAAGCTGGAAGCGGGCTCTTTGGTGAATGTTTTCAGTAGTTGTGAAAAGTCGCCATGTGCAGCCATGTAGTCGGTATAGCAGTCGCCAAATTTGGGGATCCACTCCACAAGGGCTTTCGCAACCTTTGCTGCTCCAGTAACGTCTCCTGGCTCCTTCTGGCCCCGCAGTGGAGCGATAAACACATCATCTGCAGTCTGCTCGATATCCTGGATTGCTCCATGTTCTGTCTCTTCTACGATGACACGCAGTTCCTCCAAGAATTCTGAGTTGACTTCGAGGATCTTGTCCAGGCTGGGAGGGAATAAGCCCTGCAGCGTCTGCTCGTTGGGACTTGTACTGGAAGACGATCTGTGCTTAGCCTTTTCGCGGAACTCGACTGCGACGTTGTTGACCAGGTCGTCTACCTTCCTGACGTAGTTCTCCTCTGTGTCCAACAGCTCGCACAATTCACGCCTGAGTGACTCCTTTTGCTTTCTCGAGAATGACTGTGACCGATTGAGCTGACTGGCTTTTGACGGTGCCCGGCGAAGACGAGAGGTGGGGAGGAAGGTGGACTCGCCGAAGAGTCTGATTACTGGCGCGTATGATCCATACTGCTGCTCTAGCGCATCGTCTTCTGGCTCCTCGAATTGAGCCGACTCCCGCAGATCGACCTGCTTTATGCTTCCTTGTGGCAGCACGACATCCATGTCGACCCACGAGAGGGTCTGCTCCCCCAGTGCATGGCGCACATCCACGATGACGTCTTCCACGTTCTCGACCTTGACCATCTTGGCTGCGACAATGGCCGCATGCTGCTCAGTGAAGAGCGCAGGCGCCATGTGCATGTTGGCCCTCGTGCTGTAGCGGCGCTCCCACGCGCTCTTCACTTCGGCGGGCAGCTCGACAAAGTACTTGTAGAGACTGAAGGCCAGGCCGCGACATATCTCGTCGCCCTGCTCCTCGCGCGGCAGACAGGTAACGGCATTGTAGAAGGAGGCGGTGGGCGAAATGATAAGGCGTGCGTAGCTCGACAGGCCGGCTGGGGTAAAGACGTGGGTCTGGATGCGCGAGTTGGTGGTTTGGGCGGCGGTGGAGGTCGGCCCATAGAAGATCAGGACGGGCGAATTCGAGAGCAGCTCGTCGGTGGTGTGGAACAGCGACAGGTCCGCCGCGGGGAGAGCGGCGGGCTCCTGGTTGATGACCACGCCCATTTTCGCGAGAGCTCACGGGTGCGCCGTCGATGCGCCGGAACGAGTGACGGAGGTGGGATATTACGCGACAGGGAAGTGCGAGGGCATGTCAGTCGCGCAGGTGACGGCGACGTTTTACTTGGTGTTAAGGACAGTGTGTTTCGCGCAGGCGGGCGACGAGGACTAGCCCATGCAAACGGGACGGAAGGAGCGAGTGGGCGGGCAGCGCGTGTTGTGAGTGTTGATGTTGAGCAGTGCGACCTGCAGGTGTTCGCCTGTCAACGCAACGGGCGCTCAGACAGCCTAGCAGTAAACAAGGCACGAAACGGTGGCTGGCTGCACGCCGGCGCTCCAGCGCTGCACTCGAGCGCTCCGAAACAGGCGGCGACTAGCGCAGCGGTGCCAGCGGTGCCAGACGGGCGGGCACGGTGGGTGGGACTGCAGGCTACTAGGATTACGGTATCGCGCTGGGGATCCTGATATCTTGGTGCGGCTGCCCTTGCAGCATGCAGGCCGGTGCAGTGGGCGCCGCCGACAGATCGCGTCGCGCTGGAGATCCGAGTCAACAAACACTCGTCATCTTCCCCCACTATACCCGTTGTCGTTCTCTACCCAAGACCATGGCCACCCAGCAGTTCGACGGCGGCGTGCCCTTCGCCATTGCGACCGCCGCCCAGAAGCTGCAGCTGCTCGAATTGCCCCCCGACGTCGCGGCGCTGCTCGACGCTCCCAATCCCCCGCGGTGCGCTCCCAGCTCCCGTCCCGCTTCGTGGATCGCCTTCTGATCTTCTGGCGTGCACAGGCTCTCAATCAAATCCAGCGCCGCCGCCAACGACCGGCCTGCATATGCCGTGCTCTGTACCCCCGACCGCACCTTCCACCTGCGCCAGGTCCAGACATCCAATTCGCTTTTCGTCACCCAGCCGCAGTACCTCGATGCCCATGGCAACGACATCCCGCTTCCGGCCACATGCGCCATAGCATCGTGCCCCGCGACGCTGGAGCTGCATCCCTCCGATGCCTCCGCCGCTGCTCTGCTGCACGAGGTGCTGCCCGTGTATGACATTGTAGCAGGCGACGTTGATGCCACGGGCAACGGCAAGAGCAAGGACTACATCTTCGAGAACCTGCCCTTGTCAGATGCACAATGCCAGGCAGGCTGGAACGAGCTGATGGCGTTCGAGCTCGACGAGCACACCTACAGGCCCTCTGTCAACGCATTGGCACAGGTGTGGAAGAGCATCAATGCTGCAGCACTGGCTGAGGGCATTAAGCTCGATAGCCAATTTATGACCGAAGACATTGCAACAGCAGCTACTGACGACGGGCACCCATCAAACTTCACAAAGGCTGTGCTCAGACACCTCTCCAACGACGAGCAAGACGCATCTGGGCCGTGGTCGTATCTCGACCGAGCACGAACCGTTGCCTTTGTTGGCAGGACATTGCTCGAAGCTAAGCAGGGAAGCAGCGACTTCCTCATTGCCGACTTCACAGACACCTGGGAGGACAGATTGCCCGAAGCATGGCGAAAGGACGCGAAGCTGACCGCCATCGAGGGGTCGTACGAGTTTCCCTCAGACACCACAATTAGGGACAAGAGCAAGGATGCCACAGTCGCCAGCGTGCAAGACGCGGCTGCAGCGACCAAGCCGTCGGCGAGAAAGTGGCACGAGAAATTTGCGAAGACCCGAAAGAAATGATGGTCTGTCGAGAGCGTCGTAGAGTGGACAGTGCCACGCGACGAGTCGTGGCTCAACCAAAGAATGTGGCCTCACGGACGTCGACGTTACGACAAAGTGATTGCGCACTTTTTGCCATGCATTCGGTAGACCAGACCATGGCATGTCAACGACGCATGATACTACCCCAGAATGTGCCTGATAGGGCTGAAGAATTCTTGGTTCGACAGCTGCTACACGAGTCCAACGTGACGCGCACGCGCTCTAGCGTGTCATCGGCACGTCGGCGTTTCTACAAGGGACCGAAAGCGCGACGGAACGGCCTGTCGCAGCAGCCGGCTTAGTCAATGCTGACCTCCAAAAATTGGTAAGCTGCGGTTGGCCACACGAGAAATGCCGAAGTGCTGGGCTTTCCCCAAAGAAGACTACCATAGCAAGTTCGTACTGCACTTTCAACTGAGCTTCTGAAGAACTTTATCACGTCCCTCTGTCCTTCCGTCACCGTGTCCTGCATTCTGAGCGTACTGCATGCCCCTTCTCCGTTCCTTGAGACCTCTCTCAACGGCAAATCGCATCTTCCAAACCACAGCAAACCGAGCATTCACCACTGCTCCCATTTCCAAAAGCCCAGTATATTCAACAACCAAAATGGCCACCACAGAGCCATCACTACCTAACCAGGCACCAACGGTACCTGAACCCTCAGAGCCCTCCCTCCCCAAGCTCAGCCAACATGACTTCCGCATCTACAACCGCATGGCCGAGCACATGGACTACTTCCACAATCACTTCCGCGAGACCTGGAATGTCATGTATGCTGCTTGTGAAAGCGGGAAGAGAGCAAAGGGGATGAGTATCAGACAGTTTATTGCCATGGGGCAGCAGTTTTGTGGGAGCTTGGAGATGCATCATGGGATTGAGGAGAGGTACGTTTGGTGTTTCTTTGCTTCATGTTGTTGAAGTTTTAGTGTACTTGGTGTATTTGGTGTTTTCCGCATGAGTTCACTTGTGGACTTTCGAGCTGTCGCGGGAGGTATGCACGGGGACAATGCGGACCTGCTTGGTGCAGGAAGGCGTCAAGTCGCTACTCTTTCCGTCTGCTCTTAAGCAGAGATCATAGGCGGTTCATGCTTGCGGCTTCATTGCAGCGATTCTACGTGTGAAGGACCGGGGCACTACCATGTTTGCTGTTTCTCCACATCGCGACCGCCTGCTACTTTATGATGACATTTGATCACAGGAAGCAAGTCCAGATACGGTTCGCTAATTTTGACGCAGACACATTTTCCCTGTGCTGGCAAAGAAGCAGCCAGCGTTCAAGAAAGAGCTGGAACTCCTTACACAGCACAAGCAGATCCACAAAGGGTTAGACAAGCTCACGAAGTATCTGGAGGAGTGCAGTACAGGCGAGCGCGAGTTGAGGCTGTCAGAGCTGAAGGATATCATGGACAGCTTTGGGAAAGTGCTGTGGCAGCACTTAGACGATGAGGTGAAGGAGTTGGGTGCGGAGAATATGAGGAAGTACTGGACGAAGGAGGAGATGGCGCGGTTACCTATGTGATTGGGGGATCGGAGCCTAGAATGAGATGTAAGAGCTGCGTTGTATTCTCTTGTCGATGACTGACTCCCTTAGCCTGACGTTTAGGTCGCCATGCCTGCGGGTTGATCTCGACGAGCTTGACTATGTCAATCTGCGACTTGAGCTTTTCTGTAGCGTTGAAAATGACCAAATTATGAACTGAATTCTCCAGAACGCGAAACGTATTTGCTCTGGGGTCAAATGTGTCTGAGGCTGATTCGCGAGGCCAAAAGCGCGGATGAGCTCGATTGGGTCCTCGACGATATGAGATTCGATGGCTCTACGCACCCGATAACGATTTTTTTGTGGACGTGCAGCCTGGATGTCAGCCTCGTCCCACTGGCCTAGTGGCTTGGGAGCTGAGCGGTCTCTTATCCAGCCTCATGGCGACTTGCACATTCCCCGCATATCTAATCTTTATTCGGCATGAAAGGAATCAAAATAGTATTCTATCGCCAACGAAAGGAGACCTTCTCGCAGATATCGAGTTACGCTGGCCGAGACTCGCGCAAGGATGAAGAGACGCCTAACCTGTCAAGAACAGGCCCTGTGCTTCTGCCACCGTCTTCAGATGGAATCTGCACACGCTGCAGTCGCATAACTTGGGACGACCCAAGGGACTTACCCGCCGGAGGCTCGATTCTTATTCCAGAGGGTATAGCCTTGTTGTGACACTCCGCGAACCGTGTGTCAGTTCCTGGCAGACTTCTTCCTCATGGGCGGCGATACTGCTAGTCCACGTTGGCTGATATGGAAGTTTGGGCCTGAACTCAAGAGGGGCTTTACCTTTCTTTGCAAACCGGGCTTGGGCGACACGTATATAGGCTGTATCGCGCTCAAAGACTTTTCAGAAAGCTGTCCGCCACTCACAGTCCTCACTCGCCACACATCCGAAGAGGCTGGGGGCAGGTTCCAGGATGTGTACCCTTCAGAGGTGGATTACGAGCCGGATAAGAGATTCATTCATGAACGTGAAACAAAGCACAAGGGTCAGTGTTCAGGTGGTGACGAAAACGTCCTCGAAGATCTGCGGCTTGTTAATTACAAATCACGCACCATTGTCAACGTTCCTGGCGAGCGTCCGGAATTTGTCGCGCTGTCTTATGCATGGGGTTCTCCAAGTAAGAAGGCCAAAAGTGCTAAAGTCGAAAGCTGGCTCGACGTGCCCAAAACCATACAACAGAGTATACACGTCAACAGAGCCCTTGGATACAGATACCTGTGGGTGGATCGTGCACGTTCGCAATCCTCATACCTGCTGTCGATCTATGGCTTATCAGCGCAGTGCATCAAGCAGAACGAAACAAGCAAGCACGTATAGATATCTCAAAGGAGTAAGATATACGCCGCCGCTTCATTGAAGATCAACAGCAGGAGAAACACCTGATTATGGCCTGCCCGACGTTGCCTCAGGATCCAGGAAGATCGTGTGTCATGAGACGGCAGAGACCTCGATCTGTTTGACCGCACTCCCACGCATCTGGGGCTTTCAAGACGTAGTTGAGTCCCAGTGGGCGTCCCGAGTGTGGACATTTCAAGAAGGACTCTCGTCTCGTCGACGACTCATATTTACAGAACGTCAAGTACTCTTTGTATGCAATTCAGGAAGACGGCAGGAAGCCAACGGCGGTCGGGCAGACGGATCATCTCTCGCAGGATGGACACCACAGGGATCCCACACAAAAGGTGGACGAACTTCAGTCCGTATCTTGGGATCCATGCGAGGTTACACACAGGAGCCTATTCGCCAGGACACGTCGTGTGCGGTATCATCAGTTCCGATTGTAAGGGCCATGCGGTACCTGGAAGAATAGAGTCGCCGCAACCTGTCATTCGACTCCGATGCTCTCAACACCATTGCAGGTGCGCTGCATTCGCTTGCGAATGATCAAATTTATCAGCTCTGGGGCGTGCCGTACACACCCAGCCCTTCATTGTCAAGCAGACACCCCTACAGCTACATTGTGCTACTATGGTCGCACAGCCAACCCGCCCGACGAAGACCCAAAGTTCCAAGCTGGTCTCCAGTAGGATGGTGTGGTGAGGTTCAGTTCCCTGTGGTGTCCGGCAAAGATCAATTGCGCGACGACATAGGTCTTGTCTGCAACACTGCATCGATCGCAGTGTACATGACCAAATGAATAAGCCTAGATAGCTTCCGTCACATGCATATCGGGGCTTCGACTACAATTTCACGGACCATCCGCTTTCGTGTGAGCGCTGCAAAGCTGCATCTCGATAAAAGCTTCATGCCGCCGCAAGTTCACATTGCAAACAAACGCACCTGCGTGGGATCTGGCCAGTCCATATTTGAGCGGAAGGAACCATGTCAAAGGTATTCTTTTACCGATTTCGCATCAGCAAAGCGCTTTATTCAATCAAGGGACCTGGTCTTTGTACTTTTGGTCCTCAAGAGAATCTTGCGGTACGAGCGCGTTGGCCTTGTGAACATGCCCACGCCCAGGAAGATCATGGATAACGATATCAACCCAGATCCGTACATGTGGAGAAATGGCGATCAATATCACGGATGGTGGCAGCGATTGTTCAAGGAAGAAACTGTTGTGCTCGGGTAGTAATGGACAGACCAAAGGTCAAGGCTTCTCGCAGGACATGGAGCTCGTACTAGTTGAACAGCAAGTTTGAAGCATCGAACACTTGCACATTGTCTGAAGCAGAACATAGAAGCAAAGCTATGTCTGATCTGCCACCACTGTTTCATCGTCCCGCGCCCGCCGGCTCCCCACCGGCGGATGCTAAGCACCGTCTATTAATACATCCAACATCAAACATCTCGAACACCGAAACAAATTTGAGAACCACGCTCGTGCCTCAGTGTTATTGATTCTGTTTCAAGACAGCGCGGCGTCGAACTACTGTCAGGACCCACTGATTAGCATTGTTCAAGGGTGTCAGGCGAACCTGCAAATTCGCCGGCTGAAGACGTAATGGAAAGCAATTGTGTGTGTCGTGCTTGCGCTGCAAGCTGCTATATAGAACGTATGGATGATGTGCAGGCTGTGTATGACAAAATGGAAAGCTGCCGTAGCATTAGTGAAATAAGGCGGCTCAGAGGCCGCATGGAAATGGTATCGACCCAAAACGCCTCGCTGTGATATCGCACCAGTTAGACAGTCTCGCCAGTGACCCTCCTCTTCATACTCAAGAACCTCCGTGGGCTCTTCAACTCCCAATTCAGCTCCGGTGTCCAGTTACCATCCGCTCGCAAAGTGTCCCGAATGCTCGGTGCTGTGACCACGCTGGGTACGGTGATCGATAACCCAGTGCCAACGCTGATCCCGCTGACGCTGTCGCGCAAACTGGGCGCATAGCTAGGCACGAAGCTGGGGGCGTAGCTGGTTCGGAAAGAGTGGACTGTGGTTACTGGGCTTGGAGGCTCGACGGGTGATGTGGGTGACTCGAGTTCCTGCCATGGTCCGCCAAGTCGCGCCACTATGCGTCGCTGTTCGCTGTCGCGCCAGCGGGATCTTTGTTCTAAGGTTGGTGGAGGCTCAACTGGTGATATGTCGGTTTGGATCATTGGGAGTGCGGGTGCCTTGGACTGGCGCTTGAAAAGAGACTGCAAAAGCGACTTGCGTTTGTTCTTCGCCGGAGATATGGGTGATGTAGTTGGGGTCGTGTGCGCAGACTCGATCTGTGTGTCTGGCGAGTTGAGTGAGAATCCGCCTGGTGTCTTCTCAGGGTCGTGAACCCGGATAGTCGGTACACTGGTATCGATGGTGAGGCCAAAAGTAGTGGGTGTGCTTTTGGTCACAACCTCCGCATCGTTGCCCTTGACAGACTCCGAGGCTGACGTTGGTCGCGAATCCTGCATCTCAACATCGTCCAGTTGCTGTGACGAAGAGTATGATCCAACGCCCTTGGCGCCATTGGGGATGTGGTAGCGCAGATCCACGCGCAGAATTGCGTACATCAGGACCGTCTGGATTTCCACAAAGAAATTGAAGATGTAGAACGGGCCTTTGCCCAGATACCCAGGAAGCGGTTGGGAGCGCGGAATAGGAGGAGCCCATGTGCTACCACATCGGTACCACGCGCCGATGGACAGTAGTGTGGTACTGACAAGTAGTACGACGACCTTCGTTCGCAGGCGTCCAATGCCGAATCGGTCAGGTGGCGAGTATGGGATCAGGAGCGAGAGCGCGACGATAGGGAGCGGGAGTGTAGCGACGATAGCGAGGAAGGTCGAGCCATAGAGTTGGAGGCTTCGATCGGTGACTTTCTTTCCGGGGTCCAAAGTAAAAAAGCTCTGAACGGTGCCTGCAATGACCATGATGATTGTTGCTCCAATAAGAACGCAGAGCAACTTGAAGATTATCCCAAATACCGGATGCCACCCCAGCCGTGGATGTAAGGATCTTACGAGGCGCATAGCGAAGATCAGGTTGATAATGAACAGGATGATAACTCCAGCGGCGACAAAGACGGATGCAGCAATAGCCAGTTTGATATTTCGAGGCTGAGTCGTCGATGCAATACGAAGTATGGATGTGAGGATACGTGACACACAAAAGACTGTTCTCATGTCAGCTAATGCCTCCGACAAAAAGATCATGATACGCACAGAATATAAAGAGATTGAACAGGAATTTGTGTCCTCTTGCTCTGTTCTTCTGAAAGATCTTCATGTGTACAGCCGCACCGATCATGAATAGAATCATGAAGACAGTCTGCGCTGGTATGTCGACTCTCTTCATGGGTGCTCCACCCAGCGCCCATGCTGTTGGGGGATATGGTGGCTTCGTGTTCTCCTGCACATCGTCAGCTTTGGTGAATTGCGTCCAGCTATCGTTCAACCTACCATTGAAGGAGGTCGGCCGCCCGGCGCTGCCATTATATCAAACAATCAAGCTTCAAGGCCTGCTTTTCGGTTGTTGGTCTGGTGCAGACGATCCAGTCTACGATGATGCACAAAAAGAACGGACGTGCAACAACGGTAGCATGCGTCGCAAGGACGCGGCTTCCCATATATATCTCGCCGCACCATCATGATCACTGTCAAGAATCCGGGATCCCTCACAAAACGACACCTGGCGAGGCGATGTTTCTAAGTACAGGCGCTCCTGTGTTTCGACGTGTCGGTAGTGGTCGCACTAGCCGTTCGACGAACGGGTAGCTCTTAGTGCGAAACCTGGAACAAGAGCTTCGACCAAGTGGGCCAGCCCATGCTTCCTCGGTAACTACTGTTCAGCAAAACAACCGCAGGTAGTGTAACATAGGAAGATCGAAACTATACAGCAGCGAGGTACTACGAGGTTTGATAACGAAGTCGCTCAACAAGCCACGCGTCGTTCTCAGCGGCTCCGACTTTTGATCGCAAACGTAACTTGCTGCTCAGTATATAGCTATAATCCTCATCGGCAATATCAGAGAAGGCCGAGCTGGCTTTTCAATTAAGGCGTCATGATGGAGTTGCTGTTCAATAGCTGGCGAACGCTCAATATTGCAGTTCTCGTTGAATGTGCACTCAACGAAGCAGATCAGCCGTTAGTAACCGATAGATCGAACTTTTACTACGATACTCGGTGTCAGCGGGATCAATTAGTGAGACTGCGTATGATTGTGAAGATGTGATGTCTACCTTGTATATGCTGTTTCGAGTATATGCCCAGAGGCAATGCGAAGTCATGGCGCTCCACGAGCATCCCGGGCTCCATCACTCCGTTCCAGTCTGCCGTAGTGGGCCCAAAACTCACCGTTCACACTGTCAGATCTTCCGTCCATATCGGGATCGCGCACTGCATGTTCTTAGTACCGCTCGTCTTCAAACAGGACATGTTCGCGGCCCTTTGAGGGTGTCCGCAACCAGGGAGGAGTAGATTGCTCGTTAATCTGGTCGGCTTCAAGGCTGGCGTCGTAGCTGTGCATGACCACCTCATCGTCAGCGTCAGCGTCAGCGTTGTCAGAGCCCCAATTCTCAGTCGGGTGTCTGCTCGGTGCCGTCACGTGGGACAGCTGACCTTGCGCCAAATTATCATAACGTTGCGTGCGAGACCGAAATTCTTCTCTCGCAGCCCCAGAGCCTGCGGTATGCAGTCGTGAACCTGCGATGACTATAGCGTAGTGTTGATGCTCCACCAAAGGTGCCGGTAAGTAGCCGGAGGCTAAGGTGAGTTCGCTCTTGTTGCATGCGATGTGCTTCTTCGTGAGGATTCTGTTGCTGGTCCGCGGCCTGCGCTGAGATGCTGGGTGCTGTATGTCAAGCTCTGTACCAACGAAGCCATCTGATCCTGTGGCAAATTCGTGCCTCGAAAGACTACTGCTCTGTGGCCCTTGAGGCTTCGCCGAGCATATGTGCGCAAATCGCTCGCGCGATAACAGCGTTGGTCTGCTAGGCTCAACAGCTCTGGCCGGTGATAGCTTCTCGACACGGTGACTCCTTAGAGATCCGACTGCATTCTTGAGAGGTATTGTTGGACATGTCTTGCTATCCTCGATGGCATCAAGGCTAGCCATGGGATCTGCGAAGATGTGATCCGCGTCCTGGCAGTGGTAAGTCAGTACGGGGTAAGTATACATGCTTCGCACGAGATCTTCTCACACTCGGTAACGGTAGACCATCTGAGGACGTGGTTCGCAGCAGTGCGAGTTCGTTCACAGGTAAGTGCCGCCTTTTCCGAGTGCTCGAGATCTTACGAGGCTCCTGCGTTGGCTTCATCGTTGTTCGATTTGATGAGCGCTTGACAGATTGCTTCTGAACCGGCGACTGCTGAACATGTTCGCACTGGTCGCAGTCTCTCTGAGGTATGCTTCCTTTTTGACTTGCCGAATGAAGATCTTCTGCCTCGAGCTCCGGCGATTGCAATACTAGTGAGCGGACTACTGTCAGAATCGTATTCTCTGAGCATTGCTCAAGAGCAGGGTCAGGATCTGAAGGACTTTTTGGAACAGGCAGACCGGAATCGCGCTGATTCGAGGAGTCCAGGCTGTTGTTAGGGTCTACTAGGCGTCGTCTGAATCGTGTTGGACGCTGTGGCATGCCCTCGCCGACGACGCGCAACAATGCGGAGAGGCGCAGGCGGTCGCCGCAGAAGTCAGCTTCCTGAGTCATCGTGAGTCGGTAAGCACAGCTGTCATTAGCAGCGATCAATCATCTGGCATAACACTCGAGGTTCGCTGTCGTTTGCACCTCCGTTATTGTGAGCGTCGAACATCCACTAGCGAGGAAGGAGCCATCCGGCCGCACAGACCTATGACGTTTCGGCGACTGCTAGTTTGAGACCGCACACAAGCGCGACGCGGCCCGCAGCTGGAAGTTGCGCGACTTTTGACGATGCAGCTGACAGACACAGCGAAGACAGACCTCGAAGATGTCGCTGCTTTCAATGTCGAGGTGGCCAATTGACGACGCTGGTGTGCCTGCTATCAATGGCGCGGAGAGCTTTGCAGACCTGGTCGACAAGCTGAGCCAGTAAGTTTGAAACGACTGGGAGAGTTGCAGCCATACCAGGTGCCTAAGACAGCGTCAGATATTTCGAACACACAATCAAGCTCCCTCACAGCTTCGAAGACTATCGGACGAGCCAACATGGACGTGCCTTGTATCCCTTGATCAATCACCTCTCGAACCAAGTGCATCATCCTGCTTTGGTGTCCGCCCTTCTGTATGTTACACGACCGAACCGTGCACAGCATAAACCCCTCATCGTAAAGACGGAGCGCTGATATTAGTCAGAGCTCTTAAGGGTCACTTCTCTGCTCTTGAAGAGACAAGCGACGAACCTGGTGTCAATCAAGCCAGAGGCTATGCCTGCGAATTCGTCGCGTGGCAGTTCTTGAACAGCCTCACTGATCGAGACGTGATAGACTTCTTACTGCTCGAAGTGCCGCCGGCACCATCTCCCGATAGCGAACCTTCTTCGAGACCGGCGAATCACAGTCACCAGAATGGCCAGCGCACCGTCCCACCCACCGAACGTACTCCTTTGCTCGATGTAGCCAATGGGGATTACTTTAGTACAACGAGTGATAATGCCACGAACGCAAGGTTTGGGACATTGAAAAGCCACTGTGAAAACCTCTCCGCGTTAGAGATCGCAGCAGTAAGTGGCGCAAAGAAATTCCTTAGCCAGCGGCCCATACAAAAGGTCATCAATGGGCTATGGCGCGGCGATATTGTGTTCTGGGAGACACTCAGTGTGAACTCCGTGAAACGCCCACAAAAATACAACCGCAAACAAGCCGACCCATTTTCGCGGCTGCGTGTACCTCGATATCTGAAGATATTCGAGACGCTCTTCTTTGCGATTTTTTTGGCTCTCTATTATGCAGTATTGGTACGCCGAGACCAAAATAGAGTTACCGTACCCGAAATCTTGCTATACGTATGGATAGCCAGCTTTGCCTACGACGAATTCGCAGACTGGGTCGATGCTGGACAGACCAGTTTTTACGCTTCTGATTTTTGGTGGATGTGGGACATCAGTATCGTCGTCGTAGGAATGGCATTCTGTGCTCTGCGAGTAGTGGGGCTGTCGAATCACAACAACGATACCATCGACCTAGCGTACGACGTACTTGGATTGGAAGCCCTCTTCCTTGTGCCAAGAATCTTCAGTCTCCTGAGCTTGAATCCGTATTTCGGAACTCTTGTGAGTCTATGATCGATTACCGGAAATGAACCAGGCGCTGATTACATCGCAAGATCCCGTGTTTAAAGGAGATGGTAACGTCGACCTGTACTGCAGCCTGCGTGTGAGCCAGTCTGACTTGTGCCAGACCAAGGATTTTGTCAAGTTTCTATCACTAGTCCTCATACTGTACCTCGGTAAGTGTACTGCTCGTGAGTGCCGTCTGGACGACCTCATTAACAATCTCACACAGGCTTTTTGACAACTTTTGTCTTACTAGCCAGAGAAACCTTCAAGCCCCAGGAGATGGTATTTGACCTAATGATCACATCGTTTTCTTGCGCTGATTGATTCGTATTAGAGCTGGATCTTGATCAAAGTCTTCTTCGGGTATGTAATACACAGCCAGCGGTTATGTGGATGTTTGCTAACAGATGTATGTAGATCAAGCTATCTCGGCTTCGGTGAGTCTAAGCTGTCAAGCAATGTGGCTAAAAGTGCACTGACAAAGTGGTGTTGCAGATGTCGCTCAGGAAATCTCACCTTTTTTCGGTCCCCCTGTGATGGTGGAGGCTCCTACACAGACTTCAACATATGCAGCGCTAATCGCCCGAGCAGCTCATCTTCATCATCTTGACAAACATCTTGCTCATCACTAGCTTGATCTCACTTCTCAGCAATTCCCTTAGTAAGGTGAGTCCAATCCCAAAATATTCATTGGCTCTCATTGCTCGATTGCTTTGGTCTTGGCGCCACTTGCTCCATGTGGCGTTTTATCTTGTCAACAAGCAACTCGAGAAAGACTCAGCCACCATCACATATTCCAGCCCTCGAGGCAGACTCTCCAATTTTGGCATCAGCAGATGGTTGTCTGTCTTCTTGATTTCTGTTCCCCAAACAGATCTCAGGAAGGATGGCAAGGCTTGTGACACCAGGCTTCTGATCGGACGACCTTTGGTCGAACAGTGACGCACACAAGCACCCTCAATCTAGTGAGGATTTTGCACTATATTCTGTACTGACGACTTTCTAGATTTTGGAGCATGCACGTGACGAGTATATCTTTGTGTCAGTATGTCGCTCGATGCTCTAAGTCTGCAGCTGATTTTCTTCTACAGCTACTCAGTCTATGTTCTGGAAGCCTCGTCTTCGAACCGACTAACTTATTTCCTGCCGCCGCTGGTAAGTGTTTATCTCCATTTGCTTTATGTGGGGTGAAGTGTACCTTAAGCGCCGGGCCGCGAATAAGGCCGAGAGCATAGCCTCTACTGTTGGACAAACACAAATCATGGCTCGTACTTGTTCGGAGCCACTCCCTATTGGGAGCTACACTACACGTGTTTGGTGGCTGTATTGCTAGCCTGCTGTCATAGCACAGTGAGCAGCCTCGCGCTGCCGCCCAGGCTCCCTCGAGCCAATGGGTCCACGTGCGATCATTCTCATACTGGGAACACTCTGCGAACTGATCAAGACCGAGGCTGATTGGCACAGAACCTGATTCCTCTATGCATCCGGCCTTTTCGGCTCATCTTGCCGTCCGAGACGCTGAGGAGAGCACGCATCGTGCTTCTCAAGGCAACGCATCTGCCTTTCGTTGGCGTCATCTGGGCTTTTGAACATTTCGACCTGTATCGAAAACGAGGCTCGGGTCCCATGTCATTTAGTGGCCCGCAGACACCCACAGCTGCGAAACGACCTCCACGACTGGCGGTGAACTCCCCACGTTTGTTCAGGTCAGATACTCAGGCGACTTCTGCTTCTGTCGCAGGAGCACACTCCACGGGCCGTTCTCAGTCAGCTGCAGGACAGGCAGAGCCCGAAGCACAACTGAGAACCCTCGTCATCAATCTCACCGCACAGGTTGAGGCACTAACGGCTATTGTCTCCCAGCTCCAGGAACAGCGCCAGGCGAGTGAGGTCGCTTGATGGCCGGCGCTTAAAGCTGTCCCCAGCACATGCACCCACACCTTCATCCAGCATATCAGTAGCAAATGTAAAACGATGCGTCCGACCGAGTCGCATTCCTCGTCTCAACGACAAGCGTCAAGGCAGCAGTCCACTGAAGCACAACAGTAACAACGAACCCCATGCGCATTGACTAGTTCGTCTAAGCACAGGCACTACTCCAAGGGATCAACCGCCCTCACCGTTCGTCGCACCTCAGGCTACGGCACGAATCTTATTCGTGGTCGGCGGCCCGCCGTCGCTTCATCCCGACGCAGCGGTACAAGTGGACCACCCCGGTCGCGCACCATCATCCACTCGTGCTGGGGTGTGGCCTGCATAACTTGCACTACTACTTTCGCGCACCCTTCCGCTCCTCAGCCCTCCACAGAAATACGGTCCCATGCCGCTAACAGGCGCTGCCGCCTCGCGGCTGGAACTCATCGCGCCCCTGCTCATGCTTTCCCTGTCTGGTACAATTTCCGAGTCTGCCTTATCCTTCAAAGGCCCACAGTTAGAAGGCTTGCTTCGAGAAGACACTGCCACAGCACTGCAACCCTATTTCCGATCATAGATCTGTGGATGTTTTCTACCACCTACGTCGTGCAGATATATTCCGGTGCCTGGACGCCCTACAGTGCCACTCATCACCAACATCCACCAAAAGCCACCACAAGCTTCAACATCATCCATCCTTATCTTCCAAAACTTCTTTCATTACTGGGCATCAAATCCTTTGATAAATCCCCTTTGCCACGATGCAGTACACGGAGCAGCCTACACCTCCTTTCAACTCGCCATATCAGACGCATGCGTCACGGGAGGACTCCTTACTTGAGACGCCCTACCTGTCACCAAGCCGACACGATCAAATGTCAAGATATCCACAGGGCCTCGGACTCTACACTTACCATCACCAAGTGCCAACGACCCTACCTCCATCGCCGTCACCCTCAGAGCCCTGGTCAGGTCACGTCTCAAGTGGTGCATCGCCGCTCATGACACAGTCAATCGCAGATCCATACGCATCCGGGGCATTCGAACATCCAATCATCCGCTCTCCACAGCCTTGGGAGACTTCACAACTCTCACCTCGATCCTCAGTCTCGTCCGTGGCGATTGTACCGGTTCACTCCCATCATGGATCTGCTAACGCCTACCATGAGATGGATCGTGACATGGCCACCGTACATCTTGGAAGTCATGGCTGGGGGCATAACACGCGCTATGTGCAGCCCGAAACATCACTGTCTTCGTCACGACATCACCCACTGACTGTAGCTCCTGAAAAGCTTAACAGCACCATGCTTCCTTATGGGAACCACTATGGTGCACCACAACTGCCAAGGATGGAGCCTACCCCCGCGCCGGAATACGAGAATCAAGCATACCTTCGGGCGTCTAGCGAAAGGAGCAGTACATCTCGCCCAGAGTACCCTCAGGTCTCTGCCCACAAACAGCGTATGCGCAGTCGCAGACACACCAGTCCCTCCATCGCCGCTTTTGTCTGCCATCAGTGCAAAGACCCAAAGGGCTTTGCACGACATTACAACTACAAGCAGCACATGGAGACACACAAGGCTGACCGGGCGAGGCCCAATGTCTGCCCTTACGAGGACTGTGACAAGAAATTTGTTCGTGCTACCGATCTAAAGAGGCATCACATCAGCGTCCACGCCAGAAGGAAGGACTACAAGTGCGACAGATGCCCTGCCCTCTTTGCACGAAAGGATACATGCGGCAGGTGAGTCGCCTTAGTTTACCAACCATGTACAATGGCTAATGTCAAGCAGGCACATGCAAGACGGTTGTCCCAGCAGTAGGGAGGTAGCCGTCTCTGAGGCTTACCACCAGGATGGGCGTTACACTACGAGGTTGTAGGATCGAGAGTTTGGAATCATATTCTTAAGCGTGGGTGGTAAAAACAAGCGTCGTCTGCTGTTCGGCATTTCAGCATTGGTCTGGCTTTTGGTTCATTCAAGACATAGCCATTGTGTGATACCTTGATTTTCCGTATTTGCTCTTCAATTCTTGGGCGTTTTAGCATATGTTAGACTCGGACGCGTCGATTTGTACACCATTACAGATTGTTAGAATTTACGCGCATTTTCCGCATTCTAGCTCTCCAGCACTTCATCTGACGGCCTCACACCATGATTTGACATCAGTGGGGCCACCGTACTTCGGTTTAGAATGAACATGTAGCCAACCCTGCACAAACAACTGCACTGACCACACCGTTTTCCGCACAACTGCGGTCAACGGAATCCACATTAGGGTAGTTGCCATGCATATGCCAAGGGACGCATGCCAGACGAACTAGGGACGGTCAAGGTGTCACTGCGCGAATTTGCCAGCGGCAGGCGCTTAAATCTGCACGATGCCTGCAGCCTTCACATGAGGGTCGCATCGTGACTGGGCAGCAACACGCTCTCTTCGCGGCACGGGCAAGCGATACCACTTTAAAGTTATTAAGCGCAAAGAGTTCTACTGCTGGCTATATTACCTGCCTTTTCTTACATGGTTCGCTCGCGCACATCTGCGTTACAGCAGGGGCCAACGGCGGCTGCTGCGACCCCTGCTCACTGGTCAATGTCTTGCATCCAGGACCGCAAATGGCCCTGCGCTGTCCACTGACCCGTTTTACAAAAGCTCTTTTCCTCTTCCCTGCGAGAGTGCAGCGTCCAGACGGGCGCTTAAGGAATGTACATTTGGCCTTGTTTCTTATCGCTGCTGGACCACCTCGGCTCGCTCGTCCCAATCTTAGCGTAAAATGGCCATCACGTCACATACCTTCATCGCTTTTGACATCGAACCCTGACATCGTCTCAATTCAAGCTATTTTGTTGACACACCTCGTCTCTTTCAGGATGTCCTTGTCTCAGTCTTGCATGACCGCCATGGCACCTTTCGTCTTCTGCCTGACCCAGCACTGTGGTTTAATTGCACCCCGCCTGCACGCTATTGCCGCCCCAACGACTGCTCCTTCGCGTCACCAAAGGCGCATTTGACCAACACGGTCCTACGGATCATCTCCTGATTTCCTGATTGATCTTGATTGCAAAAGCGAAAGGCTGGGCGAAACCCGTTGCGTCTAGACTCACATGACTGCAGCTTCAAGCGGGCTGCGGATCAAGGTACAAATTAGCGACTTTCACGCGTCTTGGTATTGGTGGTTGCTACCTCGTCGGCTTCGCAAGTCGCTGCTTCGTCCGAGACACTCACTGTCAATTCGCTCGGGCCGGCGTTCCAATGATCAGGCCCAACTGAGACCTTCTGCAATCACACACCACCACAACCCGTCAGTGTGGGATATTGTGCCCATGGAACGACGCTGTTCGCACATTTGCTCATCTTCAACGCGACGATGATGCCGTATGAGTTTACTGCAGATGAATGTGTCAAAATGCCCTCGAAGGATTACTGGCTTCACAATTGGCCAGCCAGCGAACGTGGGTCCGCAAAACCAGTTGGCATTTTCCAGTCCACTACCGACCTGCCGTGACCACTCAGTGGCTGCTTCCCGTCCGTACTGCCTGATCAGCAAGTAGAGTTCATCGCTGCTCTGTGCGCGACTCAGGCTGAGCCGAAGTGGATCGTTTTGGGGTGATTGATTGCCAGCCACCAGCCCTACCCTTCACACACGCACCGACGGCTCATTGCGACTCAGCTCTCTTCGGTCGATACAGCGACTATGATTCAAACTCATCTCGCTTCACAGCGGATCGGCATCGATCTGCGCCTGTAGCCGCTTTGTGTTACACGTCTTCAGGCAGTCCAACACGCTTACGTCGGTGGTCATTCATGCAGACCTGCTCGTTCGCACCACACAACAAGGAGCACTACTATTGGAGTAGAGTTGATAGTCAACGCGCCCGCCAGAATTAATGGCTACAATCCAACAGTGTCTCCGCACGATCGTACCTTGGCACTCTGGATCACTCAACGGTTGCACACCTTGGCTGTTTTGCTCACCATCGACACAAAGGCTTCTCGACCCCGATCAATGACTCCAAAAACCGTTTTGCGCAATTTCAAGGAGATCTGAGGACCTGGCTTGGTGGTCATAAAGCTGGGTGTTTTCGAGCGTTGACGTTCCTATCCAGAACGCATCTAATGAAGAGGGTCACCGGTATGAGCATCGTCTAGACCATCGCATCATGAAATGTGGATAGCTCATTGATGATCCCCGCAATCCACTCGCAGATGCTGCCTGACCTAGCAATGGCCCGTGGAGCAGCGATCGCGCTTCCCATTGTTCGCTCTATTGTTCGCGATGTCAAAGCTGGCAATGACATTACGCTACCTGCCACGCGAGCTCCCTGCAAACATCATGGAAATGCTCCATGCTGTATCACATATCATCTCGCCAAAGGCCGCCACAAGCGCGTCCGCGCGTTTGATTGTCTGATGTGATCGGGTAACGAACCGAGCCAGGCGCTGCGCATCCGCCAGCAGGCGACCAGCGACCATCGCGGCTACAAGACCAGGGTCCAACGCCGCGTGGAACTCGTTAGCGCTGCCCGCAGAACGCACTAAAAGTGACGACTTTATCCAGACGCGCCGACCCGCCTATCGTGCTGTCAATTGCGCGGCAACTCCGAGATCTTCTCTTATTCATGTGCTGTACGGGAAAATTAGCAACAGTCTTTTGGATCCGGAATCCAGCAGGTCCTGTTACACAACGACGCTAAGCAACTGAGACGTTTGACTGCTTACTTCCGGGCAAGCAAGGCTTACTGAGCTATGCAATCCACGGGCCTTACGGGACGCGAGGCGGATGGTTCGTGGCTCCTGCGCTCAGGTCCCTGCGGAGTTGTTCAGATCGATGGTCAGGATCTTGGCCATTGGCTTGCGGGGCGTCAGTGTTATACGATATCGTCTGTTCATTGCTCGACAATGAGCCGATGTTGCTCCATGGTGCAGCCGCCCGTCTTCGGTCTTTGTCACCGCAGCCTACGGCATCTGCTTCACGGCCCATGACCCTGCATATCCGACCAAGCGTACACAAGCTCCGTTAGGGAAGGGTAGATCGCGACAACTTTTGCGGGTGAGCACGGAGCTCGATTGCATGCGAAGACGGTCTCCCGCGTGTCCTCAAAAAAAGATGTCGCGGCAGCAACATTTTATCTCCCCGACCAATCATGTTCATGGCGCTCGGACATATAATCACATCTGGAACGGACGCCGAGCCTCACGGCATCCTACAATTTATCGGCATGCACAGAATCCCTCGACAATAGTGTTGTCCACCGAGGAAGATGCATGCTCCATCACGCGTAACACTATTCAGAAGAGAAAGCCTCGGTCTTGGAGAATTGCGCAACAATTTAGACGCGGTACGATCGAATAGGTCAATGCCTAGAGGTTGCTACGTAGCGTACGTTTGGCAGCCACCTGTCGCGGCCCGTGGGGCTCTGATCATGTCTGGTACACATCACGACGGCGATAGCCATTGATCCGCGGGCGCATGACTCTTGCGGATTCTCGACGAATCTCAGCTTGCTCACTTGAGGCTACAAAGTATCGAAAATACCAGATACTCGGTAACTCGAGTCCACGCTGCGCACAGTGCCTGATTGATTTCTCCTGCTGCACAGGAATGGCTGCTTTCGCGAGCCGCGTGGCTCATGCGTTTTCAGAGCTTCTGCTTCGTTGTTCGCAGCGCATCGTGGTCGAATTTCTCCGTCTCTGACACTCGGCATACGAGGTTCTGCCTGGCCTTTGGAATCTTACGCAACATCGTACGACACTGCAGCTGGCTTGCCTTCCAGATGTGAAGCTCACAGACTCGTCGCATTGGCCTCGCGCAGTGGGAAGAGTCGTCCTTCATGGCCCCGCGGTGCAACGTCTGGCTGAAAGCTTGGCTCACGACATGGAATAAACTTTGTCTGTCGCGTATCGTACTGCCCTGGTCCCCTTTACAAGCCACAACGTGTCAAACCGTTACGGCACAGCTTTCCATCAGATCTTTGTATGCAGCAATCCGCCCGCTGCCACCTGACGGTCCACAGCTGTGCTTTCTGAACCGCTAAGAGATGACTGCGCCGCCACGTTTCCTCGAGAAGATTGATAGCGTCCGCGAAGGATGCCCACGAGTGTCACTTATGCAGACTACTAAGTGGCCCCATATTTGAAATTAGTCACTTTGCGTCTCCGGATCCGAGCAGACGTATCCGGCCGAGGAATGTAAGTCTTTGCGAATCAACAGCTTTACCGCCGGTACCCGAGGGAAATGCTTCGATGATGTCAATCTTGAAGCTCCTGGATTCGGAGAGAATCTAGAGCGTCAATCTGGGAGCATGGCGGCGCAGTATCGGGATGACATCGCCAGGAGTAATACTCCCGCCTTGCTGTCGATCATATTGCTGTGCCTTTGCTGCAGGGCTGCTTATTCCCTGTGTGAAAGATGCAATGTCTACCGCGAACGCGCCTTCGCTCCACATTTTATCACTATCATTTGCATCTCAAGCCGGCCATACCGTACCGACGCTTTTCCGGATTTCGGCAAGCGCTGCCGCCACCAACGATCAGTCGTACGCCTGCATTCTGCAAGGCTTCAAACACCTGGAACGTGTTCACCAAATGGTTCGACAAAGCAACACGTACCAGAGCTGGACCATCAGTGTCGCAAACCAAGTGGGTTCTGCGGTTGCTCGCTATTGCGTCTCTCTGCAAGCAGCCTCTCAAGATGTCAATGTCCAGTGTCCACATGGGCAGCATCGAAGGATTCGGCTGAAACAAACAGGCAGCTTGACCGACTATCCTGCTTTCCATATTTTCATAGGCGAAGAGGAGCAGCAATCCTTACAGAGGTGTGCAAAAACGCGTTACCTGTAACGCTACTAATGCGAAGTTACCAAAGGGCGCCCCTTTCGATCCATCCACGGGTAAGTATTCAGGGATCCGGGCTTGAGATTCTACGCGAGACGATCGCCAGGGAAGGAAGACGACTTGGGTGTGTGAGATGTTGATCAGGTGTGCGTTCGAGAAGGATCAAGAGACAGAGACGAAGGAACGCAGACACTTGGATTTGGAATGAAACATCGCTTGGCAGGCTGGTGAGCCTTGTGGCTACGTCGATGTGTAGGGATCTCCTAATCGAGAAGGTGAGTTGGGTCGAAGTGTGGGGAGGGCCAACAGCCCAGGGCACGACTCGTGGCTACACGCGCGATAGACTCGACAGCACGGTGTGATGACCCGGGTGTAGAGCGGATGTAGTCAATAGCCTCACTTTCAAGTGCAGGCCTACTTCGTGGTGGAGGTAGGCGCGAAGTGTGCGCCGGCTGGCAAGCGTTATGCTAACTCTTCCGGATCAAGCAATTCTTGCACAGCTCTCAAAACCGCAGCCACAACGTCGCCACCCATGTCAAGATCCTTCGCTCCTTCTCGCCTGCTCTTCGAACCCGCTCGCTCCTCTGCTGCGGTTTATCGACCCACTCGCGTATTCATACTTTCTTCAGTCAAGCCTCATCCTGCTGTGAACGCCTATCCCTTCACAGCACACGGGAAGCGGGATTGGCCCTTCCGGTATGAGCGTCGGAAATTCTCAATTACTTCCAGCCTCACGCCAAGAACACACGAGAGGATGACGCTGCGATCATGGCCAGTGCCATCGTGGACGCGTTTCGCAGTGGATCATGTTGAGACTCCCATGTCCACCACGTGTCTGCAAGCCTCAGCGTACGGGTCAGCACCTACCACCAAAGCTTGACGAAGGAACGATCGCGACACCCCACGGTGACAAAGTGGAAGTGTTGAGATTGCTCACATAGACATGGTACACGACTATCGCGCTCATGGTGTGACAAGATGACCGCATTGGCTCAGTTGACGCTGAAGCGTCCAGGCTTACCGAGCACGCACCACTGCAAGGCACTGGACGGCCATCGAAACACCACACGAAGGACGAACACGCTAATACCACTTCCAAACTCAAGGCACAATAGGAGGTAAGACACCGGTTTGTCAACCGAGACGTCAAACGTAATGTCAAGTTGCTTGCGGAATGTGTGGCGACGTTGCGAGTCCGAGATGCTCGAAAAGAAATCCGCTCGCATCGCTTCTATGCGCTAAGGACGTCCACAATGACGCTCTTAAGCAGCCCTCTCTCACTCTGCCAAGGATTGAGCTCTACTTTAACCGGTTGAGGGGAGTATTGCGCGAGTTTCGCGAGCTATCGTGATATCAGCGCGCTGAGACACCTCTCTAACGACATTTCAAATGTGATGCAAGATCTGAGTCTTCTTCAGTACCCCTACAGCGGATCGCGGGGAAGACTTTCATCGACCTCGCCTCGGGCCGAAATGTGCCTCAGCTCCAACAGAGATACCTAGTGCCAAATTCTGACTCGTCTTCATGATCACATTGCTTCGACTATCAAACTCCAAATACAGTATGCTTCGCTGAGCGGTCTGACACTCCAGCACACTGTGTGCGCACACCGCCTTCTGCAGTGTTAGATGGTCGGATCCGAACCACATTCCTCCAAGACCGACCACTACAGCTCGAACAACTCATCGCTGAAGTGCGGCGTGTTGACGCATGACATATTCTGCGAAGCAATGCATGGTTCGGTTCATTCGAGACTCGCTCTCCACTGAGCTTGCGTCACTGCCCAGAACGAAGACCGGATAGGATTTTCCTCTTCACACTCTCATGTACAATGGCATACTTCGATTCACATCTGCCCTATCCCGCCTGAGGAGATTTCGTTCAGAAGAACGGAGTCTTCTACCGTAGCTAGAGTCTTGACTACAATCACTGCAAGCTTACACAGTGTCACTACCATACCGTACCCTCGCACAACTCAGTAGCTATATTCAACGATGGCCAAATAGGTTTCAAATCCTTGTTGATCTGCTGCCGTCATTGATCACTTTCTAAGACTACAAAAGACCTCAATACCATCCGCAGGAGTGCTGGCGTCTTCTCGCATCCCTACTCTCATTGCGCAACGCAACGGCACTCAACAACCCATTTTATGGTGAAGTGGTCGAGAGCTCTTCTCACCACGCCTGAGCTTGATCGTTTTCATCAATCTCCAATGCTCAACGTCTTCACTGCACCCTTGTTAAACGGCAGGATCTTGTTCATACCGCTTACCTCGTAATACAATCGAATTACTAAGGGACCCTATCGTCAATTTGAGAATGGAACGTGATCCGGTATCCGTTAAAGCTAGGTTCAGTGTTGTTGCGGCTCGCGAGTTTTTTTTTTCCACCTTTACACTGAAGGCCAATGCCAGATTTTTTATTAAGAATATAATAACCAAACAAGACTTCAGCTTTCAAGCCCAGCTTGCCCGAGCATACAGCATCATGAATTAGCAGGGGCTGTATTCGTCGAATCAATTTCACGTCAGGGTGGGAGGTTTTCACGGTCAACATGTCACAACATTATTTCTTGTCTTGATGCTCGAAAGCACTTCTTTGGATTTTGATATCTTCTCCCACAGCCATCCTTCCCGACTCAATGCCATTCCATTGGCATCCGTCCTCGGCCGCGAGGCCTCGTTGTCTGTCGTGAAGTCGTGTCGTTCGTGATATGTCGTTACGTGCGACTCGTTGGCTCGGCTTAAGCATCCGAGTATCCAAGACCTGGCTTGTGGGCCTCCCGCAGCAACATGGAGACGTGCAGCAGTCGGACCGATTGCACTTATCATACATTTCGGCTTGCGTGCCGTGCCTTCTGGAGGCGTCGATCTGGGGTAAAAGGTGAAGGTGTAGCTCAGATGAAGTCGTTTCCGCCGAAGCCTCCGAAAGGGTTCGGTGGTCCACCAAAACCTCCTCCGCCAGGGAAACGAGGGCCACCACCACCACGATTGTCGCGCGGTGCGCCGCCTGGACCGACGGGGTCGTATCGTGCGCCTGGTGGTGCTGATGGGTCATAACCCCCCGGGCCGCCTTGACCACGGAACAGAGGATCGTCGAATGTAGGGTGCATACCCCCGCCAAATCCACCGCCAGGACGTGGGAGACCACCACCGAGGTGTGGGCGTAGAGGATCGTTGGGTCCTAGGCCTTGCGGGTAGAGATCATCGTGACCAATGCCGACAGGGTACCGATCATCGCGGAGTCCACCTCGAGGCGGACGGTTGATCTCGTACTCATCCTCGAAGCCAGGCATGGGCTCAGGCAAAGGCCTGCCTGGTTGACGCGGTACTGCTAAGGGGTCATTGAAAGGATGTGGGCGCGCTGGCTCAGGGTCTTGTGGTTGGCGTGGATTCTGGGGGTTAGTAGGTCGTGGGGTGGAGTTGTCGTCTCGTGTGGGCCCATTTTGTGAATTCGACGCGCCGCTGTCTTCCTCGTACCCAGCTTTCTGTAAGCTCGGCGCAAGCTTCTGAATAACCTTCAACTTAAGCTCGGAGCCTAGATCATTCAGGCGTCCAGACGAGATGAAGAGGTCCAGCAGCTTCTTGGCTGCATCTTCTGTGGGCATGTCCTCTGGGATGCTCAGAGGGAGCATGGACTCGGACATGTAATCCTTTGTTGTGACATCGAAGTTCTTAGGCCGTTCATCGCCAATAGCGATTGCGGAGATGGCTGCTTTGCTGCCTAGCTTATGGACGTTGAGGTGGTAGTCCATCGCGGACTGCGCATGCTTGTAGCGGAATGTGTATAATGAGGAGGCGTTCCATGATGTGGGAAGCGGGTTGGGGTTTTCGGCGTCTGCATATGCTTCTATGAGTGTCTGAGCAATGAGATCGGTGAAGTTGACAGCTATATGGGTGTCTGGGTCAGTGAAGGAAAGAACAGCAGCGCACTCACCGATCCTTTCGTCTTCTCCAAGACCCACTAGCCTGAAGCCGACTGCGAGCATACCAGCATGCACTGCAAGCGCTATAGCTTCGGTCCCATTCTTCAGCTTCGAGCTCTCCCCCCTTGGTAGAGCTGTCGCCATGAACAGCGAAAGGGAGCCTGCGCTGAGCGGATTGCCCGTGGTTCGGTCTGAGACCATGACGGCGTGTTGGTGTAATAGGACTACTGTGTGTCTTGGGCGTCCGGGTCAAGAGTTCGGGTTGTTGAAGATTCTGTTGTTTGTGTGTGTATGATTAGGTAGAAGGAGCTGTGTGCGGGGGATAAATATTATGGTTCAGGCAGCAGAGTGCATGCGGACCTTGGGTGAGTCGCGCCTGAACATTGGGAGAGTCGCGCCTTCCCGCCAATGATGTCAAAGGCGGGAGGAGCTGCGGCTGCGGGGCATCTGCAACATCCCTGCTTGACACGCCGTTTCGATCGATTCTGCCCTCCGAAGCGGCAATGCACTGCATGCGTGTGCAAATATCGAATCACGCATTGGCAAAGGTTCACGACAGTACACGTCTTCTTGAAAAACACTCCACGTCACGCAGAAGAAATTCAATATGGCAACGCAACCAGCCATGGAGGATACCGCAATCTGTGTACTGCAGGATCATGACATCACCAATTTTTTGTAGCGTTGACCACGCAGGGAGAAGCAAAATACCGCTCGTTGGCTCAAGTTGTGGAACGTCGCACAGAGATGCAATTAGAGAAGTATAGTAGGCAAACCATGCTCAAGCCCAGGGGAATAATGTGGTTTGGTAAACGCCATGGCCATGCAAAAACAAGGTAAATGAAAAGTTATGCGTGTCAGAGGTAGCTTAGCGGATGTCGCGACGCCTAGTCAGCATAATCCTGCATGCTGCTTGATGCGAGTTCGTTCGGTTCGAGGAGCCTGCAGAAATCAGCAGAGGGTTCTAGATGAACAATGAGCCCACCTACGAGTATTGCTTGTACAGCGTTCCCTCGCCTCCCTTCTCCAGATCGATGTTGAACACGTAGTAATTGCCTTCACTGGTCACGACCATGATCTGTGGACCGTTGTTGCTCAGTGCTACAACAGTCCGGATCGGCCCGGCCGCAGCGCCGTTCGGCGATTTGGGCACCTTTACCCAGGCAAAATCGCGAGAAGGCTCCCAGATCTCAGCCACAGCACTTGGCAGGTAACCGCCCACCGTCGCAGCAAACGACTTGCCAACTGTCTGTGATGTTCGGCGTATCAGACTTCCAAATGTTGGGTTCAAAGGCTTGCGTTCTGGAGTTGCCATGTCTGCGACACTGTCACCGAACTCGTCTGGTACGTCTTCGCTTGCGCGACTACTGCTCCGCCCACGAGAAGCTGAGATGGGCGGCCTATTGGTTCCAGAGGATACACTGTTACTGCGGCTCGTATTCGGTGTACCGAGCCGGAAAATGTGCACTGTCTCTGTTGCTGAGGACACGCTGAGTAGTGTCGAGGTCGAGTTGAACGACATGCTGTATATCCTGGCTGGAATGGAGCCTCTCCTGAACTGATAGAGCTTCTGCGCATCTGGTACAGAGAACACACGGATTATAGTTCCCTTCTCAGAAGCGGTCGCCAAAAGCGTCCCATCGTTGTTCAGCGCAATGCAGGACAGCGGCGAGTTGTGGGCCTCTATAACGTTTACTGCCTCCATCTTCGTAGCGTCATATATAAGGACCTCACCGCTCGTGGGCGCAACGTGATCTGACTTTGGCGGCGCGTGCGAAGGTGGCTGAAAGGTGTTCGGCGCAGCTTTGGTAGGGAGAGGGTAGACGAGGTAGTTGTTCTCGGAGGATGCGGACAGAGCGCAAATAGCTGTATATGTCAGCGTGAGCTTCTCCTGTATATTGTCCAACCGACCATTGGGGTTTGGTGATGTCTTCTCTGTCTTCAGCATTTGCATGTTGCTGATGTCGTAGATATAGAGCTCTGACTCCAGCACTACTACCAGCCGTTTCCTGTTTAGTCGCATCGCAAGGATAGCTGTGCGGAAAGTCATCTCGCAGATAGTCGAGTGTCTCTGTTCTTCAGTCAGTACTATGAGCTGTCACTGTGACTGATGTGTGCTTGACCTTCGTATTCTGTATGCGCAGGACTCGTGGCGACAACGTGAGAGCCACCAGAGACGTTGAGAAGAGCATCTCGAGGCTCGAGACATCGCCTTCACGGGACTCGGACTGCTTGTTGAAAGGGTCGGTGGTGTATACGCGGTAGCCGTTGGTGGTACCTAATTGTGATGTCAGAGCTGTACTTCCGGGGATCGCAGCGTCGCGTACCAACGCCGAGATGGCTATGGTCCTGGTTGAACGTCACAAAGTTCATGGACGCCATGCTGCTATGCTATAGCGTTGTGTTTACTCGGGGCAGTCTTTCGAGATATCGTCGATAAGTGCGGAGCTTGGACCCTGATCAAAGTCGAGATCGAGCGCTATGGGCGGCGACGGGTATGAGCGACAGCAGAGTGAAAGGAGCGAGAAACCGAGGGCGACATATGTACGTTTCCGCAGTCACCGGGAGCCTTGGAGGCAGTCGTCCGTTGAGTGATGCATGATCAGCGGCGCTCGCGTGCAGACAGGGATTCGGCCCAAGCCCCGCCGTCCACTAGCCACAGTGGCTGAGAGGCTGCCACCAAAAATTGCGGCGGTAGTCAACACCATAGTCACGCCAACAATGACCACAAAGCAGAAAGAGAAGCCTGCGAAAGCTGTGCAAGGCCGCGTAGGTCATCTGAAGTCGAAATTAGAGAAGCGAGACGACGACATCATTCATGTGAGACTCCTTGCTGGGATACCCATCGCCTCAGCGTTTCAAGCACTTGCCTGACATCGATGCTTTGTAGACGAACGACAGCAGTATCGTTTCGAAAAGATGCGTTTCGAAGCTGTATCTCAGCAATGAGCCAGACTACTATGAGCCTTTCGCCCAAAAATATGTTCGCCGTAACCCACTCGTCAACCGTGGGTATTGGCTGCGAATGCACGCTATTGAGCAGGTGGTCAAACGTTACCTTGAGAACGACGATGGTAGGAAGAAGGTGGTGGTAAATTTAGGATGTGGATAGTGAGTAAGATGTCTGCACCCAACACCACAGCATGACCAAGCACTGACCATCACAATACCAGCGACCCATTGCCTTTCCAGTTTTGGCGTCGATATGCAGCACTCACTGAGAAAGCCACTTTCGTAGATGTGGACTATCCACAGCTGATCGATAAGAAGAGGGACGTAGTCTTCACCAAAAGCCTACTACGAGACGCACTGCTTAAGACAGGACTGCGCTCAGCAGAGGCACCTGTTCGTGTTCGAAGCGAGCGATACATGGCTATAGGGTGCGACCTCAGAGATCTCGAACTGCTTGAGCGTACTCTACGGGCTGAGCTGGACATCCACAATTCATCCATACTGTTTGTGGCTGAAGTGAGCGTTACCTACATGCCACTTGTAGACGCCAACAAGCTCATCCAGTGGGCGAGCACTTTTGAAGCTGGTAAGTCAATCCATAGCTTTTGGGTATAGACGCTAATATAAGATAGCCCGCTTCTGCGTGTTGGAGCAGTACCTGCCACAAGGGCCAGACCACCCTTTTGCGCATACCATGTTGACACACTTCGACAAATTGCACGCGTCGATCAACTCTGTCGAGAAGTATCAGACGCTAACACAACAGTCGTCGAGATTCCTTGATGCAGGTTGGCCTTCGCTTGAGATGGCCAGAAATTTGTGGGACCTCTGGTCTGACGACTCCTTCACCCCACCCTCCCTTCGTGAAAGGGTGGACGCAATTGAGCCTTTCGACGAATGGGAAGAGTTCGCACTCTTTGGCGGTCACTACTCCCTACTAGTCGCATCAAACATAAAGGAAGAACCCGCTGCTCCTCCAGGAGCCAATGCAATCTTTAAGGACGCATATGCCGAGTCAATCTCTGAGCCAACGTCAATCTCGCTACAGTCCTGGAAATTATCTGCAGACTCTGCTTGGACGCCACGGCGCTTCACTGCAGCCTTCTGCCTTGGTGAGGAGACAGTTGCTGTTCACGGCGGACAGGGACCGCAGAACCGACTATCGAGCATTAGTGCACTCTGTCGCGGCAATGCGGGCTATCGGACGCAGGTCGAATCTACGATGCAGCCCTCAGCGCGTATGTGCCACACAATCACATCGATCAATAAGACTAGCGCACTGTTGGTCGGCGGCCGAGCGTCTCCTGCTCAGGCACTGGCAGATTGCTGGCTCATGGATAAGGGCAAGTGGTCTGCAGTAGACGATATACCGTCACCGCGGTTCAGACATTCTGCAGTTTCCGTAAATGTGTCATACGACGTGTCTCAGAGCGCGGGCGTTTTGGTCTTTGGCGGCAAGTCCAGTGACGGCGCAGCACTGAACGACTGGTTCCTGTGGACGCCCAACAACGGCTGGCACAGTATTCCCGTTGACGGTCCGCGTCCACCAGCACGATTTGGTGCCGCAATGTCAGCGATGAGCGTGGCACAGTCTGCACAGACTCGTGGGCTACTCATTGGGGGCATTGGCGCCTGCGGCACAGTCCTACACGACGTATGGGAGTGGTCGCTCTCAGGCACAACATCACCACGACTAAGTTTCCGAGACATGACCAACAAAGTCCGCAGTAGCTTGCCAAACTCTACTTACGCACGGATCGGGGCCAGTCTAGTGCCCTGGGGAGACGCACTTCTCCTCATTGGAGGTGTTTCAAAGCGGGGGATTGTCAGTCTAGCAGAGGAGTTTATGCTACTGACGCACAGTGACACAGGGATCGATATTCAGCACCCCAAGGTCCACTTGCCTGCATACTGGCCGTTGCTTGTCGGTGCAGGCATAAGCGCAGTCTCTCGAGACGAGATTGTAGTGGCAGGCGGTGGGGCTGTTTGCTTCTCCATGGGCTCTTTCTGGAACGAGCATTGCCTGACTATTACACCTTCTGAGGCATGCGAAGCTAGGCAATGGAGCCTGCTTCCCCTCCAAATGGACATTGCACCCGCGAAAGCAGTATCCACCCGAAAAGATGAGCGCAAAGTGCCCACGAAAGGCAAGAAGTCCATGAAGGGACCAAAGTCCAAAGAGATTCCACGAGTCCAACTACAATCGCCAGATGACTTCGCTACTTTGGTGGCAACTTCGAAGCCGGCCATCATCACTGGTCTTGACATCGGCCCCTGCACCAAGCTATGGACACTCGAGTACCTCGAGTCCAAGCTAGGCTCAGGGCGTGAGCTCGTAGTCCACGAGTGCAGCTCCTCAGCCATGACTTTTCGTACCAAGAACTTCACCTACGAGAAGCGCAGCGTCTCGTCGTTCTTCTCCAGCATAAGCAAGGGCGCATCTTCCTACTTGCGCGCCATCTCCTCCACTCAACCGAACAAGCTGCCCACACGCTTAGAAGACGATTTCTCCCCTATCGCAGCGGACTTCAACATCCCCACACTCTGCCGCAGCGTCATCAACGATGACACATACCACAGCAGTCCATTGCGTATCAGTGGCCCAGTGAGTCTGTGGCTGCACTATGATGTGCACCCCAACATACTCAGCCAGATCACGGGAACGAAGACACTGACAATCTACCCACCGTCTGACGTCTCGCATCTTGCGTACCCGCCCGGCGCTTCGTCGTCCTCCCTTCACCTCTCCGCGCTCGCACACAACCCCAAACTTCATCCACACGTCGCGGCTCTGGCGCCTGGCGATGTGCTCTTCATACCGCCGTTGTGGAGTCATACTGCGACGCCGAACGAAGATGTGAGCGTTGCGGTGAACGTATTCTGGAAGGGCTTGGGTGATGAGGTATATGCCGCGGGTAGGGATGTGTATGGCAATCGCGATCTGAAAGGATATGAGAATGGCAGGAGGGATGTGGAAAAGATTGTCCGGGCGTTCAAGGGCCTGCCAGGGGATGTGAGTGACTTCTACCTGCAGCGGCTGGCAGGCGAGATACTGGAGAGAGGCAAGAAGCAGGTAGAAGGCAAGTGATATTGGCATGAGTGATGGAAAGTCAAAGAAAGATGACCCTAGCAAAGCAGCTTGAGTTCAAGGTCAAGCTTGATAGCTTACAAGAATACTATGACGCACAAGGAGCTATCCCGTCAGCAGTTTTAGTGTCCCATCAGTATTGTCTAAGCTGACACTCGTTGACTTTGCGACATCGTACATAGCCCGCTTGCTAGCGAAGTGTGCATTTCCTTTGACTCCGTGATCCACTTCACACAACAACGTCGCCAGGGCAGAGCTCTTCCACAGCCTCTCGCGATCCGATCCGCGGTTGTCAACAGCCACAAGTATTAGGAAGACGCCAGTCAAGCCGACCATAATAGTGGGAAAGGAGATCCACCGCCAGTCGATTCTGATGCACGTTGTTGCTGTCAACATGACTCCCTTGGCATCCCAGTCAGGACCTTCCGTGTTGTATGTTCGGACCACAGTCGTCATCGCAGTAGATATGTTGCCCATGATGTGGTTCAACACATCGGCGTCAAGCGTACCGTTACCGTAGAGCTGGCGCAGATGAATTGGTCCCTTTCTGCGTGGTGGAATCAGATCGCTGGGTAAATCTTCCCCCAGGACTCGAACCACTGGAGCGTCTTGCGTCCAGTACAGCCTTTCGCCATTGAAGAGATCCGAGAGATAGGTGGAAACACTGTCAGCAGCCGCTGCGTTAAAACTCCACACGCAGTCCTTGGGATATTTTCTGCTCGATCGATAGTCTATAATCTCGATTGCATCAGTGCGCGAGTCATCGGTTTCGAGACAGCTTTCCCAGGATCCATTTCGTAGCGTTTGATTGGCCACCAGACGATGTGACCAAGCAGAACCAGACTCTATACTTGAGGGGATCTGAAGGCTATCAATCAGAGTCTCATTCATGATTGAGTTTGTGACGTTGATCGCGTACGTGTTGACAGTAGGGAGTAGTGAACAGCTCATGGCTTGCCAAAGAGTACCGTTCGCGTTGGCACGATGTAGAATAAATACTGTACCCAAGCTATCAGAGCCTTTATATCGTACGACCTCGGCGCGTGTTCCAATCGCAACTTTTGGATCGTCACATCCAGGGCAAAGGTCTATGGATCCGTTACCTGCGGGCAACGTTACATTTCCTCCAGGCTGCGTGCGGATCTGTGCAGTGATGTTGTCGCACGCATACCCAACAGCTACGGTCGAGAAGGACGCACCTTGTTTCGATGGAAAGGTGCAATTTCCGCTTGTGCAGCCGTGTAGTATTGCTGGAGTACGATCCGGAACAGATTGTATTATGCCCGCGTTGATGGCGGCCACCATTGGCGGATAGGCGTCGACATAAGTGGAGCCGACTCCTTGGTATGCAGCTTTACAATAGTTCGTCTTCGAAACCCGGACTGATGCTGTGAGATCCTGCTTCAAGCAAGACTCGAATACCACAAGCTGCTGCAGGGAAAAGCCAGTCAGGGCTGCAAGAATGGTGACTATCGCCCCAAGAGCAATAATCCAACTAGTCTTGTCAGCAGCTTGATACCCACGATCAATGCCTGTACTCACGATGACTTCTCGAGCCCAGTGTGGAATAGTAATGCGATTGATCCGAAGGCCCCGCGACTTGCAGCATCGATTCGCTCCATGTCGTTGAGTTTGCGAGGCCTCCGAAACCATTGCCACTTACATTGGCTTATGCCTGAAGAACAGGTCAGTCTTGAAAGCTCCAGCCGTGCCCACAATATATACCTTCTGCCAGAACCAGGCCAACACCGGCTCGCATCAATAACGAAAAAAGCGACACAATAGAATTGATGGTAATAAGTTGTGGCCATTCGGGCAGTGGTTTGCCCTCGTGGCTCCTGAGTGTCACAACAAGGCTGCAAAGCGACAGTATAGCGAACACATAGCTGCAAGACTCTGCTGTCCATCCTCTGCCTGTCGTTTTCAACTGCAACAGGTTCGCAGTCGTCTCCCATACCCAATCTGCCCAAGAATCTAGATGGAATGCAACTTGATCCCGCTTTCGATTGGAACGTTGTCCGCCATCAAGGTCCTCTTCTGTATAGGTGGTTGGAGTCTTCGATTCGATGATGTCTAACGACATTTCAGAAAATGGGTCTTTTGTGTCCCCGAGGGTTTTGTGAGGGCTCGCGTTGAGTAAAGAGCGTTTGGCGATATCATGTTCCCCCATCTCGCAAGTGTCGAAGAAGAAGTGAAGCTGATGTTGCGGAGGGTAGTCGAAGGTCAGCCTGATAAGAGAGCTGTCGTGCAGCGGACGGAGACGTTAATAGCATGTTGTGCTCGCGTAAGTCTCCAAGCTGAACGGTGTAGGCACACAAGTTGAGTTCGTGCGCCTGGAGTGCATGCTGGAACGATCTAGGCCAGGCTGTGCTTCGAAACGATAGGTCAGCCTGGTCAACTTTGCTGTAGTGCATCCAGCAAGCTTTGTCCAGAGTGGACGGGATAGAAGCAGGATACAACCCGTCCAAACAGCTTGCGGCACGGCGCGCATCCGCATGCACGCTAAGCTTTTGTTCCCAGCGATCCAGACTTGGTGGCTGGAATGAGGAGTTCAGCTGAGAGACGCAGCACTCATCGTCTGTGATCACCGCGGCGCAGGACAATCCGAGTTCACGACGGGATGGTTCGTACACAACATGTCAACAGACCGCCGAAATCTGGCTGCGGTGTCGCGGTGATCGATACTTCTAGCCGTAGCCACGGAAGGAATTCAGGCGATGAAGAGAGGAGGGAGCATTAATCAAGGGAAGGGGTTGGTGATCAGCTCATTACGTCATCATGCCAAACCTCAACAAACTGGTGAGGGCTTCGCAATTTACCTGCCGCAGCGCCAGAAGTCTGTGAACCAGCACAAATTAAGCCGCAATTGACACCATATTACAAAGTGAAGCGGAAAATATACTGAACTTCTTCAGACACTTCACCATGCGCCACCAGCTTCAGCGTCCCCTTGCTACCTTCCACACTTACACTCGTCGGTCTCGCCATGTGTATCATGACCGCCATACAGATAGTCTTCGCCTCGTTCACGCGATCATGCTCCACCTCGCAGAAAAATGTTGCAAGGACTGAGCTCTTCCATAATCTAGAAGCTGGAGTATCACGGTTCTCCCGTGCGATGAGTAGGAGGAAACTTCCTGCAAGGACGATGATGGTAACGGTGAAGGCCAGGTACTGCCATCGAACATCCACACACCTTGTTGTAGCCAACATGGTCCCTTCCTCGTATGATATATCGCCTTCACCTCCTTGTGTGCGCACAATCGCTGTCATCGCGACTGAAAGGTTTCTCATGGCCGACTCGACTCGCGTCAACGACATGGTCTGATCTTGCCAAAGCTGACGCAAGTGTACGGATTCGTATTTGCTCTCTTGAAGCTCTTTTAGTGCCAGCGTTTGGTTGTCGAAGATACTGCGGAAGTATCGTCCTGTGCTAGCTACGGCATCTTCTCCAAAGGTCCAGACGCATTTTGGGTGACAGTACAATAGCTTATCGTCGTAGGGTATGGTCCCACGGCTCAGCTTGTTGGGCTACTGGTATTCAAAGAGCAACTCGTTCACACCTGCAACCTCGCTTGACATGCAGGCTTCTCGAACCCGTTGCGCAGGGTTTGCGTCGTAACTGTCAGGGACGAGTACTTTGAACCTCCCCACGACCACTTCACATCGTAGGGGACCAACGGAGTGGTTCCAAGAAGCTTTTTTTCTAGATCAGACTTCTTGACCGTTGCTTGATAGCTGTTCAGCGACGGCAATAGCGAACATTGTTGCACCTCGAGATTCTGAACGCTTGGTTGTACAGACATAGCTTCTGAGGTCAGACACAGCTCCTCTGACGGCTTCTTGACTTAGCATCTTTTCTTGCGAAGAAGGAAGAATAGTAAGCTGGCGGAACCCAGAGCACCGCGGTTGGCAATATCGAATGTCTCCATGTCATAAAGGTTCTGTGGACTGGCGAACCAATGCTATTTGGCCTGGCTGATTCCTGTCTGGGATCCGCAGGAAACAGGAAAAGACGAATCATTGATAGAGACCTTCTGCCAGTGCCAGTACAACGCCAATTTCAAGTCTCACGCAGAGCGCAAACAAAGATACGAAAGAGTTAATAGTTATCAAGTGCGGCCAATCAGGTATGGGTTGACCATCATGGATTGACAGGGTGAGCACTAGACCTGCAAGAGCGCAGACTGCGAATGCCAGACTGCACACCTCAGCAGTACAGCTGTGCTTCCAGAACTATACTTACGGACACCAGCACTCTTTGTATCCTTCGTCCAAACAGACATCCACATCGTCTACGAAGTCATCGAATGACGCATAGCGATTGTGTCAAATCTTTACAAATCGGGCGTCATAGGCGAGGGACGGTTCGGGTGCATTGAATGATGAGGTTTAGCTCGTGGCTTCTGCCTCAATGGATCTCTCAGCCTATTCGCGAGTCGTCTCGTCGTCCGAGCTGAGTGAGGAATAAGTCGACGTCGGAGCCTTCCCACGACGGACGCGAAATATGATGGAGAAGTGACTTACACGACAGAGGCGAACTGACGTCGAGATTGAAGCGAGTGAGTGGTGCTTCGTATAGTAGGTAGAAAGGTGACAAGGCTGGAAAGCCTCTGCTCAGAAGTTGGAGTCCACCTAGCGCCTAAGCGAAGAAGGAAACGCATGGGTCCGACACGGCTGCAGGCCCTTGTGAGCATATGCTATTCATGTCTCGTGGGGGCGAATTCTCCACATTAGCCAATAAGTACAACCTACTGAACATCGGTGTGCCCTATGGGTTCTGGTCTGATAGGCCGACGCCACCCATCTGAGAGATACGTTGTTCATACTGCACTAGTGGCAGGCTTGCCAACACTTGCGTATATGCAAATGCTCAACGTGTTGCGACCAGGATCAAAGATCACAAGTTGAGTACGAGATTAGACGTTGCAGAAAGAAGACGTATGGTTCGGTGCGTAGTGCAGTCCGGCGTGGAATGCAGATTGCGTTCAGTGCTCGGAGTAGCAAGGCTGAGAGTGACGGGGGCTGGCAGCCGAATCCGTCAGACGCGCGCTTCGCTGCTACGTCATCGCTATCGTTCAACACCACATCGACAAGCTCAGACGGGCGGTGTGAGCAAGAGGAGTGATCCCGTTTGCAGCATTCCGCAACTTTTGCTACTAACGGTCTGAGGCCAAGCAAAGCAAACGAAACGATGGGATAGTCCAGCAGAGATCAAGAAAGGTTGCCTATCAACTTGATAGTATCAAGGCGAATATCGCGTCTTTGTAGAGCCTCTTGAGTTGAACCGAGAAGGGCGATTTTGTGGTGTCACGAATGGACATTCGCGCGTTACGTTCTTGATGAACGTGCCGAGCATCATCGTGCGATCAGTCTCAACGATTCGGCCTTGCCCGCAAGGCTCACGCTCGTCGACCGAGCCATCTCCGTCATCTGTTCCATTCCAACAGGTCTATCCCGTTGGGTGTCCACCTCGCAAAACAAAGTTGCTACTATCGAGCTCTTCCAAAGCCTTTCGCTATCGTCGCTCCAGCCGTCCACGACAATCAGCATTAAGAAAATCCCTGTGAGTCCTATCATCGCTGCGGGGAATGCAATCCATCCCCAGCGCACATACACACACGTAGTCGTTGACCATACATCGCCCTTTGCCCATCCTGATACGCCTTCTTCACCGTGTGTGCGTATGTAGGCCGTCATTGCCTTTGTCATGTTGCTGAACGCTTCGTTGACAGTTTCGTATGTAGCTGTTCCTCGCAGCATAACATAGATGTCATCCGTGTCTCGCGGTCTCTCCTCGGCTCGCCACAAGGACTGCAGATACATGTTGCCAGAAAGGAGAGCAATATTGTTGGAAAGCATCTCCTGTTCGTCGAACATTGTATCCAATTGTTGATAGATCCCTTGCGCAGTACCCAACCCAACGAACCAGAGACAGTCCGCTGGAAAGTACCATTGCAGGCTTGTCCTTTGCACCAATCCGCGGACGCGCTGTTGGCTCTGCACTTTGTAATGCCGGATCAACCCGGGTCCGGGATCTTTCGAGCCCTTGCAATCCATCTGGACGCCGTCACGGAAGGTGTGGTTGGACGCCAGTGCGTATGAATACAGTCCATTGGTTACTATGGTGTCGTTAATCATGTCTCCCGCGACGTCGAACACGTCGCCGGCGTAATATATGTCCATGGGAGTGCGGTCTACCAATGTTTCGGTCAAAAGTGTATTCCTGACGTCCACGCGATATGTATCGACTGTGGGGAAGATGGTACAATTGACAGCTGTGATGTTGTCTCCGGACTGCGCTTCTGGTCGGAAAAGGAAAGTGACCGAGTTGATCGTTGCCAGCCTCTCCGGGTCGTCTACAGACCTGGATGTCATCAAGGTATCGTCTGAGAGGTTGAAAGCACTCGCACCATTTGGAATGAAGGTTACGTTACCGAACTGGGAATCTGTGTCCAGTATGTATGTGGTGTATGTGCCGTTCCTGAATCCGATTTCAGACGTTGCATTGATCGGCCGGACATGTCCACTGATGTTGTCGCATGTGTGACTAATCGCCAATGTAGAGAATGAAGCCCCGCCTTCAGAGGGAAAGGTACAATTACCACCACTGCACCCGCGGACGAATGTATTTGTGTAATCCTCCACAGGCTGTATGAGGCCGACTGTCATGGCAGCAGTCATCGGAGTATGTACGTTGTAAGCGTTGCGATTTCCCATCCATCTTCCAGAAAGATTATAAGTGTTCGTCCTGGCAACATAGGCGTTTGTATGCTCAGAACGCTGGGGACAACTTTCAAACTGAAGAAGTTGCTGTGAAAAGAAACCAGTCAACGCTGTCATCACGGTTGCAAGCGCACCGAGGGCGACGACACAACTTGAGAATGTCAACCAAAAACCCCATGCCGGGTGGAGGCGGAGGTTACTCACTAGGCGTTGTGTGGTCTCATGTGACAGAGCAGAACAAAAGACCCCCATGGCCCTCGACTTGCTGCGTCCAAGCGTTCTGCATCACTGAGTAGTCTAGGCTTGCGATACCAGCTCCATCTTGCTTGACTAATCCCTGTCTCTAATATCAGCTTCTCTATCTGTACCATGATCGATACGAATGAGGCTCACCTTCCGCCAGTATTACACTTACCCCAGTCCTCATAAGCAAAGAGAACAGTGATACAACAGAGTTGATCGTGATAAGTTGGGGCCAGTTCGGCTGAGGCTTATCTTGATGCGCCAACAATGTTGTCACTAAACCACCAAGACTAAGTGCTGAGAATATAAAAGCGCATGCCTCAGCGGTCCAGCCTCTGCTCCACAACTTCCACATTGTGTATCGTGTACGGGCCCGAGTGCACGAATACCAGGTCGTGGTATTAGTATTTAGCCGAAATATTTGACCCCTGTTATCCTTATTGGCTTCATCAGAATCTCTCGACGTTTGGGAGGCTGCGTTGACGATATCTGCATGCTCGTCCTCGAAGCCTGCGTTTAGAAAGGGTGCTGGTGATCGGCGCTGCGCCATAAGTGTAGACAGTCAATTGAAAAGAAGAGTGCAGAGCAGCGATGCTCCCTCGGCCCACGATCATTTATGGTCAGCGTTGTGCCGTCTTAACCTCCGTCCTGAGATTGTTCCACAGATATTTCCTTCAGCCTCTTTTCACACTAGCTGGTGTACGCGCGCGCTTCTCGGTTGGGGGCCAAATCATAACACACGCGACTTGCGTCGACAAATCGATTCTGCTAACGTGAGATCATTAAGCTCAATGCAATCATCTTCATGATTCGGCAAAGTCCACTGAGCTCAGGATTTTCGAATACATGTTCACACTCGCGAAGCGAGTCGCCGCGTTCGGTATACTAGCGGGTGTCTCTGGGGATGCTCAACGTGCTGTGCTTCGAGAGATATGGGTAGTTTTGACTTGAAGCGCACAAGTTGTATAAGGTAATTACACTCATGATGATTGTGCAACGCAAATGCAGATGCCTTGGATGCGGCGGCTTGATCTCAGAGAAGCAAGGCTAAGAAGCCACGAGGCAGGCAGCCGAAACCGTCAGATGCGGGACAAGGGACGCGACTTGCGCTGCGCTACGTCATAGCTACACTAAACACCAAAACAGGCATCACCAACATGCGAGTCTCACGAAATGCGCATGCGATAACACCAAACCTATCCTCGCACTTTCCCAAACTGATCAATCCTTTACAATACAATTCGCAATGTCGCTCTCTTCTCTCTTGAACCTCATTCCCCTTCCCATCGCCTCCCTCCTCGCAATCCCAATGCTCTCCTCTTGGTCGACATCACTCAACCTAATCTTCCTCTCGCTGGCATGGACCACACTAGCTGCCACATACTCACCGCTCCAACTCGAACTCTTCGGGCCCTTCGCGCTACGACTGGCGCTCTACATCCTGCCCTCCCTCATCTTCCTAACCTTCGACATCGGCGTGCCCAGCCTCGCAGTCGAGTTCAAAGCGCAGGGCAAATGGGGCATACCGACGAACCAACGCGGTGGGAAGAGGAAATTACGGAGAGTGGTGGCGTGGAGTGTCGCAAATGTGCTCATGTGTGTGGCGCTGCAAGCTGCGGTTGAGTTCCTGGTCACAGACGTGCTGCGCATGAAGAGCTTGTTGTTGATCAAGGGGAGTAGATGGGGGTTGAATCATTTGCCGAATCCGTGGACGATGGTTAAGCATGCGCTAGTTGGTGTGATGGCGCGCAATGTAAGCCATGAGAGTTGCATGTTCGATGGAAATGCTGATGATGTGCAGGTCTTGCAGTACTACATCCACACCAATTTGCTGCACTCTTTGAGTGGTGGAAGGTTGGCGGATTGGCATGCGAACTGGCACCATAGCGTCCAGGTGCCGTATTCGTTCGTTGCAAACTACGACCATCCTGTCTGCCATGCGCTGCACAGATGGCTGCCTCTGTATCTGCCGGCTATTGCGCTGCGGATGCACATCCTGACTTACCTTCTCCTGGTCGCCTTCTTCAGTCTAGAAGAGACATTTGTGTACTCGGGCTACAACGTTTTGCCTTCGACTATCATGATCCGTGGCATGGCTCGCCGCACTGATGCACATATGCTCAGTGAAGGAGATGGCAACTATGGTAGCGTTGGTATTCTGGACTGGTGTCACGGGACCACGCTCGGAAAGGACGTCATGGAGGATCTGAAAGCGGAGATGGAGAAGCACGATGTTGAGGAGAAGACGGGAAGAGCAATTGATGGTGCGGGTGACGCAGCTAGTGGTCTTGCAGATAAGATCAAGTCGAAGGCCCGGAAAGGAAGAGCCAAGAGGTGAAGCCGGCGAGGTGGAGGAAGCTGATCTTTGGTTGCGGTTACGGTTCGGTTTGCGGTACGGCGTTGTGGGGAAGTGGGCCTCGAACTTCGCTTGCTATCTTGGTGCTCAGTGATACCCTTTTGAATAATGGTTGCAGTCTTTGAGTCGGTATCTGAATGTAATCTGGCGCACGCAGGTACACGGTCGGGCGCAATCGTACAATGCAATGTGAGATTCTATTTCGCCATCAGTATCGAGTATCCGCCCAACGCTTGCTCCATGTAACGCCAAAGGGATCATGACATCACGGTTGCCACAACCATCTGATCACTTTCGAACCGTTTGCATTCGTCGCTTTTATCAAGGCTTCAATGAATTACGAACGTGGACTTCGTGAAAAGAAGTGGTCGCAGGACCGCCGCGGGATTAGTTCCTGCTGTCACGGCTGCGGCACCCGAGGTCGTCTTTCATCCCATGCACTGAACGCCAAATCCCGTCTTGACCCAACGCTTAGAACTGCATCTGGTGTGGCCTGTCGGAGGTGCGGAGGCTGAAGCTCGAGGCGAGGTAGTCGACGAGGTGGGCCTCCTTCTTAATGGTGGCCAGAAGGGCCTTGTCGACAGCCTTCTGGTCCTCAACGCGGTCCTTAGAGGTCTCCTTCTTCTGTTGCGATTGTTAGTGTTATTCGCTTGTGGCGCGTGAGATGCTGCGTACCTCGGGCTTCTCGCCCTGCTTGAAGAAAGCATCCTCTCCGGGCTTGTGTGCGGCCTTGTCCTTGGTGAAGTAGCCCTCCTCAGAAGCCTTCTTCAGGACACCCTCATCAACACCCTTGATGTCGACGGTGGTGGAGGTAGCGATGACATAGCGGGCGTTTACGCGGCGCAGGGGAACGCCGTTAACCTTGAAGGGACCGGTGACGAGGAGGACACCCTGGGGAAGGTGCTTGAGGACAACGACACGCTTGCCACGGAAGCGACCAGCGAGGAGGATGACGACGGTACCAGGCTGGAGGGAAGCACGGGGCTTAGCAGGGCGAGCAGTCTTACGGGCCTTGAATAAATGTTAGCGAGGGTCCATTGCGTGCGTCTTGCATGTAGGTCGTCCGGTCTCGTCGCTCTCGCCAGTTGCAGTCGCAGAGCTCTTGCTGCAGCAATGCGCTCATGTCCTCCTCTTCCTCAACCTTTCTGATCCTCCTATGCTGCCGTGTCTGCGAACGTACCTTCTTGGGGACGGCGACGTCCTCAGCAGGGTAGTACTTGCTGGCCTTCTGCGAGTGGTGCGGTATCGACCTCTCGCCCTTGGAGAACTTCTGGGTCGTGGGTTTGGTGTCCGCCATTTCGAATTGCTGGTGTCGTTAGTGAGCCCTAGAGAAGTTGTTCGATGGACGCTGGGTATTTCGACAGGTGCGACCGCCGTGGTGCGCTTACTAAGGTGTGCACGGTCCATCGCGCCTCTCGCTTTAGTGTAGCGTGGACTCGCCTATTTCGCCGCCTTCGAACAGCATCGATCACTGGAGCCAAGGAAACGAGCGCCGTAACACCGATCGACAGGCGTTGAATGAGGTCGAGGGATTGACGATGGTGATGCTTACTTTTGTTTGGTGCCTGCCAAACTGCATCTGTTGCGCACATCTGTTCACAGCGTATGGCAGCGCATTCTGCAGTCGCAAAGAACCTATGCCTCATGCTAAGTAGCTTCTCTGTTCTGCGACTTACTGGTAGTATGGTGCTACAGCTGTGAAGATGACCTTTCGTGAAAGTACAGGAAGCAGTCCGGTCTATTACTATGTGTTGACCTGCATCTCACGAGCTTCTGTGAGCTACAATCACTACCATCTTCCGGCAGACTGTTCTTCAGAAACAAAGGGGCGCATTGCTCTCTTGGTTCCTAGGTTTGTAAGGTGACGGCCACGCAAAGTTGCATGGAATGATACTGGGGAAGGCCTCAGTCGCAAGTTGCATCTTCCTGCATGACGGAGTCGCTGCTTCCTAGGTGGTGAGTAGTACAAGAAACAACCTACTGTGTTGATTCTAGAGCGTCATTGTTACTTTCATGGTTCGCTGCTTCGTCTGATGCTGCATATGCTCCTCAAGTGAATCGTGCACTGGTTCTGCAGTGAATTATTTGCTTTCCATATCGATTGGCTACCTCATCGCGGAGGTGGCCTGTGCTTGCCCGCCGCCGCCGCAGCTCGTGGCCGCATACACAGGCAGCTCAACCACCAACCCCAGCTTCTAGTACCCTCACCCATACATACACAGACATGTCGATCCAGCCGCTCATCACATTCAAGGCTGGCAAGTGTGACATCACCGTAAGCTTCGTATGTTGTCTGCGCAATGCACACCACTGACGGACGCAGTCCAGAGACGGCAACAAGCAGTCCGTCAAGCCAGTCGCCGGGCCTGGCTATGTCTACCTCTACCAGGGTGAAGATGGTTCGTATAACCAACTCGTTACTTTCTGCAAAACTTACACAACTTAGAGTTCGTCCACTTCTGCTGGCGGCCTCGTGACAAGTCTCTCGATGAGTCTGAGCTCGACCTCATCATGATCCCCGGCGACGGGTCCTTTTCCCCATACACCGGCAAAGACGCCGCCGAAGACTCCGAATCAGTCAAGTCGCCCACAGACGGCCGCGTGTTCGTCCTCAAGTTCAACTCCAGCTCACAACGGTACCTGTTCTGGTTACAGTCGAAGTCACAGCACCCTCGCGGTGATGCCAGCTGGTTCAGTGAGCGCGATCTGAAGATAGGCCAAGTCGTCGATATGCTCCTTAACGGGGAGGAGATTGACGTCCAGGCTGAGCTCGCGAGCATTCCGACTCGTTCCTCCGGCGGCGACGATGACGAGATGATGGAAGATGTCGAGGAGTCCGGCAGGAACCGCCACGGCAGCACAGGAGGCGCTGGAGGAGGAGCTACAGGTGGTGACATTCGAGATGAAGGCGAGGAATCTCGTGAAGGTGGTGCCGACGGCGGCCGAGCGTAGGTTTCCCACACGAAGTCTTTCACTGGTTGAGATATCGCCATTTCCTTCGCAATCGCAATCGGCGTCGTGGCGCAGTCGACATTACCGGCATGGTTCGAGCTGCTGTGGAAGACATTGGCGAAGAAAGTATTAGAGGCTCAAAGGATCGAATATCACGGTGAGGCGTTTAGGAGCACAGTATGCCCACGCAGCATGGCAGCATCGGCTATTCATATGTAACACTAAACAAACAGAGACATACGTATTCCATACCATGTCATCTCCGCCACGACGATCGATTGCTGGTCTTACTTGTCATGGAATCGAACTTCGCTAATATCTCAGCAGAGCAGGAGGAGCAACTGACGTCTCGTCGATCGTCCAGAACTTCATGGATTCCCTCAAGAGCGGCAGCGGGCAACAGCAGCAACAACATCAAGGTGGCGGCGACTTTCCCACTCTACTTGACCTCCTATGGCCGACTACAACCCGGCCCATAATCGAAGGAGCCTCGGACGAGCTCATCGACGCACTTGCCGCCCAGCTCCCCACTACTCCATTCCTACTCGAGGCCGAGGTGGAGGATGTCGATCAAATCGATCCTAACGGCGAGGAGGCACAAATGGTGGTTCAAACAATGGGTCAGGCCGAAAAGAGGGAAGTCGTTCAGCAATTACTGAGGGCTCCCCAGCTCAAGGCCGCGCTGGGCAGTCTCACAGAAGCGTTGAAGACTGGTGCTCTGCCAACAGTCGCCCAAGCCCTGAACATCGACGTTGAGCACGGCGGCTACATGAGAGGCGGTGCTATGCCGCTCGGTGGAGGAGACGCTGTCAAGGCATTCCTAGAGGGTGTCAAGAGGACCGTGGAGGACGAGGACGAGGACGACAACATGGACGAGTCATGAGCACCTTGAGTGCATGCGCGGAGAGGACGATGGCATTAATATTACAAGCTTTCTGCATGCATCGGCATACATAGACTCGCATATTCGAGGTATCCTTTCTCGACTACATACTAATGCGAACATGAGCTCACGGCCAGGAAGATGCGCACAATGAAATGAGAGTCGCAGCTGATCCATGCGAGCACAGTTCTGGTCTCTTTTGTCTTTTCATTGCACTGACATCAGCTCCTTAAATACCTTCGTTACCACCGTTGCCCCTCTACTGATCGTTTCTCAAGCCCATCCCAAGTACTCCTGCGATGTCCCTCTTCAACTAGTCTTTCCAAGCACGCTCGCAACCCCACACAAGGCCTCAACTTCCTGGACCTTGTCCAAAGGATGCCCCAACCGATCATTCTCTATCCACCGCCCACGGAGTTCCTCCCACTTATCCTTACCATAGCACTCGAGGCATGGGTACTTGCTCGTAACCAGGTACCGCGGGATGTAGTAGCTGTAGAACGTTGGCTCCTGGTTCACGTCCGATACTGCAGTGGAAGGCGATGGTGAAGGGAAGCGGCTTGGCGGCGCTGCGTTGGCAAAGGATGGTGATACTGGCGACACAGGCGAGGTGGGAGGTGGGGTGGATGGCGCGATAAAGCGAAATTCTGGGACGCGGGTAGGTGATGATGGAGCGGAAGGCTCGTTGATGATGCGGAGAGGCGAGAAGTTCCTGGAGGGCGAGCCTGAGACCGACCGGAGCAATGGCGGAGACTATTGAGTCCGAGCGGACGACCGTGGCGTTGGCAGCGATGTTGAGGTTGGGGGCAGTCTCTGTGGACTTGAGTGCGTGGCTGCAGGGTGTGGTGCAGATGCTTCTTGAGTGCCCGCAGGCGAAGGTTTTGAGGAGCTTGTTGCACATCGTTACTTTTGGTCGCAAATTTGTTGTTGTTCTAGCGTAGGAGGGAAACAAGAGGGAGGAACTTTGAACCAGAAATTTGACTTTGCACGACGGAAGTGAAGGGGGAAACAACAACGAAGCACTGTTAGTCCACAGCTGGCAGACACATGGCTCGAACAGTCACACGAAACAGCTGCCAGTCCAACGGCCGTAAATCTTCGACGACTTTCTGTCAGTGGATGGATTGGGAGTGTGTCGAAACTTCGTATCATATTTGATATCTTGTCGAACATGCGTGAATCATTCATCATCGTGGCAAAGATCGCGCGACTCCATATCACGCAAACACCTCATCAAACACCTGGCCACCAAATGCTCAATGCTAATAACAAACACTCATCCTCCACCTCTCTCTAGTAACTCCTTCCGAAAAGGATCCACTGCTTAGCAGGGGTTGTGCAGTCGGGGTTGATGCACTTTGTCTTGCCAGGCTCGATGCCCTCAGGCTGCTCGAAGGGAATGCACAAGCTCTTAGCGCCCATGGAAGGAGCCTGCTTGTCCTCTGCGACACCATCACCAAGCGCCGTCTTTGCGCTCTTGGCCTTGACCTCGTCTTCGCACTTCTCGCCTTCGCAGTGGGGAACGAGACAAACGTTCTTGCCGTTGAGTGTGGGAACGAAATCATCCCAGTTGGTAAGCTGAACACGGTGCTCGCGGTAGGCCCTGTCAGCCTTTGCGAACATGTCCTTCTGGATCTTCTCAAGCAGCTGTGGAACCTCAGTGGCAACATCAGCGACGTTGATAGTGCCGCGTGCGTCGTCCTTGTTGTCGATGTCACGGCGGGAGGTTGTGACAATACCCTTCTCGGCATCCTTGGGACCAAACTCGATACGCAGGGGAATACCCTTAAGTTCCCAGTCGTTAAACTTCCAGCCAGGGGAGTAGCCCTCGCGGTAGTCGGACTCAACGCGGACACCAGCCTTGATCAGATCGTCATGGATGCTCTTGACCTTGCTGTACAGCTCCTCTTTGGCCTCGGGAGCCATCTTCGCTGTGACACCAACGGGGATGAGGACAACCTGGATCTCAGCAACGCGAGGAGGAATGACCATACCACGGTTATCACCGTGGGTTAGGATCATGACGCCGATGGAACGAGTGGTCAGACCCCAGGAATTCTGCCAAACGTGAACATGCTCGGCCTTGCTGCCCTCCTTCGGACTGGGGTCCTCAACAGTGATGTTGAACATCTTGGAGAAGTGCTGTCCAAGGCAGTGAGATGTGGCAGCCTGGATACCACGACCGGTGGCAGGGATGAAGCCTTCAATGGTTGTCGTGTAGTCAGCACCGGGGAACTTCTCGTTGACGGTCTTGGTACCCTTGACGACAGGGACAGCAAGCAGATCCTGGTAGACCTGAGCGTACCACTCAAGAATCTGCATGACTTCGGCTCCGGCCTCCTCTTTGGTCAAGTGAGCTGTGTGGCCTTCCTGCCACAGAAACTCACGTGAGCGAATGAAGGGCATGGGGTCTGTTGGATGTCAGTGAAGTTCAGAATGGGACGAAAGTGTGGCGCGTACTCTTGAACTCCCATCGGACAACGTTGTTCCACTGGTTCAGCTTCAGGGGAAGATCACGATGCGACTGGATCTTGCGCGCGAAGTAGGGGTACATGGCGGTCTCGGAAGTAGGGCGAACGGCAACAGGCTTCTCAAGATCAGATTTTCCACCCTTTGTGACCCAAGCGACTTCAGCGGCGAATCCCTCAATATGCTCCTTTTCCCTCTCAAGATTGTCTTGACTGATGAAGATGGGGAAATATGCGTTGCGGACCTTCAAGGTCTTGATTTGGCTGTCGAACCAGGTCTTGATGGACTCCCAGATTGCGTAGGACGCGGGCTCGAGAATGTAGCTGATCTCTGGATTAGTAGGCACACAGTCTTGAGGAAGCGATAATGTTTACCATCCAGAGACCTGGGCGCGTTAGTATCGTGTAGCAGCACTTCTGAACCACCAAGCTCACATCATAGAAAGAGATCATCTGTCCCTTGGTGATGACCTGCTGGTACCACTCTGCGAGGTCATCCTCCTTTGCGACATCGATACCAATGAGTGCGGCGCCCTCAATCTGCCGTGGTGTGAGTGTCCCAGCTCGATCCTACGGCTTCCACGTGTATCTGACCTTCTTCTTCTGCTGCTGGGGCTTCTTGGCAGCTTTCTGAGGGTTGCCGTCCTTCTTCTTCTTAACCTCGGAGATCTTGAGATCCTTCATCTTGCCATCGGCGGCGGTGGCTTCGGCCATGGTGGATATGATACGATAGAGTAAAGTCTGAGGAAAGAAGCGTGTCAGTGCAAGAACATATAGGAGCGTTATCAGCGCAAGGAAGAAGACAGGCTCCATTAGCGCAAGCAAGGAGGAAGAGCGCCAGTTTTATGAATGCAAAATCGTATTCAAATACGGGTACAGCCATGACTGAACACCAAAAGCCATCCCTTTGAGCCCTTTGGGCAACAGAACCAGATATCGGAATGTTTTGGCGGGGTATGGCGGGGTACAGTCATAGGGGAATAATTACCTGCAATTGAAGAGTCAGGCAGTTGAGGCAATGGGCGGCGAATACGAGCAACAAAAAGGGCGCAGCGCGTACCTGGAGAGCAGCTGGTCGGGCTGTAAACACAGTCACAGAAGACTCGCGTGGTGTTGTGCCCAAATGTGGAGAGCAGGCGCGACATGCACCCCTGTCTTTTTAGCGGTCGGAGGCCCGGGCACCAAACACCGACATGCAGGAGCATCCCGCCCTAAAGATTTCGGACACACGCGTTGACGGTGCCTAAACACAGCAGTAACAGCTATATCACGACAACATGGCCGGAATCTTTGAGCAGTCACGTGGCGGAGGAACTCTGTGTAAGCTTAGGAGCAGTTCAGGGCGAGTCCACAGCTGATCGGTGCAGTCCTCGGTGGAAACAAAATCAGCGGCCAAGACATTCGCGACCAGAATGTCCTTGCTACACAGGCAATCGCTAATGTCGTTAAGTCGTCGTTCGGACCTTCAGGTCTGGATAAGATGATGGTCGACGACATTGGTGACGTTACGGTCACGAACGACGGCGCCACGATCCTCACTTTGCTCGATATCGAGCACCCCGCAGGAAAGATCCTCGTCGACCTCGCCCAGCAGCAGGACAAGGAAGTCGGTGATGGCACAACATCGGTTGTCATAATAGCAGCTGAGCTGTTGACAAGGGCAAACGAGCTCATGAAGAACAAGATCCACCCCACCACCATCATCACAGGCTACAGGCTGGCGCTGAGGGAGGCGGTGAAGTACATGAACGAGAACATCAGCACGAAGGTGGACGCGCTTGGTCGCGACTCTCTGGTGAACATCGCGAAGACATCCATGTCCTCTAAGATCATCGGCTCCGACTCAGACTTCTTCGCCAACATGGTCGTGGATGCTATGTCCTCCGTCAAGACCACCAACAACAAGAGCGAGACAAAGTACCCCGTCAAGGCCGTCAACATTCTGAAGGCCCACGGCCAGAGCGCTACCCAGTCCGTCCTCGTCAAGGGCTACGCTCTCAACTGCACAGTTGCGTCGCAAGCCATGAAGACCCGCATCACCGACGCTAAGATTGCTTGTCTGGATATCAACCTCCAGAAGGAGCGCATGAAGTTGGGCGTACACATCACGATCGACGATCCGGAACAGCTCGAGAAGATCCGCAAGCGTGAAGCTGGAATCGTTGAGGAGCGTATCGAGATGATCCTGAAGGCTGGCGCAAATGTCATTCTAACGACCAAGGGTATCGACGATCTTTGCCTCAAGCACTTTGTCGAGAAGGGCGCGATGGCAGTACGAAGGTGCAAGAAAGAGGATCTGCGCAGGATAGCAAAGGCCACCGGAGCGACACTCGTCAGCACTCTTTCCGATTTGAACGGTGACGAGAAGTTCGAGGCGGCAAACTTGGGTTACGCAGAGGAGGTTGCACAGGAGCGCATCTCTGACGATGAGTGCATCCTTGTCAAGGGTACCAAGGCCTTCTCCTCTGCATCGATCATTCTGCGAGGAGCCAACGATTACGCACTGGACGAAATGGAGAGGTCGGTACACGACTCGCTGTGCGCTGTCAAGCGAACACTGGAGAGCGGACGTATTGTGCCCGGTGGAGGTGCTGCCGAGACCGCTCTGCACATCTACCTGGAAGAGTGGGCAACATCAGTAGTGAGTACACCTTCATCTTTGAGCAAAGTGCAATCTGACATGTCACACAGGGCTCTCGTGAGCAGCTTGCTATCGCAGCCTTTGCACAGGCTCTCCTCGCCATTCCCAAGACCCTCGCCATCAACGCCGCAAAGGACGCTACCGAGCTTGTCGCCAACCTGCGCTCGAGACACGCCCTCTCGCAGCGGACCGTCAACCCCACAGACCCCTCTTCGCAAGATGCGAAGCAGCTTGCCAAGTCGAAGAACTATAAGAACTACGGTCTGGACCTCACGAATGGCAAGGTGCATGATTGCCTGAAGGCTGGTGTTCTTGAGCCCAGCATGAGCAAGGTCAAGCAGCTGAAGTCCGCCGTTGAGGCCTGTGTGGCGATCATGCGTATCGACACATTGATCAAGCTTGATCCTGAGGAGCAGGGTGGCGATGACGGGCATGGTCACTAGAGGGTCGATCGTAAACGAAGTAGAAAAGAGAAGGAGTTGACGACAACCCGTAATGAAAAGACACAGGTCACGATTCATGGACACCCAGTGGAGCTCTATACCCATTTGACCAATCGAACGAATATGCCCCAAGTCTAAGATGCTAATGACAATAACCCAGTGCTGAACCGAATGCGCCCTCAACAGAGCAATTATTACATAATCAGGATACCGAGTCTCCTCAACGCCCCAGGAACAAGCAGATGATACGCCCTGTCGAGCTGTCCGCTTAATGATGTTCCTCCGTAGTGCAGGAGAGCCGATCACAAACGCCTTCGTCCTCAAGGTAACACGCTCACTCGAAGGCCACAAGTCCATCTCAGAGCCTCCGTCGGGTCGGAGTAGTCGTAGCCCTGAGGTTGTGAGAACCATGAGGGAGGCATGTTCATAACGGACGAAGTGGATTTAAGAAGGTGGAAATGGTCCTGGCACGATAGGATCCACGGCCGTGTTGCGTGACGTGCGGTTTGCAACTTTGATCGCGTCCAGCTGTGCGTGGAGCGCTCCGCTGCAAGGTCGCTTTCGGCCCTCATGCGTGCGGCTCTCTCTTCGTTCAGTTCGTCACGGAGAGAGGCGAGTAGCTGGTACGGACCACCGTGTGTGGTGTTGTGCTCGCGGATAGCGCCGCTGGGATAGTCGTGGTCCATGCCCAGTGACATATCTACGCCCAGGAGCGGTCTGGCCGGTGAGTACTCAGCTGCTTCGCGTCAGTCATGCGGTATTTGTTGATTTTTAAGTAACTTACAGCACAAAGGGCTTTGGGATTCGGTCATTCTCTTGCTTGTCTACCCAAGCCCATCCATCGCCAGGATCAGACTGCCCAGCCTGAGCTGCATGGAGGATACAGCAAGCATCCTCGAACCCCTGAAGCAAAATCGTAGGGCGCAAGCTGGGTCTATACATCGCCTCCGTAAAATGCGTACCAGTACCGGACGTAAGCGTCCAGCTCAAATGGTATCCGAGTGGAAATGTACGGGTCCGCATACCAGTCGAAATGACGAGGTATCAAGTGAGAGGGGGGTCTGAGGAAGTCGACTTCATTGCTAACGGGATTCTATCGAAGGTCGAGCCGTTTTCAACCGATGGATGATTGAAGGATAGCCAAACGCGTCCGTTCTCGTCAACCATCGCAAAAAGACGGACTGCGACTTTCTCGAAGGTCAAAGTACCGACTTGCAGTATCGGTACCTCTTCGTCCTCGTTCTTGACGAAAGGCGGCAGCGCATCGTAAGCTTCTAGGAACTGCGCCATGGCGATGGTTTTGATGTCCTGAAATGCCAGAGCAGCCGTGGCGGAGGCATCTACGGGCGATTGGCGGCTGAAGGAACGAAGCCAAAGACTGCGAAATTCGTGTAAAGCGCCCGTGAAGGATTGAGATGGCGGGCCAGACAGAACATATCATGGGTGGAGGCAGCATTTTATACAACCGCAGGCAGCACAGGCTGTACTTGGTCCATCTTAGGAGCAGTGTATGGCTGTCACTGGGGCGCGGAGCACGCCAAGTCGCTCGGACCTGAGGTCTCTAAGCTACGTCACTGGAGTAATCCGCAATTACAGATGAAACCAAACGATGAGAAGACCACCTGGGTTTGTTGCCATACCAATTACATCGCGGTCCGATCTGAAAGTGGTCTGTGGCCTTGCAAGAACAGGTGAGTGCACTGCCTTTCACCCAACACCACGGGTTAGTGGATCGATTGACCCAATCACGGCGATGAGCCAGAGCGAAGAGTAGCCAGATCACATTGACGACTCCACCGGGCTTGATGCAAAGTGACATCGTAATCTCCCTAGCCCAGTGGCCGCTTTCTCGCGTGTTTGCACGTGTCGCGCATGGGGAAGGTGGAGCATGCAGATCGCCGTCGCTGCGTCGGGAGACATGACCACTCAACGCGGAGTCAATATCCGTGACGCACAATGCTGGCGAGAATTTACCCAGTTTAAGAGCTTTGGTGTGCTTCAGCAACAACGTTCGTTCGTCCTGATGTTCCGGGGCAGCAGATCGGCAAAGAAGGATGACAAGTTGAAGCACATACTTCTATTCAGAATCTAGTCTATCGGATATGAAACATTGACGAACGCCTAACATGCCCAGTCTGTTTTGTACAAACGCCTCGAGAATCAGACCGAAGCAAATGACCAATACAGAGATCCTCAGAAGATCCACCCCTGCCTGTCGGGAACGACAGCTATACCGATTAAGCTCAGTCACGACCATACTTTCTCACCACCTCCTGCTCCATCTCATCGGCTCCTCTGTGCTCGGCGTTCCAATGTCCAGTCGCTTTTCTGCGCTTCTTACTCGAGGTCAATATGGTGTCAAGGCCTTAAGAAGCGTTGTCCGCCTTCCGCTTGAGACACCTGATCTCTGTTTCCTTGGCTTTATTCTCGGCCTTACCGCTTTTCAGTGTGGTCGTTACTTTGTGCATGTCAGCAGTAGCGGCCGCCTTCTCTCGATTGATAGTGGCGAATATTCATATTAGGCTATCGATGTGGGCGCTCTGCTCTACCGTGAGCCTGCTTGTCTCGGTTCCGGGCTGGATTCCCTGTGATGTAGTTAGTTCACATGATGCTTTTTTGTGCAGATTGAATTGTACACAACAAATTAATCTCTTACCTCTGTCTTCGGCATCGCCTTGGCTTCGATGGTTTGAAGTATTATTGGAGTGAGAAGTCGAGCGCCGAAGATCATCAGTGGAGCGGGAGAATCCATGGTGAAGAGTTGCGTAGATGTGGACGTCTGTGGTGTTCTGGTGGTACCTCTCGAGAGCCTCGCCCTTCTTATATCATTGCAACGATCATCGCATCCCCAGTCCTTCAGTTGAGACGACTTACGTCCTGACTCGGACTTCCAGTGCAAGTTCGACATTGGACAAAGGCAGTCTTGCTGGTGAGGTAGTCGCAGATCTGCTGTCTTGGATAAAGAGTGCGCTCCATTCAACGTCTTAACATGAGGAACATATCCACGGTCAATGCGTCGTCAGCCACTGATCGACTCGTCCGCTACACGCGACACACAGCCAGTCATAGACCTCGCTCAGCCTACTGAAAAGACTACACTCTTCTGTGGCTTGCAATTCTCGTTAGACGGAGTCTCTAGATCAAGACACAACTGGGTTGGAAACAGCCACGGTATACTCATGCAGCGAATCAAAGACATCGAAAGCATACGGACAAAAATTCCTGCGACTGAGATCAGCACATCGAAAGGACTGCAGATCCTCGACTGAGAGCCATGGCCACAACAGGGAGATCAATGCCTCTGTCTGACTCTCTGCGGTCAAACAACGCTGAGGCCAAAACGATTGACCAATCACTCACATTTTCAGACAGTTGCTATCGTCGAAGTGCACCATGAAAATAGACTTAGTAGACCGGTGCAAAGTTGCACAAGAACAATTATCTATAAAGGATCCGTTGGCCGGGTCCTACCGGGTATCGGAGGTATGCAAGCGTCACCATGTATTATTCTTTTGCTTCCTTGTTGCTATTTGTGCCTTTGCCAAATGAATTGCAAATTTCTCTTGAAGGCTCTAAGAGGTTTCTCAATGGCTAGCAGCTTCATGAAATCTAACGCGAAATGAAGTGCGTGTCGAATAACGAGGCCTCCCTAAAGAGGGTATAAAGGCTCCAGTGCGAGCCTGAAGAGCCGTACGCTGACGGTAAATGACGAGACACTCCTAGGGAATATGCTGAAGGTTCCACTGCAGGATCTTCTCAGCAACGATTGAGGCGAGCTTCCTTCCTTGCGGAAGATTTGGATCCTTTGGCAACCCATCACAACTGCGCAGAGAGCAATGGTGCTGCCAAGGGAGCTCATCGAAGCACTCCGAGATGAAGGTGTGAGCAAGGAGGCAGTCATCGTGTCCATGATCAACCCTTAAGGTGTCAACGTGCAGTTAAAATCTTTCACAGCCTCGACGAAGACTCGAGATCCAAGTGGCACCTCGGAGGCTGTCAGATGATAATAATACTATTACATTCATTGCTTCATGCAGCTTTCCGCTGGTGGGGGTATCTCAACGACTGAACTCCAGATATGCCCGAACGCTAATCCACAAGACGCCAAAAAGCTGAAAAGTCAAACGCCAAAACCCAAAACCCAAAAAAACCGTAGACCCATAAATGCTTCCACGCCTCAATAATCAAGTTCGACCGCCTTGCCGGTGATAATCGTAATGGCTACACGCTCCCTTGCCTCCTGCATTCCATTGCAGGCCAGCACCTTCTGATGCTCGCGGCCCAATACAGTCACCAGAGCATTGAGCAGTACAAAGACTCCGCAATCACTCCCATTGAGCTGTCTTGAGCTGCGTTGTTGCTGAAGAACCGTCCAGTCACCATCGTGGTAGAGCTCCTTGAGCTCATGCTGGAGATATTGACGAAGTTTTTGAGTGTATTTGGTGCCATCCCAGCCGAGGGAGTCCAGGTACTCGATGGTCCTTTCCTTCGGCTTGACGGCAAGGAGGCGCCAGTGGGAACCGTCGCAGATTGGAAACAGGATGACCTTAGCATCCAGGAATTGCTTGCCTCCCAGGCCGACTCTACCAGCCCATCGTTCGACTTTCTTGACATCGGCTTTCATGGAGGTATACCAGTGAGACGTGAAAGCATGGTAAGGAGGGGCGGGACCGCCGCGCTTATAGACGAAGCCGCAATCATCGTTCAACGTCTTGACGAGAATCGAAAGGTACTGGTTGACGATCTCATCGTTCAGCCATGCCATGGCGCTACCATTGAACATGGCGGGCAGCAAGGTGCCGAAGTCGCGAGCCGAGATCTTGTTAGGGACAATGTCGAACGATCCATTCTTGCCGTGCGAGGACTTGGCGGCAAGGTCTTGGAGTTGGGTGCGCTCGGAGTCCGAAAGTGGCGCGATGAGGGGTTTCGGAGGAGGTGGTGGAGGAGGCTGCTGGGCCAAAAGTTGCTTGAAGTCCTCCTCGAGGTCGTCGAGCAGCTCTTTCGAGATCTGTGTTTCCTCAATGGAGTCATCAAATGCGGAAGAGTCGTCATCTTCTATGCACGGGCCATCGATAGAGTCGTCCGAGTCAGAGATCGGCTCGGGGTCATGGAATGTGGGACCCTGGAGGCCTTCAGGGTGTTCGTCGTCGGAGTTCGGTTTCGGGATTGGAGACCTGATGGATTCGAGCGTAGAATCGAGCATTTCGCTGATACGTTCGTCGACGTAGTAGGACTTCGCCCGACCCTGAGGAGCCCATCGGATAGTCTTGCGACGGGATTGTGAAGATGAGGGTGACTGCAGCAAGTCGAAGTCGCTGCTTGAATCGTCGTGGAGGCTGTCAATGTGTTGAATAGGGCTAAGTATGGCCCGTGCGTCGGCGATTCTGTTTTGCCGATCTTCAAGTGGGGATGATGGAGTGACTGCCTCCACAGCGCGAAGCTGCCTCTTAAGCAGCTGCGTTCGCATAGGTGTAGCTCGTGGACGATGGCCTAGGTTGAGAAGCGTAATCGGTGCGTGCGGCTTAGAGGCCTTCCGTGGGAGGATCTTGCGCGGCGGCAGGATTGGTGTGCCCGAGTCAAACTCGTCCATAGGCCAGTCGGGACTGGCATCGGTCTGGAGGTCCTCGGAGGACTCTGGAGATGAAGACATCTCTAGCCATGTATCAGTGTACCGAAGTCCTCCACGCTGTGGTGTTGTGGGTGAGAGCCCAGCATCGATTAGGCGTCGCTTTGAAGAGCCATCTTCCCTCAAGACTGGTACGGCGATGATTTGCTGGGGGCGGACGAAGAGCCTTCTCAGTCGTTCTGGTACTCTGAGGGCCTCCAGCCTGCAGGTTGACGCGAAGCGCGAGAGCGTTGTGAAGAATGACGCGCGCGGAGCAGGCGCGACCTCATCGGAGGCGTCGGCGGTGTCCTCTTGGGGCCACTGACCGGGTATGAAGCGTACTGGGGAATCCTGCTATGGTGTGAGCTTTGTGTCAGACAAAGCACAGTAATGAAAGACAAACCTGAGGCTCTGCAGCGACGTGCAGACCACCAGGAGTGTCGAAAGCGCGACCGAAGTCGCGTTTTGCAGAAGCCATGGTGTGCGCGTGTCGATTCTATTATTTGTGCGCTTGTCGATTGTGTTGTTATAGCAGTCGCAACTGTGGTGTCGTTCTTCTGAGCTGTGGCAGCTGTGGAAGTCGCGACGCGTTGATTGGAGAAGGAATGACGGGAGCGGGCCCGCGTCGGTCTTATCTGCTGGCGGCTGTCGCGCTAGTGACGCTTTGGATTAGTGGGACCTGCGGCACCCCAACCCCTACATGGCGCTCTCACTATGGGAACTTGCAGCGCAGAGAGAATGGGGCAAGATTTGATGAGCCTTCTAAATAGAATGCATAAGATGCGGACTCATGCAGCCTTGCAGTGGGTCGTTGGGCATGTGCAGCGGTCAAGGCGAGAACGATTGGCTCGAGCGTATTAGCTTGAGGCGATCTTCAGCCGCCAGCCTGGGCGGAACGCAGAAACGGCGGCAATCAGCCTCAGCCTTGCGTGCAAGGGAGACGCTTGTGGATTTGTGGGAGAAGTGGTCCGGGGACATCGGTGCCTTGCCTGTTTGATGCAGATGGATGGGGCGTGGCACTGACACGTCGGGATTGACCTATCAGCGCGTCTGTCACCCCTGCAGGCCGGCCAGCTCTCGACTTTGACGAAACTCGATCAGATACCGTCATGTGACTAATATCCGGCTGAATAGTATCGCCGAAGCTCCGTGGCGGCTCAAGCACAGCGGCCGTGCAGGGTGGTACGCATGTCAATTCATGCCCCATTCTTCTGTTGAACCCAGCTACTGCTCGTGAAGACCGCCAACTCGCTCAGACAGTCCTCGAGACTTATTCTACGCGCCCGCAAAGCCCACCGTCTCTGCGAATCTACTTGCCCGCTGGTGGCACGTCATCTGCCAAGTTTGAAAGGGCAAGAACCCCTCGACAGCTCGACCTCCACAACAAACGACCCCCACCTACCACCACCACACCCGACGCGCCGCAAATATGGATACGAACATGGAGGACGTCAAGATGCCTGAGCCCATGCAGCTCTCGTCGGCTCCGGCGTCCGAGCCCACCACGATCCCCACGCTGGACGGCTGGATCGAGAGCCTGATGCAGTGCAAACAATTGGCGGAGAGCGATGTACAGAGGCTGTGCGACAAGGTACGCGACAATCAATCGCAGCATCTCACAGGAAGATTGATACTGATTGTTTGGCGCTTTAGGCCCGCGAGGTACTTCAGGAAGAGTCAAACGTACAACCGGTGGTATGTGCGACACCCCTATCCAGCGCCGCGATAACTGACAGTTGCCCAGAAATGTCCCGTCACAGTCTGTGGTGATATTCACGGACAGTTCCACGACTTGATGGAGCTCTTCAAGATTGGCGGCCCCAACCCTGACACGAACTACCTGTTCATGGGTGTGTTCACCGCCTCAATGCTGTGTCGCGTGCTGACTCTCTCCAGGTGACTACGTTGACCGAGGATACTTCTCCGTTGAGACTGTGACCCTTCTTGTTGCTCTTAAGATTCGATACCCCCAGCGCATCACCATCCTCCGTGGAAACCACGAGTCGAGACAGATCACTCAGGTGTACGGCTTCTACGACGAGTGCCTTCGCAAGTACGGAAACGCAAATGTCTGGAAATACTTCACGGATCTTTTCGATTACCTCCCTCTGACCGCCTTGATCGACAACCAGATTTTCTGTCTCCACGGTGGTCTCTCGCCTAGCATTGACACCCTCGATAACATCAGGGCGCTTGACCGCATTCAAGAAGTACCACATGAGGGTCCTATGTGCGATCTTCTTTGGTCGGACCCTGACGACAGGTGCGGTTGGGGAATATCTCCTCGTGGTGCCGGATACACGTTCGGTCAGGATATCTCGGAGGCATTCAACCACAACAACGGCTTGACCCTTGTAGCGCGAGCTCACCAACTTGTTATGGAGGGTTACAACTGGTCGCAAGACAGGAATGTCGTCACCATCTTCTCGGGTAGGACGCTCTGCCAATCTTTCCTATTTCATTGCGCTAACAAATGCAGCGCCGAACTACTGCTACAGGTGCGGTAACCAGGCTGCCATCATGGAGATCGACGAACATCTCAAGTACACTTTGTATGTTTCTGCTTCTCTGCTATATGCTTTCTCAACTAATGTGATCGTAGCCTCCAGTTCGATCCTTGCCCGCGCGCTGGTGAACCAATGGTTTCGCGCAGGACTCCGGACTACTTCTTGTAGACAAAGCCAACAGCTGTCGAAAAAGGACATCATAGAGCGAGGGAACAGCATAATACGAATCAAACATGACCCCCCATGACACGGCGTTGGCGCGCTCACCCTACACGACCGATAGAGGTGCGCAGATAGCCGAGAGCACAACCGGACTCATGAACCTACAATTTTAGCTTGCTGGCCAATGATGTTTTCTATTGCTATGCGGGCACGTTGCGGAAACCAAAAGGCAACATGCGAGTAGGTACATGCAAATACACGATGAGTGACGACTTTTGAGTCTTGCGTGTTCCTCCTTTTTCGACGCTTTGTGCCTACTCATCCAGAACGTTTCGCCATGTCCTTAGCTTTGCCTGTCTTCGTCCCTTCTCTTTCTCACAGCGAGTTTGTTGACCTTCGCGCTAAGCCGTCCTTCGTCATCTGCCCCAGGAGCTGCCTGTGCTCCATCACTCAGTCTTTAACAACATGCATCGCCAATATTCGCTCATGGTCGCAAGGGTCACCGCCCGTCCTCCTCTGTTTCAGGTTCTCCAATCCTAAATCTAACTCGCAGCAGATCTTGCGGCTCTGTTCGCCTCCGGCGATAACATTGTTGAGCCCAGAGGCTCAGACAAGACACCTATCACGTCTTCCTCCTATGCACACGTCTGACAGGAAGCAGGCCTTTACGATGCGCGATTGCGGTTGTGCCTTCGGCTTTGTTGAGGCATAGGTGAGGCACTTGTATCTTCCTTACACCTGCGCGTCTGACGCAGAGCAAGCCTTAATGATCTCGGCCGCACTGACAGTGGAGGACTTTGGTCAGATACTGTTCATCCCGCTCGGCCACGATAGACTGACTCATTCTAGATCTGCAGACCTTTCGGTCGTCCACGCCTCTGCAACCGCTTCGTCCGTCGTCAACAAATCATCGCAGTTCCAGTGCTGCAGGCAGGCTCTGGTCAGGCATGTCTCATACTGCTCGGACACAACGAGATCAATGCATCGCGGCTCCAACTAGCTGTGGGGATGGCAGTGAGGCCGGTTCATAAGGGGGACGGATGCGGTGGTTCAGTCATCATGATAATTGCGCAGATATACATCCCCTGAATAGCCCTGTTGCATACACATCTTCTCAAGCTGTGACTTCATTGTCATCGTACGAAACGCATATTGTGAAGTTCTGGATCCATGGAACCAATGATAGCGCTCGCTCGTGTGTGGAACGTCCAGATATGGCATCAAGCAACACTTGCTAGACCACAATTTTGTCTGTTTCGTACGAACGCTGATGCTTATTCCCCGTCGGGGTGGTTCCCATCCTTCCTCCCAATGAACAGGGCAGCCAATACCGCTGTCACTGCACACACTCCAGCCAATACGACGTTCATGTTGCCATATCCAATCTTTTCCCGTAATGTCCCAGCAACGAGTGGCCCTACTGTTAAGCCACCACTAAAGACCATGCTGTTGATTCCGTACAGTTGCGCCCAAGGTGCCCCTTTGCTGAAGATGTCCTTGTTCGCTTTCGAATAGTTCTCCACCAGTCGCCCTGCCTCAACAATACTAGGGCTTCCGATGATCGCGAGCCCCGCGCCATTGAGCGCAAGAATAGAGGCGTAGAGCGAAATGAGATGGCCGTTATCCAACTTCTCCACAATCGAAGTCTCCACCGGCAAACGGAGCAGCACCAGCGTCGGGACGAGAAATGCAAAGCCGATCACTGAGAAGAGTCGCGGTCCGTACCGATCGACTGCCCATCCGAAGACGGGCCCGAGGAAGAAGTCTGCGCCGCCGAGGGGAAGGAATAGGAGGCCGGCTTTCAGGCTGTCGAAATTGAAGGATGATTCTGCGACGAGGGGAACAGTGGCATCGAAGGAGCCGAGGAGCGCGGCTTGCATGAATGCAATTAGGATTGCGGTGAGAAGACCGGGGTCGCGGAGCAGCAGGAGAATGGGCAGCGTGCGCGTGACGCGGTTTTTGGGCGGTGCGAGGCGGTAGCGCTCGTCAATATTGCGTGTTCCCGAGTCTGGAAGGAGCGGTGCCCGCTCGTCGTTTACCTCTGCGCCGTTGCTCTGCGCCGTCGCTGTGTCGGAAGCTGGCATGTACTTGTCTCTGACTCTCTTTTCGACCATCAAGATCCGCAGAACGAAGTCGATAGCCACAAGCCCAATGCCCACGCCAAATACGCCATTATAGCCTGTCTTTGCATACAATAGCCCTCCGCAGATAGGCGAGAAAAGTCCAGCAACAGAGATGAAGCTGAACACTGTGCCCATCGTCTTCCCGAGATTCTCCTGCCCAACAGTCTCCACGATGATAGCAAGGCCAAGCGTCCAGACCACCCCGGCACTAGCACCCTGCAACATCCTCGCAACAACCAACACCCCGATACTCCCTCCAAACGCAAACATCACCGTCGCCACAACCAACATGACCAAACTAACTGTGAACGGCACCTGTCTGCTCTTCGCAAACTTGTCCGCCAAAACACCCGCAATTGGAGAGGTAAGACACGACGCTGCTGCGTAGACGGCAAGCAGCATGGAGATCGTGCTTTGGATTTGCGAGTCGGGGAGTGAGACGCGGTCTTTGAGTAGGAAGGGCAGGATGGGCACGATGAGACCGTATAAGAAGAGGTCCGTGAAGGCGCCCATACCGACGGTGGTGGTTATGAAGAGGGTGTGCGAGCGCCATTGTAGACCGAGGGGGGGTTTGTCGCTGTTGAACATGGTGATGGGTTGGGTTGTGTGGAAGTGGACGGGCGATCGAAGCTATCTCTTTCTCCTATCTCTCTGGTATGCAAGGACGCGGTCGCGACAGTGGGCTCCTTCAAGTCTCCCGGTGCCTGGGTAGAATTTGAGACACAAGGGTTCTATATCGAGTATCACTTCGTTTTGACATGCGGGTAGTTCGACGCTCAAAGAGTGATACGGTGACGTCAACTCATGCTTCTCTCATGCTAGCTTGATCGCTGATGTCCATATCTGAGGGCGCCATGTCAAGAGCTGTACAGATGAGCAAGCCATTGCTTGGTCGTCGCGTTTTACCATGCATGCTGAGACATTGAACGCAGAAAATCATGTAAAACTTCGACGCGCCGATGTGTATGCGAATTTGATGTCGCGATGCTCATGGCATCTACGCAAAGGTAATATTCGAGGCATGACCTCAGGGAGTAAGCAGAGTATGCCACTATCCAAATACTCGCCGCAATGATCCAAGAGGAAAGTCTCGTTTAGCGGACGCGAAGATTACGCAGGCAAGAGTTGAGGCTGGGGTTGAAAAGGCACGTGACAAGCGAACTGCGCGATTCTCCACCATCGGACTTCCAGAAGCTTAATCCTCCGACCTTGCCAACATTCGCGCCTCTCCACACCACCAAGCTACCCAGCACAGTCGCCCAAAATGGCAGACAGAATGGAAGGCGTAGTAATGAGCGGCGGTGTCCCGCAGATCGACGTGTCGAAATACCCCGTGCCCGTGGAAACGTAAGTCTTAGCCAGCAAGGTAGGTCCTGAGAGATGCTAATCAATCAGAATCTATGTAAGTATTGCACTTTGCTACACCTCGCCTTGCAACCAGGACCTTGGTCTGCAGCTGTAGATCTCGGCTTGCAGTCAAGACCTCGCTCGCGCACGCATTGCACACCGCGGCGCCTAGACCTAACACTTCCAGGTCTCCAACCTCGAAGAGCGCGTGAAAATCGACACCATGAAAGAAGCCCTCACGCGCGTCTTCCAGTACTACGGCCCGATCCTCGACATCATCGCCAAGAGCTCGCTCAAGCGCAAGGGCCAGGCCTTCGTCGTGTTCGACACCGAGAAGAGCGCGCTCGACGCCGTCGAGGACATGAGTGGGTTTGAGCTCTACGGCAAGCCCATCAAGGTTGCAAGAGCGAAAACGCATTCGGATGAGACGGTGAAGCGCAAGGCGGCGGAGATGTTCGAGGAGCATAAGAGGAAGCGGTTGATGCTTAAGGGTACGTCCTTTGTCGAACTCTATGCTATGAGACAGGGAGGAGGGTCTGGGATGGCCAAACAAAAGCTAATCCGGTACAGACTTCAAGCGCGCAGAAGAAGACGCCAAAGCCGCAACGCTGCCCCCCACAACCGACGCACCGAAGCCGCGGCCCGCGAAATCCGGCGCCGCCGTCGTCCCAGACGAGTACGTGCGCCCGAACAAGACGCTGTTCCTGCAGAACATCCCGCGCGATGTGGACGAGGAGGCGCTGTCGGACATCTTCGAGCGCTTCGAGGGTTTCAAGGAGGTCCGTCTTGTGTCGGTGCGCGCGGTGGCGTTTGCAGAGTTCGAGAACGAGCAGTTTGCTATCACGGCCAAGGAGGCGACGAGCGGGACGCTGGTGGGCAAGGAGGGCGTGCCGATGAAGGTCACGTATCAACGGCAGTAGAGTGGCTTGCAAAGGGAGTTATGATGTTTATGATACCTGGGTCAGATTATACATGCAATGCACTGTCGCTGTTCAAACATGCTGTTCGGTCTACCGTGATATATAAACTGCTAGAAGATAACGTCCTGATTGTCCTCGTCGCCGAGCAGATCTGTACTGTCGGTCGCCTCGTTTGCTGCTTTCTGCGGCTCGCCGTCCTCGTTGGCGGCCTCGGCGGCCTTCTTCTCTTGTCTTATGGCCTCTTCGGCGGCGGCATCGCCCTTCTTCTTCGCAGACACCTTCTTCAGGCGGTAGAACTCCTCACGGTCGAGCTCATCGAGCTCCGAGTTGATGTACTTGATCGTGTTCTCAGTCCGGGGGATGATGACGTGCTCGCTGCTCTCGTTAGCCCAACCCGCCAACCAGTCTTGGTATCCCTCTTACATAGCATTCACACGGCGATTCACCACCTTAATCACCTCATCCAGAATCACAAACGCCGTCTGCAGACTCGCAAGCTCGACCAGCGTCTCCACCGCTCTTGCGTACGTCTCCCGACACCGCTGGATCTGCTGACCGCCCTTGCCCAAACCCGTCAAGGCGAAGTCGTTGTTGGCTTCGACGGTGTAGCTCTCGAACTGCGGCAGGAAGACACCAGACACGTTCTCCTGCTTGGTGCGCACGCGGAAGCGCGCTTGCTTGGCCGACTCTTGGATCTGGTAGCCGATGTCGCCGCCGACAGCGTAGGAGACTTCGGCGAGCGAGAAGGCGGCGACCTGCATGACGCGGCCCATTTTGCGCTTGGCTTCGTCGATGCGGCGGGTGATTTCTGGGGTCGATGGTTAATTGTGGAGTTGGTGTCATGAAGGTGGTATTCGTACCTCGAAAGCGTCTACATGTGATTAGCTAGAGCTCAAGAAGTATGGGAGAGTGTCGCCGCCTACTTGGTCAGGGCCTCGCTCTTCCGCTTGAGCAGGTCGTGGCCCTGCTGTGCGGCCTTGAGCTTCGTTTTCATCAGCCCCAGCGACTGGCGCGTGGGGAAGACAGCTTCTCTGGCCTGGAGGTGTTACTAAGCATATCCACGTATGAGCGTGTGAGTGAATTACCCCGCTTCCAGACATTGTTGCGGCTTGTACTGTGTGAAGGTCTCTATCTACGGACTGTATACACGAGCAGGATAGCGGTGCGAGACGTCACGGAGCTTGGACGGTGGGGCCGTGTGGCAGAGCTGGCTGATTGGTGCCGCTGACCGTAGCGCTCCACTGCTCGCGCTGTCCCAACCTGAGAACTTTATCTACACGCTGCCCATCCGACTGCCCCGTCGACGTCCAGCCGCCATCGCACGGCAACGACCGCCCACCCTGGCGCCGCAATGCCAGCCCAGATCCTGCAGACCATGACCTCGAGTGTTATGGGCCACAGCGCCGGCAGCAAGCGCAAGATGGAGCGCGCCGGCGCTTCGGACCTCTTCCTGATCACCGACCAGGACGTCGCGTACGAGCAGGACATCCAGCGCAACCCCGGCAGCACCAAGCCATGGCTCGACTACTACGCCTTCAAGCGCAGCCGCGCCAGCATCCTCGAGCAGGCCTTCGTGCTGGAGCGCGCCGTCACCACGCTGCCGCGCTCCTTCAAGCTGTGGAAGCTGTACCTCGAGCTGCGCACCCGACACCTCGCGAAGAAGAACCCGGCCAAGTTCGCCCCGCACTTCCTCAAGGTCAACTCGCTGTTCGAGCGCGCCCTGGTGCTGCTGAACAAGATGCCGCGCGTCTGGGAGATGTATCTGGCCTTCCTGATGCAGCAGCCCCTCGTCACCACCACCCGCCGCACCTTCGACCGTGCCCTGCGCGCCCTGCCGCTCACCCAGCACAACCGCATCTGGGCTCTGTACCGCCCCTTCGCGACCTCTGCGTCTGGTGAGACGGCCGTGCGCATATGGCGCCGTTACATGCAGATCCACCCCGAGGACGCCGAGGACTTCATCGAGCTGCTCAAGGACATGCGCAAATACACCGAGGCTGTCAAGAAGTACATGGAGATCCTCAACAACCCGCGCTTCAAGAGCAAGGAGGCCAAGGGGCCCTTCCAGTTCTGGACTGAGATGATCGACCTTCTGATTGACCACGCCACAGAAATCGACACGAGCGACGACAGCGGCATCGATGTCGAGAAGATCATCCACAGCGGCATCGCCAAGTTCCCCGACCAGCGGGGCGTGCTCTGGGTCGGTCTGGCGCGGTACTGGATGCACAAGGGCGAGTACGAGAAGGCGCGGGATGTCTTCGAGGAGGCCATCACCACCGTCATGACCGTCCGAGATTTCTCCATGGTCTTCGACACCTACGTCGAGGCAGAGGAGACCATGATTGGAATCAAGATGAACGATGCAGCTGCACGGTCCGACAAGGGCAAAGTGGACGCTGCCGCTGATGCCGACCTGGATATTCGACTGGTTCGCTTTGAGTCGCTGATGCAGCGGAGACCATTTTTGCTCAACGACGTTTTGTTACGGCAAAACCCGCACAATGTCATCGAATGGGAGAAGCGCGTCGCTCTATGGGGCGACAACAAAAAAGAGGTGGTTCAGACTTACACAGACGCCATCGCTGCGATCCACCCAAAGAAGGCAGTGGGCAAGTTCCACGAGCTCTGGACCAACTACGCCAAGTTCTACGAGGCCGGTGGCAGCTTGCACAACGCTCGCGCCATCATGGAGAAGGCTGTCAAGGTCCCCTTCAAGTCGGTCGCTGAGCTTGCCGAGATGTGGTGTGAATGGGCAGAGATGGAGCTGCGTAACGAGAACTTCGACAAGGCCGTTGACATCATGGCGAAAGCTACGCAAGCACCGAAGCGTTCAAATGTCGACTACTTCGACGAGTCTTTGACACCGCAGCAGCGAGTTCACAAGAGTTGGAAGCTGTGGAGTTTCTACGTTGATCTCGTGGAAAGCGTCAGCACGCTGGAAGAGACCAAGAAGATCTACGAAAGAATATTCGAGCTCCGCATCGCCACACCGCAGACAGTCGTCAACTACGCAAACCTGCTCGAAGAGAACAATTACTTTGAAGACTGCTTCAAGGTCTACGAGCGCGGCCTCGACCTCTTCAGCTACCCTGTCGCATTCGAGATTTGGAATCTGTACCTCACCAAAGCCGTCGACCGCAAGATCGGCATGGAGCGCCTGCGCGACCTGTTCGAGCAAGCTGTCGAAGGCTGCCCGCCCAAGTTTGCCAAAGTCTTGTACCTCATGTACGGCGCGCTCGAGGAAGACCGCGGTCTCGCACGTCACGCAATGCGCATCTACGAGCGCGCGACCCGCGCCGTAGCCGACGAAGACCGCATGGAGATGTTCAACTTTTACATCACCAAATCCGCGTCCAACTTCGGCCTCACGTCGACGCGCCCCATCTACGAGCGCGCCATTGCCGCGCTCCCCGACGCAGAGGCAAAGGAAATGTGTCTCAAGTTCGCCGAGATGGAGCGCAGACTCGGAGAAATCGACCGCGCGAGAGCTATCTACGGCCACGCGAGCCAGTTCTGCGATCCACGCACGAGCCCAGAGTTCTGGAAGAAGTGGGAGAGCTTCGAGGTCCAGCATGGAAACGAGGACACGTACAAGGAGATGCTGCGCATCAAGCGCAGCGTCCAGGCACAGTACAAGTATGTTCCCCCAAGCCATATTTGTTAACCTCTATGGTCATGTACTAACGCAATACAGCACCGACGTCAACTTCATCGCCTCTCAAGCTGTTGCCCGCGGCAACGCAGACGCACACGATGCAGACGACACAGCGGGCGAGGACGCCATGGCCGCGCTGGAGCGCCAGGCGCGCGCCCCGGCTGGCTTCGTGGCTGCGAGCTCGGGACTCAAGGGCAACATTGCACCTGCCGGGGAGACAGCAGCGAATCCGGACGCGATTGATCTGGACGACGACCTCTGATAGGTATTTACACAACCGGCCCCAATATGGGCGACTTCGAAGAGTAGGGGAAGGTTAGGGATAGAAGGGGAGGGAATTTAGGCATCTGCATACCAAGGCGTTATTGTGGGCGCGCCGCTTCGATTGGAGCTGGCTTTGAAGTCGTATGTGTGCAGTTTGAGCCCGTGGCTCGTTTCTTTTGTTTTGTTGCGCCGTGGGAGATATCAAAATGGACCTTCAGATCTCGCATCGGTCCGAGGGGCTGCTTTCCTTTGTTACTGGTGTGGAGTAGTGGATTCTCTTCTCTTTCGCTCTTACATATACCATATATAGTTGAGAAATCCGACAAAACATACCTGTCTCACTCAGGCTCTCAGTTTACTGTGAAGATCTTTGACTGTTCTAGCACCAGGTGAATACAGAATCACCAGCTTCGGACCAAAATCCTCTAGAGGACACTACGAACCAAGCAAGCATACGAGCATCTTAGAGAGTGAGGTCATTGCAGGATCGCACCCTAGCAGCCGAACACCAAGCATTACAACACCATCTGTTTCGGGTTCGACAGCCGGAAGCGCTGCAGAAAGCGGCCTAGGTTGCAAGTACCGAAGGACCCTTGGTACGACCAGGCCGTTTTCCCTGTGTGATACAGACCTCACAATGGCGAGATAACGGATCATGTGAAGTGGCCTCTTCGGCGTACTCGCACCGATTCTGACTTGAATAACAGCTGCAGATGGTGTTGACAGTGAGAGGTGCATGTGCATGCATCCACGGTAACAGCGGCAACGAAACCTTAGCGTCGTGTTTTGTCGTGTTCCGGTGTTGCTTGATAGGCTGCCGGACCGGGAACTGGTTCAACGGCGTGGCGTGGATCGTCGAAAGCGTCGCAAGCATCCTTGGAACCTTCCTTGAGATAGCCAGTTCCTCCACGACGCTCGTTAGACCCTCGCATACCCTTTCACGCCCTTTTCTTTGCACGCTTCGCTTCGCTTCCCCCGTATAACGTTCACAGTACACATTTAATACCCGCAGCTGCTGCATGACGGCACTCTGAGCTCCGCTGCTTCGGCTTTTGGACCCCTGCGCTCACCATGGGAAAGTGTAGGCAACCCTCCGCCCCGCATTCCGCAATGCGCTGACGAGCTGGCTGTAGGGCGATATGGCGTGGTCCTCGACGCAGGCTCCTCGGGGACCCGCGTGCACATCTACCGCTGGCTGAACAGCGACGCCGCCCGCAAAGGCGCGACCGACGCACAGCTGCACGCCCTGCCCGTCATCGAGACCGACAAGAAGTGGACCAAGAAGATCCACCCGGGCATCTCGACTTTTGGCGACCACCCGCACGACGTCGGCCCCGACCACCTCGACAAGCTGCTCAGCCATGCCCTCAAGCACATCCCGAAGGACGAGGTCGCGAACACCCCGCTGTTCCTGCTCGCGACCGCCGGCATGCGCATCCTGCCGGCGGGCCAGCGCAAGGAGGTGCTGAAGGAGGTCTGCGACTACGCCCACAAGAACACGCAGTTCCAGCTGCCCGACTGCGACGTCCATGTGCAGGTCATACCCGGCGAGACCGAGGGCCTGTACGGCTGGATCGCTGCCAACTATCTGCTGGGCGGATTCGACAAGCCGCAGAACCACGACCACGGCAAGGGACACAACACGTACGGCTTCTTGGATATGGGCGGCGCGTCGGCCCAGATTGCGTTTGCCCCGAATGCGACCGAGGCTGAGAGACACGCCAACGACCTGACGCTCATGCGCCTGCGCACTGTGGACGGCACGCCGTTGGAGTACAAGGTGTTTGTGACCACCTGGCTGGGCTTTGGTGTGAATCAGGCACGGCAGCGCTACGTGAAGGCGCTCCTCGACTCGACGGCGTCCAAAGAGCTACCGGATCCGTGTTTGCCTGCCGGGCTGGAAGTCGAGGTCACGAAGGAGGGCAAGTTCATCGAGCTCGACTCAGACGACGACGACGACGACGAGGAAGAGAAGCCCGCTGCCAAGCTACACGGAACCGGAAAGTTCCAGGAGTGCTTGCACCAGACGTTCCCGCTGCTGGAGAAAGAGAAGGAATGTCTCGACGAGCCATGTCTGCTGAACGGGCAGCACGTCCCCGCGATCGACTTTGACGTCAACCACTTCGTCGGCGTATCCGAGTACTGGCACACGACGCACGAGATCTTCGAGGACAAGCACAAGTCCAAAGCCTACGATTTCAAAACATACCAGGAGCGCGTCAGCGACTTCTGCAACACGGACTGGAAACACATACAAAAAGGCATTGACAAGGGCAAATGGGGCAAGAAGGTCGACGAGGAGAAGGCCCGCGAGGTCTGCTTCAAGGCCTCCTGGATCATCAACATGCTGCACGACGGCATCGGCGTGCCGCGCGTAGGCATCGAGCCGCTGCCCTCCGATGGCGCAAATACCACAAAAGCGATGCTCTCCTCGGCCAAAGAAAAAGGCTTCCTCGACCCCTTCCAAGCCGTCAACAAAATCAACGACGTCGAAGTCTCCTGGACCCTGGGCAAAATGGTGCTCTACGCCGCGTCCGAGATCCCGCCGCCCTCGGACGAGTCCCTCGCCGTCGGCTTTGGCGCAAACGAACCTGGCATTCCGAAGAACTTCCAGTACCCCGGCGGCAACTACCTGCCATGGCAACACGACCCTCTGGACGGCGACAACTGGCACAGATTGTTCGTCGAGTACCCGTCTCGCATCCCCGCGCTCCTCGTCTTCGTCGTCATCGTGCTGGTTATCTTCAGCATCGTATTGGGCAAGGAGAGACGCGCGCGCGTCCGCTCCTACGTCTCGACCATGATCAAAAAGCACCGCGGCAAGACGCACAGCCCAATCAAGGGCAAGCGCCGCGGTTTCCTCGGCTCAAAACTCTTCGGCAGTGGCGCAGGACAGAGCTACGAGCGCGTCGACGCGCTCGAATCCGGGCTCACGCCCAACGACTTCGAGCTCGAAGAGACCTACCTCGACTCCAGTGACGACGGCGCCCATTTCTCCGACGACAGCGAGGGCTCCAGGCAAGGCAGGACGAGCGGCTGGGCGACCCCGCAGATCAAGACTAGCGAGCCGCTCACCCCGGGGTACTTTGATAAGACCGATGTCGTGAGTGCGGGACAGAGTCTGGGGTTGACGCCGATTAATGCGATTGAGAGGGGGGGATTGCTGAGTAGGACGGATAGTAGGGAGAGGATTAGGTCGAGGGCGAGTAGTCCGAAGAGAGCGCGGAGTAAGATGGGGAGTTTGGACGAATGATGCTGTTTTCCTGTTCACAGTGCATTGGGTGGTGTTCAGCTGGAGTTTGTTCTAGATGGCAGTATGTTTGGACGATTCATGGGTATGGCGTTCACTGGCTTGACCAGTATTGAGATGGATGTCTTCAGGGGCTTCACGCGTCTTGATGTACTACGATATCGAATATGTCTTGAGTTCCATCCTGCGCATTTTCTGTTTGGCTACGATGTTTCGGGGCGAATCTTTAGATTAGTGTTATCCTGACTCTGTACAAATCGTCGACGCGTCCAGTATGAGGCAGATCGACATCTGCCGGACAGCTTTCGAGGACTCGATGTTCTGCTTGCGTGGTGCTCTCCATAGTCCTGCTATCCATGAAGGTGTTGAGCTTCACGATGCCGATCCTTGTAAAAATCCCTCGTCCCTCTTTTGCCAGTCGTAAGATCAGGCAGATCAAATCCCCTTCGTGATCTTTCAAGACGGGGAACTAGGTAGACGGTGTCGTCCCGATTCGCCATGTAGACCTCGTCGCGCGAAGGACAGTTGGGAAAAACATTGCGATGGGAAGCTACATAGCCATGTCGTTTGCTCAGTTCAACTTCGTAGCGCCCTTTTCCTATCGAGCGTAGTGTTGCTTCACGAAGTCTGCACCAGAGCACAATCTTGGCCTCTGTGACCACACCGTATGGATTCTCATCGAGAACCGGTCGTGCATGAACCTCGTCAATCTCGATGAAGTATCGCTGCTCAGCGAAGCTGGCATGTACCACAGTATGGTCGCCGACGATGATGGACGCCTATGGGAAAGACGGAGCGCAATCTTCTGAAGGTACGTTGGTAGCATGTGAAAACATACCACGTAGTGTGAGTTCTCAGCATCAAAGCCTTGTGGCGACAGCAGATGGTCTATGGGAGCCACGTTATTGTCTCTACGAGGTGAACATCGATTTTTCGTAGTCTTCGTTGTTCGCCGAGTGCGGTTCGAGACGACATATTTGCTTCAGGTTCCTCAAACTGATGAGACGAGTTGGGTAAAAGGTTCGCTGCTGTCTGTTCGCGCACTTGCAGCGGCTTATCCAGTCCACCGCTGTTTCTAACACTTCTCTTGAAGAAGTACTGTCTGACTTACGGGGGTGGTAAAGTTGATCGCGAGATTCTACAGTGTCATATGAGATGATTGGCAGCGTCAATGAGTTGGTCACATACCTGAAGGCTTAAGAAGGAAAGTGCGCTCGATTCGGATTTGCAACGAGTCTTCTTGTAAGGTCATATCGAGGCGGTATACCGGATCACTTTCCGACTTTGAATCGGTCTGCACGATAGATAAAGATACCCGTACTTCCAGCACCGTCTCAGCAATGCTTGGGAAAGATCCAACTTTGATCAAGCGGTCCAGGGGACTTCAGACGAGTAAATCACTCATTGCGAAAGAAATCGATTACCAAGGTAGAATGCGGCCATATTTGTTTGATTCTGGATGCTAGACTCTTTGGCCATCATTTTCGCAGCGTGCTTTTGGAGGATGAGCTGCAAGGCTTCGAATAGAGCGGTACAGATCGTGCACTTGGCCTGCACTGATTGTGAAGAGTATACAGTAGGTCGGATGTCCCCTTCCAGTATTGCCCCACCTGCTCACTGAGCATTCTGCGGCAGATGTTGCAGACCATGACTACGCCGAAGACACAGAAGGGTCATTTACCACGGCAAAGAATCAAGGGAAGCTGCGGTGATCATGGAATTTGGAAGTCCAGGCCAACAGACTTAGTTCAATGCAAGCGGCTTGTGTATCGATCGCTGATTCGTCGACAGCCGCAGTAGACCAGCGGCCCTGATGTATGCAAGTCAGCAGGCTACTTTCAGCCCCCCCTTTCTTTTGCAGGCAGCTGAAGGTAGTGCGCCCCGCCTTTCTCGAACATGTTGACCACGCATGAAGTGTTGACTTTGTGGTTGACCCAGTCCACGCAGCAAGCGACAAGTGCAAAAGAGCAACTTGAACCCCGGTACGAGGCATGTCCAGCTGGTCTCGATCAAGCAGTTCCATCCTCGGTCGAAACCTCCACGCTCCTTCTTCATATCCTCGGTACGTCAACTCAGACTCCCGATCCTGTGGGGCACTAAGCGACTTCGTTTGGAGTTTTCGGAGCCTGGCATCTGAATCGACAACCGCAACCAGTCATGACCAGTTTCTTCTTGGACATAGCCGAAGGCTTTGACAACTCCGTGGAAGTCACGACACCCAACGAGATCACGAAAGATCGCCTCCAAAGTTTCCCTTGATTTCAGGAACGGAAAGCTAATCTGCGAAAGAATCTTGAGATTCAACGCACCGACCGGAATCATCCACATCATCCTGATCCATATAGTCTCCGGTCGATCGCTGTTCAGTCAATAGACTGGTTCGGGAAAGTGAAAGCCAGAATCTGCGAGTACGAAGATCTGTGAAGGGAAGGCGCGCGACGCCAAAGCGCTAGGTGCATGGGCACTGTATGAAGGCCTGAGTAGGGCAAACGTGTTGCAGAGAGAACGAGAGCAGCTCAAAGGGGGGGCTTGAGATAAAATGTGCATTGAATCGGACACAGCGGTCGAGGAGCTGTGCATAAGGCTCGAGGTGAACATCTCATATGAGGCGAATGAGATGTCTGCCCTCCTCGGCGTCATACTGCTCGTATGGCATGCCCACGTCGCTCTGCAACATCTCCAAAATCTTGAAGTCACCAACTGGCTTGCCGTGCTCCTTAGGTCTCGCCAGCGCCTCGCTGTCTGCCCAGGGACTCAGCTTGGTAATGCCGATGCGCCGGAACACAGCAGACCCTGCCGCATGGCCTGGCAGCCATTGTACCAGCATGCATGTCAGATACTTGCTCTCTTCAGATGCAACGCGCGGTCCTTTGGCCGCAGGAATGACAAAGACCCGTGCCTTCTCGTGGTCGGTCCCGAACATCTTCGTCTGAGCGTCGTCTGCGGGGCAATCGAGATAGACGTTCGTGTGCTCCTTGGTATCGAGGCCTTTGCGATCGACAAGTCGCCAGCCAAATCGACCTTTGGTGATTGGATTCTTGGGGTACAGGATAGCCCTACGCAACTTGCACCACATGTCAATGTAAGTTCCTGTGCTCTCCACAATTCCGAAAGGGTTGCTCATGGAACGAGGCTGAACCTTCGAATCCTTGACCTTGATGTATAAGTCCTTGTTGGTTATGTCTCCATATGTGATGCCATGACCCCTCTGTGCATCAACAGCTGCCCAGGACCACGAAGGTGCACGATAAGTAGCCGGTGATGTGGATAAGTTCTCGAAGGTCTCGTCGACTTCACGCCAAACTGGGTCCACTTGCCAAAGTAGCTGACTTTCGAGGTGGACATTCCAAAGACCAGCACGATATTCGATGGGTTTTTCTCTAAACCCAATCTTGTTAGACATGAGCTTAGCCATACCGGACAGAGCGATAAGCTTGTCTTCCGAATTTGTGATGGCGGTCTTGGTGTACACCTCAACAATGCGGCGCCATAGCTCGAGAGCGTAGAGGACAGGTCGTAATCGCGGGTCTGGCTCCTTGTAGCCATCCAAGCGTATTTTCCGAAGACGCGAGCCATCAGATCTCACTTCAAGCCCTTTGAGCCGACTTTCCTCAACGATACCTCCGGAAGTAAGCTGGAAGTTAGGCATTCCCTCTGGCTGCCCTTCTGCAGCGTCAAATCCACAGCACTCCCAAGCGACCTGGTCATGGCAGAAGTGCAAGACTCTGGGTGACATGAGTCGCTCTTGCAGTACCCAGCCCCTTCGATTGACCGGCGCATTATCCACTCGGTTGGACCAGAAGGACGCATCCAGGATTGTGCAGCGCTTCAAGTTGTGTCGCTCACCTTCCATTCTTAAGCCCGTATCACTGTCTTCGCTGAGACTGGTGCCAGAGCGCTTTATCGCATTAAGCGCCATGATTCTGGTGCTAGATCGTTTGAGAGCGCTGAGGCCTGTTCCAGGACCTGATTTGCGGGAAGAATTCCCCGTAGTTTGGGCTGACGATCTTCTCACCATGTTAATTAAGCTTCCCAGCCGTGTTCTCAGAAGCTGGACAAGGTAGTAAATGAATTGGATCATCGAACGCCGACCCAACATGGCCAGGAGCTTCTTTGCAAAAGCGATCTGGACCGGTGCTGCTCCTCGTACAACATTCTCCGTAGGTGGTGGATGTGCGCCCGGCAGACCTTCGATATTCAACGTAATCTCATCTTCCAACAGAAGCTCTGGAATCCTGGGTCTGAAGAGTCCTCCTTGACTGTCCGAAGCATGTGTGGCCGAAAGGTTGAGGAAAGTCTCGCTGTAGACCCTGTCCATAGTTGCAGATTGCCTTAGCCAGTCGTCTTGCTCATCCGGCCCTTGCTTGATGCATAAAGAATCAATCCAGATATAACCAACACGGGGCAACCTCGCTGCGAACGCGATCGCATCCTGAAAGGTTTGAGGCAAGTCGCCGATACGGATGCCTTCCTTCATTGCGTCGATGTTGCGCGACGTCAATTTGTGTTGTTCTGTGACGCCCTGGCCCCAGCAATGAGACAGCGTGACGTAACGAACGTTGTCACAGGGTCTTTGTTCAGGCCAGTACTTAGTCTCGACGAGCGCGACTTTAATCTGCTTTGTAGACATTTTATCGCCTGTGGTTGTTGGACTCAGAAAATCTGCTTTCTTCAACTGCGCCAGGCTGATTAGTCGTGCAGGGTACCACCTCGGTGCTTTTTGCCCAACTTCGCTGCAGTGTGACTTGCACTCTCGGGTGCACCTAGCCATCCAATTCAGCACCAACGTGTATACTTCGTCCGACGATGTATTGTGGGAAAGTTGTGTGCGAAACGGTGGATCACTGGAGTCTCCATAGTAAGGTCAGTAAGCTGAAACGCACCGGAAAGGAACGCTAACCATTCTTCTGCAATATGAATGTGCGTCTGCATCTTGTGCGGTCGTACCGCATCTTGAAATCCAAGCGATACAACTCGTCCACCCTCGCGTGGTGTAGCTTTGACAGCATCGCTGATATACTAAATTGGGGTTCCCGAGAGTTCGCGCTGCGCAATGTGGGCCTCGGACTCTTCAAAGGTGAGTCCTCGACGCACCCATCGTTGCCTTTGACATCTGACTCCCGCTGATGCTGCGGATTCGAGACGGGTGCAGATTTGATATCGGTTGTGGAGCTTCTCGACGTTACTTGATGCTTTGATCGCAGCTCTTCGTGCAAAACCCGGCATATTCCACAGTTCATATCAGCAGAACGGCGGAGAGAGCCCCAGCTTGAGTGGTGGTTGAAATGCAAATCATATGTGCCCTTCCAAACCCTACCATCTTGTCCGCGGAGCATGCGAAAGCATACGTCGCAGAGCATCGTGCACAAAACGGCGGAGATAAGAGCAGGGGCTGCGATCCGGATATCGAGGAATTGTAAAGCTGCTCCGAGGAAGGTTGATGGATGTCAAGATATGCGAACGATTGACCAGCTGAAGACCCACCAACCTTTATGTTAAGACCTTCCTAGATGCAGGGTCAACAAGTGCTTCATCAAGAGGAAGAGTTTCGATGACGAATCAGCCCCCAAACTAGCCATTTTGGACAGCGTGGAGGTTGCAGGTTTGGATCTAACATGGTAGCTGCTGAAGCGAGGCTGGGGTGCTAGCCTATAGCGCTCTCATGAATATGCGGCCAGCGCCGTTAGGCGCATCTGAGAACAGAGCGGGGCGGCCCCCAATCCTAGCGCTTATAATTGATGTTCCGATCAAGCGGACCAGTACTGTATAAGTCGTGTAGCAAGGCGACTACGAAAGTTCACGGTCCGGATTTCGAGAAGTCATTGCGCATCCCATCGGAGACACAGCAACCCCTGCTTTCCCATGAGCTAATTCCTTGGACAGGCAACGTACTTGTACTGGAAAACTGAGTTCACCATTCGTCGCAAAGGCACCTTTTGTACGATGACGACGCCGGCAACCTTTCAGCTCGACGGCTTTCGCGACAAAGTGGTCGTTATGCTTGCGGCGACAAACATAACCGAGAAACAGCTCTTGGATTTCTCAGCCTTTAGGAATTGGAAAGAGACACTCAAGTCGAACCTGGAACTTCAGTACACGGATCCAGCACACGACTTCAGAAATGACCCGTATCTTTTGGAGACCATCACAATACAGTCGGTCGATTGGTTCGGCGAGAGAATTGGATTCGTCAAGCTGCAAGCTGTCATCCGTAATGCCAGAGACGTTAAGCTTCCTGGTGTGGCTTTTCTGCGAGGAGGCAGCGTAGCGATGCTGATGATCCTGCGACCGAAAGACTCCAGAGATGAGAGATGGGTGGTCTTGACAGAGCAGCCGCGAGTACCTGCGGGCAGTCTGAAGTTTGTCGAGATCCCAGCTGGCATGATTGACAACGCCAAAACGTTCGGAGGAGCCGCCGCCAAAGAAATCTACGAAGAAACCGGGTTCACCCTGCCGGAGTCGGAGTTAATCGATCTGACAGAGCTTGCTCTGCGCCGCTCCATAATGTCAGAGCCGTCGATGCAGAACGCAATGTACCCCAGTCCTGGTGGCTCAGACGAGTTCATGCCCATTTTCTTGTGGGAAAAGGTAAGCGTCTCGATGCAGTTGTTCGAAACGTGCGCTGACAAGTTCCAGGAGCTGGACCGTCAAGAGATTGAAGACCTTCGCGGCAAGCTGACTGGAGAGAAGCGTCAAGGGGAGATGATCACACTGCGGGTCGTTGGATATGAGGATCTTTGGAGAGAAGGCGCCAGAGATGCGAAGACCTTAGCAGCTTGGGCCTTATACGAGGGTTTGAACAGAGAGGGAGCAATCAAGGCGGAGATTGATCGCCGGCGGGCAGCATCGTTGACGCAGGATCAGGATGAAGTCAGTTTGATTGATGGAGACGATGCCGTTGGAGGCGCTGAAGATGGTACTTATTATGTCAAGAGGCAACACACAAGGTAGACCAGTGAAATCGCATAGTCTGTCATCGAGATCTGCTCTTCTTGACAGGATTGTGACAATTGAGAGGACATGTGGCATGAATTTGCTGCCGCTGAGAAGGTGCACTCGTCCCACAGAGAGGAAGGAGTGCCTGACGCACGGACCAGCAGCTTCCGTTCGATCGCGCCGCATCTCGAACTTTTGACGACCGCGACTGTTCAACGACATCACCGCCGCCGCCATGCCCGTTCAATTCCTTCGACGCCTCGTACGGCCCTCTATCTTTGTGCAGTCCCCGCTGACTGCCGCGCGCTCGCCAATCGCCGCCACACCGCTGCACAATGCCTTCGCTGGCCTTTCCCTCGGCCATACAGCCGCGCCACGAGCCAACAAATGCACATTGATCCAGGTCCTGCGACAAGGAAGGATACAACAGAGAGCGCGAAAGCTGCGGTCGCCGCAGCTTGCCAACAGACCAGAGCTAAAGGGCGTTTGCCTGAAGGTCGGCACAACAAAGCCCAAGAAGCCCAACTCTGGCGAGAGGAAGATTGCTAGGGTGCGTTTGAGCACTGGAAAGGTTATCACAGCATACATTCCTGGAGAGGGTACGTTTTCGGCATTACTACGAGACAAGATGGTTTGAAGCTGATACGTTGGCAGGTCACAATGTGCAGCAGCATTCGGTCGTCATGGTCCGAGGTGGACGCGCGCAGGATTGTCCCGGTGTGAAGTACCATTTGGTCAGAGGAGCGCTGGATTTGGTACGTATCACCCTTTGACGGACATGGACAAGGCTAACAAAATGTAGGGTGGTGTTGGAAGCAGGATCACCTCGAGATCGAAGTACGGTACAAAGAAGCCCAAGGCCGCAGCTGCATAGACGAGATTCATGCGGGAGTGTATACACGTGTAACATATATCTGGCATCAAGGGCGTTCGAATCGAAAGCGGTCAAGAGCCGCGCTGGAGTAATCTTGCACTACTGCTTATCAACCACCACGAGCGCTTTTGCGAGGCAGCGATTCTCAGAGCAACGGCGAGCATGACGTTCAGACTGAGATTCACACTTCAGAGCCTGATCGACAGTGACAGCACGTCAAGTCGATATGAGGTCATGCACAAGTCTACCTGGCAGCCACAACGACAACAGGACTTCACACCGTTTAAAGAACACCAAGTTTGCCCGAAATAGTAACGATAGTCTGGGGTTAAGCGTCACGATGTGTTTGGTCGTAAAAAAGCCACTTGAGCGCCGATTGGCGGGGTGAGCTCAGCTCAATCATCATCTCAGGATCCTCCTCACATTCCAAGACTGTATACGAATGTGTGTGACACAAATATACAGCAAGAGCATCATCAACGCCTCACTTCGAACTCGTGACGAGGATCGCTCTTCGCATCCCTCGCAATAGAATTAGCGTTGGTGTCTCCCTAGGAGGAAGTGAGACTCGAACAGAGCATAAAGGTCCGCTTTGCAGGAGCTTCGAACGAGCGAACGATGACAGCTCCAATCTGAACATCACATTATGCATATCGTCCCGCTACTCTTGAGTCTCTGGTACATCAGATTACACTCCTGTTACTCATCCCACTAACCACTGCAGCTCTCTCACCCTTGCTATCCCCCCCTACACTCCACCTTCCCACGAAACCTGTCCAGCATCGACTCCCATAACCCGCACCTACAAAACTGTTATTCGAACCATCATCACCACAACCTCACTGGCGCCGCGCCACTGCCCCTCCTTCACGACCCGCGTTGACACGCCCGCGCCCTGGTCCTCGTGCGCCTTCAACGCCGCAACATGCCTTCGCCCAGCTTGCCTGCAGCTCAGCACCATCACTCAGCCATGTATAACCGACAGTTGCTGTACGCGTACGGCGACGGACACGGTATTTGCGCCGTGTCCGACCAGGTGCCCCGAGGGGTGTGCGACGAGCTGGACGGTTGTGAGCAGCTGTGCTAGATCGGCTAGTGCTACGTCGGGGGCTACGCAGTACTAGGCCTGGGCTACAATTGGAAAGATAGAAGATGTGAGTGAAGAGTTGGGTGAATGCGCAAACGTGTAGAGGACGTGAGTGTATAGATGAGATATCTATTGTAAGTCTATAAAGCGTGATGCTTGTTACTGGTCTAAGTTTGAAATCCCGTCTCCATGCAAGTTTGAGTTTTCTCATTACCTCTGAGCCATCGTCTTAGCAACCACAAGACCACCGTGACCAGTAAGCAGTTCCAGCAGTCCTGTCTCAGCGATACCCGAAGGCAATCGCACCAGCTCTCCGCTCTCAGTCCTCAAGCAAGAATCTCAAAAATGCCTGCGCAATGACCACACCATCATGCTTATCGCCAACCCTACTCAGCGCATCCCTCGCCTGCTCATCATTGAAGATGCCCTGCTCATTCCTCATCTTCACCAACCTACTCACAATGCCCTCATGAAACTCCGGATGCCCTTGCACCGAGATGAGTCTATTCTTCTGATACATACCCTGCGTGAGGCACCTTGGACTACCACCAAGCGGCTCCACGCCTTCAGGGTACTCGAACACGATATCCTTGTGCATCTGATGGATAGCCTAGACACGCATCAGACTCGAGCAACAAACAGACCGTGACCGCCGTTCACGAGCACAACTCACTAGAGTGTCTTGCTGGAATACTTCCTTGCCTTTGGCCGTAAGTTCAACAGGCAGAACAGCGATCTCCCACCCGTTGTCGCTCCGCCCGACGCGAGCACCCAGCGCGCGCCCGAGGATCTGGTGCCCGAAGCAGACACCAATGATGCGGACACGGTCCTGCTTCAGCACCTTCTCCGTGAACTCAACGAGCTTCAAAATCCATGGATCGTTGTCGAACGAGTTATGCTCTGCGAAGTTAGCCCGAATACTCCGGTGATACTCCGATGCACGAGCATAGCAGAGAGGGTAGTCTTACTTGATCCGCTGATCAGGACGGCATCGATGTCGTCGATGTTCGGGTACTCCTGTGCGGTCACGCACTCGAAGGCGCTCAGTTCCAGGTCCTTTTTGGGATCTAAGCCGAGTCCTGAAGCGGCTTTTTCAAGCAATGTCGTGAAGATGCGGTCGTATGCGCCGTACAGTTCGACGACGTGCGGCGGCGGGGTGTCGCATTGGAGGATTGCTATCCGGAGTGGTGTCTTCATGTTGTAGTTGTCTGTGTATAGTATTGGAGTGAGGATCGACACCGATATGTCAACATATACCGAGCACGTGGCGTTTCTACTCGGCGTTTGATAAGAGTGATGCAGGCGGTGACCCTCGGGAGCGTTAACCAAATGAGGAAAAGAGGCATCGGTACAGCTGCCGGCGCGACGTTTGACGCCGATGACGCTCGAGTCTGCCTTCCTCACGACATCCAATTGGAACTGTTCGAATTCTGGGCTGTGAGGCGCGATTTTGTGGAATTCGCTCGACATGCCATCAACTGCGCGTGCCGGTGTCACCTCCGCTACCGGACCCTCGGAGCGGACACCACTTCTCGCATCGCCAGGGCTGCGCCAAGAAGAGCCGGTGCCTATATCAGAAGAGGACGTACTGGCGAGTGAGGAGGTTGGAGAAGGCGGACAAGAAGTTCCGCAGTTTCCGGAGCTGGGAAAGAGTATCTCGCGCACGGAAGCAGAGCACCTTGTGAGGTTCCAGAAGAATGGGTTACTCGAAGGTGTGCCTACATGGCGGTTCAGATGTGTATTTGGAGGCATATTGATGGGTTACTTTGTAAGTCGGATGGATCGAATTCAAGTGATTTCCACAAAACTCAAGGCTGAGACTGACTTTTGCAGGTGGCGATGTTCGATTCCACCCTCATGGCATCAAGTCACCCAGTCATCACATCCTACTTTCACGCCTCAAACTCGGCATCATGGCTCTCTACGGCTTTTCTCTTAACCTCAACTTCCCTTCAGCCACTTATGGGCCGCCTGTCCGACACTATTGGCCGTCGACCACTGTACGTTGCGGGTCTTGTCTTGATCTCAGCAACAACCGCGTGGTGTGCGTTCGCTCAGTCCATCGGCTCTTTCATCGCCGCCCGCGCCTTCTGCGGCATAGGCGCCGCCGGCGTTCTGTCAATGGGTAACGTTATGACCAACGACCTGGTCAGCATCGAAGTCCGCGGCACGTACCAAGCATACATCAACCTCTTCTACGGCGGCGGCTCCGCCTGCGGCGCGGCGTTCGGTGGCTTCCTATGCGACAGGCTAGGCTGGCGTATGACCTTTGCGATCCAAATCCCCGTATTCTTACTTCTCTTGGTCAATGCCTTCTTCACCACGCCATCAGACTTGGGTCCGAATCTGCACGCGCGCTCCGGACTCGGGATCCGTGACGCGCTGCGCGGCTTCGACATCGCCGGGTCCATCTTGCTCACCGGGTCCGTTGCGAGTCTGATTTTGGGCTTGAATCTCGGCGGTAACGTGTACCCCTGGAAACACCCTTTTGTCATCACTTCGCTTGTCGTTGCCGGTGTAGCAGGATCCGTCTTGATATACGTCGAGAAGAAGGCCAAGCGCGCCGTCATGCCGCTGCCGATGCTGTTCAGCCGGCCACGAGGCAATTTGGTGTTCAACAACTTCTTCGCTGCACTGGGTATCAACACGATTCTATTCAATGCACCTCTGTACTTCCAGGCCGTCAAGCTGGAGTCTGCTTCGGTGTCGGGATTTAGGCTTGGTGGCCCGTCCGTTGCGCTGACGATCTGCGGTGTAAGCTGCGGATTCATCATGACAGCCACAGGCCGCATGAAGTGGCTCATCGTCGTCGGTACTCTGTCGATGCTGATTGGGAGTGTGGGACTGAGTGCTATGTCAGACGACATTCCCGCGTGGCTGGCAACCATCTTCCTGATTCCGTCAAGCGTTGGGCAAGGTCTGTCGTTTCCAGCAGTATCGCTTGCCGTGCTCGCAACAAGCACACAAGAAGACCAGGCTGTCATGACCAGCACCCTGCTTCTTTGGCGCAGTCTGGGCGTGGTCATGGGTGTCTCGTTCAGCAGTCTGATCTTGCAGAATGCACTGACGGCGTACTTGAATGCGCTCGTTACAGGAAGACACAAAGACGAGGTACGCAGCTATTGCTCCGACAAATGCATGACATCGCTGACATCGTGACAGATCATCCTCACAGTCCGCAAGTCTGTGCGAAGCATCATCGACCTCGACCCGAAGCATCAAGCTCAGGTCATCGAGGCCTACGACCGCAGTCTAAAAGTGACGTTCATCTCAGCGATTGTCGTGTTTGTGATTGCCAATATTCTTGTGTTCGCCATCAGACTGCCGACTCTGAAGAAGAAAGATGCGGATGAAGAGGTGGAAGAGAGTACCGCTCAGTGAGCCACAAATGCCGTTCTCGATGAATTTGGACAGAAAGACATTTGAGCTCTCGCTGACAATTTTTGTTTCAGTGTTGAAGTATGTTAGATAAGAGGACAAGAGTAACAACAAGACAGACTTTGTACAACTTGCGCACCGATCGACTTGTGATTCGTTCGGACTCGTCTTTGAGATGATGAGAAAAGCTTAATCTACTTGAAGCCGTACAGAGATCTCAAAGCGCCTTGCTATGTACAAGGCAACAGGATCATAACCAAACAGAGCCAGGATGGAACCCTATTAGATCGTTTCCCTACACTCCGCCTCCACACCTGACCCTCCACACTCAGCAAACCGCACACTCCTCATACACCGGCGGCCACACCCACGCACCCCTCTCATAAACCGGCACAGGCTCCTCCTCCTCCTCCTCCTTATCCCTCCTCATCAAATCCCCAACATCAACCCACATCAACACCTTCGTAACACCTGTCTCCTTACACTTCTCCACTCTCCCCATCCGTCCGCCTGCTTTCCCAATCGCCTCGTTCAGTGCAGCCGCAAGCTGGTCACGCGGTGTCATCTGAATTGAACCACGTAGTAAGGGGTGACCGGCTTGCTCGCGACCTAGGCTCGCATCGAACCGGAATTCCAGGGCGACTTGGTCCGCGATGGCGATCTCGGGGTCGGCCCAGGAGGGCAGTGTGGCGCAGGATGTGTATGCGCAGCGGTGAAGGAGGCGCGTGTACTTTGCGACGAGCGCTCGGGGATAGGCTGGGAGGGGCAGGGGATCATTGGGGAGGGGTCTGGGGGCGACGATGGGAGATTCTGGTATCGTTAGCACCTTGTGATTCATTTGGGTGAGTGGAAGATTGGGGGGCGTACCGAATACTGACAAGCCGCTCACGAAGTCCTGGGCAAATGCCGATGCGCGGGCTTTCCTTGCTGCTAGTGTGTCTGTCCGGCTGGGTGGTTGTTGTTGTTGTGATTTTCGAGCAAGCACCTCCTTGGCCCAGACTTCCATCAGTTCGATGCGGCGGCTTCCTGGTCGGTTCCTCTTCTCCTGATACCGGATCTCGGTGATGTATGCAGAGTTGTTGGCGTGGCAGGTCACCCGGCAGCCCCAATTCGCGAAGTCATTCGCGATGAATGAGACTGTTGAAATGTAGGGACGTGGGTGATGCGGAGTGTGGATGAGATAATACATAATAGCTTTCAAATTCTTCACCTTTGCTGCAAAGCTTGCGGTCTGAGATGTCGCGGTTTATGCAGTAATAGTAGGCTTATGTTGGTTTGTTGTACAATAATGTTTTGTGATGTACTGTGTGGCTATAGGTGGTTGGGACGCATGGAATGTGGGATCACGTTGACTCCGAGAATGTTTCGCGTAATGTGATTGTTGGTGTTTGGATGCTTGAAGCACCCTCTCCCATGAATATATATGCTCTGCGTCTATAGGAGTTGTGACCGTGAGCATGTCTTCTGTTAGGTTAGGACGCGACCATGCAGCCGCACATTCCTTCAGCCCTACCAGTCGGCGCCTACGAAATGCTCTGCTTCATCCACCATCCTAGCGGCAACGTTGTGATTCGCACAAACAACCCCTTGATCGTGCTTCAATATCAGAAACGTGGCTGGCTCACCGCAGCGTCACTTGATGAATCATTGCTAGACCATGCAGAATTGTGACAAAGTCCAGATCGTAGGAGCGCATGGCGCATTGAAGCCACCGGGCTTGTTTCACGCGTATGCGGCTCCGTACTCGCTAGCTTCAGCCCTACGATAGCGTTGGTGTCATCGCATACACCGTCTGGGACGGCAGCTACGGTGTCGTTGCTGAATCGCTAAATCAGGGTGCGGTGCAGGCAGCTTCAGCCTCAGCTGGGCGTGCAGGAGCCGGCCCCATTGGCGATACCAGGAATGGAGGCTCCTTTAGGAATGCTTCTGGATCCGAGTCTGAGGGCGCAATGCGCAATTCAGCACCGATCAAGTGGATGACAGCTTTGGAGCGCAGGTGGTACCGAGACCAAGGCTTGCAGATACCACAGTCTGCTTGGACACTGTGCGCTGAGGGCGAGCGCACCTTTGATTACAGACTTCTGTTCGGGAGGTGAGATCTCATTGGCGATGCTGAATCGCGACTCGCGATTCAGTGAGGGCCTGCGCCGACATGCTTGATCCTGGACGATGTCCGGTGTTTTGATGCAGAAGGTTGCTCTCAAGGTTGGAGTTGGACTTCCCCATGAAACGGCCACTGATCGTGCAGAGAAGCCTTGCGATACCCATTTCCTGTCTTCAGCTAGTTGATCTGCAAGTTGCTGTCTTGAATACTGGCTGGCTGGTATGCTCATGCCATGTGGAAGATTCAAGTCTGGTGGTCGCCATACTTACCGCTTCACGCCTGCAACCTCAATTCCCATGATGGTGGATTGCCTGCCAATGGAAGAGCATGGAGACCTGGTGAGTACACAAGGCAGCCTATGAGACGCGCAGGAGGTTTCGAAATAGCTTGCGCCAGCGTTTTAGGGTGTGAGGCTGGCTGAACTCTGATGAGCGGTGATGAAAGGATGCGGGGAGGCTCAGCTGGACGAGGTGCAGGAACGCTAAGCTAGTGCACATGGCAACTCCGCACACCCAATCCAACGGTCAACGGGAAGAAGCTACTTATGCACGCTCGAGCAGACGTGCCTGCCCCCAGAATGGAGTGTGCCGGTTTTGATGGTGGAACGTGATTTGGGTATAACATTGCGCCAAAATCTACAAGATAGCGACTGAACGCCAGCTTCAGCCTTGTTTACGCGCAGAAAGTATTCATGCCCGTCGTCTGCTCATGTCATCATGTCTGTTTCCCAGGTTCGCAATGTCTAGACAATGTCTTCGACTGGGCAGTTGGGATGCAGGACGTATACAGCCTTACTGCCAGCCTCTGACTGACCCTGCTCGTCCGCAAGACCCTCACCCCGGATCAACATGAGGTATTGCTCCTATGACACACGTTAGCGTTGTTCTCTTTGTCTTCAATCTCGGATGACTTACCTTGACAACCTTCTTCAGCACCTTCTTCGCCAGTGCCCTCTCCGCCTCGAGATCTTCCTGCGTCTCCATCTCGTTCTCCCTCTGCTCCAGGTACCACACAAGCAGTTCCTCTTCTTCGACACCATCCTGTGTCTCTTCCTGGTCGTCGTTGACCCGTCTGACGAACATGTTGCGCATTTCGACATACTTGTCGTGTGTAATTTTAGTCTTCTCGCGCGGCGCAGGTGCAGGAGTCTCTGTGCGAGCACGCTCAGCCATCAGAACATCGTCCTCACCCTGAGCAGCAGCCGCTGCTGCCAAAACAGCCTCGTCGTCCTCGTCCTCCATTTCGACATCGTCCTTTTCGACAGAGATGATAGATTGACGCAGAAGATTGTAGGCCTCTTTGACGAACTCGGGTGTGATGTCGCTGACACAGTTGGCCTTCGCAATAGCTTCTGAAAGACGGATCATAGACTCCAGCTGACGGACTGTGATACGGTAGCTGTTGCGGCCAATGCCACCCTGAGCATCGTCTGCTCGCAGCTCCTTGTACTTCTCGACAAGCGTCTCGCGTGCTTCATCTGTGAACTCTGGACGGAAGGTCTTTGCAAAGCGAATGTAACGCTGAAGCTGTTCAGTCGAGAACTCTGGCTGGACAAATTCGTCACGGTCCTTATGAATACCAACGATGTGTTCAGCAAGGTGGCGATCCACAGCCTCGTCACACTCGTCGAGGACAACGAAAAACAGATCGAAACGTGACATGATGGGTGCTGACATGTTGACATTGGCGCGAAGCGTGGTCTTGCGGTTATAGCGTCCACCGACAGGGTTGGCTGCGGCGAGAATCGATGTGCGGGCGTTGAGTGTGGCCTGAATGCCTGCTTTGGCAATCGAGATAGTCTGCTGTTCCATGGCTTCGTGAATTGCGACCTGATCGGCGATGTCCATCTTGTCGAATTCGTCGATGGCGCAGATACCGTTGTCTGCGAGCATGAGAGCTCCGGCTTCGATGGTGAACTCGCCAGTCTCTTCATCCTTGACGACCGCCGCTGTCAGACCAGCTGCGGAGGAGGCCTTGCCGGATGTGTAAACAGCCCGGGGCAAGAAACTGCATATGTACTTCAAGAATTGGGATTTCGATGTGGAAGGATCGCCAACAATGCAAATGTTAATATCTCCGCGTAGTGCCATGCCCTCTGGTGTCTCCTTCGACACACCGCTCATCAGCTGCAGGAGAATGCCCTTTTTGATGACCTGGTGACCATAGACCATGGGTGCGATTGAGTCGACCAATCGCATGAAGATGTTGGGCTTGTGCACCATGTCCTTCAGATCCTGGATCTCTGCTGCGGTGAGAGTCGCAAGGTACTCCTCCTGCGCTTCCTCCCCAGATGTCGCATTCGACTCAATCTGACCCTGGTGTAGCGATGCAAGGATGTTGCTGGCCTGTCCGTTGAGGTGGTGTTTCGATGACTGTCCGGGCGTGGTATGGTCGGGCGAGATCATGCAAGCAAGGAAAGACATGCGGTAGGTCAAATCGCGCACACCAAGTGCCTTGAGACCACTGACACCAGAGCCACCAACATCGTTACCGCGCGATGTGTTCGCAGTATCCCTCATAGCCTGCACGCGCACACCAGGTACGCGGAACTGACTGACATCGGGAATAACGATAGCGGTGCCTGTGAAGATGCACTTCTCTCCGGCCTTTGCGCGATCGACCATTTCTCCGCGCAAGATAACGTCCATTGTCCGAGGCATGCTGCCTGTAGGGATTTCCGAACTATTCTCCTGAATGCGCACCTTCTGCCAATCCACGAATGTTGACTGTCTGATATCCAGACGCCATCCTTCTCTGTTCATGCATGTGACGTTCGGGCATTGTGTTGGTTCGGTGTACTTGAATGTCTGCTCGATGTTCGGCACGACTGTGTTGCAGATCTCGCAGACAAAGGTCGCCATCGATAACTCTGGCCGTACTTCGGATGTGCGCGTGGCGGTACCCGAGATGGAGAGCAGGCTGCCAATGGAGCTTGTCCGCAGCTGGCGGATGCGCGAGACGAGGGGCAGGTTGTAGAAAGCCAGTGTGAAGAGCTTGTCGGTCTGCTGATTTGCTGTCTTCTCCTTCAAACTGTCGTTTTGACTTGTGGCGTTTTCGGCTAGTGAGGCTGCTGTGATCGAGGATGTCGACTCGGGCTGTCGATGCTGGCGGAAGTACTGCGGCTCGTACTTTGCGAGTAGGCTGTGAAGGGCGCGGACCATGTACGGCAGAAAGCGGTAGTATTCACTAGCGATTGCCTGAGCCAAGATTCCATCTTCGTGTTTCATCAAGTGTGTGTAGTCGACGTAGAGGGTGGAGAGCTGGTAGAGCTTCATCCCGCGAACCTGCGCGACATAGTACTTGTCTGTCGTGGCGACACTCGAGACTGGTAATGCTGAAGACGGAGTCTCTTCTGTGTAGCTACACGCCAGTCAGTATCGTTCACCACCCAATGTCTTGCCAGACTCACTTCTCCAAGAACTCCTGGAAACGGAGCGACAGGGTTTCTCCAGTGACATCGACCACCTTCGGAATGTCTGTTCTCGGTCCGTTGGGTCGCCTTGCGCCTCCTCTTGCGCCTACTACCTCGTCATCTGGGAAAGCTTCGATATCGCTATGAGCAGCATTGCTTTCTGAAGGCGGGCCGCGGGGCCTGGCGGAGGATGAGCGGAACCCGGTCGATCGAGGGGTAGGCCCGCCAGCCGTGCTTGCTGGGGTGGCTGCGGCGTCCGAGTGCAGCACAGCGTCGAGGATTGAAGACATTGTGAGTTGCTGTGTACCTCCAGGGCGGTGTCTGCGAGGGGTGGGTGGGGTTCTCGTAGGAGACGAACTGTCGCGAATTCGACGCGTTCCGTCGCGTGGAGCAACCGCGCTAACCATATTGGGGCTTAATTGAAATTCGAGAGGGAGCAACGATCCCGAAAGGGACGAGAGATGCTGCGAGATATCCACGGTTGCATTTCCTAGTATGATGATGCCCATTGGCCTATAGAATACGGCTGCAGATTTGCAGCACTTTGCAGGAGACAACGAGGAAGGGTATACAACTAAATCAGTTCCGTCCAACCCAAGCTCCTGTGCAAATGAGACAACGCGAATGCAACGCCACTGACTGTGTCAGTCTCAACAATAAGCAATGATGCCAGAACGCCGAAAATGTATCGCTATGCAGGAGACAAAAGTCCGATCGAGGAGATGCCAGCATCTAGTCGTTCAGTATGACATCGTAGTTGTACTTCTCCTCAGCATCGTCACCGTGCAGGCGCACGCGGTAGATGCAGGTATTCGGCGCTCCCCAGTTCGACGTGACCTGCACGACAACCCGGCTCGTGGGTACCGAGAGCTCAGAATCGAGGTCGAAGGTCTGTATGTGGTTGGAAGCATGGACGTTGTACTTGAACTTGCCCAAGCAAACGTAGCCGTGACCTTTGAGGTCTCCAGGATCCAGGCACTCATTGTGGCCCTGGCCGTAGAGTTGTTTGATCGGCTGATCAGTCACCGCCCACAACTCGATGTTGCGAGGCGCGTTGCCGATGTTGCCGTTGGGAGACATGCTCATGGGTGCATGCTCCATGGTGACCTGCTTGGGATACATGTATCGCGGGAGAGAGACACCCAGTCGAGCGTAGCCTCTCATCGGGTTCGGTGCCGCGCACCAGCAATCACCGAAATCCTCCCACCTCGTAAGTGCAGCTCTCGGTGGGTTTGCCCTGCGGGTCCTACCTATGAACAGGCTGGCAAGTGAGCTTGAGCCGTTGTCATAGGTGGAGGAAGTACGTCCAGGCTCAATGAGGGCGCCAAGACCGGTCGAAAAGTAGTTCGGTTTCTTGAGATTCAATTCGTAGCTGGCGATAAGGTTACTCTGCGCGAGAGACTGGAGACGAATCGATTCCATCAAGGTCTTGCGAGACTCGGCCTGAACCATCGTCTTCATCTGGGTCTCGTGCATCTTCACGGCATCGACAATCTTTTGATCGACCTCAGTGGATATACTCTCGTAGTGTTGTCGCACTGTCTTCAGGAATTCCTCACGTCCAACGATCTGTGGACGAGCGGTCGATCCAGCATCTACAGGCCTGCTGTCCAGTGCTTGCACCTTCCGACTGTTGACTTTGAGGAACTCGATCCAGGTAGCGTCGCTGCCCTTGGACTTCGCTTTGCTGAGCAGCGCATTCCAGAAATCATCGGTGATCTCGAGACGTCCTTCTGGCTGACGGCGGACGACGATGAGCTCCGGTAGCTCCTGCTTGATCGACTCGATAGCGCTATCGACGCTATCGAACTTTGCGGCGTACTCCTTGTGGTTTTTCCACATGCGCGACCACACCAGATGGTCATCGTTGGTGCCGTCGCCATGTAACCAGGTGAGAAGAGTATTGGTCTCGTTGTACTTCCGCTGCGCAGGCTGAACCCAATCAGCTAAGTCATACCAGGCTGTGGAGATGCGATTGGCGACCGCGGTGTGGAGACCAACGTTGCGAGTGGGATCGGACAAGGCTGTTGATAGGAACGTCGAAAGAAGTAGAATGCCGGCAATAGCCATCACGGCCCAGAACGCGTTCTGAAGTAGCGAAAGGTATGGCCACTCGGGTTCGTCCTCAAGAACCTCGGTCGGGTCCACTTCTGAAGACGGCTCAACTTGACCAAGCCACTGCTTGATTGCTTGAAGGCGCTTTTGCTGAGGTCGTGCTTGAAGTTGTGGCTGGGAGTGGATTTCAGCTTGTGGCTCTGGCTGTTGCTGGACTTTGGGTTGGGATTGTGGATCTGGACGCGGCTCGATTCGCGACTCGATCCGTACTTCGGGTCGCTGCACGGTTCGGCTTTCGGGTAAGGGTGCTAGCCGCGATACAGTGTGAGGTGTAGGGCGTAGTCGCGGTGGTGGTGGACCCTCACGTTGAAGCCGGGCACGCTCTTCTGCAAGGAGATCTTCGATAGACTCATCGATTGCTGCTTTATCGGGTGTAGGCTTGGTGCGAGGCAAGAGTCGTGTTGATTGACCGGAGAGTCGTAGGGTGCTTCTGGGGACCGGGGTTGGCTGTTGCGATGAGGAGCGCTGGAAGCTGCGACGCTGTGGTTGGAGGTCCTGCAGCATACCGGCTTCGTGCTCCATGCCGAAGGACTTCGACGTGTTACCGATGGAGAACGCGAGGTCATCGTCGCTAAGTGGGATCTCAGGCGTTTCCGAGAAGTTGAAAGGTATTGGTGCTCGTGCTGGAGGAGAGGATCGCTCGTGTACTGGCGATTTGCGTGCGTTGTCTGTGCTCTGTGCGCTCTTGCTATTCAGCGCGCCGCTCATTCTTGTCTCAGTATTTAGCTCGTCGACACTCTCATCTTCTTCCGCCTCTTCTTCATCGTCATCACGGGCTACTGCGTCGCCTCTCTGGTTCTGAAATGCCTGTGCGAATCCTGTGGCGGTGATTGAAAGTTCCTCGGCAGCACCAACGCGACCGCTGGCGCCGTAAGCATTCGACCTGCGAGCTTTGACTTTCGTAAGAGGACCTTGGCGACGTTGTCGCGTGCCGCCCGAAGTCATAGTTGTTACAACTGATTGTTCGATCAACGATCCAGCTTTGGAGCTCAACCGTCCAGAGCGACGGGGGGTGGGCCCTCCAAAGCCCGCTGACTGCGACATATTGAACTGGAAGATGGTTGTCAGAGAATAAAGCAAAATAATATGAAAGGCTCGACAGGCCGGCTACGAGGTTGAGATTACCTAACCGAGTGAAATGGGAGGAGGGAGATGAAGAGAAGAATACGGGAGGTCGAGGGCTACGTCTCAATTTGCGAAGAACTTCAACTTGACAGTAGCAGGCGACGGTATTAAGAACAATAGACTCGTGAAAATAGCAGAAAAGGAAGAGGCTGGGCTGTCGTTGACCTTCACCTATTGTACAGTGAGAGTGAACGGTTCGCAGAGTTACGACTCACGAAATCAATGGCCGGTCATTGCAAGTAGAAAAAAGTGCACAACTCACACTGTCTATACGAGGCGCCTCTTTCCCGCTCATCTCTTACTTGCGATCGTCTTACGATCGCGTAGGTTTAATCTGACCTGGCCAGTTTTCGGTATTTCGCGGCGCTTCTGAAGTTCGATTCTCGAGGTGGCAGGGTTCCGGGATTCCCAAACACGTGTTGCCGCGCTCTTTCACGCGTCGCACTTCCGGCTCGCCGTGTCGATGGTGCTCTGATTGATCCTTTTCGTGTTTCCTGGGCTTGCGATCATAATACTGGGGCTGCGCGCAACATCGAAGGTGGTTGTTGTAGATGATGAGGAAGAGTTGTGAGTTGTGAGTTGTGGAGTCGAGGCGCGTGTCTTGACCGCATTTAGTGGTGTGCGCCCCGTGCGCACCAGCAATCAAAGAGCGACGACAAAGAAGCTGCAGCAAGAAAGACTTAGCAGGCTGCCATTGACAGCCCTCCATTGTCATGTACCGACTAAAGCTGTTCAAACCCATGGTCGACGCATTGACCAGTGTAGGTCGCGCTTTCCTGGTAAGAGATGGAGGACCCTGACGTGCCGAAGCCTCACTCCAATATCTTTTGCGTCCACCTGCGGTATGGAGGTAACCGAGGTGGCTCGAACAGTGGTGACCATGTCATCCGAGCGAAAACAACGCTGGCAGCAGCAAACGGGTGTAACTGCTAGATATGGCAAGATGAGATCCCTCCAGAGCAACGTCGTGAGACTGTTGCAACCTGGGGGTGGGATCGAACCGCCCTGGTTGCGGAGTCCGTTTGCTTGTGTAAGCTCACTCTATAGTCTGGATCGTCAAGTGACACCTATTGCTCCACATCAGCTGTGAATGAGTCAATAATAGAGGCGAAGACACAGATCGCATGTTCGGTCGTTAGATTGAGGCATGGTTGCTCGAGCATCAGGCCCGTGTCCAGCACCCGCGCTTGCCGTAAGACGTTAGCTATCCGACACGGCTCCTTGCGCAATCAACATGTTGCGCCGCGTGTACGGTTGGGTTGACCGTGGTAACATCAGTGTGCATCGTACTTTTTATAACACGCAGCAGTTCCCGACACAACAGACCCCAACCACCCTCTCAGTCCTCTCCTATACCTCTAACACCCAGACTCTCCACACCGCACATTATAATGGCTTCGAGATCTGTCCTCGTCACAGGGTAAAGCTGCCCCTCAACCCCACATTCCAAACTATGACATCTTGCTAACAACTTCCAGTGGCACTGGCTACATTGGCTCCTTCACAGCACTCGCTCTTCTCGAGGCTGGCTACAAGGTCGTCATCGTTGACAACCTCTACAACTCGTCCAAGGAGGTCATCAACCGCATTGAGCTCATCTGCGGCAAGAAGCCCGAGTTCTACCAGCTTGACATCCAAGATGAGGCTGCTCTCGACAAGGTGTTCAAGGAGCACCCCGACATTGACAACGTCATTCACTTCGCTGCGCTGAAGGTGAGGGAGGTATAACTTCTACTGAGCCCACGTACTGACAGCAGACAGGCTGTCGGCGAGTCTGGCGAGATCCCCCTCACATACTACCGCGTCAACGTTGGCGGCTCTATCGCGCTCCTCTCCGCCATGGAGAAGAACAACGTCACAAACATCGTCTTCTCCTCATCAGCGACCGTCTACGGCGACGCGACACGCTTCGAGAACATGATCCCCATCCCCGAGCACTGCCCCATAGGCCCCACCAACACCTACGGCCGCACAAAGTCCACCATCGAGAGCGTCATCACCGACCAGATCGACGCGAAGCGCAACAACGCGAAGAAGGCCGGCAAGGAAGAGGAGGGTAAGAAGTGGAACGCCGCACTGCTGCGCTACTTCAACCCCGCCGGCGCACACCCCAGTGGCATCATGGGTGAGAACCCGCTCGGCGTGCCCTACAATCTTCTGCCACTGCTCGCCCAAGTCGCAATCGGCAAGCGCGAGAAGCTGCTTGTCTTTGGCGACGACTACGCGTCCAAAGACGGCACCGCGATCCGCGACTACATCCACGTCCTCGACCTTGCGCGCGGGCATCTGCAAGCACTCAACTACCTGCGCGAGCACCAGCCGGGCGTCAAGGCGTGGAACCTGGGTACGGGCAAGGGCTCGACGGTCTTCGAGATGATCAAGGCGTTTGAGAACGTCGTCGGCCGCGATCTCAAGTACGAGGTCCACGGCCGCAGACAGGGCGATGTCTTGGATCTGACAGCCAATGCCTCGCTTGCAAACAAGGAACTTGGCTGGTCGACGGAGTTCACGCTCGAGGACGCGTGTGCGGATCTGTGGAAGTGGACGGAGAACAACCCCGAGGGGTACGAGCAGGCGCCGCCGAAGGAGTTTGTGGAGGCGCTGAAGAAGAAGGCGTAAGCAGAGGGCTGTGTAATCGAGGAGGCCGAGACAGCAAGCACATTTGGTTTTGGGAAGCGCTGCATGCGCGTCGTTGGCCGAGCATATATCATCGCTGGCGCTGGTACATCACATCACATAGACTTATATACCAAAAGCATTGGACATCACCAGCAGAGATAGCTTCTAATCACCTCTTAGGCCTTTGGGTAAAGTATTCGTTAGCTGCTCTCTGGGCTCCCTTCGCAGATGGTGTCCTAGCCGGATATCGCCCCCTTTAACGTTGTTTCTGTGTCTCTAGAAGCCGGGTACAACCGTCTAGTCGCGATACTGCGGGCTGTGGTGTGTACAAATCGTCCGTTTTCTTGTGAGAGCAGTTCCTGTCCACCACTTCTCTTACCACAACTGTCCCACGAACGCGTCTGTGCGTCAGAGAGGCCTTCTATTGTTGATCCAAACAACCGCAAGATGGCTCATGTGGGAAGCTTCATCCGTACAATAATGATGATATGTTCTAGTACTGCACAACTCAAACAGGGTTCACAACCAGAACTGACATATCTCGGTGGTGTGTCTGCCCTGTCGAAAAGAGCGTGTGGTACAGTGACGTCCTTGTGGAGCAACGCGCTTTAGATCTATAGTTTTCAATGTGATCCGACTAAGTCCAAGCAAAGAAGCTCTCGTGTCATGTCTTAGCCTCCGAGCCGTGACGGCAATCGTTGTCGTTATACTATGGGACAAGTTCATGAGTCGTGCAAACAGTGTTTCATGGGATCTTTCCCTTCACTCTTGCGTGTCTCCATCTTCCGATATCAAAATACATCCCCAACTTGTGCATGGCCTGCGATTTTCCGAACAGAGTGAACAAGGGATGACAACATGTGTGCGGCACTCGCCATTCGTGTCTTCACTCTTCGCTGACCCGACAAAGCGGCGTTGCCTCCTAACCGCAAATTCATGAGCTGTTGCGTCTCGCCGCATATTACCAGCGTCATGAATCGGCCGCTACTTCGCATGTTCCTTCGCTTCCTCCTTTCCAAGTAGAAAAAGCCAGCCACATTCTAGGTGCTGCTCTGTTCAAACGTTCGTCAACAACTCTCTGCTGTTTGGTCAAAAGGTGGAAGCCGGTGTGTATTTTCTTTGGCGGGTCAAACCCAAAATTGATCAAGGACATGCTGGCGTTGCAAAACGATCACTGAGAGCTGTCCTGTATCTTTCCCGGAGTGCCGTTTTTCTTCTCTCCCTGCAAGTGGTACACTGAAAACTGGTACTCTGACTTCTGATGGATTTTTCGGACAAAAAGAGTCGCAGCGCCGTACATGTCGTTGCCGAGACGGACTGTCGAATATCCGATCAAGCAGTTCGATGTGCTGAGTCGAGCGTAGCTCGAGAAGTCTATCTGCAACTCTCAAACAGCCTTGAAGCTTTTATCATGCCTTTGGGTTCGAGCAAAGGGTCTGATTGCAATTAATCTGCTCGGTTACCCGCAGACCCACCCATTGCATTAAACGTCACTGAACAGCTGGTGCAGAACACATCTCTGAAGTCTTCTCTTAAATCAAAACTCGAAAGACCGAATCTACGGCTCGCGCGATACAAAAAGAGACAATCATCGTCGTATAACTTGCGCTGCTCGGAATCGAGTGGCAAGGGAACCGTGACTTTTGGTGGCGCGAGCTGCCCTTGTCAGATTCGTTGTACGTGCAACTCGTTGTGCTTTCACTGTGTCCATGGGGAAGCCACTCGTATACATTTACTGCCGACGGTCAGTACAATCGTTCCTCATTATCGTCTGTTTGTCGCCGAAATCTCTCTGGCGTTCCTGATCTTTTTTCCCGTGGTCCAAAATGGGCGTCCCAGTTGACCCATGTGCGACTCGAAGGTCCACTCGATCTCAATATGATCTGCTCGCGGCAATACTGTTTAAAAAATCTTCATTGGTATGAATACAATGATGCGTACAACTTCATCTGCCCAGAAACAAGAGAGGCGCCACACCACTTTTCCCACCAGTGACGGCAATACAGCCGAAGCCCCAGCCCAACGCCAAATAATACACCGTCCCTAATGCCAAACCGGCTTGTGTTGAGAAGATCATCCGTTCCCTAGTCTAGTCGTAGTTGAAGCGATTCTGGCGTTTGCGGCCAAAGTAGATGCCCAGAACAGTCGCAACGGCGACAAAGATGCCGATCCATTTCAGCGCGATCCAGGATATGTCGCGGACCGTGAGCGGTGCACTTCAGACAGAAGTCAGATGTGTGTGCCCAAGCGGCGCGGTGAACGAGGCGGCGTGAAATGGATGGAGGGGGTGAGGGGCTTATTGCTCCTTATCGTACCCGTCTGGCTTCTTCATGTTGTTGAGCTCGTAGAATTTGGCTGTGCCTGTGAAGGTGTCAGTGATACCATGCGCAATATGAGGTGCCGTGCTTACAGCTGTAGCCGTTCCAGTCAAAGTTGTCCTTGGGGTTGCAGTGGCACTTGTGGTCGAGGCGGAACTGCTCGCCAGTGGGGCAGTGGGTGAAGGGAACGTGGTAGTAGGCGATGTCGTTGAAGAAGTGAATCTCGTCCTTCTTCAGCATCAGGGCTGCGGCCAGAGAGTGGACAGGCGCATCGCCCCAGCGCTCGTAGAAGAAACCACCGGCGTGGTCGAGGGACTCGAAGTAGTCGATGTAGGCCTTGGATCGGAGCCAATTGAGGTTGCCAATCTCAAAGTTGGACCAGAAGTGGCAGTGGTTGTAGGTCTCGCCGTTGTCGTCGCTGATGAATTTCAGCGAATTGTCCTGCGCAATGTGCTCAGGGTGATGCTTTGTGAAGTTCTTGGTGGCTTCCCAGAGAGTAGGGATGGTCTCGACATATTCGTAGAGCGAAAGGGTGAAGGAGTACTTCTTCTTGTTCTCGGCCATGAACTTGAAGGTGTCGTAGTTGATGTCGCAGTGCAGCTCGACGCTGGGCTCGACGCGCCAGTACCACTCGTAGTCGAGCATCAAGGGGTGGCGGAAGAAGAAGCCAGACTCGTAGCGACACATGTGCCTGTAGCTGATGGAGTCACCGTAGATGATCTTCTTCTCCTTCATCTCCTCACGAACGCGGGCTGCCTTGTCTTGGTCGATGAAATCGGGGAACGACCAGTGCTCCTTGGGGATCTTGCCGTACTTGGTCTTGCCGGAGACCAGCGCAGTGGTGACCTTCTTGAACTCGTCGTTAAAGTCGTCGTCGTTCAGGAAGACCCAGTCGTAGTTGAACTTGCGATTGAAGCGGTCCTCGACGTGGCGGATGGACTTGGCGATCTCCCAGACGTCCTGGTTACGGGCAAGGGTGACAAAAGTAGCGTTCATGCGGTCGCCGGCAATAGTCGCAGGCGGCAGCTCGTGGGTGTTGGGGGTCGATGGAGGCTTCACAGCGGCGTGCGACTCGTGCGGCTTCTCGACGGCATCTTGCGTGTCAGGCGTGCTGGGCGTGCCCGGCGCGGGTGTGAGGGTGTCCTTGGTGCCAGAGCCGTAGCTGGGCCAGCTCGGCGCTGAGGGAACAGACGACGACGAGCCGATAAAGTAGAGGAGGACGAGCGCCTGGGTTGCTGGGTCAGTGCATGCTAAGGGCGATGGTCCAACGGGCATCTTACGAAGAGCGCAAAGACAATGTAGCGAAGATAGCGCTGGGTGCCCGCCATTGTGTCGGATCGGGGGTTCTAGACAGCGCGCTGCTGGCGTTTAGGTGGTGGTGGATGTTTCGTGGCCAGCGCCTGGTTGCGACTGGGTAGGGGTGCGGAGGTGCTCAAGGGCGGCCGGTCCTAGACTGAACGCGCGGTCTGGAATTGGCAAAGATTACGGGGAAACGAGCGGACAGCAGGTGCGAGGCGTGCACATCCACGGTGGAATGGGAGACGGGTGGAACGACGCTGGGTGCAGAGTCTTACCAGGACACGAGTGCGAAAAGGAGTAGGACTCGTTGCATTCGTATGCGCGTTAGTGTGGCTTGAGCTGTCCTTCCAGGTGGCCTCGTTGGCTCAGGGTGCAGCGGGCTGAGCTCTGGGCACCGAGGGAGGCGGCGCTGCGTTGCCGTCCGAGCACATTCCGGCGCGATAGAGCTGCAAGGCTTCACCACCAAGAGGGGTCCCACCTACACACCAGTTCGCTGTCGCATTGGTATCCCCCCTCGCTGCGACGTTTGCGCGCTTTGTTCTAGTGCGCGGTTTCAGAGACACGGCCGCCACCCGTGTTTACCTTTACCTTCCCTCGGTCAACGTCATCCACTTTGAGAAAACACCCACATTTCGCGCGTAACCTCACATACGAGCAACCACCCGGGCACCGCCCATCATGTCATTCTTTGGCTTCAACACCGACCTGCCCCGGGACCGCGGTCACCAGACCAATGCGCCGGGCTTTGGGCAGCACGATGCCTTCGCCGGCTTCAGTGGAGGGGCAGCCGATGACGACGTGTATGTTGCGCAGGAGCGGGCAATTGACCTTGACTTACTCATCCATACAGTATCGATTTCGAGGAGACGTACCAGGGCCTAGGCGGACAGCTCGACGACACCGATGATGCCTTCAACGATGACACTTTCGGCGGCGATGGACCTGTCACGCAGCAGACCGTGGGCAAGGACTTCGACTTCGCTGGTCAGACCTCGCAGATCTCGAACACGATGCAGGAGGAGCAGATGCTGTATCAGGCTCGTCAGGGATTCTCCAGGCCTGCTCCTCATCAGCAGCAGCAGCAGCAGCAGCAGCAGCAGCAGTACCGCCAGCCACCATCGAAGCCCACCAGAACCGGCTACGAGAGCTACAAGGACCCCGAGTACATCCCTCAGCTGGAGGCGCGCGCCGATATCTGGGGCTTCAAGCCCAAGGAGCCTGCTCAGCGCCAGCAGCAGCCTCAGCACCAGCAGTCGCCTGCCCCGTACTCCAGCAGCCCCGCCCAACCATCCGGCCCTTCGAGGAAGGTTATGAGCGTGGACGAGATCGAGGCTATGATGCGTGGACAGAGCATTGGGAACGAGGCTCGAGGCACACCCCCGGTACAGGCCCCTCCGGGCATGGGCTACCCGCAGCAGTTCCCCCAGCAGCATCAGCAGCAGTTCTATCAGGGCCAGCCACCGTTCCCTGGTATGCCTCCTATGCAGGGCATGCCACATGGAATGCCACCTGGTTTTCCTGGTCAGCATGGAGGTCCGCAAATCTTGCAGCGTCCCCAGCAACAGCAGTACCAGCAGCCGCCACAGCAACAATTCCAGCAGAGGCAAGGTCCACCGCAGCAGCAACAGCAGTTCCACGCTGAGCTTCCCGGTCAATCTGCACAAACGCCTACGCAGCAGCCTACTATCTTGCAACGCCAAAAGCCAGAGCAGACTGCTCAGCAACAGAGAGGCGCGTCGCCTGCTTCTCAACCACAAGGACCACCACCGACCCAGCCTCGCCAGATCCTTCAAAACCCGAACCGCTTATCTGGCCAGGGTCAGCCGATGGCTCAGCCTGGTCAGCCCGCGCAGCGCCAGATGGCTGGCAGCGCTCCTGGACAGCACAACAGAGGCCCCTCATTCCCCATCATCACCCACCCAGAACAGCTGCTCAACTTGTCTGAGGCTGACCGTGCAGCGTTCCTTGAAGAGGACGCCAAACGTGCCAAACGCAACCATAAGATTGCACAGCTGGCTAAGGACAACGGTCTGATGACGCCTCAGGACAAGAACTTCATCACTCGCATCCAGCTGCAGCAGCTCATGACAGCAACTGGCAACCTTGACGAGAGAGGTCCTGAGGCTGCCATTGCCGAGGATTTCTACTATCAGGTCTTCAGCCAGATTCGAGGTGCTCCTCGTCAAAACCCCCAGCAACCGGCCAACCAGTTCGCTCAGACCTACCTCTTCCAAACCAATAACAGGTTCGGCAACCGAAGGCATGGTCGTGGCGGAGACAATCACATGCAGCGTATGGAGCAGCAAATACAGCGTGCAGTCGAGGCCGCAAAGGCTAGGCCTAAGGCGAAGCAGCTCGTTGTTGAGGGCAGTCTGGGAAAGATTGCCTTCAGCAACTCCAAGACGCCGCGCCCGCTTCTTAACATCAAGCGCCCCGAGACGGGTGATAAGCCCAAGCCAAAGACCTCAATTGCAGACCGCAAAGACGCGCTGCGTAACATTGAGAACATCTATCTCACCCTGATGCAGATGGAGGATCACGAGCGCACTATGCCACCGCCCGTTAACGAGGGCAGTGACCCTGAGGCCATACAGGCCCACATGGAGTGGCGCTCGAAGATCGAGGCTCTGCATGCAAAGCTCTGGCAAGTGACTAAGATCATGGAGCCCATCAACCCTCACGCGCAGGCACAGCACCCGTTCATCCAGATCCTGTCGCACGCAAAGGGCAAGAAGGTCATTCCCCGTCTCTTCCGTCACATCGACGAGCAGGAGCGCATCACAGTGGTCACAATGATTGTGGTCCACCTCGACGGTCTGAACGTGATTGGTCACGCTATTGCGACACCAGACGAGCCTCTGAGTGCGGCTATACGCGAGGAAGTTGAGCTGTTCTCGCAGACCGTGATGCCACCGCTCTTCGCGCATATCTCTGAGTCGCCTCTCAACATCATCATCGGTCTTCTTGGACTCATCTTGGATCGCACCAACCTTCACGTCGTCGCACGTACCAAGATCGGCTTGTCCCTTCTGACCATCTTGATCTCACGTGCCGAACTCCTCAAGCAGTCCGCGCCCGAGATCGACGCTGGCGACTGGGATCAGTGGACGGTTCTCTACAACCGCCTCTTCGACACCGTTGAACCCGTACTCCCGTACTTGTTCCCTGGTTCCATCAACGACACAGACGATATGTACATCTGGCAGTTCCTGGCCGCCATGGGTGTCGGTGCCAGCCCCGAACAGCAACAGAGGCTGGTCATTGGTGTCAAGGACCGTGTCATGGAGACTGTCTCCGTCAGTAAGGCATTGCCTGCAGAGATGGCCGGAGCTCGTTTGGGCAACGTGAATTTGTTCATGAGGGCCATCGGTCTCGATGTCGAGTTGCTTGGTTGAGTGATTTTACTATTTGTCAAGCCCTCTACGACTGCCGTCTGCTGCAGCTCAGATGCATACAAGGCATAGCGGCCACGTAGCCATGCCTCTCGCTGCTCAGTTATACACATTGAGCAGCACTTCACCAGTCACTGCAACACTACCAAGCAGTTGACGAAGTTTGAAGGAGGCAGGCATGCGCTCAATTGCGGAGCGCATGTCCACCACACAGTACTCCCCTCTTTATAAAGGATGCTGACCGCCCTGAAGTGGTGCAGGGATTTACTGCGTTGACATAGATATCTAAAAGCCAAATTACGTAGCACTCAATTCAAGCATTGTTTTGGAAGCACCTCTCCATGCCGTCGTGCCTTCCCTGATACCAGCTGAACCGCACTCGCCCCATGAGCCGCCACGAAATGCCTCACCGAGCTCACGCAAACGCATAGGCCACTGAACAGCGCAACCAGCAAATGCCATGCCCGGCTGCGAAACAGCCTCAGCCGGTTTGCATCGCGGCCGAAACCACAATCCTGCTCCTTCCGGCTTCAAACAACACAGCGACGTCTAAATGGCTATCAATCAGTGCATCAAACACAGCCACCAGGCTCGAGTGGCTCCCCAATCTGTTTGTTGTAGCCGGGCGTCAAGAGATGGTGGCGCGATCCCCACATGTGTCTCCCTCAAACGCGTTTCGAGTGTTGCGATGGCAGGGAGATGACAGCTAAGCTTTGTCCTGATGCTTGTCTCGAAGCCTGGGGAAGGTCCGTGGAACGGGGATGGTGCTGCACGTCTGGAACGCGAACGAGCAGGCAAGGAGCCTCACCAGCACCCTCACCTCCCGGCTGCGGCTTACCACCGGCTGCGGCTGTTGACGACCGGCCCCATCCTGGCCGTTTCACAATCGCGACAACGCTCCACACGAATCCGCGTTGCTCGCCAGGAGCTTGGCATTGCGAAACACCGCACCTTGGCCTCGTCAGCTTCGATGTTCATGCGTGTCGGATCCTCTGCAGCGCGTCGTAAGCCGCTACGAGATGTGGTTGAGAGCGCCTGCATCGGAAAAGATGCAACACGAGAATGGGTAGCATTGTGGGGTACACATTGCTAACCAGAGACAGAACTCGTCAGCTCGGCCACACGCTCAAATTATGTCCTCTCGTCTCTTCTTCGATGACAGAAACTGCAACGGTGACGGCATTCGCAGGTGCCGCGGGCCTGAAACGCTCTCGCTAGACTCCGCAACCCACGTCCGCGCGCTAGATTCCTCCACATTTCCTCAACACCACCGGGCAAGCTCAGGCAGTACGCGTAAGAGCTCCACGGGTTATCGATAACTGGCCGGCAACTGTCAGGCACGGTTCTCGTCCAATGATGGTTTGCTTTTCGAGCCCGTTAGTCTGCATGTGGCAGAGAGCTAGCTGCGTTAGGACGGCTTCCAGACTCTGTGCCTGAGTCCTGACAGCAGCTAGGCTTGATCCCCACATGGACCACCACGCATGTGGTACATGCAGCATTTGATCTGCTGCGGCAGGAATTTCAGTGATGTCTTGGGGCAAGGCTTAGCGCCGTCAACCGATTCTTGACCTCTGTGAGTTTCATCGGATTCTCAGGTTTCCATTGCAACAGTCCTTACTTGTTTCGACGACATTCTTTAAAAGAACCCTCATTCCCGGCTGCTTGAGTGCTGTGTGGACTTCCCATCATCAGGCCGAGCCTTCGATCTATTCTTCTGAGCTAGTTGTGGCGCTTTCGATTCTTTCCTTCGGTATATTCAACAGACCATTTCCATTCTTTCAGACGACAAGAATAGTCGTCCTTGCTGCCGGTCAGCTTTCAAACAAACAACATGCCTTCAACACGCCTTTTCTTCGTTTTCGCTCTTTTGGCAGCGCTTGCGCTCGCCGCACCATCACAAGTTCGCAGACGAGGTCTCGCAAAACGCTCCTTCAAGGTCCCACGCCAGTTGAACAAGGCCCACCCCACTGGACCCAATGGCGCCGCTGCCATGCGGAAGGTGTTCAGGAAGTACAACTTCGTTGTGAAGGAGGACTTTGCAGGCTACAGCAGGGCGGCAACTAACATGACCGCGACTGCCGCTGCTGCTGGCGGCAACAAGACTGGAAGCGTTGCCGCCAACCCCGAGCAGAACGCTGCTCTTTTCCTTTCCCCGGTCGATGTTGGTGGTCAGACGCTGAACTTGGACTTCGACTCTGGCTCCTCTGATCTGTCAGTACCCATTTCGAACTCATCGGCTCTTCGCTAACACAATGCAGGTGGATGTTCAGCACTGAGCTTGATAAGGCTACCATCGGCCAGCATGCAGCCTTCGATGCCTCTAAGTCCACTACCTTCAAGGCGGCCGCTGGTAAGCAATGGAAGATCAGCTACGGTGATGGCTCCGGTGCCGCTGGAGTTGTTGGCACAGACACTGTTACTATCGGCGGAGTCAAGGTTGAGGGCCAGACTGTTGAGTTGGCCAACGCCGTCTCGCAGTCTTTCGTCGAGGATACCAACACTGATGGTCTCGTCGGACTCGCCTTCTCCAGCCTCAACACTGTCAACGATGGTACCAAGAAGACTCCCGCAAAGACCTTCTTCGACAACGTCATGGGAAGCCTTGACATGCCCGTCTTCACTGCCGACCTGGACCCCGATGGCACAGGTGTCTACGAGTTTGGCAAGATTGATGCTACCAAGTTTGAGGGTCAGATGGCCTGGATCCCCGTCAAGGCTGAGACCGGTTTCTGGCAGTTCCCCTCCACCAAATTTGCCGTCGGTAACCAGCTCTTCGAGAACCCCCAGGGCTCTGACGCCATTGCCGACACTGGTACATCTCTCCTTCTCGTCGACCAGGGTGTCGCCGAAGCCTACTACTCCCAGGTCAAGGGCGCCCAGCTCAACGCCCAGGTCGGTGGTTTCATCTACCCATGTGCCGCCACTCTCCCCGACATGTCCGTTGCCATCGGCGACTCCTACATGGCCAAGATTCCCGGAAACATGATCACCTTCGCCGCCGTCGACCAGGCCAACACCACTTGCTTCGGCGGTGTCCAGGGCAACCAGGGTGCTGGTCTCCAGATCTACGGTGACACCATGTTCAAGGCCCAGCTCGTGGCTTTCAACGGTGGCAACCAGTCGCTCGGCTTCGGCCAGAAGCCTGCGCCCAAATAGATACAGAGATACCCATTTCAGCCACTCATTTCTTGAGCGCTTGTTGATAGATAAGACTAAACGTATACTTGTCTGTACATAATCATAGTTTCCTTGAGACTGCAACGTAGGTTGGGGATCAAAATGTTCATGGCATAGCCCACACAACAAAATCACTGCATGCAAAGCAGAACAGATAGCTAATAGATTGACTATCTCCACATATGCTTTTCTTCATTCTCCATGTGCATGCATCCAGCGCTATTGGGGCGACTCCGGAGGTCGTCATGCATGTCGTCTCACTGTCCGTCCGTGACAAGCCTTGAAACACCTTGGACCCAGCACTTGTCGGAGATTAAGCACTGTCGAACGCTCAGCTATGGACACTCATGTGGCGATCAGAGCAATGAACACCCCGTTTGAGAGGCGTGCACCGTTAGGGATGCCCCTGGAGGGATTATAACAATCCACACGTGAAGACGCGCACTAGCGTGCTGAGGAAGGAGCGACCTTGCACCAGCCTCACCCTCACCATCGCCCTGCAGCTCTACTGACGACTTCCTCACGCATCGATGCTTTGACGCCAGGAGTCGCACTACTGGCATGGAGTGGGAGCTGGAGCTTCCGTTCGACGAACCGGAGCCTGTAGTTGAGGAGCCCAGCGTCCTGGAGTACGCGCGCGAGCAAGGCATCTGCGTCGACTACACTACGGAGCTGCCGAGGCTGAGAGACATCGTTCGAGAGCGAAGAGATACGCTTGATCGGGATCCTTGGGGTTCCCCCGAAGATGCATACACTGATACCATGAGCACTGCTAACACAATGGGCACTGCTAACATAGCGAGCGCTGCTAACGCAGCGACGACTGCTGCGCAGAAGCTAATGAAGGAACGACTCGCTCTCAACAAGGAAGCAGCACTCCTGCTGAAGACTGTCTTGACGCTGCGAGAACCACCACGAGACGACTCACTGATCGCAGATGCACGGCAGACGAGGGATTTGAAGCAGGAGCTGCCGGTCCTGCAGACGGACGCTGAGCTGGATCTGCTGCACTTTGGCACGCGGGTCGAGCCTGACTTCCGAGACCTCGGGTCGCGCCTCCCATCTGAAGACCTTGACGATGAAAATGACGAAGGGTTTGGCTGGTCGGTGAAATATGCAGTGTCTCCTAAACAAGGCGATGCGAAGGTTAAGAGTGAGAAGTTGGCGGTGACGAGGGATGCGCTTGCCTTTCTGCACAATGCGGTGAAAGACGACTACTCAGCCCAAGACGAGGACGACATTGTGGTGGCAGAAATGGAGCGCAAGGTTGTAGGTGCGGTCCAGGTCTCGAGCGCTTCTGCTGACAGACGCAGCATCTAGCACCGCGACATCTTACGCCGCCTTTGCTCCCGCTGTCTCCACCACTGACGCCTTACATACGGTCGTCACCTGCGAATCAGCTCTCACTGATCCCTGAAAGCAGTGACACGGTCACAGCTGACGCAAGAGCTCTCGAGCAGCAGATCATGGCCAGAGACTCTCTCATACGCCATCACTCCGGCAGCAGCGATTCGATGTTACTTGATGACGTTGACGTCGATGATATTCACGCGCTGCTTGACGCTCAAGATCAGCAAGCTACAAGCCCACACTTCTCAAAACGTATACCAAGCATTCTCCAGTCGAAGCGCAAAGCGGACGAATTAAGAGTGGAAGGACCGCTTACCCCGGAGATTCTATCGGACTCGCCGATGGAAAAGTTGAAGTCGGTTACATTCTCGAACATGATCCAAGTCGGCGGCAGTCTCCAGCCGTGGTCTGGAGATAGTCCATCATCTGAATCTCACAGCGCCTCAGAAGAGCTGACCAGGGAGATCGAGCAAATTGCTAAAGAAGCGGACAGGAAAGTTGAGAACGAGAAGTTGACCGGAGCCGACACGATGTCACGCGTCCCCATTCCGTTGATCGATTTTACGCTCCCAGTAACACCATGGGATGAGTTCAGCAAGCGCAGAGACGAGAAGCGTCTTCCATACATCACCGAGCTCGAAGCGCAGATGCGGTTCTTACAGCTCGTCAAGCGTGACGATCTCAAGTCTGCAACCGCATGGCGCGGAGGCGCTCCAGATCGTGATCTGAGCTGGGGATGGTTCGCGTCGCCTTGTTCGACTATCAAGCTGAACGAGAAAGTGCATGGCGAGACTGAGTTCGAGAAGGTCCAAGTCGAACTGAAGATAGGAAGTGTTGCGACAAGTGCAAATGAAGTCTGGAAGAAAGATGGGCTTCGTGTGCTTGATGAGGAAGAGGATGAGGACGATGATGAACTCGAGGTCGCTGAATTTGAGGAGCGCAACGATGTGGAAGCTCTGATCCGGAAGCGTAAGTTGGAATTGCAAGAGCACGAGGATTTGCTGGAAGAACAGAGGAAACGCAGACAAGCCTCAGCAGCGTCCGCAGCGTCCGCAGCAGTACGGAAGGGAAGGTACGGAGTTCCTCATCAGCAGGCCCTGCCAGCTCAACCGCAAGATCTGCGAAGGGCTCGCAAGACGCCACCAGCGTCAAGACTACAGCAGCCAATTGCATTGCAACCTCAGAGTCGACAAGGCGAGAAACATGGCAATGCACCCACTGAACTCATGTTTAGTGGCTTCTCAGCATCTACAGCGTTGCACAAGTTCATGGAGACGCAAGGCAAAGCCATCAAGGCGGCGAAGTCGACCGCTGAAGCACAGCGTGCTGTTACTCCTCCCGCTCAAACGGTCTCGGCGCTCAACAGTGTGCTATCAGCTGAGTTGATTCCACCTGTCGAGCAGGAACCCGGCGCTCTTCCAACACACCTTGCGCAGCGTAGACGTGAAACTTCTCTACCTTTCAATTTGCCACCCAGCTCTTTTATCGTCTCGTCTTCTCTACTTCAGCGCCGCCCTTTCTTGAAACAAATCGAGCCACTGCACCCGAAAGCCGACCTCATCTACCGCGACTACAATCTTCCCCACTCCACTGCAGCAGAAGCAGACATCATCCTCTCGCCTTCAACAGGAATCCTTCTCACTACCCTCCAGCAGATCAAACAAGCACCCCTCCCCGGCCAAGCTGCACGCTCGCCAGTCAAAGAGCGCATAGCGGCCCTGCAAGAACGGTACGAGCGGCTCGTTGTCCTGGTCAGTGAGGGCCTGCGGGAAGACTCTGAATTCGCTCGACCCGAGGACACAAGGGACAAAGACACACTGAGGGACCTCGAAGTCTTTGCGGCGATGCTCGAGGGCGAAGTACTCGTTACTTTTGTCCGAGGCGGCGAGCAGACCCTTGCAAGAGGTGTGGTGGAGCGCATGGCGGAGTATGGGCTTCCGCACGGCGGGGAGGATATCGGCGATATCAAATTGTTTTCTATGGAGACCACTGTGAGTTACCCGCCGTTACCACTCGTTGCTGCCTGGCTGATGGTGCTAGTGGGAGGTTTTTCTGCGTCGCGCTGGCATCAATCCTTTTGCTGCGCAGGTTATCCTCGCCTCGCTCAAGGTACCTACTATCATAACGCTGCCTGATCTTGGAGCATACCATAGACATCCTGGTGAGATTACACCCAGGGATCTGTGTGCGTTTCAAAAGACAGTGGAGGCTGCCGGACTACCAGCGTTTTTGCTAATGGAGCGAGAAGACAGGGCCAAGCAGTTTCAGGCAATCATGGGCGGACGAAGGATTCTGGGCAAAGTCAGTGCGGTGCTGGACCAGAGGTGGCTGATCGCGAGCGATGGGTATAGGATGTAGGACGGTGTATGTGAGGCCGATAAGGTCTACGATCTACACTTCATCGAGCGCTTCAACCGCAATTCGTTCATTCTTCCAGCATCCATGCAGCATCCTCCTGACTCTCATTATCGTTGCCAGATCCACCAGTAGTGCCGCACCCTTGACACCATTGTTATTATGACTACGTTCCCATGTAGCTGCGGCCAAAACATGGCTATCCTGTGTCCCCGCAGTACTGGTGCGGTCGTCAACATGCGCAGCAAATGTAGCGCATCAGGCCCTTCCCCCTCTTCCCTCCTGCCTCGTTCCCTACTGTTGCGGTATTCGCACAGGCCATTCAACGGTGTTCTCGTATATTATTCCCTCTCCTCCCTTCCTCCTCCCCTCATCCTCCATCACTCCTCTCCAAAAATCCCGGATCCCGCTCAATCTTACCCTCGAACTTCGTCCACCACGCCTGGAACGCCTTGAGCGGTACCGTATCCCCGCTGCCCCAGGACGTCAGGAAGTCGTAGCAGTTCTTGATAATGCGCTGCGCGAGCACTTTGGTGTCCACCGCACCCTGCCCGCGGACTACCATGGCACCAGCTCCTGGGCCTGCGGCTGCGACGGAACGGACACCTGCTTCCTGGGCTTTCTTCTGCTCCAGCGCAGCCGCGACTTGCGCCGCAGGCTCGAGACTTATTCCCAACGCGAGCGGCGCACCGTTCGCGCTCTCGTCGACCATCGCATCCGCATCCGCATCGCCCAGTCCGCCGCCCGCGGCACTCCCATTTCGGACTTTGAATATCGCGCTGGGCTTCTCGTTCGCGATCGCGCCGAGCAATTTGAACTCGGTACTGCCGGGGAGTTGCGCGTAGACGGCTGCTGCGGTGCCGTCGGGTAGTGTGGCGCCGGGGAGCAGGAAGACGACAATGTGCGAAAAACTGGGTGAGGACGGGATTTGGTATGCGACTTGTGTGGGCGAGATTATTTGCGCGTCGGTGAGGATGGGGCGCCCGGAGATGATGACGCCGAATGTCGACATACTGCGGGGTGTCTGCTGGCGGTAAGACTGAGAACCGGGGAACAGTGGTGGAGTCGTGTGCGCATGTCAATTGGGTTATGAAGGATAATTCGGGGCGGTGGTGAAGGTTTATGGCGTTCAGGCTCGAGTATGGTGGGATGCGTGAAGCTTCGAGAGTTTTCTGGGCCCAAGCTTCACCCCACCAGCCGAGGCACAAATGACAGCATGAAGGTGTGACGAATGATGACCAATGTGTTGTGATGGAGTGACTGGGGGGTCTGGCAAAAGAATGAGTGTATTAGGAGTATGAAGTGTTTTGATTATACTATCTGTCTCTCCCCAAGCGCTCTTCATAGTCGTCGATGAGCTCATATGCTGGCCTGAACTTCGGTGTTGATGTGCCATTCGCTTTGCTGACTTGCGGTACTTGATTCGCTGAAGCTCCTCGTGCGAGTTTGGGGTTTGGATGTGTATCTGTGGTGCCACCCAAGGATGTATATCCAAGGTCGTAGAGCGGACAGTAGGGTATGTTGAGGTATCGTATAAACTAGCACTGTTAGTGAGAAGGCGTAGATGTGGATGTGGTAGCACTCACTGTCCAGATGTCTACGTAATGCCAGTCTATCACAGGATGTACGCGCACAAAAGCAGGCCACCCCTTGTCCGTGGGATCGAAGTGCTTCAGGTGCTCGCCGTGTGGATCTGTTCGCCGTGTGCCTACTAATATGGCCTTGACAGAAGGTGTGTCGCGCAGATAGTCGGTGAAGGCCTCCTTCATAGGCTTAGCATATTCAAGAAGCGACAGTGAATATGTCTTGATGCTTGTTGCGACGAACTCTTCCACCTCTTTGAAAGGATGCTTATCCTGGATGTAGACACATTGTACGGCGGTCTCGATGTTCGATGAGGGGGTCGAGGACGTCAGACCACGTTTGTGCAGGGCGCAGAGATATAATATCAACAGCACAAGGCAGTCCTTTCCGCCGTTGTACGCAAGGGAGAGCTCAGGCAGACTGGGGCGATTGTCAGTATGTCATGGGCTGTGCAACCATACCCCACATCCAGCACCGTCGCCTACCTGTACTGATCCAATGCCTTCTCTATCACATCCAGCGCCGTGCGTGTCTGCTCCTGCACGCTCTTAACGCGATCCGACACATCTTTTGCGCCCAGGAACGCGTCTATGCGGTCATGTATCCGCGCGCATTGCTCCGGAAACGGCCGCGGGGTGTCGGTGACGAGGGGCTCTTCAGATCCAAGCGATGTGCGGTTCATTGCAAGAGCTGCGCTAGACTCGACATGAGCAGCGGGAGTCTGCGATTACGAAAGGCAAAGTGGCGTCGTTGCGGACACGGTTCAAGACATGACATTGATGCAGGTGTTCGCTCTGACAGGAGGCGCAGAGTGGAGGTGCATGTCTAATCGATACCGGAAAGCCGCGGTCTTGGTGGCCAATCAGGTGATGGCAGGGTCCTGCCGTTCTGGAGCCGCAGCATCTGGTTGCAGGCGAACACTACTCTCGCAACCAGCTCCGGCGCAAGACCCAGAGTTTCCAGCACGTCAACATTCGTGGTCAAGATTCGCCTCGTCACGAGCGAGGCGGCGACATGATCCAGCCGGAGTGATGACAGAGACCATTGGTCAATGACCAAAAGACGCAGTCCTACTGGCTGAGGCTGCGCTGTGGAGGTACTCGAGACCCTGGAGAGATGCACTAAGGATGGCGTGCTCAATCATCGGCATCTTTTCGAAAATTATGCCCCATGAGTTGCCGCTGCCGTCAATGAGGACCATCGGCGACGACCCGACTCAGACTATCTACTTCATCTCCTCTTCCCCATAGACAATCCCTCCACTGCTCTCAGACACCGTGTTGTTGCAGTCACAATGGGTTCCATTTCGACTGCTGGCGAGGCTGGTACGTCCGCCCCGCGCTCACCACCCCACTACTCTGTTGCACCCCGGCGATATCGGCTGCAATTGAGAGTCTGGGGCAACATTACGAATGAAAGCACGCTGACTCGTCCCAGTCGCCCGCATCGCACATTTGGCCTCCGACGTGATTGTGTCGGTTGTGCCTTCGCTTAAGGAGGACTCCGAGTTCTCTGAGGCGCTGCGCTCGTTGCAGCAGAGCAACGCGCCTTCCGTTGTTGCTAAGCAGCAGCCAGAGGTATGTCGCCATCGAGACAACACGGGGGGGGGGGGGGGGCAACGATACTGACATTTGCCAGGTTCTTTCTGTCCGCCAGAATGCCGACCCTCTCCTTTCAGTTTTCCAGCCAATTCGCGCTGGCAAGCTCACCAGTGTCACCACCGCCTCCTCGATCCTGGTGAAGTCGATACCACATCTCTACAAGCTCGCACAATACCCCGTCGTTCTCCACGTTTCTGTGCAGCCCGCCGGATTCCCAGACTTCTCTGATATCACATCTATCAGGCAGTCCGGCTTCACATTTCTGCAGTCCGAGACACTGCAGGAGGCGCAAGACATTGCCCTCACCGCACACGCCTTGGCTATCAAGTCGGGCAAGGGTGTGATTCACTTCTTCGACTCGAGCGCCTCTGCGTTCAAGAAGTCAATTGCACAGGAGGATGCCCAGCTGCTCGGCCGCGTCATTGACCTTGACGCTGCCGCAGCTTTCCAACACACAAAGTCTGGGGAGACTTCTCTGTACGCCGACGACGGCAGGAGTGCTACTGTCTCCTTCGCTCGCAGCTCGACGAATGCCCGCGACACCGAGGCTGCTCCTCTGAGTTCCTCTGAGCTTCGGTCCGTTCCGGTATCGGAGAGAAACAGCCAGCGCGCTGACTCTTCCTCTGGCTCGTCACAGCGTGACACCAGCCAGAGTGGCGCCTCTATTTCTTCGGCGACCACTGTCGAGTCTCTGATCTCGAAGCCGGTCTCGTCTGAGGACATCTACCGATTCGCCTCGCAGATCTGGGAGACTATTAAGGAGTCCACAGGCCGTGCTTACGATGCATTCTCTTACACCGGCTCCGGCAACGAGGAAGCCGCCATCTTCCTCTTCGGCGCCGATTCTGGCATCTTTGCCACCGAGCTCGATTCTGCAGACGACTCCGAGCCCTACGTGAATGCCGGTCTCATCACAGCGAGGATGTACCGACCTTGGTTGGGTGCGTCTCTTGCTCCCCTGCTGCCTAAGTCTATCAAGAAGATCGCAGTACTTGAGCAAGTCCGTCGCAAGACCACCAAGTGGGGTCCTACTCTTCTGGACTTGCTGATGTCGCTGAAGTCGGCTGGCGGCGCATCGCCCACTGTTGTTGGCTATCAGCTTGGCTATATTGACGAGAAGACCGTCTCGCAGGCTCTGCGTGGTGTATGGCAAAACCTTACAAGCGAAGCACCCGTCCAGAACCTCCAAGTTGGCAACATGGATGGCCCAAAAGCTGAGCCGGCGAAGCTCGAGAAGCCTGCTCTCGAGAACGCCTACGTTAAGATCCTAGACCAGGTTTTCGGTGACAAACTCCACGTTGCCAACCAGCTTGGTGCTCAGAACGCCGGCATTTCCAACGAGATCTCAGCAAGCCCCGAGTACGGTTTCGGGTCGCTCATTGCCCGCAAAGAGCACAGGAAGCGATTTGTTGACGAGGCTGCTTCCGCGTCCAAGAGCAACGACTTCATCACAAATGCACCCAAGGAATGGCTGTCGAAGTGGGCACTAAGTGCTAACAATGCTGTTGAGGCCAACGATCTTGCCCCCGAGGTTATTGCACGTCTGAGCACCGACGGCTCAGCCACTGCAAGCAAGTTCCTTGAGTCTAAGAAGCTGTTTTACCAGGAATCGTCATGGCTAGTAGGATCTGATGCTTGGGCATACGATCTCGGCAACTCCGGTGTCCACCACGTTCTGGAGGCCGGCGAGAACGTCAACATGCTCATCATTGACTCAACTCCTTACTCTGAGCGCGCCGCAGCCGACTCTGTCCGCAGGAAGAAGGATATCGGTCTCTATGCCATGAACTTTGGTAACGCTTACGTTGCGTCGGTCGCTGTGTACAGCTCTTACACTCAGGTGCTTGAGGCCATGATCGAGGCTGACAAGTTCGACGGTCCTTCCGTCGTCCTTGCTTATCTGCCATACGAGAAGGAGAACGACTCTCCCCTGACCGTTCTGCAGGAGACTAAGAAGGCTGTCGATCTTGGTTACTGGCCACTGTACCGCTGGGACCCCAAGGGCGACGAGAAGGGCGAGGCCAACTTCCAGCTTGACTCCGAGAGGATCAAGAAGGAACTTGAGGAGTTCCTCGCTCGTGACAACTACATGTCTCAGGTCATGAAGAGGCATCCCCAGTTCGCTTCCAATGTTTCCGGCAACTTCGGTGCTGAGGTTAGGCAGCTGCAGAAGCGCAAAGCCAAGGACGCCTACAGCCAGCTTCTGGATGGCCTTGCTGGCGACCCATTGACAATCCTCTTCGCCTCTGACAACGGCAATGCCGAGAAGCTCTCCAAGCGTCTGGGCAACCGTGGTAAGGCTCGCGGCCTCAAGACAATGGTCATGGCTATGGACGACTTCCCTCTTGAGGACCTTGCCAACGAGCAGAACGTCGTGTTCATTACCAGTGTTGCTGGCCAGGGAGAGTTCCCTCAGAATGGTCGTGTAACCTGGGAGACCATCAAGGACTCTACCGACATCGACCTCGCCACTGTCAACTTCTCCACATTTGGTCTTGGCGATAGCCACTACTGGCCCCGCAAGGAAGACAAGATCTACTACAACAAGCCCGCTAAGGACCTGCATGCCCGTCTCCTCACCCTCGGTGGGAAGGAGCTGGCACCCGTTGGTCTCGGTGATGACCAGGACCCGGACACATACGAGACAGCCTACCAGGAGTGGGAGCCTAAGCTTTGGCAGTCGCTCGGCGTCGATAACGTCGAGGGTCTTCCTGAGGAGCCTCCGCCAATCACCAACGAGGACATGAAGGCTGCTTCGAACTTCCTCCGTGGTACCATTGAGGAGGGTCTTGCCGACACATCTACTGGTGCCATCTCTGCCAGTGACCAGCAGCTTACCAAGTTCCATGGTACCTACATGCAGGACGACCGTGATCTTCGTGATGAGCGCAAGGCCCAGGGTCTTGAGCCCGCATACTCATTCATGATCCGATGCAGACTTGATGGTGGTGTTGCTACACCCAAGCAGTGGCTGCAAATGGATGAGATCAGCACCAAGCTCGGTAACGAGACCATGAAGTTGACTACCCGTCAAACATTCCAGTTCCACGGTGTTGTCAAGGGAAAGCTCAAGCCAGCCATGCAGGCCATCAACAAGTCCCTGATGACCACCATTGCTGCCTGCGGTGACGTTAACCGTAACGTCATGTGCAGTTCTCTCCCTACCCACTCCAGCTACCACGCTCAGGTTCACGCCGTGTCTCAGAAGATCAGCGACCACCTCCTTCCCAACACCAGCGCTTACCACGAGATCTGGCTAGAGGACGACGAGACAAAGGAGAAGCGCAAGGTTGCTGGCGAGGCTCTCCAGGATCACGAGCCTCTCTACGGTCCCCTCTACTTGCCCAGGAAGTTCAAGATCACTATCGCTATTCCGCCGCATAACGACACCGATGTCTACGCTCACGACGTCGGTCTGATCGCTATCAAGGGTGCTGACGGCAACCTCGTTGGTTTCAACATTCTCGCCGGTGGTGGTATGGGTGTCACACACAACAACAAGAAGACATACCCCAGGACTGGTAGCATGTTCGGCTACGTTCCCACAGATCAGGCACACATCGTCTGCGAGAAGATCATGTTGGTGCAGCGTGACCACGGTGACCGCAAGAACCGCAAGCACGCTCGCCTAAAGTACACCATTGACGATATGGGCGTCGATGTCTTCCGTGGTAAGGTTGAGGAGCTTTGGGGCCAGAAGTTCGCCGATCCCGCGCCGTTCAAGTTCGACAGCAACGTCGACACTTTTGGATGGCAGAAGGATGAGAATGGCCTCAACCACTTCACCCTCTTCGTCGAAAACGGTCGCATTGAGGACACTGCTGAGTTTCCAATGAAGACTGGTCTCATCGAGGTCGCCAAGGCGCACAAGGGAGAGTTCAGGTTGACTGGTAACCAGCACTTGATCCTCTCCAACGTGCACGATGACGATCTTCCGGCCATGAAGGAGCTCCTCAAGAAGTGGAAGCTTGACAACATCCACTTCTCAGGTATGAGGCTGTCGAGTTCCGCTTGCGTTGCTTTCCCCACTTGCGGTCTTGCTATGGCTGAGTCTGAGCGTTACCTTCCGGTCTTGATCTCCAAGCTCGAGGGTACTCTCGAGGAGGCTGGTCTTCGCCAGGACAGCATTGTCATGCGTATGACAGGTTGCCCTAACGGTTGCGCGCGCCCTTGGCTTGCAGAGGTCGCGTTCGTTGGTAAGGCATACGGCGCGTACAACATGTACCTTGGTGGTGGTTACCACGGTCAACGTCTGAACAAGCTTTACAGGAGCTCGATCAAGGAAGACGAGATCCTTGAGATCATGAAGCCCATGATCAAGCACTACGCTAAGGAGAGGAATGATGGTGAGCACTTTGGTGACTTCGTCATCAGAAAGGGTTACATCAACGAGACCACACACGGAACCAACTTCCACGAGAACGTAAGTCGATCGGATCACCATATGTGAACCCACAAACTAACAATTTCGTAGACTGCGGAAGATGAGTCTGATGGCGAGTAGACAGCGATAATTCATGGTTACGATTGATGGTTTCATAGTTGCATACGACCGCTTTGGGTAGGACCAGGTCATGCATTGGCGTTTTGCTAGCGTTTGTGGTTCACACCAAGATTCGCAAAAGAATCGAAATGTATCATTTTCATGTTCAAACCTCAGATGCCACCATCTGAGCAATCTCATGGGCTCAGTCTGTCAATCTTCCACTCACACTCACCATTCTGCATCTCCACCCACTCATACCTGAACCGATCATGCAACCGACTCGGCCTGCCCTGCCAGAACTCCACAACCTCAGGCACAACCCTCAACCCACCCCAAAACTCGGGCACAGGAATCTCATCCCGCCCCTCAAACCTCTTCTCCACATCCTCAACCCTCTTCTCCAGCTCCTCACGCCCCTGCAGTACCTTACTCTGCTGACTCGCCCACGCGCCAATCCTGCTCCCACGGATCCTCGTGTCGTAGTAAACCTGGCTCTCCTCGCTGGTCAGCCTCTCGACGCGACCCTCAACGCGGACCTGGCGCTCGAGCTCGCGCCACCAGAACGTTAGCGCGGCGTGCGGGTTGCTCGCCACGTCGGCGGCTTTGCGCGACGTGTCCCAGTTCGAGTAGATCACGAAGCCGCGACTGTCGAGCTCTTTCATGTAAACCATGCGTGCTGACACCTTTCCTGAGGGCAGAGAGCACGTGCTGAAGGTTACGGTTTCGGGCTGGTAGACGCCAGATGCTGAGGCTTCGGAGAACCAGGCGTGGAACTGGTCGGTTGGTGAGGATTGGAGGTCTGCGCGGTCTAATGCGCCTTTGGTGTACTGTGTGGCGTGACCAGGGTCTTCGGAGTTCGAGGTTGGAGCAAAGATCTTCTTTGATGAGTTGTTGGTTGGCACGGGGGTTGAGGCGGAGTGTAGCATCTTGGTTGTGATAGTCGTTGGTGTCGGTATAGCAAGTGATGCTTGTATGAGAGATGTTGTTGAGCGGCAAGAGGAGAACGTGATTCTATGTGGTTGCAGCGCTACACGCCTGAGCATTGACATCAATTTGTCCAGTCTCTCCGAATGATGTGTGATGAAAAGTCCAGTAGTATTGTGGCCGGGGAGAGTTTTGCTATGGTGTGACCAGAAGATTCTCAGTGGTGAGTCTTCGAGTTCACGATCGCGAGAAAGTGGGGTGACGTAATCCTCTCGTCCTACAGACCTTGAGACTCTTCGTCTCAACTTTCACAACAAAACTACAGTCTGTACATTTGGAGACGCGTGATTCTATGCTTGCATGTGACTTCGCGGCAATGCAATGCTCTTGCCGCGTGTGCGACCGTCGTCGATGAGGCGATTGCTTCATTGGCCGGCGGCACACGAACCCCGCTCGTAAAGTTTAGAGGCCGTTGCAGTAGCCTTCGACGATACAACATCACCTCAACTGTCATTGAGACGAGTGCTTGTCTGCTGACGCAGCCATGGGAACTGCATCGAAGTCGTATTTGTATAACCTCGGGACCTACCACCGCAAGGTCACCACCGCGAATGCAGAAGCTCAAGTGTGGTTCGACCGAGGCTTGATCTGGAGCTATGCCTTCCACCACGAAGAGTCGGCTCGCTGCTTCGAAAAGGCAATCGCTGAAGATCCTGGCTGCGCAATGGCCTACTGGGGTGTGAGTTGGAGATGTCCAAAGTGGACTGAGAATTGAGCTGACCCAAGTAGCTGGCCTTTGCCCTAGGCCCAAACTACAACAAGCCCTGGGATCTCTTTGACGAGAAGGAGCTCAAGAAGACCCTAGATACCATCGAACATGCACTCACCGAGGCAAAAGACCACGCGCCGGATTCAACGGACCTCGAAAAGGCCTTGATTGACGCAATTCAAGCCCGTGTACCAAAGGGGCTACGGGAGCACGATTTCAAGGCATGCAACGAGGCCTACGCGAAGGCCATGGAGTCGGTGTACGAAAGATTCTCGGATGACCTTGATGTCACAGCTCTATTCGCCGATTCTGTCATGAACCTTTCTGCATGGGATCTGTGGGACCTGAAGACTGGGAAGCCGACCCCTGGATCTCGCTCCTTGGAAGTTAAAGGTTTCCTAGAAAAGGCGCTCGAACAAGATAACGTGTATGAACATCCTGGAATTCTCCACCTTTACATCCATCTCATGGAGATGAGCTCAACGCCAGAAGTAGCATTGGTTGCCGCAGACCATCTTCGAAACCTCATCCCTGATGCGGGCCACCTAGTCCATATGCCGAGCCATCTCGATATTCTCGTTGGGGACTACCGGCGGGCCATAGCGTCGAATGCTGATGCCTGCCTGGCCGATGAGAAGTACCACAACGAGCACGGGGGAGACAATTTCTACTCTTTTTATCGCATGCACGACTACCACTCGCTGATCTATGCCGCAATGTTTGCAGGTCAGTCAAAGGTCGCTCTAGAAGCGGTGAGCCGGATGGAGCGTTCATTACCCGCTTCTCTTCTCAGTATCGAGAGTCCGCCCATGGCAGATTGGCTCGAGAACTTCTCCTCAGTGCGTGTCCACGTACTTGTTCGGTTTGGTCGCTGGCAAGACCTGCTTTCTTTGCCGTTCCCAAACGATAGGAACCTCTACTGCGTGACGATCGCAATGATCCACTACGGGAAAGGTGTGGCATATGCCGCGACGGGCGACGTTGAGAAGGCCCTGAGAGAACGTGCCGCCCTGAAAGAGGCAGTGAAACGTATTCCGTCGTCCCGCATTTGTGGTGACTTCCCCAATAAGTCAAACGTGGTTCTCAAGGTCGGCGAGGCAATGCTCGATGGGGAAATAGCCTATCGTCGGGGCGATTACGACGTCGCGTTTACGCACCTCGAGGAAGCAATCAAGCGCGACGATGCCCTCACTTACGCGGAACCCTGGCCAGTACGTATCCTCTTCCACAGCCGCGACATGGATCACTAATCGCACGGCAGTGGATGCAACCGACACGGCACGCATACGCTGCACTCCTGATGGAGCAAGGTAGGGTCCAGGATGCGGCTGCTGCGTACAAGGCTGATCTAGGGTTCGACGACACGCTACCCAGGGCAAGACAACACCCAAACAACGTCTGGGCGCTACATGGATACCACGAGTGCCTTGTCAAGCTTGAGCGGCAAGAAGAAGCGGGGATTGTCAATCAACAACTTCGGCTAGCTGAAGCAGTCGCGGATGTCACCGTTCAGGCCAGCTGCTACTGTCGCAATGCCGGGACCACCTGAACGTGCTTTGAAGGGTCTACTGAACGGTGTCGGTCATGCGTTGAGGAGCTATCTGGCTTCGAGGCGAAATTTTGACTCGCATTGTTACGACTGAAATTAGTCGTTTGAGGCGAGGTTTGTAAGCCGAGGCTGCCCCTCAATCTTCACCATTCATCATGCGTGGTAAATGTGAGGCAATCAATCTCGATTCGAGATCTCCACGAAATGCAAACATGCCGTCTTGACGCCCAGGTATATCTGATGTTGATGATCTGATATGACTATCGTCTAGGCCTCGAATAAACTTTGAACAGTCTGCGGCTGAGAGAGCGGACAGTGTCGCTCCCATCATGCCGCTTCCGCATACGAAGAATGCGAAGTTTCGAGTCAAGCGGGGGAGCATCCGTACCAATCGTAACGCCTCGGTCTCGCGACGTTGTCAAGATCCGCATGTTCTCCACATATACATGACCGATGGTCTTTGGTTTTTGCGTCCACCTGTCTCTTGCTCTGACAGCGCTAGTGGACTCGCTTAGCCCTTTGCGGCGGATATCAAATGCCGAAAAGGAACTGATCCTCGGAGCGGGTTCCTCTGGCACTGTGCAGCAAGGGCACCTTCCCGCCCCTGTCGCCATGCGAAGAATGGACTGCCAAATGCCGGTCTACGCCGTCTCGAATCCGGCCTGTTGAACGCGCGACGGTGTCCAATTGATGTGTGGCAACGGGCACGAACTGGGAAGAAACTTTGGGACCGAAAACTTCTCAGGCACGGCCGCCTCCGCGAGTGCCCGCGATGGTCAAACTCTACGCAAACCCCCTTCATCGGAGTGCGGGAGGACTGGTTCGTACGGCTAGTAAAAACTTGGAGGAATCCTCCAACCCGTCTCGAGAGCTCAAATATTGGGATCAGCTGTCAGCTGTCAACATGTCGACGAACTCTTGGTAAAGATCACCTACGGCACGGACGGCTGGGACGTTGACCCCGGTCGCTCTGTTTCTACCGACTCGTGTTCCTGAGCAGATCCCTTCGAGGTTGCAGCACAAGCCTTACGCCTTAGCTCGGGCGTTCTTCCCCTTTGGCCTTGGGTATTGACGCATGCAGGGCTCTTGTGCCGCTCCGCCCCTGTTTTCGCTCGTGTATATTGTGAGTCGAGACTCGCGTATCGAATATGGGCGGCTTTCTCACCCAAACTTTTGGTATTTCCTCCGGGACTGCGCCTGGTTTTCTCAAGAACCTGGGGTGAACTGAGGTTTGCACGTCGGTGCTCTTCATACAATCGAACTACCAAGATGGGAGCAAACAGAGGACCCGAGCTGCAGGCGGTATGCTCGGCCATGGTGTCGATGTCGTTCATTTCAGTGGTCCTTCGATGCTACGTTCGGTCACGGATCGTGAAGGCGTTTGGCTGGGATGACTTCTTCATGGTTATCGCTCTCGTAAGTCGAAGTTTACCCAAGTGACGAGTCAGATGCTGACCATGAAAGATGTTCCACGTCATGTTTGCGACTTGTGCAATCGGTGGCATACACTACGGCACTGGAAGGCACATGGCAGAACTCAGTAATGACAACATAGTGAAAGCCATGCGAGTAAGTGCATCAACATGTCTGCTGTGCGTTGAAATCTGACTCGAGCTCAGTACTGGTGGCTATGTTATGTCGCATACTGCTGGGCCATGATCTTCTGCAAGATCTCCATTGGACTCTTCCTACTACGCATCACGATCAAACCGTTACAACGTTGGATCATCTACATCGTTATGGGCCTCACTGTCTTTACCGGATTGGTCTTCTTCTTCGTCACTCTCCTGCAGTGCAACCCGATCTCCTACTTCTGGGACAAATTTTCGCAGACCGGCACATGCGTACCCGTGGACGTTATCATCGCCCTCACTTTCCTCTACAGCGTCATTTCCGTTATTTGCGACTTTACATTCGCCCTCCTCCCGATCTTCCTCGTATGGAACCTGAACATGTCCGGCAGGACGAAGGTGCTTCTGGTACCTATTCTGGGGATGGCTTGCGTAGCCAGTATCGCGGTTCTCTGCCGCATGGCTTACGTTATGGATTTCAAAAACCCCGACTTCCTCTGGGCCACTGTTGATATCGCAATCTGGAGTGACACCGAACAGGCTCTCGGTATCACCGCCGCTAGTCTTGCAACCCTCCGACCTCTCTACCGACAGCTAGCAGCAAAGCTCGGCATCAGCACAAACGGCGGTGGCGAGAGTGGGAAAGATACACCGAAGTGGTACGGCGCACCATCCACAGTGAAGGTGTCGAAGAGAAAAAGTATTTGGAACATCGGCACCCTGATGCGAACAGAAAAGGGTGGCACTGTCAGAGATAGAGGGGAAGCCGACTATGGTATGGGAAGCCTCCAGCCCATTCGCCTGAGAGACGATCTTGTTGACGACACCCAAGTTGAGAGGAGCGAGAAGGGCTTCCAAACATGGACAGTCTCAGCAGGTGGCAAGAGCTTCGACGAGGAGCGCGGCGTACCACCGATACCGACTGGGAAAATTACAATGCAAAAGGACGTGGTCCAGGAGTCGGAAAGACGCTCTTTCTGATTGCCATGCAAGCGTCACGAACCTCGATAGAAACGAGAACATGGTACTTAGAAATACAGTACACGCATCGTTGGACAGTCTTTCATTTGCGACGATACCCGGATCTGGAAAAGGCGTACTGTAAATTATTCATAGAATTAATCGACACCTTATCATCTCCCTGCCTGTCATCACGACGCTCGCACACGGTCTAGACATTAAGATGAAACCCTGGTCATCTTGGACTTGCGCTGTACTGGTTGCGGAGGAATTCCTCGACCTGGGCATCGGTCGGGCCTTTTGGTGGTGGTTCGGGCGCTCTCATGCTTGGGGTTTCGGTGTGCGGCCGTACCGGTAGATCTGCTCGTGCCGGAGGATCAATAGGCGGCTGGGTCGGCGCTTCTTCTCCAGGCACGTGGGTTTCTTGTTGTTGAGAATCCCCGTTCATGGGAATTGCCGCTGCGATGACATTCTGCGGTGGGTTTAAATCGCCACTAGCAGCGTCGCGTTGAGATCCTCCGGTCGCTCCCGTTCGCTCGTTCGTCGGCAGCAAGTCTCCGTGGTACGGCTTCCGTGCGGACTGAATTGCCTCCTTATCGACTTTCCAGATACCGCCCTGACGATCTACAGTGAAGGAGCTCGGATCTTGTTTTGATAATTTGTCAAAGATCTCGTCGCGCTCTACTGTTTTGAAGAAGCGGTTCTTCCAGGTGGTACCGCTCGCAGCTTCATCCTTTCTCATTTGCCGCTGCCCCTGTTCAAGGACTGATTTGGCGCTTGCGACTGTCTTCATGTCTCCTCGTCTGAGGGCTGCAATGACATCGCGCCATGCTTTTCGCGACTCCCAGGGATCCTGCTCAGCTATATCCTCGATCTGCAGTGGTAACGTCTTGAGAGAATGAAAGTCCATCTTCTCAATCGCCTTTCCAGTTCGCGCGTCTTCAAAGGTCGAATCGCCGTTCCAAGCTCCTTTGGCCTCGTACAGTACCTCATTTGGACGATCGATGTGGAACATTTTCGCCTCGAATCCGTTCTTTTGCCCGCCGCCGAAGAACGACTTGCCTTCGAACTTGATTTTGGACACGTAACCAGTTGACGAGATGAGTGAGTAATTGCCTTGCAACTCGGGGTATGGCTTTCCACCTAATATACCCTTGACTTTGACGTTCGGGACCGGCATCAAGTAGTCCTCGTCGTACTTGTCGATATGCAACATAGCATAACCCTTCTGCTTTATACTGACGTTCCCGGAGAAGGTGATTTCTTGTTCAGTGAAGCCCTCTGCGCGCACCCCGTGCTTATCATTCCAGATGTAGCACGCTGTGATTGGCGGATGATGGCTGACCTGCTCAGACACGAGTCGAGTTTGTCCAAGTTCTTCATCCTCCCACTTTCCCATGAATAGCTCACCAAGAAAGGCATTCAACGGCTTTTTGATCCCCTCTGACTCGTCTCTTCCAGCATACTGCTGATTGCGAAGTGCGCCCATAAAAGACTCCAGGACGTTCAGTGCCCTCTGCTCCTCGGTCTCGCCCCAAGCTTGGCGGACAAAGAGATGCGCATGGTCACACCAGTACTGAGGGATTTCAACAGTAGAATTCTCGGCCAAAACGAAAGGGGGAGCTGTGATGTTGGAGAGGTCGCCGGAGATAGTTGCAATTGATGCAAGGAAGTCCTTTAGGGCGGACCTATTCGCGGCGATCGAAGTGTCGCCCATGATTCGGATCTGGCGGGAAACGGTACGAGAAAGAACCCAGAATTGCTGTTTGTTAAATTACGGGCCCTGTTTAGGGTCAATGCTGGCTGCATCGTCACTAATGTAGCCATGGTCTTGTCGCGGATTGCCCTCGATGCGGCTTGTGTCGATGACGTCGTTCACTCGGTTGCTTTTCGCCGACGCTGCAAGCTGCGCCTTCGCTGCGCTACGAAACGCGTCCTCACCAACTTGGCCAGGCCACCACGACCCAGTGCACTAAATTCGATGCGTACGCAGAACGCTCGCTGGCTGCATAGCAAACGTTCAGCGTAGAAATGGATGCTGTTAGAAAGAACAGCTGCGTCCACTCCGGGGTCCTCATCCTCTTCATCAGCAGCCACGCACGCGTCACGAACCTACCATCAGACCTGTTGAGTCGAGCCTACAGCATTGTCAACTGCAAACTCGCCTTTGCTGGTCGGTTAATTGATCATTCGAATAATTCATCGGTCGAAATAGCTGAGACGCGTCAAGAGCTGGTGGCTTCGATCTGCTGCTGTTAGTCGTTGGAGCTCCCTTAGAGTACAGCGGGGAGAGCAGCTCGACAACGTGTTTGTATAGCTGTTCGGCTCCCCGATCCGGTCAAAAGATGCATCATCATCTCTCGCGCAACGTGCAGACCATGATACTGGGAAAGCTTAGCAGTGACATCCCACGTTGTTGCTAACAAGCAGCCCTGAAGATGCAGCCAAGTGTCTCCGTTCCTCTCGGCGCAGTACAATGCCGCTTTTCGGACCATGTCGGAGCGACAAACCACGCAACTACAACAACACCTACCTGAGCACTCCGACGAGTGTTACGCTTTCTCCACCAAGCCGACTGCTAGGACTACCTATCTGAGGCTATCTCTACTATGAAAGCCCGACATGATCACGGCTAGTTGCTGCTTGGCACTCTTCCTTAACGTGTCCTAGTGCCCTTGTAAAGTGGGTCATCTTCCCCGCTGATATGAAGATAACGGTGTACAGCCTTGATACTTGCCCGGCGGCTTTACATAAACGTCTCTTCGTACCTGACTCTCGCATGTCAACGGGCCTACTTGGCAGCAGTAGGAGCAGGATGATGACGGTAGCATGCTGACCGTCCACCACGGTGCAAGATAAGAGTCTTGGTATGGCACGACTGGCAAGCCGACCGAGCAAGAAGAGCCGTACATGGAAGACTATAAAGAGCAGTGCCCGGCAGACACGGTTACTGTAGAGCAACCTGACTGACTGCCCGAGCCAACAAGATGAAGCCCTTCACACAGCTTCTTCCTCTCTTTGCTTCCTTGGCGGTAGCCTCGCCCATTGACTTGACCAAGTCGGGTCTCCATGAGCTGTTTGTTCGTCAAGACATCCAGACGCCTGTCAACGCCAGCCTTCCTAATGTCACCATCTTTGCCACCGGAGGCACTATTGCCTCTGTCGGTGGAAGCAACACTCAGACAACAGGCTACCAGGTTGGTCTCGGTGTCCAGCAACTAGTCGATGCGGTCCCAGAGCTCCTTAACATCTCCAACATTGCCGGCTACCAAATTTCCAACACCGGTTCCGGCAATATTAATGAGACCATTAGCCTGAAGCTGGCACATATGATCAACGAAGAGCTGGCGAAGCCTGAAATCTCCGGCGTAATCATCACTCACGGAACAGACACCCTCGAGGAAACGGCTTTTTTCCTTGAATCCACAGTGAACTCCTCCAAGCCCGTAGTATGCGTCGGTGCCATGCGGCCCGCAACCGCGCTCTCTGCCGACGGCCCCCTCAACCTGTACCAAGCCGTCGTGCTCGCGGGCTCTCCTGCCGGACGCGATCGGGGCACCATGATCGTGCTGAACGACCGTATCGGCTCGGCCTTCTACACGACCAAGAACAACGCCAACAGCCTCGACACCTTCTTCTCAACCGAGGCAGGCCAACTCGGCACCTTCGTCAACCAGGTCCCGTACTTCTTCTTCGCGCCGAGCGAGCCCGTGGGCCGTGTCGTCTTCGACGTCTCCAACTTGACCGACCTCGCGCAGGTCGACATTTTGTACGCCCACCAGGATATGGATCCCACGCTGTTCAATGCATCGGTCGCTGGCGGCGCTGAAGGTATTGTCTACGCTGGTGTCGGCGCGGGCGGCATGTCGAGTAAGGCGAATCTGGCAGCCGAGGAGCTGTACAATGCGACCAGCATCCCGATTGTGGCCTCGCATAGGAGCACAGACGGCATGGTGCCGCCGGCCAGTGATGGCGATTTCATCATCTCGAGCGGGTTCTACAACCCCCAGAAGGCAAGGATCCTGCTGCAGCTCGGACTGACTGTAGGGTGGAGCAACGAGGAGATCACGGAGGCTTTTGCGAAGAGTCTACCAATGCCATAGAGCATGAGGTACCAGTAGGATGGCATGGTAGCTCAATATATCAATGCATCGTTGGCCGATCCTTCCATGAAAACATGGTCAGTCCATGGAATTGGTCGCTTAGCTCAGTTGGTTAGAGCGTGGTGCTAATAGTTCAAATCCTTGATACGCCAAGGTCGCGAGTTCGACCCTCGTAGTGACCAACCTTTTTGCGGCCGTTGGTGACTCAGAACTGGGAAAGTTTTTGCTGCGTGAAGTTTGGGTGTGGAGGGTGTGGAGTCATGGTTCGTTGCCGAAGTCTGCCCCGGCCTGTCCGGATCGAGCGACAAGGCGCGGCGAATGTCATCTTGAAAACCATAAAACAGTCAACGGAGATAGCTGCGATTTCTTTTTGGAGCCATCTTTGTTTTCGTCAACAATTCGATTGCACTGCTCCAGATCCTCCAAACATTCAGCCATCATTCGACATGTGTCCGCCCTCTGATCTACCAGTATCGACTGCCGCGGCAGCGCCGTCAAGCCGAATCTACACCGACAATGTCCCGCAAACCTCAATCTCACAAGCCGTATTCAAACACGCCTTGAATCTACTGGCACCAGCAATACTTAACCACAGCATGAGGGTGTACCTGTACGCCAAGGCACTCGCTCATCATACCGCCTCGACATACGCCACAGATGCAGCAAAGCTCGACCTGCTGTTCACTGCATGTCTGTTCCACGACATCGGAACGACAGACGAGTATGACGGGTCGCAGCGTTTCGAGGTCGAGGGAGGAGACGCAGCGGTGAAGCATTTGGACCAGTTTGACATCAGTGCGGCGGACAAACATGACGTCTGGACGGCTATTGCGTGCCACACCAGTCCCCATATCGCAGAAAGGATCGGAGAGTTATCGAAACTTGTAAGAATTGCCGTAATAACTGACTTCGGACGCAAGAGCTCAGCCTGGGAAGTATTGTTGCCTTTGAGAGAAGAGATGGAGAGGAGTTTGGGTCGGTCCAACATCGAGAAAGTCCTTGGTGACGCGGTGGTAGAACAGGCAAAGAGACAACCAGAGAAAGCACCGGTGGTCTCGTGGCCGGGCGTGATGTACAAAGCGCATCTTGCGGAACCGGAGTGGAGTGGAGTGAACAAGATGTTCTAGTGGCGATCGAGAGGAGTGGTTGGATATCCTAGCAAGAGCCAATACGCGTGCTTGCTTCACATGAACTGTCCGCCGTTGTTCATCATGGGCGCTGCATTGGGATCCATGAAGTTGAAGTCGTTGCCCAACAAAGTGGTAATCAGTTGATCTTCCGAGAACCACTCGCCCATATTTCCGCCTGGAGTAAAGGCGTTCATGTCGAACGATGCGTTTGGTTGAGTGCCGGTTGCGTACGGGTCAAAGTTCGTGCTGTTGAACCCAGCATCATACGTGTTGTTGATCCCCATACGGGTCATGAAGGGGTCGAGCTCTTTCCGCAGCTGTGTCTGCGTCGGCTGATCAGGCGTTGTAGGATTGGAGAAACTGGGATCTCGGGCGGCGGCACCGATAAAGAGTTTGGCAACACGATGGAAGACATCGCACACCAGGAACATCTTTTCAATGGCGCTCGAGGTGCCCCGGGCGGGTTGCAAGGTCTGTAGGAAGTCGCCAAGCATTGCCAGGTCACTAGTAGATTGTGTTTCGATGATGTGGCAGAAGATGACTAGGAAAGGCGTGAAAGGGGTGTGCAGCAGGGTCCAATGGAGGTACTCCGCGAAGACATGGCGATCAGACATGTCTGCAAACTTGGATGTACATCTTTGATGTAGTTGTAGCGCTTGTCTCGCCGCAGTGATACAGTCCTGGCTGCAAGTGAACGGTTGACCGTCGGCTGGTGGAATCGCTCTAAGCACCAGTGTGAGTATCGTAGACATTGTGACCTTGTCTCCAAGCATGAAGACTTCGTGTGTTTCCTCGGGCGTACCGGGTATGGTTCCAATCAGGTCATGCTCGGCCCACATCTGTCTAATGTCAGTGACCAACAGATCTGCTTTAGCTGCTCTTGAGGCCTTCGGTTGCTTCAACGCACGAGGGCTGTAAAGCTCCTCATAGATGCGTCCTTGAATACCCGCTAGTCTGCACCAGAATTTGACCAATTTGTTACCATCGGAGCAATTGTCGTCTGTCTCTAGGATGGGCATAGGCACAGCAATGTCATAGTCTTGGATGCACGATGCGCGACCAAGACGAAGACACAGACCTTTGTCCATGCTGTAGAGGAACCAAAACAAATTGATCTTTCGTGAACGTGTCTCGGGTGAGTCCTTGGCCATGGAGTCTGCTCGATGGTAGCCCAGGGTAAGGCACAGGTGACTGGCCTTCGATATGAGAGCGGAGCAGAGCGATGGCTTTGATGCCTCAACAGCATAGTAGGCCTTAGTTAACATCAGCATGGTAGTTCTTGAAATCGTTTGCCAGTAATGGGTAATACTTACTCCAAGCAGCAGCGCTTCGAAGTTGTCTACAGTAGGCGCCATCAGAACTGGAAGCAGTCCAATCAAATCCATCATGTTCCGGACGAACATAGCAGAGTAACCGTGGAACTCTTCCATACGTGGATCATCCTTCGCAAATCCGAATTGATAGGTTCTGAAAACGAAGTAGAGACTGCCGAAGGCAACAATCAAGTTTGCCACTGGGATGTCGTCGATGTTGAAGTATAGGTCTTTACACAGACTAACGATCTCCTTGTAGGGTCGGACAGGGTAGAACAGACCAATAACAGTGTCGTACATCTCCTCAGTCTCTCGAAGTACCTGCGAGACGACCTCTGCGGGCGGGACGCCATACTTGTTCTTGCTTCTCGCAACTCGTCCGGTACTAGGGACTTCATGTTCGCCTGGATACACATTCTGAGTCGACACGATTTGACTGAGAGATGTCAACGCGGCGGCGAGGTCGGGATCCTGCTGTAGCAATTGAGTGTTACGCAGAGCTCGTTGCAATTGATCGTTAGTGGATGTGGTGTATGCACTGAGAGACGTATCGCCCTCAAAGTGTTGAATGGTAGACCCAGGTGTGGCAGCAGGTGTAGCCGTCACTGAATGTCCGATCGAGGGAGATGGAGATGCATGCGCTTGGCTATGTGGTGAAGGCAACTGCGGCGAAGCCATCTTCATATCCCGCAGGGCTCTCTCAATGCCAGCAAGCCGGCTGCCGATCTGATCGATCTTCGATTCACTACGCCGAAGTTGTTAGATACTGTCTCTTGCATCGATAATCGCTCAAGGCGGGATTTTGTTTGAGCCAGGATGATGCATTTGCATGCAATTAATGCACGACCATAAGCAACCAACGGTACGTGAAATATGAGTACGGTAAAGTACTGCAATTTCAGGTAAGGAATGACTACTTACTATTTGCTGGAGATGAGCACTCGCTGCCTCTGCTCCTTCGGTCTGTTGCCGGAAGCCTGACAAACGAGGTCCGAAGCACGACAGCTCGCACAAGGTCTCCCTTTGTCACAACGAATCTATAACAAACAACAGTCAGTCCGGTAATAAATACCCGGATGCTCTACCCGTGGACTGTACCTTACGCGTACGGCATTGATCACACTAAGCCATAGTCAGCATGAGATTCGAGACCAAGACCAAACAAGCCACACATACTGCCCGCAGACCTGCTTGGCTATCGCTAGAAGTGGCGGCACCTTCCATACTGAGGTCTTTGCACGTCGTACGCCACAGGAATGTGGGGAGGAGGTGAGGGTAGTTGAAGGCTTAAGTTGTTGCGCGGGCACCGGTAGGGCTGAGCGAAGACCTGCTGTGATTGGGCCTCTGAGCAGAGTTTAGCTTCCGCCCGCGGCCACCGAAAGGGCTGATGAGCTCTGTCAAGAGTCATGAGCCACGACTACTTACGTCAAACACTCCAGTATTGAGGCGCAGCAGTGTCTGCCTCGAGAAGTCATCTCAATAGGGTTTTAAAAGCGTTGGAAAGGGTGTAGTTGTGGAAGAAAGACGGTATGAGTGACGTCTATGCGATGAGCTCGGCCTTTGTCAGCGCTCTTTCCTACCCAATTCAGTAGACGTCGCGTCTACCCTCTCCACATCCACATCAGCACACGTACAATGCCGTTTCAGTCCTTAGTAGTTTCCTTTCACACCGAGATGGCTCATTTCGACTCATCCAAAGTACGCAGGTATTGGCTCTCCAGCTCAATGGGCGATTCCTGTGCCGGCACCGCCGGACTCGAGAGAAACCATTTCCTCCATAACAGCTGTGCACTGCAACAGGATCAAGATGTGTCCCAAAGCATTATCAGATATCACAAAGGCGAAGTTGCACAATAAGGCTTGCCCTCAAATCAATCAAGGGTAATACTATCTGGCGAGGCCAGAAATATATCTGGTGAGGCACTTCTGTTAGAGATCCTTGAAAGTTAACAGTAAGAGACTGCGCATTTATGTTCAGACTTTTAGTGGGGTAGGCAGTTCAGACAGCCTAGGAGGTCTCTTATAATCCTATGAGGTTTCTGGCGGCTACAAAGATCCTTGATAGAGGCGTCTCACCGAATGGGCTTCTGGCCGGCAGACGGGCGTACCACTCTTTCGAATCAGAGAGCTTGCATTGAACAAGGCTGTCCGGGTTTTAGCAAAGCGTAATTCTCATCGTCGAGGCGCTACATCATACCTCGAGTAAGCATTGAACTGCTACATGGTTTCTGAAGTGGCAGATTCCTGCACTTAACATAAGGTGGCTGAGTATGTTTTTTGCAAGAAAGGACATAGGTCATCGACACAAAAGGTTCTGGTATAGATCTTCAGGCACGATGAACAAGGGAAACGAATAAGAATAAAATAGACTTTATACCCCAAGCCATGATTCATTGGGGCTCATCCATGAGCTAACTAACATGCGGCTACCACGCGTGGGCTTAGCACCCATCTGTGAGTCTGCGTCTCCACGCCGAGATGCGAATGGATGAGTAGATTGTGATGCATAGAGACATCGAGCCCATGAAAGTGCTGCGCGTTGTCAAGGAAGGAGGAACACTGGTACCGAGATCGAGGCAAAATGATTGAGCAAGCTCTTCCGAGGCCGACATCGCGGATATAGTCAAGGATTTGAATGACCACAGACATGTGTTTTGTTTTGTGGAGTTTGAGGAAAGAGGAGGCATAAGTGTTTAGACATCAGGAAAGGTCATCTGGCCAAACTTATACCCTCACGAAGCTCTCTTGCGCTTGGATAGAACTCATGACGTAGAGGCTCATGACGGGCCATATCGATGGTGTCTTGGGTGTTGATTTCTGCGAACCGAATGCGATCCGACGACGCAACGGCTCACCCTTTTGTCTCATGCCTGCTCCCTATGCTTCCAGCTTATCGCACAACAGCATCCTTCAATGTAGGAACACTGCACAATCCAGCAGCAGTCTTCAGCTTCGCAACACCGGTCTTCTTGTTCTCACCCTCGCCGCTAAGCTGCGGCACCTCCTCGACGTTGAACCCAACCTCAAGCCCATCCGTAGTCGTAAAGCCTGGTTGGATAGTCTCCCAAACCTTCTTCTTGGGGTTCAAAACGCCCTCGGGCTCGCCTTCCCAGCCCTCGAAGAACACGCGGTCGCCTGCCTTGCTGTCCTTGGGCGGGTCTACCAACTCGACCGGCCCCTTGTGCGCGTCCTCGCCCTCCTTAACCTTAGGCGATGCAGCGAGCACCATGGCACAGCTCTTGACACCGCGCATGGTCACAGGCTTGAGGTTGCAGACGGCGACGATCTTGCGGTTCTGCATCTCAGCCAAAGGAATCAGGCCATTCAGACCGGAGCAGACGGTGCGCACGACCTGGCCTTCGTATTCGGAGGTATTCTCGGTGCCGGGCGCGTCGCCGCACGCGATGGTGCTGACGTACAGCGAGTCGGCGTTGGGGTGTGTTTCGGCCTTGAGGATGTGACCGACGCGCAGATCGATGAGGGCGGGGGAGAGGGGCTTCTCGACAGGTGCGCTGCGTTTGTTAGCAGTTGCTCCGGCATTGGGGGAATTGCGGTGTTCTGGTCTTACGCCTTCTGCGGCTTGGGCTCCTTCTTCTTCTTCTCTTTCTTCTGGGTTGGTGCGCCCTCGGGTGCGCCACCCTTCTTGCCTTCTGTGGGATTCGTGGGCTTGCCGGCGGCTGTGCCTGCGACGGCGTCGCCAGCAGCTTGTGCGAGGTCCTTGACCTTCTCCTTCTTGCTCTTCTTCTCGGCGCCCTGCTCGCCAGTCAGAGTTGTAGGTGTGGCGCCGTTGCCGGCCGCAGCAGCAGCCGCGGCCTCTTTCTCCTTCTTCTTGCGCTCCTTCTCGGCCTTTGCGTCGACGGGCTTGATCTTGAAGATGACGTTGTCGAGCTCGATGTTGACCTTGTCGTCCAGCTTCAGGCCAAAGACGGGCGAGTTCTGGACAAAGTCGACGTGGCGAACAATGTGGTGATAGCCCTGCTCGCCGGTCCTCTCCTCAGCACTCCACTTCGAGACGACGGGTGCGAGCCTCTGGTAGAGGGCAATGTCTGCAACGGAGGGCTTTGCGCCGAGGACGGTTGTTCGGCTGGCGAGGTGTGTGTTCAGCGATGACAGGCGCTCGGCAGACTTTGCAGCATCGTCAGAGGACGAGGCGATGTGGGAGGCAGAGGAGAGCCATTGGCTGATCTCCTTCTTCTCGGCGTCGGTGTACTTGGCCTCGGGGTACAAGGCCTGCGAGGCCTTGACGGCGTCTGTCTCGTCGGCGGCGTTGTTGGGGGCGTGGATCCTGAGGTAGGTCACCAAGCTCTCGTCGAGGGTGGAGCTGGACATAGTGAATGTTCGCTGGAAAAAGTTGACGGTGAGAGGTATCCGCGGGGTAAAGAAAGTGGGCGCTGCGAGGGATGCGGCGGTGCGAGCGGTGCGAAAAGGGAAGCGAGCTGCAGTCGAGGGCGTTGCAGGTCGTATGCGGCGCAGTCTCGGTGTGGATTGGGCGAGTCGTGTGCGCAGAAGAGGCCTGAGATGCATCACGATATGAGTCGCCAAAATTCGTGGGTCCCACCAAGCTGGCGCGGGGCAGAAGCGGCGATGAACAACGGGACAGCACAGGCCAGCGTGATGAATGGACGCGTCTGAGCTCTTGATAGACCCGGTCTTGACATCACTGCCATCAACTTTTGTCATCTGCGAAAGCATCCATATAGACATCACGCGTTGAGACTCGTGTTGGATGCCTGCACGATCAAATTGACCACCCTGAGTATCTCCAGAACCGACAGGAGCTTGATTCCAATGCTCGTTCAAGACCAACAGAATGGGCAGTATGTTACACTGAGGTAGTAAAGTTACTTAGACACAGAGGAATACAGTCAACTGAAGCACGGTTGCCCGTAAATGCTGCCTGTGTTGACTGCTACAGCGGAAGTTGCATGACGCGGTGTTTGTTGCCTTGCCCCACACGTAAACCGAGAGCTTCCCCCGCAACACCAGAGCACCTCTCTGCTAACCACTTCATAACTCCGCAGTCACCATAGGAACAATGAGCTTGGTCGATGATAATCCCGACGTCCCTGCGGGGAAGAAGAGATTCATTCCTCTGGGTAAGACAGTCTTCGACCCGCCTGTTTTCGAGAGCTCATTGCTAACATGTCTTGCAGAGAACAATCCCGAGGTCATGTCCGCGCTCGTTCACAAGCTTGGCCTCTCGGAGAAGCTCGCATTTCATGACGTCTTCAGCATCGATGACCCGGACCTGCTCGCTTTCACTCCCCGGCCTGCACATGCTCTCCTCCTTGTCTTCCCAGTGAGCGAGACATACGAGAACTTCCGCCGCCAGGAGGACCAAGACAAGCCTGAATACAATGGACACGGTGAACAGGAAGAGGTGGTCTGGTACAAGCAAACAATCGCAAATGCCTGCGGGCTGATTGGCTTGCTCCACGGTGTTTCGAACGGGACAGCGCGTGCAAACATTCGTACGTGATCCGACACGTCAAACGCATCATGCACGCTGACAGATGACAGAGCCCGATTCGGACTTGGCAAAACTCGTCCAGGATGCCATCCCACTGAAACCGGCTGAGCGGGCTGATCTGCTCTATGAATCGAAGGCTCTCGAGTCCGCCCACCAGAGCGCTGCGAGTGGCGGCGACACCAGTGCGCCTTCGGCCGACGACCAAGTCGATCTGCACTACGTGTGCTTTGTCAAGTCGTCAGACAATAACCTGTGGGAGCTGGATGGCCGGAGGAGGGGTCCGCTCAACCGTGGCAAGCTTGCAGCAGACGAGGATGTCCTCAGTGAGAAGGCCCTCGACCTTGGCGTGCGGAGCTTCCTCAAGCGCGAGTCCGAGGCTGGTGGCGGCGACCTTCGTTTCAGTCTCATCACACTCGCTGAGGCGTTGGACTAGACATCAAGATCGCGGGCAAAGAAATAGGACCGAGGCTGTCGTTGCTACGCACTCGAGAACAACTTCGACGTCGTAATACCTAAGTAGGAAATGGATGGCACGAGCAGTATCCGTTCTCAGTGATAGGTGTTCAATTCACGCACGACGCGAAAGGATCAAAGCACACGGTAAGCTGAACTCGAGAGAATGCTACTCAGTTTGCATAACTCGAGTTGACACAGCCGTTACTATGTACCTTCCACAATGAAGGCTACGCGACCTGAGTAGCACCAAAGGCAGAGGTCGAGTCATTCATATCAGATTTCGCTGGAGGACACGAAAGAGAGAATGATGGTCATGTCTCACTGAGGTATGTCGTCAGGCTCGCTTAGAGTCAAGATCGGTTCACCATTGTTTGTCTCACACGCTTCCGGGCTATGCTCGCTCACGATGATGCATGCAATAGCAAGTCACACCGCGGAGGCGTTTCCTCTGGTCTTTTTATCCCGCTTCTCCAGTCCTGCACGAGCTTGCCAATAATTCTGCAACACATCCGGAACAGGTCTTCGCCGGTCGAAGGAGCTACAAGATGACTACAACAGATGGAGCCTTCGGTCAATTTTCGTATCGAAATTCCGTCCTGGGCCTCTTCTTTACTCTTATGAAGCAACTACCACGGCCATACATATTGATGCTGCTCATCCTTGTTCACCGGGCGCGTTCCATTACGTTCAATCCGGTGTCGATGACGGACGCAAATAAGGCCAAGGAGTATGGGTTTGGGGCTGCAGCGCTTGCGTGCACCATAGTCAGTCTGCTTGCTTCTATGCTATGCATGTACTGGTTTTGTCGGATGGAGAAGCGCTTTCGCCACAGGTACGATATCTTGAAGGGATTTATGCGCAACGACTGACAAATGCAGACTCGTCATGATATTGATATACGGCGATCTCATGCGTGGAGTATGGCTCTTTGTATTCGCCATCATCTCACTTGCTCGTGGGACTGTCCAAACAAGTAGTACCTTCTGTCAAGTCAGTGGGTTTCTCGTGCAATATGGTACTCAGACGAGTGGTAGGCCTGTTTCGGCATCTTACAGACTGTTCTGACTATTGCTCCAGACTATGCGGTCTTTGTCATGGCTTTGCACAGCGCGATTCAAGTTTTCTACCCGTCGACGCTGGTCAGCTCTGATGGACTGTATCCATGCCGTCGATATGTTTATTTCGGAGCCTTTGCCCTTCCAATTCTAATGGCTGGTCTAGCTTTCATCAACCCAAAGAACGCATACGTATCGCAAGGCGCTTTCTGCACACTCCCTGTTCGACCATTTTGGTATCGGCTGGCTTTTACATGGGTTCCACGCTACATCATCGTGCTCACGATCATGGGACTCGCTATCGCCATTTACACACACGTGGGTATTGAGTTTCGTGCCTACTCAAATGCCGATACAAGCTTCCAGAGCTTGAAGACATCAAATGGGTCGAACACAACGCATAATGACACGTTGGACGAAACGAAGTTGGAGGACATCACCTTCGAGCTCAACAACATGGAGTCCCGTCCACAACCCACCCGACGCAAGTCGACAATCGGCCACGATATTTTCACATATAAACGCCACAGCTCCTCCGCGCCAGCTCTAAGCCCATCATCCACAGCGCCTCAACGTGTCTCCTTCGAAAGCGGATTAGCGTCGCATTCCCTCCCAGGAAGCACCCTCAACCTCCCCTATCGCTCCGACACCGCGCGCCCCACTCTCCTCGCAATCCCATCCGGCCAAAGCATCACCGCTCCCCTATCCCCCCACACCCTGCCATCTCACCCAGATCCCATCACCACCTACGCCCCCGAACCAACGGCAACCCCCGTATCCTCATCCACACGCACACCCTCGCCCTCCTCGCCCACACAGCTGCGCCTCGCCAAGCAGCGCCAGCGCCTACACCGCCAGCTACGGCTCATGTTCATCTACCCTTTGGTGTACACGTTCATGTGGCTCATACCATTCGCGATGCACTGCATGAACTACTGGGACAAATGGGCCCTCAACCCCGTGGAATTCCTGCGTGTCGGCAGCAGTATATGCATTTCGCTTATGGGCTTCGCGGATGCGCTTATTTTCTCGCTGCGGGAGAAGCCGTGGCGGGGGATTGAGGAGAGTGATGGCAGTTTCTGGGGAAGTTTTGTTATTCGGATGTCCCTGTGGGGAGCGAGGAAGATTGATGGAGCAGATGAGGAGCAAGTTGCGCCGCATAGGGGCAGCCAGAGTTATAGGACGAGTGCGACTGGTGAGTCTGCGAGGATTGCGGCGGAGCAGGCTAGGCACAGACTGGATCTGGAGAGAGAGGAACGGAGGAAGGCTATTGGTAATAGGTCGAGCAATGATTTCGACGGTGATAGCGAGGGTGGGTATGATGAAGCTGATGATGGTGAGCAGCGGGAACATGGTGGGCTGAATGTTGGTGATGGGGGGAAGGGGCAGGTGTATGACGATAATGGGCTGGAGGATGATACAGCGGAGACGGAGTATAACAGCCGCAAGTAGTTAGGCTGGGGCCTTGCAGTCTTATAGCTTTTGCTGAACTGCAATGTCGGAGCGCGCGGCAGGGTCTCAGAATCGTGTTGTGCTCATGGATGTATTTTCTGCAAGCTACTGGCAATGCGACCTGTCTTGATTGATTTCCGACTACGTTCTTCGTGTTTACGAAAGTCCCACTATTTGCGAATGTCCCAAATGTAGGTGAGAATGCAGCTGGACTCAACTATGCGTATGTGCGTACAGCTCAGTCGTCAGACACTAGATCGTATGAAGCTGTGGCAGGGCACAGAGACAATCTGCAGATGCTCATCTGCTGTAGATTTTAAAGGGTTGTGTTCTCGTGTCCTGCAAGTCCATTCTGTAAAGTGGAGATCTAAGTCCGTGTCGAGTCTCGGCTCCAGACCGAGAACTTAACTTTCATCGCTGCGTCGAATGTGCATTTTGGAGCAAAGTTTCGCATGGGGTGCAGATAGCTTGAGCTCAGGACATTTAGAGGTGCCAAGCTGGCTCCTGGGTTGCACCCTTCCATACAGAGAACTTCAAATGCCTATCTTCTTCCTGTCCTGTTCGTTTTTCAGGAACTCGAAAGCATTGATGATCTCCAAAACTTTTTCATCGCTTCCAAATTTCTCAGTCAGGTATGCGCCCTCAACCATTTTCCGTGCCTTGATATCTCTCCTGTTCGCCGAATGCACGGCGTGTCGTAAGCTCTTGCATATGCCTTCACCAGGGTACGCAACAATACCCACAGCAGCAGACGCCGTCTTCGACGTGAACCCAAGCACTCCCTTACCAAGGCCCTTGGCAAATCCTAAGGCACCGTCTCTCTTCGCGTCCTCAATCGGCCGTACGAATAAGTCGGAGAACCCGTCTGCCATGCCGAATGCGAAGTTCTTGCCTGCCTTGCCGAATCCGCTCTGAATATTCGTCACTTCTCCATGGTCTTTGACCTCTTCGCCGTATAGCCTGGGAACCGCGCGAAAGCCCTCGGCAGCTGCGAGAGGCAGGTCGACGATGGCGCCTTTGAAAAAGGCGGCGTGGAAGCGGCCGAATCCCTTCGCAGCGGCTCCTGCCATGCGGCCGGCGGTCGCAGCGTTATGGGAGGCGGTGCTTGTTCCCTCTGTTTTTGACTTGTGGAGCTCTTTGTATGGCGAGTAAATCATGTCAGTTGTTGCGCGACCCATGGAGGTAACGATGGACATGCTGGAGGACGCTGTTGCTGTTGCCGGGTCCCAACGCGGGTTTGTGATATGGGTGGTTTGTGTTGAGTAGCTACGGGCTATTAGTACTGGTGTGGAGATGATGGAGATGGTGCGAGACTTACTTGCTCAGGTCGTTGGGCGAGATGATTGAGTTGTCGATTAGGATCTGTGCGGCGAGTTTGGACAGTCGGATGGGTGCTTTTTTGTACATCCAAGCGGCTGACTGGTCGTGCAGGATGTGGCATGGTATTGCCTCGAAGGGTAAGTTGGCGTGGAAAGACTGGACTGCCGCTTTGACACCCTCCTCGCTTGTCATTTGTGAGGAAATGCGTTGAGCTGCTTGTTTCGTCTCTGACGCCAGTAGGAACTGAATTGCACCAACCAGATTCTGACTTGACAACAGCTTGTGCGGGATTGGTCTTGGTCCGGCACCAGCCTCAGCGATCATGTCTCCCCAGAAGGGCTGGTCACCGAAGAATGGTACCACTAGCGTAGGGCATGCGTTCTTCAAACCGCAGGCGGCGGTGCCTGCACCGCCGTGATGGACAACAGCTGTGACGTGCTGGAACAGCCATTCGTGGTCACAGTCTCCGATGAAGAGAACATTTTCCAACTCATCAGGCAACCCCTCACCCAGATTACTCCATCCTCGAGATATGATCGCTCGTACACCACATGACGCCATGGCTTCCAAGACGAGTGAGGTCATTTTGGCCGGGTCTTCCAAGACGATACTCCCAAAGCCAATGTAGATTGGAGGGGGCCCATCCTTGAGAAAGTTGACGATGGGCGTCGGTGGCTCGTAGGGAGGTGGATCGCGGAAGAAGAAGCCGCAGACATCAATATGAGACGGCCAGTCTGCGGGCTTCGGAACGAGGGCTGGTGACCAGCAATAGGTGAACGGAACGTCTAAAGCTTCCGCAAGCCCAGGTCCAACTGTTGCCGGTATGAATTCAAGGTCCAAAGAGGCTCTGAACTTGTTGATGACGCTGCCCAAGCCTTGCCATGTGAGAAACTCGACAATCCCGTAAGATGCGTAGTTGATGAGCGCCGGATCGATCTCTCCTACTTTGAAGTTCGCCAGTGGATGCGGGAACGCTCTTGTACTGCTCCAAGGCATCGTGAACATCATGTGAAGGGGAACGCCAAGCGCTTGTGCACAGTGTATGTGAGCGAAACTGGGTGGGTTCGCGATGATAGCATCAGCAACGAACGGATCCCCTGAGTAGAGGTCTGCATCCACACACGACTTCCAGCAGCCATCGAGCATTTCTCCAACCATGATCTGCTTGCGCTTGATGTCGCCCTCTTTCAGACTCTTCATCGATGGGATCAGACCTGGATTTTTAACCATGTATGCCATCAGCTCTTTTGGATCGCCTCCGATCGGGTAAAATTCGAGACCGGACTTCTTGACGAACTCTTCAAATGTGTTGTGAGTCGCCAAACGAACACGGTGTCCGTACTTCTGAAGCTCTTGACCCAGTGCAACGAAGGGTTGTACATCACCACGACTGCCTACAACCTGTATGACTATGTTCATACGGACGCTCCAGCCTCGATATACAGTGAACCGTCGACTGGGCCCGAACGATTGCTCGCTCTTCTCCGGGACCAGCTTGACAAGTGTCTTGGTGAGTCGAGATTCGAGGTCGATATTGATACGCCCATTGTGCATGACACCAGTGTCGCCAGGCGGAGGTATCGACCCGTCACCAGCATCTAGCTCCAGAGCAGGACTTGCTGCGTTTGCAGGGCTAGTACTGTGATAGGGAATGGACCGATCGCACGATGGTGGCATCTCATATGGGCGCTTCTGATTTGGACTGGGTCGTGGCGGTATATTTGTTGTGCCTGCGGTTGATTGTATGCTGTATGGTGGTGGAGCTTGACTTGATTCCATGCCGGTGTCGTACTCGCCCCAAACGGGGATAGGCGCTTGCGTGCTGTCTGGTCGGCGTCCCATTCTTTCAATCTTGTGATTTCGTTATCGATGCTGCTTCTGCTCGCGGCTGGACAGTGGTTTATAGGCGCGTTCAGAGAAGCTCCGGTAGCTGATCCGGATACGCGTATGCACGGGCCACCTTCAATGAAGGCAAACCGAGACCGATGCTGGCAAGCTTCTTCCGCCGGCAAAGAAGGCGATCACCCGCAGACTGCTCAGTCTGATCATAAGACGACATATACGCTCTGCTCAGCCGCAAAGTCCATGGAAGGCTGCGCACGAGCCCAGGAGAACAACTTACGGTTATACGATCGTATACGAACGAACTGGACGCTAAAGTGGCAGTCGGCACTAGGAGGAACAACAAGGAACATGGCGCAGTCTTTGCGCAAATTCAACGAAAGCGTCCGTTGTTGACTTGTCGCTTAGTCGTGTTCTTGGGCAGACGACCAGTTCTTCAAGCGAGCGTTGGTCGTTGACGCGCGACTAGTCCGGTATTGAGCCCTTCCCTACAGCACACTCCATCGAGCGCAATGGGGTCAAGGATCGAGCTCGTGTTCAAGGTGACCAACGATACCCGTCACAAACTACAGATCCGTTTTTCAATCGAGTCGGTGACAGTGTCAAGGAGATTCCCACGTGATGCAGCTATGGAAAGAGTTGGTTGAGATCGAGAGCGAAGCCGAGAGCGAAGTTACGATCTAAATTGTTCATGATCAGTGCGCGAAGGATTCAGAAAATATTGAATTGGCGCTTCCAGCGAAGTGCGAAACGTGTCTGTGAAACAAGATACATTAAGGGGTCGCGCGTTTCGCGGTGTAGATTCCCAATCTTGGCACCATGAGCTTGACGCCAGCGGAGCAAGTCAGAGATAGCGGCACTGCCCTTGGCGTCATGCATCTGGATTGCGCTTTAACCACTTGCTGACTCGCTGAACCGACGACGCCTACGACTGTTTGTGACTGGAGTTGTAGGCGAGGAGTGATGATTGAGGTCGTCTCTTCTTCCTCGGGTCCAACAGGCAGGGTCGTCATTTGAGTCTGATGAGTGGCAACAAGCACAATGCGAGACTGCAAGCTGGGCTTGGCCGTCAAAGGAAGGCGTGTCGGAGCAATGCAGAGCAGAATCGTAGGGCTGGCTCGTCCAAAGGCTCAAAAACCTCCGAAGGGCACGTGCGGCCTAGCCCTTTTTGGCTGTAGCTTCGGAGCTGCTCGCCGGCAGTGCTGCGAATCGTCACTTCCCACAGTTGTCTCTCCCGCTCCTGCCTCACGAAAGCAGTTGATGACAGCGCTCTTCTTCAGAAGAGTGTCATTACCATCGATCTTCATCTCGCGTCATTAACGTTGTGTACCTGCTCCATCCTATGACAATATATCGTCTGCGGTTGCACGATTTTCCTATTGGTGGGACTTCTCCTTCCCCATTGCCAAGCTCCGTTCACTGGCTCCCAAACGGTGGCGCGGAAACATAGATTGCTGTTTCCCTTTTGCGCTGACGAGAAATGGGCTAGCTGCATACGCAATTAACAAATCTGGGGTACAGCTGTCAGGATTCACTGACATCGGATCATGCGTCCCGGCATCAAGCTGTACACCACATGTAGGTATACATGATGAATCTTTCCTTTCTAGGAGCGGGTATACCATACTCCTCTACGAATGGTGGATGAACTGAAAAGCACAAGAGGCTTGGAAGAGAGAACAGTATACGCAGCGGAAAATTGTAAGATCTGATCGCCAAGCAGAGTTCTAGTCGTGCGATATTTAAGGGGGTTATCCATGGAGATCATGTCAGTACAACAGCTCTTGGTATTCTCTTGGTATCACGGTCACTCCACTATAAAACAACTTGCTTCGCTATCACCAACAAAACATCCAGCCATCCCCAAGAGTTGATCTCTGTACATTCTTTCCATTCTCTTCGAGACTTCCATTCATTCATCAACCACATTCTTTACCACACAACCATCAACATGCGTTTCTTCGAGATTGCTACTGTTCTTGCGGCTGCTGGCGCCGTCTCGGCTGCCCCTATGGAGAAGAGGGCTGCTGCCGTCGATGAGCTTGTCGGTTTCGCCGCTGGTACCACCGGTGGCGGATCTGGTGCTGGTACCACTGTCTCTGACTGCGCTGGTCTCACTGCCGCTGCTAAGAAGGGCGGTGTTATCAAGATCAAGGGCACTCTCACCGGCTGCGGTATCGTCAAGATCATTTCCAACACTTCCGTTCTTGGTGTTGGCAGCACCGCTGGTATCACCGACGGTGGCCTTCAGGTCAGGAACGCTGACAACGTCATCATCCGCAACATCAAATTCTACCGCGCTCCCAAGGGCAAGGATCTTGTTGGTAAGTACCCCTTTCGCACCGAGCACCGTCGCAATTGCTGACAGCCTAGACATCGACGAGTCCACCAGGGTCTGGGTCGACCACAACGACTTCTCTTCTGTCGGTATCACTGGCGACAAGGACACCTACGATGGCCTTCTCGACGCCAAGCACGGTGCTGACTCTCTGACGTTCTCATGGAACAAGTTCCACGACCATGTAAGTTGTCTGCGCCCTGCTTCAGCCAAATGATTTAACATCGTTACAGTGGAAGGGCTCCCTCGTCGGTCACTCCGACAACAACGCCGCTGAGGACACCGGCAAGCTCCGCGTCACGTACCATCACAACGACTTCCAGAAGGTCAACTCGCGCCTTCCCTCGGTCCGTTTCGGTACCGCCCACGTCTACAGCTCCTGCTACAACGGCGGTATCTCTGGTGTCAACTCCCGCATGGGCGCTCAGGTCCTTGTTGAGAATACCTCGTTCACCGGTGTTGAACGTGCTATCGTCACCAACCTCGACTCCGACGAGGAGGGCTTCGCCAACGAGCGCAACAACCTCTTCACCTCGTCCACCACCCAGATCACCAAGAAGGGCACCTGGACCCCTAGCTACAAGTACACTGCCGATGCCGCTGCCTCTGCTTGCAGCATTGTTGCCAAGTCTGCTGGTGTTGGTGTCGTCACCTTTTAGACGCTCCGTCGATAAACCTCGCATATAGTGATTGCCAGCCTGATGGGACGCTTGATGGCTGGCGATTCTTGCATTGGTAAAGTGAGATGGAATTTCACCCTTTGTACATACAATCCTTCTTGAATATACTTTGCTTTGCTGTTTCAATTATCACCCGCACCTAACATGAGCTATTCCAGCTAAATACCCAGTCTAGCATCCAGTTGGTTGCCCATCTGACCACCGGGAGTATCTACGATTTGGCTCCCAACCTGAGACCCAACAAGACTTGTAGCATGTTCCGCAATCTTCGCTCCCAGCTGAGCTCCAAGCTCATTGTCCAGTGATGCTCTCAGAGTGTTGTACTCGGCTTCCCAGACAACAGCGACTTGGTACTTATGCGCAGCATGCGCAGCATGCGCAGAAATCTGCTCGTAGCTGGTCTGCCAGTTCCGAGAGTAGCTCTGCGTATTCAAGAGAGCCTTCAATATAGGATTATGATCCGTTCTGTGGCGGCGAACTCCTTTGTTTGCCTTTCGAGCTTCTTCTTTCGCAGCTTCAAGCTCTTGCTGTACCTTTGCAACCTTATCGCGTTGTCTCTCAGCCAGTACCAGATCATTCTCCATGTTATTTGTTCTCCCTTGAGCTTCGTTGAGTTCATCGATCTTGTTATTGCAAGTCTTGGATCCTCTCCCTCGGTTGGACTTCATGGCTTCAGTTTCGGGGTGCATCCTGTAGGACTTCTCGTTCGTTTTGCGTGCATACTCCTGTGCTCTCACAGTCTCGCTTGTGGCAGTAGCGAGCTCCTGCTTAAGCTGCTTGATCACGTCGTGAAGTCTCAGCTCTTCTCGTATGTGTATCTTCGCGGTAGCAAGGTGCTGCGCTTTGGACTTAGCGGCTTCATCCTGGATCTTCGCGATTTCGAGGCGAGGGTTCTCTGCCTCCTTGTCGAGCGCTTGTTCTGTCTCTTCACGTAGCCTCGCAAAGTTGTTCTCGGTCTGCACAGGTGCCTTCCCCATTCGCCGTTGTGCTTTCTCTGCCCGGTCTTTCTCCTTCTTCGCCTTGTCTTGCGCCTTTCTAGCGTCCTGCTTCGCGACCGTAGCAGCCTGCACAGATTCGGTAACTGTGTTCTCTAGGCTCTAGATCTTCATTTCTAGTTTGTCTTTCTCACGAGCGTGCAGCCTCGTGATCGTATTCAACTCTCGCGTAAGGGTGATCCAAGCATCTTCGAGGCTTAGTCCCGGGGTGATCGTGGTGAACTTTTTCTCGGTGAGGTTGACTGTGCGTTGTTGATGGGTAGCATTATCTGACGTGACATGTTATTCCATACAAGCGAAGTCTAAAGACACGCCGGAGCGACTCACCATCGTGGTCACCCTCATCCCGCACAAGTGGCTCAGTGACCCTTCTCCACTCCGCGAGCCTCTTCAACGCCATCTCAACGATGTCACTGCAAGCGCCTGGGAAATGTTCCCTGAAGTCATCATAGTAGCTGCTTCTGATCATCTTCTTCGAGCCTGTGAGTAAGGCTGCATGGTGAATGAGCGCTTCGAAGCGTCGAGCCGCGGTCTCGTCAGCAGCTTCGAGGACCCAACAGAACGGCTCGTCGAAGGTGACGCCATCCTGGTCGATGCAACAGTACATTACAGTGCTGATCTTGTCATTGGTCTGGGTTGTGTAGCCAATTTTGGCACGATCGCCCTTCACCCAGGCCAAAACCTCGACAGTCGCTCGAAAGTACGGGCGAATCTCTTCGACGGCTGATCCAACTACGATGGCTGTAAGCTCAGCAGTAGAGTGAGGTAAGTCCGACAGGGGAACCGATCGAGTGGTGTAGTCTTTGCGCTTCGGTATCTTGTGATAATCATCTTTGAAGTTGGCGCAGGCCCACGAGGTGACAGACCTAAGGCTCATCTGCTGCTGCGACTGTGATCTCGGCATTTTGATGTTAGTATGTTATAGCAGGAGGTACGAGAAAGCGAAAGCATGAGAAAGTTGAAATAATGGAGAAAAATTGAGGTAGCTTGGGGTATTTGAGCTAGAGCTGTGCAGACTTCATCTTCACTATTCTCGTATCACCTCACCATCGTTAATTTTTCACTACGACATCGGTGAAGACAAGGCATAAGTTACTGAGATACCTCAACATTTGAATTGTTGGTATGAAAGCTTTGGCGTCCTTCCCATGAGCAGTATAGTCCGTCTCGCAGGCATCAAATTCGCTGACCCAATGCACCTTGCTCATCTTCATCCGGTCTTCTTCGGCCGCAGCGAGCCTGGGTGTAAGGTCTTCGTTTTGTGTCTGAACCTGAACCATTTTCTCTCGATCCATAATCTGCATCGCGCCGACCTGGCGCAGTATGCTCGTCTTCAATTCGTGGTAGCTCTCGTCCATGGCGTGCACATGCTAGTTGAAGATGGAAATTGCGGCCAGTTGTCGTGGAGTCCGCCGATGTCGGTGTCCTCGATGAGACCAGGAGGCGAGTCACCTACAATAGAAAGTCAGCGACACTATTAGATATCAAATATCTCTCGAGACTTACCTGGAAGGGATTCGTCATCAGCCATCTCATTAGTTTCAGTCGAAGCGCCGGTGCCGCGAGTGACATCGCGACAAGCGCCTCGAAAATGCGCCTGGAAGAAGCCCAGCTTGGGACTCACTGCCTTCTCTTCGTCTGCCTTGAGATAGGCATACCTGATGAGTGTCTCTAGCCGGTCGATACTCACTGGATACTCGCCCGCACAGTAACGAAAGGGCGCGGCGAGTTTGACACCTTCAAGTCTTGCCAGAGGTTTGATGCACCACGCTTCTTCGGCATCGTCGAACGACTTCACCTTGTGGTCACAGAATAGCTCTGCATCATCGCTCCCTGCGATACGCGCGTACACGGCTGTTCCTGCGCCATTCACCCCAATGTCGAGTGATGATATCAACACGGGCTGCACAACGATCTTTCCGTCTACGCATTTTCCATCGAACTTGGAAGTGCCCACTTGCTCGGCGATTTGGAAGTTAGACAGTGCTCCGAAGTAGGTGGGGAAGTCGCGCTGCGCCCAAGCTTCGACGTCTTCGAGACAGCCGGGTTCGAAAGGCATGTTGTTTGTTGAAGCCGCGCAATTCGGAAATCTGTGTGCGCGCAGGGAGATCCAAGGAGATTGGCGTCGATAAGTAATTGATGAGTGTGTCAGTAGTCGAGAAGTATGCTGTCATGAGTTGAGTAGACAACGCGTAGCGCGAACAAAACGCGTGAACAGTTCAACACATGCTTTCACTTCACCCCGCCCCGTTTGTCAAGACCGTTACTATGTTACGTCAGTGAAGTCTCGGAAATCAACATTGGTGAATTCTACTTGCCAACTTTCAGCGAGGATGAGGGACAGTGAGAACCCTTGGGGGTTTCGAGAATACCTAGGCAGGTGAGGGCAAGATAGAATGGAACGTGCCACGGAAGCAGCTTTTGACGATTTCAAGGATTTATTGTACTCTCGGTAGCGCAATCTTCGAGCTTCATGCACTCTCCAAATACAATGTCTGCAGGTGCTCAAAATCTGATCATTGCCGTGCTCCTCTTTGACTTGCACGAAAAGTCTGACAGCCATGCACGCCATTGGGGCAGAAACTTTTGACAATGCCATTGCACATTGCCGTTGTACACCACAGCTCTGTCCAACCATGCGAATACGTCCATGTCGTTGACCGTGGAACCCAGTCGAAGGAAAATCCCGCAGCATCCGCTGTTCTTCTTCATCCTTTCAAATATGATGTCGCATGGTCCACCTGGTTTGACGAAGTTCTCGACTTTCGCAAAGTCTTTTCGGCATTCGGATCTCGCCAGCACGGTGAACCATTCGAGCATGTCGTCTGATGGTCTCATGGAGAGAGTGTTCGATTGATTGGTAAGGATTTGAACGAGTTTTATGTCGGCAAAATCAGCGCAGGTGGTCGAGAAGTGAAGGTCGGTACTCGCCTTCACCTACACTTTGGGCCTGACAGGAGTGCAGAAGCTCCTGCTGGCCTTGCCTCCATTGCCCGTACTGCTCCGCTTGCGAAAGTGGATCAGCTGTAGAGAACAAGGCAGCATTGCATAGCCCAATGCTTAGAGACCGAGGAATCAGACTATCGTGTGCAAGGCAGGTAACATTCACCTGCATAGGTATCCTCATGATCATCAGAATCAACTTATTTCGGTGTGCTGAATGCCGCGCATGAGACTGACGAGTAGCTGATAGCAGCTCAGTGGATGAATGGCAATGCATGTATGATTCAAGTATGTACAAGAAGGTTTGTTGACCTCACCTGCCTGAAGGTTCAACAATATTGGATGAGCGTCCACCAAAGACGCAATCCTTACAAGCGGATGTCCGAGGCAGCTTGCTGAGCTCAATAGGCTACCGGCCAACCATTATCGTAGCGCAAAAGGTTGATGCCCAACTGCGCCTGACCATCCGACTGCCTATAGTAGTGATAAACCAGCACATCGGCATCACTATCCGTGAACACAGCATTGTGACCCGGTCCACGAATGGAGCCATGAGAGGCCATGACCAAGGTTCCGCCACCAGCCATCATCTGCTTGCCATCGCGATCCACATACGGGCCCTGAACACTCGTCGACCTTCCAACCCTGATGTTGTACGTACTCGCAGCCGCCTGACAGCACTTATCAAACGAGACCCACAGGTAGTAGTAATTTCCCTTGCGCGTAATCACAGGGGCCTCAATAGCGCCTCCACTACCACGGCTCGCGATATCAGTCATGCTGGTGCCCGAGCGCTTGCCGGTCGCAGGATCGATAGCGATCAACTTGAGTCCGTTGCCGAAAGAACCAAACGACAGCCACCATTTGCCCTGAGCGTCGACGATGAGATTTGGGTCGATGGCGTTGTAGGCACTGTTTGCAGTTGTCTCGATTACGACGCCTAGGTTTGTCCAGGATCCGGCGGCGCCGGTGGTGCTGGTTGCGAGGAAGATGGCGGACTTGCGGGAGCCGAACGTTGAGGCCGAGTAGTACATGTAGTACTTGCCGTTGTGGTAGGAGAGATCGGGGGCCCAGAGGTTGGCGTTGTTGCTGCCGGTGTATGGCTGTGTCCATGGCGCGTTTGCGTTGGTCCAAGCGAGGCCGGCATCACGCCAGTTGGTGCGGTCGGTGGAGGTCTTCAGTCCGATACCTGGTGCTGTGTAGGCCATGAGGTATCCGCCGCTGGGTGTCTTGACCACCGTAGGGTCGTGAGTAAAGGTGTCGCCTGTAACCACACCTGGGCCAGGATAATTCTGTCCGTTGACACCAGGCGCCATGGATACAACAGCCAGCGCACCTCCAAGGATGACTTTCCACAAGGACAACATGTTGCGGTATGACTGGATTTCAGAACTGCCGTGTGCTGGATGAAGGCCTTGGTGGACGGTTCCGAGGTTTCGAGGCGGACCTACTTACGTTTTGTAGACCAGTACATGTCTACACGAGTCGTCGGCAATTTGCCGATGTCCTGCCAAGTAAGCCCAAAACTGTAGGATTGTCCGGACATTAGATTACAAAAGCACAGGAAGAGTGCCCGTGTAACAATCAGTCGCCGCTTTTGATATTGTTTCTCACCAATTCGAAACACGCTATACCCCGCAACGGAAGGAGTTGGTCCAGGTTCCTCAAATCCTACTCGAATTGTAGAAGCTTTCCAAGAACACCTCTCGGTAAAATGATAGTCCACGAGTGTAGGCGACTATGAGTCTGTAGGGCGAGGTGAAGTCATGAGAGAAGCCCAGCTGTGTCGGCTTGGCATCGTCATTGCACTTCACCTCAGCAGCACGTTGCGCTCTCCAACCAGAAGACGGTCTTTTCTGTGCCTTTGACGCACGGTCTCGTCGGTAGACCTCTTCAAAGCTTTTCGAGATGTCAGGGCGCGCTTTGATGTGCGCCTTTAGCCGCATCTTAGCCGCGTCGCTGGACAGCGCAGTGACAATGGCACCGCTGTTTGGCGTGAGTGACGCAGAAAGCAGCACGATCAAAGTCTCCTCTGCGGTCATGAGCAGCTGTCATAGCTAACATGTGCAGCTGTAGATGCATGACCGCTCTCAAAGAGAGTTGCTCCTGCTGTAGATTGGCGTCTCGGCATCGAACAAGGGGCCTTGTTACTTGGCGTTCTGTGGGGAGCAGGTGGTTGAAACTTCGGCTGCATACTACCGTTTTCTTCCGCGGACCTCCTATCCGTCACGTTTTGCCATGCGCAGTATTTTACTGACGAAATTTTGACCTTCTCTTCATCCGCTTCGTCTGATGCCTCTTTGTAGCACGCGGTCCGTTTGTCTTTTTAGTTTTTCTCAGCTCTGGCGGGCTTCAGATCGTCTGCACATTGATATTGCCATAATGATCCTCAAGAATTCGTCGCATATTCATTCTGTGGGTGAGGCGAGCTTCGTAATACAATCACTCGCTTGAGTAATTCGGGGGGCTTGGGGACTGATCCTCCACTAGCTGCTGCATTGGCATAAACTTGACGCCAGTGTAGTGCTCATCGAACTTCAGCTCGATTGTTGTAAAGTCTGCCTTCCCATTCCTCTTGCTCATGACAGAGACAGCCTTTGTCGCCCGTACGAACGCCAAGATGTCGCCAATCCTGACGCCTTCGTCTTTCTCTAGGTCGACCTTCTCTTCAGACATATACCCGCCCTGAACTGTGATGAGCACTCTCTTGACGGGCGGCTGTGTAAGGAACATCGAGGTGCAGGCAGATTCGACATTGCTGGCAAATCGCCTGAGCTCAGCGGGTATCAAGCAGAAATCCAGTCGCCCAGAAGAAACGCGATCTGTGAAGCGCCACGTCGGCGGAATACGTCCAGCCAATTGGAGAAAGTATCCGCCATAAATTTCGGACTCTTCGAGCGAATTGATGGGTTCGCAGCCATGTGTAAAGATCCAAGGGTTGAACATTGCGCGGAACTCTGGACGTGACCTTATACGATTCGATGGGCGCTGCCAGGCTGCCGGGGAGCGGGCGGCGATGTCGTACTCCTCTGCGGCTTTGAAGGCCTTGAAAGGCGTGGAGTCGGTTTCGAGAAAGAGTATCTGTCGAGCTTCATGTGAGCGTGAGATGACAGACTGCCACGTCTTACAGACGCGCTTGCCGCGGAAGAGGGAGTGGAAGTCGAGGTGTGGAACAATCGAGAAGAGGATGTCTGGCAATAGCAATGCGTGAGTGGCCGCTGCGGCTGGTATCCGCGATGTTGGATGTGAGCGCATCGTGATGTGTCTCGCGTTGTTAGTAATTTTGTGTGATTCGGCTGCTTTATCTGCAAGTCAGTAGAGAGTCGTGGCTGCCTTGCAGAGGGACCACGACAAGGCCGCAGCTGATCTGCCTTGACAATCATCAGCTTAATACATCAAGTTCTAGAACAGTCTCATCTCGAAGCGAGTGACGCTGCCGTTACTGTGTAAGCATTTCATCGAATTCTCTGTAGGAGTCACGCGAAGTCGTGATCGCGCGTCAAAACGCGTCCCTCGGCAGGTGCGCGATGCACGACTACGTCATCGTCAATTGTTAGACCCCGAGCCGACCACCACCATTATCATTACGTGCAAACATGCCTGTTTATTCTTGTAAGCTTCCATAAAGTCTTCAGGATCCAGAAAAGTTCCCGCTATGCCATCCCAACCCCTCACCAAAGCGCAACGCATGTCCTACCGGATCGCCCGCGGTGAAATGGGCGTTCTAACATTCGAGCCCTACAAATCCGAGATCCTGCCCTTCTGGCGCTTCAAAACGCCTTCCATCGCCAAAAAATCCTCCGCCGACATCTACGCCAAGTTCCTCGCCTACAACGACGCCGACGACTTCATCGGCATGGACATGTCCCGCAAGTTCCTGCAGATGGGCATGACGCGCGCCAAGCGGTATGCAAACCACAAGGGCGGGAGGAAGTATGATAAGAGCACTGGGAAGGAGTTGATTAAGGATGAGAATTTTGAGGGCAGGGATGAGAAGCTGGAGGCTAGTCTTATTTTCAAGGAGGTTTGGGAGAAGGCGAAATTGCATGATGGGTATCAAGCCAAAAAAGAGAGATTTATGAAGGAGCAGAAGGAGTGGGATAAGGCGCAGAAGAAAGCTGCAAAGACAGAGGCCAAGGCGGAAATCAAGGAAGAGGACGATAGAGAAGTCGAGCCAAAGCCAAAGAGAGGCAAAGCAAAGATCAAGACTGAGATCAAAGAGGAGGAAGAATGAGTTCTGCGAATTGACATAGCTCGCACAACAATTGGACTGGATGCTCTGCGAATCGAACGCAGGCATTCCGCACAACGATCGATCCCAACGAAGGGATGACTGCCCGGACGGACAGCCAAGGAGCAAAAGCAGTTGGATGCTCTGTGATTCGAACACAGGCCTGTCGCCGCCGGGTGTAGCGTAAGCGGTCAGCTTGCCTGTTGAATATCCTCAAATCGTTTGGTACAGCGAAGCTTCCTGCCTCGAGATTGCTCCCCTTGCGAGCGTCTAAGGCTAGACCGAACGTCCAGAGACTGAAATCATGAGATCTCTTCTCGGAACCTCACTCAAAAATCATGAGGGCTGGCCTGTGTCAAGTGCTTCTTCGAAAGCGGGTCGCTAGACCTGGGTTGCGAAGAACCCCCCCCCCCCCTCAAGGTCTTGGCGAGATAGCAGCAACTGTTCTATTGTCCAAACGAAAAGCAAAAGCAAGGGAACGAACACCCGGTGATTCGAACACGGGTCTCTCGCAGCATTTCAAGGACACGCAGCCGTCAAGCTGTAGGCTCCGCTGCCGGTATCTCTCTCGAACCGTCAAGTAGCGAGGCTTCACCTTCAGCCACCGTTCAGCGAGCGAGTGTTCTACCACTGAGCTAAGCGTCCCAAATGTAGTCCGATGAATGTCGAACTTACTATTGAACATAGACAGGGATAAGACAGTCACCGCGGACATCTCCCTATCCATGAACGCGATTGATCTGTTTGGCTCACAGGACTATTACCTGGGTCCACTGGCGTCGTTGCTGTATGGTATCTTTTACATTCTTCCATGCCAATGCAATCTTCTTCTTGAGCCGAGTATGTACACATAATACACATAATGCTTCACATCCTTTCCCAGCAAATATACAGTGTGCTTCCCTTCCTGCAAATGTACAGTGTGTCCCTTTCTTGACATCCATGGTATCTCTTCCCATCATCCCGTCATCCTTCATCATTGATCATCACCCCTTGTCCGTCGTATCTGCTCAACCTGCCGTGTAATCTCCCCCCTCTGCTCCTGCGACCCCCTCGTCATGCCCAAAACCTGGCCCACCAGGCCTCCCGGCTTCGGGATAGGGCACTCCCTCTTCGGATTCATCCTTTCTTCCAACATCTTCTGCTTCTCCAGCGCGTCGCCGTCCTGCGACTCGCCTTCCTGTGTCTCTATAGGTTTTCTCCTGCGCCGCCGCCTTGTGGGATCCGCCGAGTCGTTGAGCGTGCGCGGGTCGACGGGGCAGGGTATGAGGTGCGGCGCAGCGACGACGAGGAAGCTAACCATCAGGGTGGTCGTGAACAGGGACGCGGTCATGCGCGAGCGCGGGTGCATGTGTGGCGGCATTTTCCCCAGATATCCCCCTTCCTCGATTCGCGATTCGTGATTCGCTGTACTGATGTGTTGGTCGAAAGTACGGTATCGGTGTGTTATGAGGCGAATAATGGTCGAGGCATCACTGGGTCTGTTGACTCGGTGATTAGACAATGAGGAGGCTGTGAATGACCGAAGGGCAATTTACTCAGCCAATTGAGATGCCTCGAGCGCGTGGAGAGGAGGGCGGGTACGGCGATGCGGGGAGGTGGTGATAGACTTTTGGTGTGAGCGTGGTGACGGCGCTAGTATGGGGTGGGTCCCTGCGTCCCGCGAGCTAGAGGCATGAAGCGATCGCCGGCGATTAAGTCATGGCCGTTGCATTTGCACCGCCGAGATAGATCGTACAAGATATCCGGGTAGTAGGTCGAGAGAGACAAGGTCTCGCTGCCGTCAGTCAAGCTTCGCCACAGGTTCTGCGCCTCCCAGAGTTCATCGATTATCCCAAACCGCACGCGACGCCGCCACATCTCGAACCGCACCGCTGAGGGTCGCAAGAGCAGGAAAGGCCGGGCGTGCAGGCGCAAGCAGGGCGCATACAGTATCAGACCAGGAGTTGGAATAGTGGAGGTGCAAACATGAGCACAGGCGGCAGCGACCTCGACAAGGCGATCCAGCAGCTGCGCGCGTGCCGGCCCATCCCCGAGAACCAGGTGCGCGAGGTGTGCTACAAGGCGCGCGAGCTGCTGATCGAGGAGGGCAACGTCGTCGGCGTCGATGCGCCCGTGACAATATGCGGCGACATCCACGGCCAGTTCCACGACCTCATGGAGCTGTTCCGCGTCGGCGGTGATGTCCCGGACACAAACTACCTGTTCATGGGTGACTATCCCCTGGAGGCATTGCTATATGCTGTACCCAAGGAGTGTATGTGCTGATATCTACAGGCGACTTCGTCGACCGCGGCTTCTACTCGCTCGAGTCCTTCCTCCTCCTCCTCTGCCTCAAAGTCCGCTATCCCGACCGCATAACGCTGATCCGCGGCAACCACGAGTCGCGCCAGATCACCACCGTCTACGGCTTCTACGACGAGTGTCTGCGCAAGTACGGCAGCGCCAATGTCTGGCGCTACTGCTGCGAAGTCTTCGACTACCTGGCCCTGGGCGCCCTCGTGACCGGCGCCGCCACCTCCCTCGAGCCCACCGACGGCCCCGTCGCCTCCAACAGCAACATCGACAGCATCCCGGACCTGGACCAGGACATCGAGATTGAGACGCTGAATGCTGCTGGTGAAATCATGTACCGCTATGCCCGCAACTCGGACAGCCAGGACTCCGTGTCTGGCGCCAGCGCAAATATGGGCTCCTCGTCGCCCGTCGCGCCGCCCACGCCCACCAACGTCGGCGCACCCGGCACTGCTGCGAGTGGCTACGCCAACGGGAGCAGTCGCAACGATACCGGCGCCATCTTGTGCGTCCACGGCGGCCTCAGCCCGCTCATCGACAGCATCGACAAAATCCGGCTGCTAGACCGCAAGCAAGAAGTGCCCCATGAAGGCGCCATGTGCGACCTGCTGTGGTCCGACCCCGACGAAATCGACGGCTGGGGCCTATCGCCGCGCGGTGCAGGCTTCCTCTTCGGCGCAGACATCGTCAAATGCTTCAACCACAAAAACGACCTCAGTCTGATCGCGCGCGCTCACCAGCTCGTCATGGAGGGCTTCAAGGAAATGTTCGACAGCACCATCGTCACCGTCTGGAGCGCACCGAACTACTGCTATCGCTGCGGCAACGTCGCCGCTATCCTCGAGCTCGGCGAGGACGGATCGAACGCCGGGTTCCAACGGCGCAGCAACGGCGATCGCGGCGGTGGAGGCGGTGGATGGGTACTGGGCAGCAACGATGTCACTGGTCCGAATTCTACTACTGGTAATGGAGAGCGGAGACTAAGTTCTATGCTGGGTGAACAGAGGAATCGCGATGGGCCTGGACGCAGGTATCGCGTTTTTGAGGCCGCGCCGCAGGATTCTAGAGGTATGCCGGCGAAGAAACCGGTTGCGGATTACTTCTTGTAGAATGAGGGTACGGATGGGAAGTTGGCTGGGGGTGAGGGTGAGGTATGGGAGAGGATCGATGGGAGGTCGGACAGCATGGGCAAGATCAGGGAGTTGGCCATGGTTGATTGGCGTTGGGTCAATGGGGAAACCTGGCATGAGAATGCCGTAAGGTATTTCCTTTGAGGATCGCCATCGGAGAAACATAGAGCACAGTTTCGAACAGCTGGTAAGCGCAGCACGATAGGTAGCATTGCTTTGTAGATATGGATACCCAAAACATGCATTGAACCAAGGGGAGTCTCATCTGCGCCTGCGCTGTGCCTTCCTCACCTGGTGCAGCAAATCACCTCTATACCGTAACTGTCTTCGCTCTTGGGCTAACGACCTCGGGTGCACTAAAAATGCCGCCCGATCATATCGACTTCTGCTAAAGATACAACATGGCACCTTACCAGACATGACATCTTAAGATAGTACCTACTTTCGATGCTGGATCTGGTCGCGTTGTGACTCCCGACGCAGTACAGATGTGGTCTCTGAGCATATGGAGTTCAGAATTCCAAAGTATGCAATTTTTGTAAGTTCAAGGGCGACAAGTTGGGCTAGCCATCCATATGGTGCAACGATGCGAATCCGGATTTACGGCGCTAATCGCATGCTATGCTTCTTTCTGCTGCTGTTCCGGAGTCAACGGCACCTTGAGGCAGTAACTGCAGCTATACGATCGAATTCGAATGGCCCGCTTTCCGGTGTCATGACTCGATTATAAATCAGACACCTTGGCTAACACCACGGAAGGCTAACCGAACGGTATGGCCAGATGAAAATACTATGAGAGGAGGACATCGCCAATTGATGAAGATACATTATTATTCGCGTGGTTGGACTGACTGGTGCGGCTTTGACGCCTTTCGCACTTTCAGCATGAACCTGACGCGAGTCCTGGGGGCCGTCAAGCTCGACAACGACAGACTCTCTGGCCGATACCTGCAGGAGGTTCACAACGTCATTTTTCAGGCTGCATACACTACGTAACGGGTCTCGATGGAGTACAAGAATGGGTTGCGACATTTTGAGTATCACACGAGTCCTGGCAAAACACTCGCTGAGACCTTTACAGAAACTATCAGGCTCGCCGCGACAGTAGATAACAGTTCAGACTGGAATGAGGATCAGATCCGAATTCTTAAAAGCATCAACCACTACGGTGTCCTTACCACCGTGGCATCAGTACTGTCCAGAGAGTATCTACAGACGCCCATCTATGATAAACTTGGCGAAGTCGCCCAAATAAAGAGCGGTACATTCAACTACACTTTGGCGAACGGCTCAACATTGGAACTTGTAGCAGTTACGCCGTGGGGGGATATAGATAATTTCACTCCGGATGAGTGTAAATGCCTTGGAAACCGTAAGTCGTCCCTGTGACGAGCCGGGCGAGCGAGTTCATATTCTAACATCATTGGCCAGGGTCTAATGAGATTGATATCATGGACACAGTGTTCAGCCCTAAGCGGTTTGTCCCTTGGGGCGATACTGGATTCGACCTTGACATCAATGTAAAGATTCTTAAAGACATAGTCGCCAATTCTACAATAGCGGTCATGCTCGGGTCCATCCCTCTGAAAGTCACCAATGCTACCGTCGACGCCAATACTACGACATACCATAACGTCTATTCGTTCTCACGACCAATCAATCTCGTCTTGCCGTACTTCCTATCACTGGTACGCAGCCTGCCATTCCTGGTCTTCGGCTACTTCTCTCTCCGAGGAAATTGCGTAGCAGCACTGAGCGACAGCTTCCTGCAGCTATTTGTTACAATCACACGAGGCGAAGAATTGGACCGGATGGTACGTCCGTGCGAACTAGGAGGCGACGAGATGGCTACCGAGAGCTCAAAGAGGCAAACCTCATGTTCGGGGAACTACAGATAGCTGACGGCGAGAAGGCTTGAAGGATTGGCTTCGGATTGGAGAGGGAGATTGTTCATCCACAGAGACGAAAGGCGCATGACTGAAGCATTTCTTCAAAGGACTGAATACTTAAGGTCTGTCACGGCAGAGGTCAATCCGTGGTCTGTCCAAGATCTCGCGCACATAAGGCACCTCAGACTGTCAAAGAAGAAGTATATACAAATTCAAAAGTTGTCATCAAGAATCGAACTCCCCGGCTTTTTCACCCCTACCCATCAGTGCTCACAAGCACTGCGAGTACCAGTCGTTCTGGACTTTGCACTCGCCCGACGCGCACGTCGTGGGACCAGTGTATCCCTTACCACCACACTGTCCCCAGCGTGCAACGCTGCCACTCTCAGTATCTTTAGTAGGAACAGCCTCCTCGGTCTTGGTCTTAGTCTCGAGAGTGGTAGGCACAGCGGTGGCGGTCGCCTCCTCCTCGACCTCGGTCGCGCTCACGGTAGCGGTGTACGTAGGCTTGACCTCGCTCGCAGTAATAGTAGCAGTCGGCGTGGGAACGACAACCGTAGCGTTACCCGACGCGGTAGCAGAAGGAACCGCACCAGTAGTCCCAGACGGGGTCTCAGGAGTAGGCAGCTCGCTGTCCGCACCGCACGCAGGCAGTGCGTCAAGCTGGCCCTGCGCACCCTTGCACGCCGACTTCGTATCAACCTTCGAGCTGGATCCGTTGCCCTTGTTGACACCCTTGTACTCCTGGCACACATTCTTAGTCTCACCGCACGAGCCGCTGATAGTCGCCTCATCGCCAAAGTTCGAGTTGATACCAATGAGATCGCTCGTCAACCCGTATGCGCGGACGTTCTCGACGACGACCTTGCGCGGCGACTTCGCCTCGTTGTTCGTGCAGTCGCCACAGCTGCGGTACAACTTCCCCGCGTTGACGACGGTGAAGTCCTTAATTGTCACTGTGCCCGCGCCGTTGTGCTGGACCACTTTATCCTTGGCTTCTTGCGCGCCGCCGCCGACGATGAGCGCGTCACCTGTGCCGAGCACAGAGATGGCGTCTTCACAGACGTCGCGGAACCAGACGTTGGTCAGAGTGCAGGATCCTAGATTGACGTTAGATGGGCCTTGGAGTGGGAATGGCGAGAGACTTACCGGTGCAGTGAACGCCCTCGAGAGAGTCGGCGCCAATGATGACGTTGGAGAGGCTGGCGCCGTCTTCCAGGATGAAGACAGCGTTGTTGCTTCCGGTGTCTTCGTCTGAGTCGCACGGCTGACCGCGATCAAACTCCTTGTTGTCACCATCGAAGGTTCCGGTGATGATACTAGGCTCGGGAAGCGAGACGATCTCGCCAACACGAGTAGGAATATTGAGGGTCTGCGCAGAGGCGATGCTGGCGATGAGAGCCACGAGTTGAACTTGAGTGAACTTCATGATTACTGTATGAAGGCAAAAAATAGAACTATTCTGAAAGAATGACAACTAGATCTCCTGGATCTGAGTGAATGGAACTGCTGAAGCTGAGCGAGTGCGAAAGCGAATGAACCAGAGTAAGATGTCGAGGGTTAGGTGCTTCGTTATATATACGTCCATGTCTATAATCAAAATGCTATCCTGTGTAGATCGTGCCGTTCGAACGCGTGCGAGAAGAGGACGTCAAATTGCACAAGGGTCATGACAAGACTCACGCGAGTGCCTGCATATGCACAGAAGGAGCGACTAGCCAGGAAATACAATCAGAGCTATGCTCCACTCTGCCAGAAACGTCGTGCCAAGATGCCAAACAGCACCTTCCACCCTTGAGCGGAGCGTTCGCGGCAGGGTTTTGTTTGTCTCTGAGGCTGTGTCAGAGTGGGCCTGGCGGGATGTTCTGCTTGGCAATGTTTGCCTGCGAACTTGGCGTTTCAGAAGCTGTGCAGCAGGATCCACCAATTATGAGCGGTCGTGAATGCCATCGCAGGGTTCCAGAGGCAATTGTGAATCGTACTTTGGAGGACATGAGCCGAGCGCAGTCAGCAGTGAGTTGCTGGGGTCGTGAGACATACGTTGTGTCTGAACATTGTTCGTCGTTCTCGAATTTCGCGCCGCTCATGAAGGTTCTGAGATGATTCTCGTAGGATTCAAGACCGAGGCAATCCTTCTCGGTGCAATCTTCGTGGAGAGATTGGTGCTGGTAGGATCGCTCGCCGCGGGACAGCCAGCGCTTACAGCTCACGCTGATGAAAGGGGTTGCAAAATGCATCGCTGGGCACGTTTCAGTGTAAGATGGATGCACTCGCTGCTTGTCTTTGTGAGTACACCACGTCGCTCTCGTTCTCGCAAAGCACGGGCACCATCGAGAAAGTCGTCTTATGTCAATGGGAGCGGCAACAAGAACCACCACCTCACTCTTTGACGTTCGATCACTGCTGATGAAGCTTGTTCTTACGAATCGTCCGTTCTTCCAGGAGCGGTGTCGCGGGTGTTTTTGCATCGCGCGTTGGTAGCGCTCGAGGTCGTCATGGGATCGGTGGGTATTGACACAGGGGAGTCCATAAGGTTCAGACACGGGCAAGCGAAACGGTGGCGACTCTGTGCGATGCAGGAAATCGTACCGCGCGAGTGTTGTAGGTCAGTGTACTGCCAGGAGTGGATGTGTGGCTTCACGAAGCGGCTGGTGAGTGGCGGTTATATATGTAGAGAAGGCGCTAGCGTGAGCTGAAACATCACAGCTGCCGTCGTTCCGTTGACGACTTCACTCGAAGGTCGTCATTGCCGTGAACGGTCTCGCTCATTGGGACGTTGCCTCTCAGCACAAATCTTAGCAGTCATGATTGCGGGGTGTAAGGAAATATCGAAGGAGCATCGCATTACGATGCACAAGATCGATGCGCGCGCAATAATGTCGTAGTCGTCCTTCACAAATTAGTAAGTCCCACATCACTATTTACCAGGTCGAAGATTGCGCGGTCATAGATCGATTACAATCTCGACTTAGGCCTGATCCTTGTCAGCCGTCTCGTTCTTCGCTGCCAACGCCTCCGAGTTGGACAGGTAGTCGCCCTCAGGCAGCTTGTCGAGAGTGTCGTTCTCCTTGTCGAGGGCCCTGAAAGTCCACCAGAAAGCACCCCAACCAAGGAAGGTCAGAATAGCAATGGTGACGTACAACCACACCAACAGTGGGTCCGCTGCAAGAGGCACGAAAGCCTGGGCGATTGCAGATGAGAAAGCGTGAGTAAACCAGAATACTCCAGTGACCAAAGATCGCATGTTCTTTGGCGCCTTGGTGTAGGCGTACTCAAGACCGGTGATCGATGCGAAGATCTCGGAAAAGGCGATTAGTAGGTAAGCCGGTGCTTGTACCCACACAGTGAGTGGTGGAGGAACATCGCAGCTGCTTGCCAATTTGCCGCAAGAGGACTTCTCGTAGATGAAGTGTTGAATGAGCGCCGCAACAACCATACTGAGCGCTGCACAGGCGAAGCCAGCCTGGATCTTCTTCAGAGGAGTAAAGTTGATACCCATGCGTGCGAGCTGTGGGTAGAAGAACTTATCGAAGATGGGAATGAAACTTGGAGTCGCATGTTAGCCCAGGTTCTTGGGCGTTCTGGCAAGCCAACTTACATGATCAGTGTGAATGGGTTCAGATTGTGAATGACGTCGTTGGGCACACCATTCAATTCCATGGTAGCTGCTTGTGAGACCAAGTTGGTCGTCATCTGTGATGTCTGATCAGTTGCAATCCTCTAGATGCAGACAGATGGCCACTTACCTGACCGTACGGAAGCCAGAAGATCGGCAGCCAAAGGAATACCTGACAAGCTTTGATACCACGGCGCACTTCATCCACCCAAGCATCGTCAAACGTCATCCAGGTAGGCTTACTGGCGAGATTGCTGGGCTTAGCTCCATCCCACAAATTAGGAGATGCCAGATTTTTGTATGTGCGGACTGGATTGATCGACCACCTGCCCCGCATAGCAAAGCCGTACAACTTCATCGCCTTAATCAGAACATCACCCTGCGGGGGCTTCTTGATATAGTGCTTGCTCAAGCCTACCATCAGAACAGGACAGAAGATGAAAAGGATGGTAGGTAGAAGGTAAGACAGCCAGAAGCCGACGTACTTTTCCGCGTACACCATGGAGATCTGACCTGTCAGAGCGCCGATATTGATGAGGAGGTAGTAGCGCATGTAAACACGCGAGATGGTGATTCCAGGGTCCACAATGACGCGCTCGCCGCTTGGCTCGTTGCGAATGAAGGCCTTTGGATGACTGTGCTCGTACTGCTCGGCCACAAGGGGAGAGATGCAGCACTTAAAAAACCCGACACCGCTTCCGAACAGGATCAGACCGACGATGAAAACTCCCAGAGCGGCGTTCGGAGTCGCAATGACCTGAGGAATGGCAGCGATGATGATGAGAATGTGACCGAAGGTAGCGAGAACAATGGCCACGTAGATGGTTTTGAACTTGCCCCAGTACTCATCGGCAAGCCAGCCACCTAATCGCATTCAGGACTGACCGTATTCAGGTGTATGAGCTCGACTTACCGACCATTGGCATGACATATGAGAAGAACTGGTTGAACTGCACAAGTCCGGTGGAGGCCTGCTGACCCATGCCCAGAGCACCGGCCTGACCATCGGTACCAGCAGCACCCGCTGATGGAAAGGGGCCCTCGGTAGGAAGCTCTTGCTGGATGAAGTTGACAACTGAAAGCGATTAGCAAGCGTACCTCTTCAAACTTGAGGCACTGCACTTACAGACAGCTGTAGTCCCATAGTAGGCAAATCGCTCGCACATCTCGACTATGCCGATGACATATATCATCCAGTTTACCTTTCCGAAGACACGGCGCAAGCTCGCCCAATCCTCCTCCGTGGGGTATTGTTCGCCATTTGGCCCGATCAACTCTTCGGACGCTGAGTTCAGAGGACCTTGCTTCTCGGTGATGGACTCAGCCTTCATGCCTTTGGCGATAGCAGGGTAGTCCGCATTTGCTGCGTCTACGATCTCGAGAGCTGCGCCGGAGGACATCGTGAAGTTCGATGCGGGTCGGTGAACGAACAGAACGGTCGACCATCGGCAGGCTGAGCCTTATATCTGAGGGCATGCTCTCGATGGGATTTCCAGCTGCCTATTCGAGTATTATGGTGATACGAGTATGATCAGAAGATTGTTCGCAGTTGCTCGGCGCCAATGAAGAGGAAGGGAAAGCTGTGCCAACACAAGAGATAACCGGCGTCCATTCGCGGCCGCAGTAGGCCCTGTCATACATTAGGAGCCTGGTGGGTTAACCGTACAGACACAGCATTGGCGCCGAGAGGTACCAGGAAGTCCAACCCGCTGAAGTTGCGCACTGCCAAGTACGCCGTGGTAGAGGCCAAGCTGAGAAAGATAACATGGCCAATCACTAGCTTCTGGAGTTGACTGTAGCACAAGGCGTTCATTTGTGTCAAGGAGATCGGTGCAAGGCCATGATTAATGTCAATCCATCCTTGGTGGTGATGTGACAATGTTCTGTCTTGTCGGAGTTGGACACCTTCCCGATCAAGCGTGCTGAAGGTTTCGACAAGACAACAAGACGGAGGCAGGGCAGCGCTCAACGCTCCCCGCCACGTTGGCGGCGCACGACGAGCAATATTGATGCATGCTCACGGGAAATCGTCGGCAGTTCTAATGGCTTGTGTCGCATCGCAGCGGCCGTCTTCGGTTCGCGAAATCCAACGAAAGTGATGAGTATGAGATGTCGTTGATGGAAGGACGAGGTGCGAGGTTGGTTGCGTGCGTGACTGCCCCACATTTTCGCGGCTGTTTAATCGCCCACCGGGACCACGAGCATCCTTGCAACCGTATGATAGCGATCGAGATTGTATTCTCTGAATTGGAGCATCACACGCTGTGGCTCGGTTCTCAAATCTATTTCCTACATACAATGTGATCCACTGTCGACCTGGCACGAGCCCTCTCCACCGCGGCCCTCACCATGTCCACTTCGACATCCGTCAACTTCGGTCTCAAACCCGCCTCAGGATCCGTATAGACGTCCCCGCGAACTTCCAGAAGAAATACACTCAGCTCAATCTCGCCACCGCACTTGCATTTCGTCTGTCCGCTTCCTCACACGTCCTTTAGCTGCGCTGCGACTGATACGCTTGATCTAAGTCGTTATTGCTTCACGACAAACCATAATCCCTTCCCCTTTCCGCAATCCGATGGCAGAGGAATCTTCACACACATCACCTCGGTCAGATGCACGAAGATGATCAGTGAGGCCGCAAGAAGATATTGTTGAACTTGGAAGCCACCCTGCTCCCTATCGACGTTCTTCGGTGCAGGTAGCTTTCGTATTCGCGTTTGGACTTTTGGACAGCGGATGTAGTCGCCTGTGGAGATCCGCCCAGTAATCGTTTCTCTGTCTCGTCTCGGTGTGGGGTTTTTGCCTTCTTGTACTCGTGGTACGGCCAGGCGTCGAGCACGCAGTCAGAGTAGAGGATGAACTGGAGTGACATGTGTTTGAAGTGCTGATAGCGTATGATGTTGATCGACGTAGGATAACAGAACGCCTCTGTGCAGTGTTGGCGCTTGTGGTACTTGAGATTGGTGTAGAGCCGTGATGAGATGTAGAGTTCGGATGCTGAAAAGCGAACATGAATTTTCGCAGAGCACGGCGGTTCATAAACCTGTTAGAAGCTGGAGAAGCGGCTGCGAACCTCGTGATGCCGCTAATGACTTTTGCCGACGAGCCGATTGCTCGGGCGAGAGAACTTGGCTGAGAGGCCACTTACCACAACCACCGCCTGCTCTGATTTGTCAACAGATGGACTCTATCTTGCATACGATACGGGTGGAGTACATTTCACGCAAACTTAGGGGGAAGTGCATTCATTGCGTTCAGTACGATAACAAGAGTTGGTGCTCTTATTCTTGAACGTCAAGTCAGGAAGCTTGGAGGTTACACAGGATATATGCGCAATTTCGTTGCTTTTGTTATATGCAGTTTGTCCATCGTTCTAATATTTTCATGTTGAGTCTCGCCTGCCAAGGTGTAACCACGCCATAAGCGCGCGTTGCCAGTTAGACGGCAGCAGCAACGTGGCTGTCCAATAGCTTGCCAATGTCGCCGACAACGATACTCAGGAGGAAGCATGCACCTCCGAACGCAATCGAGATCCAGTATGGCCATCGATATGCTAGGGAAAATGCCTCTTGTGCACTTGCGACGATGAGGCCGAAGCTGTCCCTATTGAGAATGAGAGGATTGGTCGCAAGAACCTCTCGCAACTGATCGAACTGTGCGTTTGCAACGAGCTCGGTCATATGCTTGATAAGCGCCAGACCTTGCGCAGTGAAAGGATTGACGATGGCGTTTCCAGCGATAGTCTTGGTGGCGACGAGCTCGGTTGCGTACTCAGTGACGTGGTGGTAGAAGAGGTTCGAGGCAATTGCAAAGGTGATGGCTCCACCTACGTAGCGCAGACTAAGTGTGATAGCGGTCACAGTAGCGATGAGCTCGTCCGGGCAAGCGATCTGCGCAATGATCGAGCATGGAATAATGACACCACCTACACCGAGAGCTGCAATGGTCACGAGACCATACATGAGGTTGAGGTTCTGTGGGTTCGAAATGGCCATAGAGCCGGTGCCGGCAGTCATCATGGCCGTGAAGAAGCAGAGCAACAGGCGGATACGACCCTTGGTAACTGGAATGAGAACCAGACAGATGACAGCTCCAAGAATGATACCAAATCCGATGGGGAGAGATCGAAGACCGACACCAATGGGATCATCACCTGTGTAATGTTAATGAGTAGGGAAAAGAGCATGCAGCACTCACTTACCATAGACATTGTAAATCTGGGTAGGCCAGAAGAGCAGCAGAACAAAGAAGTTGCCGCCACTGAGGAACGTGATCAAGAGGATGACGATCATAGTCCTCTTGGCCTTGTGGAATAGAGCACGAGGCACCATGGGATGAGGTGCGAAGAACTCCCATACGAAGAACGCACCGATCATAACGATGCCGATGACGAGGGGCACAATGTTGTGCGGGCTTCCCCAAACGTACTGCGACATGTCAGGATTTACTGAGACTAGGGGTTTTGAGAAGACTTACCTGAGAAGCGCCCCACTGAAGACCCATCATGAAGGTCGTGATGCCGCCAATGCTGAGAATACCACCAATGTAGTCGATGCGCTGAAGAACGTGGGTCGCAGTGTACTCGGCAGTCAAGCGAGAAGGATCATGGTAGCAGAAGATGCAAAGCAGAAGACCGATGAAGTTCCAAACGCCGACAAGGATACCGTTGTAGCGCCAATTGCTGTCTCGAGCAATGAGCTGAGCCCACAACACGGAGGGGCAGAACGGTAGGATTGTGATGACGACCAGACCAACGTACTTGCCACGGTCCTTGACGGGCACAACTTCCGCTGTTCCGGCGAGGGCGATGAGCTCGTTGAGACCAGCGCCAATTCCAGAGAAAACTTGACCAGCTGCCTCAATTAGTGAGATTCATTTATTAAATTGCTTGTAACATACCGATGGCGATGTTCATCGTATTTGCCGTTGCAGTGATAATAGGACCAACAATAAGACACACCTGTCCGACGATGGCGACCTTCTGGCGACCGAACAGATCTGACAGCGCACCGACGAATGGACAGAGAGCGGCGTTGGGAATGAGGTAGCCAATGACGAACCACACCCATCGGTCGACACCGCCGATGTCGTTGTAGATGAGAGGCAGAACTGAGCCGAACAGGAACAGTGGAATCTGTGAACCGATCCAGAGGAAGGACATGCACAGCAAAGTCATGAACAGCTTGCCATTCATCTACAGCAAGTTGTCAGTCAACGTGTACCTTTACCTGTGATGCTCGGCTTACCTTCTCGTGGACAGTTGGCCCTCTGCTCACTGTTGGAGCAAGAGCTAGGTCATTTTCCTTCTCTACCTCGCTGGGTGGCGTGCGGTTGTACTCGTCATGTTCATGGTGGTGGCCAGCCTTCTCGAGATCACGAACATTCGTGTCGTGAGGGTCGTGCCCAGGTGTTTGCATTGCATGCCCCATGATGTTAAAGGCGCTCTGGTAAGCGATGGAATTGCGGGTAGATGCAGTTGGTGAAACGTTACGGAGAAGGTTTGAGAGAAGCAACCCCTGATCCGCAAGACAGTGCACGCGCGGTGCAGGTCTATATCCTGAAAGCGACTTGGTGTTCAGGTACGCTACCGTCACTGAGTCGACACTAACGTGCAAACAAGCCGCGGCAAGTGGTCACAATGTTCGCATCCTGCGCGGGGATGGTCATGACAAGCCTCAAGGGACAAGGGGCGAGGCTGTTACCCAGCCAAAGAACGGCGATCAGGTTACGTCTAACCATCGGGAGGGTGGACCGCTCGTGAGTGGCGCCTGTTTGATTGTGGGGACCCCGCACGGAGGATCTGCGAACCGACTTGGTGGGTACTTCCGAAGGCGAGCAATTGGTCTATCGCGTCACCCATGTATGCGCGTGTAGAAATACGATGCTCACTTCTCCACGAGTAGTCCTCTGTACGAGTAGTACTTGATCAACTCCTCTCTGACCGACTGGGGTCTGCGTTGCGGTGCGGTGCTGTACGGTATCGTTCGGTACGTTCGAAGAGTCTCTCACCGCATCTGCTGCAAAAGAGTGTCGCAATGCTGATTTGGAACTCACCGGAGACCGAGGCATCGAATTGTCAAAATTGACAGTAATTGGCTGACAGCGACGCTCTCTCTTTGTTAGAGTGACAGATCGCCACGACACTCTAGGCGTGAAGCCCGGATTGGGTGCGCCGTTGGCGGGTCCATCGACGTCGACAATTGAACTAGGCTCTTTGCGGCTGTCCCACCGTATTTGGCGCGCAAGCGGCCACCATAACCTTTTGGAGCCATGGGCGCGAGGTGTAGTCAAACCTTCGAATGTCATGCCGCAGTGGCGTTCCGGTGTGCATATTCACGTGTATCGATACATTCAACGTTCTCTTGCTGCTGCTTTACTGTAGTACAGATCTCGGGGCCTGGCGTTGATTCTCCGAGAACAGAGTCGCCGTATCTTGAAGACGAACTGTGCAGTACTTTTCCGCTGTCGAGTGTCGACTCGACGGTGGCACTGCCTTGGTGCAGTGCATGTAGGCTGTGTAAAGAGTAGGAAATTAGGATACCAGCATTCCTGGTACAGGGAACATGACCAATCGCACACAACTGACCGAACCTCGGTGACGAAAGGTCGAACCCTCGTGTCGGAACCACCTGCAGCGCTAGGTTGCTGTGCCATGTGCCAACGACGGGATATCGATGTTGTGTTCTCGTGGGGTAACACAAACTTGGCGTCATAGAGAAGCGAAGCTGACCTAGGTCGTGTGCAACCATGGCGTCGAGTTTTGTCAAGCGATCTTGGAAGATAGCAGAGTGTCTGGTGAATCAGTGGGCAGTTGAGGTCCGCATATCGAGACGCTTTCTGAAGGACATTCAGTTGTTGTGTACGCAACAATGAATCTGCTACTCATAGTCCCATCACGAATGATCGTCAGTGATCTGCAGGCCTCAGCAAATCTTGGGTCAACGGTGTCCTTGAACGCGCGTGCGGGAACGTAGTGCACAAAATGCCGAAGTCAGCTTGTCGATCCGTGATGAAGTCTGGCTTTGCAGGTCAGTACATGCGCTTAGCCAGGAACTTTCGGAAAATTACAGTGCTGTGGACTGCAAAGCTTCGAACATATGAAGCCGAGACCACGCTCGCACGGCTCGGAGGAAGTCCTCCAGCACCCTCGGTACCTTCGACAACCCTGCATGTGAAACTTTACTTGAGCTTTCAGTATGTGTAAATGGTATCGCGGCGCGGCGATAACTGCACAGTGATCGTCTTCAGGATTCCAGCGGCACGACTATTTACAGATCAACGGCAGCCGTGAGGTCTTATGAGCTCAGTTGCGGAAAGATAGAGGAACATGTATCGATTTTCAATTGGAATGATGAAGAAAACCGCGACTCCTCTACAAAATGAGAATGCTATCCACTTTGGAGGAAGGGGCATGCGAGGCAGAGGCAATCGCACCTTAGAAGTGATCAGAAGTATCGACGTACCCTCGGGAGTTGGAGAGATCATTTTCGTTGCCTTTGCACTCCATTACCTCTAATCAATGTCAACTTGGCATCGACAACCAGTTGATCACAGAAACCGGGATCGCATTATGCCCCCCTTTGCGCGAACCTGAGACGGTTACAGCCGGTAGTCCCACCAGGCCTTCTTCGAGCGTGGAGACTATGATTTCTGTTGCTTAGGGTCCAGGGATCTACTGGCATAATACGGTGGGGAGTTGAGTTGCGCAAGGGGCTCCATCCCGACTCACGTGTAGCAGTCAAGGCATGTGAGCGTTCCAAAGCTAGATGCAGAAGGAAAAACGGCGGATATTCGGAGCGCTGACGTGACAGTCAAGTGTGTAGCCAGCTTATGAGATGAGCACATACCGATCGGTCGATAGAAAGAAGTTGAAAGTGCGTGCTGACAATCTGGTGTTGTGGAAGGCTAGGCGCGCCCCGCTGACAGCCCACAATGCATGCCTGGCGGCAATCAGCCCAGAGCGTCAAGCTCGAGATGACTGGTCATCTCCTCCACAACTCCTCCCTTATCAAAATCATCAGGACCACCGGCTTCCTTGTCGAACGCGTTGTGAACTCGAGTGCCAGTGCCTAGTCGGCGTGATCCGGAAGATGTAGCTTCGAAAGACGCAGCTGGATCTTGATTTCATTGCAAAGTTTCGGACCGGTGAGACTGTCGATTCGAGCGGTGAGGAACCTCACGATAGCGAGCGCGAGCTGAGGAGCAGCTGCCTAGAATGGCGGCACGGTCGAACTTTTGGTTAGCTGCTTTACGTCATCCCAAACATGAACACAGTCGTACCCCCGCGCGTCCTGCTGCTCACTTCTCACACCCACCTGGTGTCAAGATGTCGCTCCTCGATCTCAGCGCTGAGCTGATTCTATCCATCGCGTCGCATGTGCGACAAGCGGATCTCCCCAATATCTCTCTGGTGTGCAAGCATCTGAAGGTCATTACCGAGCCTGAACTGTACCGCGAGTACACCAACTTTGGTTTGCGCCTTTTTGCACCTTTCGTCAAGCGCCTCATCTCGGACGAGAGGTTCACTCGATATGTCAAGAAAATTGACCTACGCTACTGGGAAACATTGGAGAAGTTCAATCCGATCGACCATGAGCCTATTTAAGCCCGCTTCAGAGCGGCGCACGATAAGGAAGGCCATTTCAACCAGACTCGCTCCAAAGAGCCGACGAAGGAAGAGTATGAGATTTACACTGCGGCTGCAAAGGCTGCTGATCTTATTACTAAGGTGGTCCCGTATGGCGTAACAAACCACATCGTCAATATGACGCGACCCATGAGGTTCGACAACATTGACCCTGAGAAACGGTGGTACAATCTGCCGTCGGTGATGAGACATCCTTCAGTGAAATCCCGTGGGACGAACGATTTTGTCACATCATTCGAGCCGGACTGGGCGATGCACTCATTGTACTGATGGTGGTCATGCTTCCCAACGTCTCATAGATTTACCTGGACGAGACGCCTGCGAACGTCATTGCGTTGCCTTGGACATCACCAAAACACCGCTTCTCCAAGTTGCGTCGCTTGGCAGCAGCAGCGATTGACAATACGATAACATTGGCCCTTGGCTTCTTCCATCCGGTGTTTGCCGGAGCCAAGCTTGAGACATTCGAGGCACATACCTGCAGTTCTCGGTATTACAGCGACGTCGATGATGAAGAGCTTCTCCACATGAATGAGGTGCCACTCGCGTTGCAGCCTGGCTCTCTGCAGCTGAGGAATATCGAACTTGTCCGATCTTATTTGAGACCTATGGACAAAGAATGTCTTATGAAAGCTTGCCCGCAACTAAGGAAGTTCACATCCTTGAGCGGTCACCCAGACACAGAACCATACACCATCAGTCCGCCTTGTTGATCGAGGTCCTTGACTCGGCTAAAGAGTCCTTGGAGGAGTTGCATCTCGAGATCGATTGTGGTGAACTTGCCGAACAACTCGAGCCTGACGTAGAAGACGAATTCGTCCATTCACTTGTGCACTTCTAGATTCTGAGGGTACTGAGCACGCGTGCTGAGATGCAGTCGGGGCATCTGGCAGCCATCGACGCAATCTTCGCAGATCGGAGCTTGGAGGAAGACGAGCGAGCGTCTCTGCCGCAAGTTGCCACTGAGTCTTGAAGTGCTTCAGTTCCCTCTCTCGGAAGAAGAATCCGAGTTGCCCCTCAACCAGCTGCGGGATCTGTGTCGAACGCACGCTCAAACGCTCCCGAATCCCGACGACTATTGTTGGGCTCAACGAACGACCCAATTTGGCTCGAATGCTTCAAAACAATCGTAACGCAAGAGGAGGACGCCTTGCTTGCCAGTCAAGGGGCATTTGAGGTTGAGATCGGAGAGCCAGTGAAGACCGCATGAGACGATCTCCCACCCAGTAGCCGCCTCCCGGATTTGAGATGATTTGGCACGAACTATGCGATCCGCAAGCGTAAGCTGCTGAAGACCCTCTTCAGAACGAGATCCGCAAATTTCGAGAGCAGTATCAAAATCGTGTTTTGAGAGATCTCGCACCGAACGAGGACCAGGACGAGGACGAGATGTCCGAAGTGATGGGCCGGGTTGACATGCAGGTCATGTTGCAGCTTCGAGTGCAGGAGCGTGAGAATGAATTGCAAGAGCGTAGGCACAAACTGCAATAGCAGAGGCACGAACTGCAACAACCGGGGCACGAACCGCCAGGGATTGTGCCCAAGCGGCCAGACCGTGTGGTCGAAGAACTAGAGGTTTTCTACGAGACCGCAGAAGAAGAAGATCCGCGTGGAACACCACACCTCGACGATTCAGACGATTCTTGATCACTGAAAATAAATGTCCATGGCTGATGGGACGTCAAGGTAAACTGTCCATCTCGTTGGCGTTGTCCACGATGGCATGTGAGCGACAACTCAGTGAGCTGAGCGTGGGTACCAAATTGTCGATGTCTTAGGCACTAGCAATTGCAATCAGCTGTTGTGTTTTGTGTTGCATAGTCGCCTTGGCTTCGTGCTGTATTGAGAAGCTAACACCGAGTGCACGTCTGATTATGACGTCCAAGGTGGCCGAGTAGGCACCCCCTCGATATGATTGCGCAAGTCGGCTACATACACACCTCGTTGATGCAACGCCGTTAACGGGCGCCCAAGAACGATGCACCTGCAGTCGGAAAATTGTATGGATGCGGCATCGTTTTCGCTTACGAAGGGCTGCAATCTCCGATCTGAAAAAGGAGATGAGATGCGGCACCGCCCACGAGCAACGTGCTGATCGTTGAGCTGAAACAAGATGAGATGCTACATGCGTGTGGCGCGGTGCTTGATCGCCTGTCATGCTGTTGAGTAAGATTAGCTTTCGTATGGCGTCGATCGAAAATGGCTGAACCATGCATGCGCACTAATTGAGCCAGCTGGATGGTAATGGGTACAGGCATTGACATGTCGCATATGCTTATTCGAAATGGCGCGACCTTATCTGAGTCACGATGCTCTGCTGTATGTTTGCTGCAAGCCTTTGCATCGTCTGCCATGCTTCCATGACCGCGGCGATAGTCTTGACTGATCCTCTGATGTCCAGCCGTTTATTCCGTATTCTTGTGTATGTCGTGAAATGACGCCACTCATGATTCCTTCAGCTTGTCTTCGATATCATCCAGGTCCTCGGCGCTGTCAATTTCGATGATCTTGTTGACCTCCGCTGTGTTGCGCATCAGTTCCTTTGCGCCGGCGTACAGCATCTTGACCTCGCTGTTGCAAGTAATCGGTAGGTAGTACAGCATGACGTAGGGCACGGAAAGGCGACCGGAGTCCTGCTCCAGTTAGCAGAGTCCATCTTCCTAGAACGTGTGTATGGGACAGACAAGTGTGAGGGGGTAGCTGAGCAGCACGAATCTTGGTGCATGATCAGGCAGCTCATCTGCCACAGAAGCTACGTCTGAGTATACCTCATCGTCGACGGGCTTGATCTCCAATGTCTTCTTGTCAATCTCGTCTGAACGACGCCGGCATCAGCCATGCTCGAGGTTTGGGATAGGAAGGCGCATAGCAGCTAGAGAGGCGAGAGATTCGTACAGATGACAGCTTGGGGGTCTTTGGCTCGCGAGGTGCCTAGCCTGAACTTGCGCAGCTTCGTCTTCGTCTCCGTTGAGAATGTGTAGAGCCGCGACTCGGAGGCCTGTACGAATGTCAGTACGTTGGTGCAATCAGGGGTTGCGGGGCTTGCCATGTTGCTCGGGTTTTGAGACGTGAAGTTGAAGAGCTAAAAGCTAGAAGCAAGAAGTAGCTTACGGCAGTGATTCGTGTGCCAGAATAGTGATGTAGAGCTACAGGGTCTTGACGGCGATTTCCCGCGTTGGTGGGGTGTGGGGCCATATGCGCTAGTGGTCAACTGGATCCATGGATCATGCAGCTGTCATCTCGCCTTCGCAGTTACTTTGCTCAGGTACAGCTTCTCATTGATTGAAGTCAAGCGTCTCGAAACTCTCATGTTTAGCCGCCTCAGTCAGGTCGCTCGACACCTATCACGCCCAGTACCCCACTTTGCACACTCGTCCGCGGCGAGGTTTGGAGCTCCATCAATCACGTCATCGATTATGGCAGCTACAACACCTCAGCAGAAGGGATTGATCCACACGGCTGCATGTCTGATCATCGGAGACGAGGTACTTGGAGGCAAGGTATGATAACAGAACATGTTGACATTGCAGAATCTCTGCTAATCTGCACATGACAGACTGTAGACACTAACTCAGTAAGCTACTGCATGCAGAAACATCGAACTCTGATTGACCGTTCCAGGCGTATTTTGCCAAGTGGTGCTTCTCTTTGGGAATCAACCTTCGCCGAGTAGAAGTCATCGCCGACGATGAAGGCGAGATCGTCGAAGCGGTAAAGCGTATGTCCAGTAACTACGATTTTGTTGTCACTAGCGGTGGGATTGGTCCAACGTATGCCTTCTATGAGATGGTACGTTGACTGCGCTGACATTGTACCACAGCCACGACGACATTACCTACCAGTCAATAGCAAAGGCCTTTGGCTTGCAGTTGAAGCTGCATGATGCAGCTTATGAGCGTATGAAACGCCTCTCTAAGCCACACAAGTCGCAGCCAAACTTTAGCTGGAATGTGCCTTCAGCCGCACTTACAGCTAAGAAGCGCATGGTGGAATTGCCAATTGACGACGCAGTCCCTGATGAAGACCAAGTCATCTTCGTCAACGAGACTCTCTGGGTGCCCGTAAGCTGCGTCAACGGCAACGTGCACATTCTGCCCGGTGTTCCTAGATTATTCGAGGCTATGATCGACGGCATGAAGCCTCGCGTTCTGCCTCGTCTCACAGACCCGGAAGGCAAAGGTGTACTGCGCATTCTGATTTCAACGCCGCTGGCGGAGAGTGCTGTTGCTGGGTATCTGACAGAATTGGCAGCGAAGGCAGAACCAAAGGGTGTCAAGGTTGGCAGCTACCCACGATGGGGCAAAGATCACAACACAGTGACACTCGTCGGCCGCGACCGTGAGTTCATGGAAAGCCTGGTCCCAGAGGTCGAGAAGAACGTTAACGGCAAGCGCGTTGATGTCGAGGGCCAGGACGACGGAGAGACATCAGACAAGGACACATAGTAACCCATCTGGGACACAGCCGAAAGGTTATAGTGGAGATCTGCAAATGTAACATGACTTGTCGTCAATTTGACATTGCGCGAACGCGTTGGGTTGCCTCGAAGAAATGTCAGCGCGTGGTCGAAATTCAGGGGTCAGGCTTCGAAAGCTTCTAAAGCCTGCGCAGAAGGTGAGCCGCGTCCCCACTGTATCAGAGCAGTGCCGAGGCCAATGAGTCTCCAACCTTGATAACACCATCTTGATTGTGCGATAGAAGTGGTATGATGTGTGAAGAGATTGCTGTCTTAATTTCCAGTTGTATTCGCCTGTCGCCGCCGCCGGACGCAGTGACGGACAAGGTGGTGATGGCGGTTGCGCATGGTATAGTGATGCTGTACCACATTGGGCGACTGCGAGCGCCGCCGGCTATCGTACGCGCCGTAAGAGCAAGGAAGATGGCGCTCTGCTTTCGGGCTGGAGGCCCACGATGGCAGCGTACTCGCGATCCATGACTGCCCGTGCCGCACTGGAGAAAGTAGTGCATGGATCGCAGAGAGACGTGCCTATGAACCGCCGCTTTAACCGCGAAATGGAAGCTGTAATCCTTCAGGAGATGCCAGAAAACGCGACGGTGTGACGCGACGGTGTGCTGCGACGGTTCTGGGCACGCTACGCGCGAAGCAGCAGATACGTGTGATATCGCGAACGAGTGGACACGCCGGCGGCACGGCTTGCATGCAACCTGCATTTGCGTGTTGACCACTGGTGTGGAGGTTTGTGGCCAGTGCGCCATGCGCCAAGTGGGCCTTCGTCCGAAGAAGCATAGCGTGCTTTGCAGCGAAAGCCGAACGACGAAGACTCTCCCATCCCTCTTTCACAGCGACCTCGATCCCCTGGCCTGTAATCCATCGGTGCTGTACATTCGCCCGGATCCATCTCGAGCGCACCTGCCGTCGTCGATTCGCGCCTGTCTACGTCACGCCTGTCAAAAGTCCTCCCTTGACGAAGTTCAGAGTTACCAGCCTCTTCTCAACTCCCGGCGACCTCTACTCAACACCATATATATCCGCGATAAACCGCTGCGATGGCATCTAAGTTCTTGCGCGAATACAAAGTTTGTCCCCCTCTTTGGTTACCGTCTCAAGTTCAAGAGCAAGCGGCGTGCCCACGTCTACGTCCAACGGCGCTGTTCTCTGGCCTCATTGCCCTCTGTCCAAGATAGCTCAAAGTTTCACGAGGGATCTATTGCTGACCAATTGTCAACAGCTCGTCGTTGTTGGAGGCGGTGGTGTAGGAAAGTCGTGTATCACTATACAGCTTATCCAGAGCCATTTCGTCGACGAGTACGACCCTACAATTGAGGGTAAGCTATACCCTGTGGCGCGAACGCGTTTCCGCCACATAGAACAAACATTGACACTGAGCAGACTCGTACCGCAAGCAGTGTGTCATCGACGATGAGGTCGCGCTGCTCGACGTTCTCGACACAGCCGGACAGGAGGAGTACTCTGCTATGCGCGAACAGTACATGAGGACCGGCGAGGGCTTCCTGCTCGTCTACTCGATAACAGACAGGCAAAGCTTCGAGGAGATCATGACATTCCAGCAGCAGATCCTGCGCGTTAAGGACAAGGATTACTTTCCCATGATCGTCGTTGGAAACAAGTGCGATCTTGAGGGCGAGAGGCAGGTGTCAACACAAGGTACGCTGTCTTTCTCCCCACATTACGATTCTGTCTAACCCCTTGTTCAGAGGGCCAGAACTTGGCACGACAGTTCGGCTGCAAGTTCATCGAGACTTCAGCGAAATCCCGTATCAACGTTGACAACGCTTTCTACGACATCGTACGAGAGATCCGCAGATACAACAAGGAGATGTCGTCATACACAGGAGCTCCGTCCGGTGGACAGGGCCAGAATGGTATTGCCAAGATGGGCGTCGAGGACAGCGAAGAGAAGAAGGGCGGCTGCTGCGGCTGCACAGTAATGTAAAGAGCTGGAGACGACGTTGTTGTTGCGCACGATACGAAGAGAGTTGAAAGATACCTGCCCACCGCTGGGCACCCTCACCATGCCTCATTGCTGTTGCCGCTACGGCACACAGAGGGCACACGCGATACCATTAGCACGTACTGCCATTTAAATCCCACGGTCGAGCCATGCGCTCGAATCGTGCTTCTTTTCGACACTTTCTTTTGGGTTCGCCTTGGGTTCGGTGTTGAATAACGGTATGGTGCTGGCGCTCGAGCTTTCGACACGGCAGCGCCTGCGAGATCTAGACTCATCCACATTTCTTTACGGCATATCTGTACGTCTGTACACCTGTATTTCCTTACTTGGCTATCCGGGGATGCGCGTTAGGTACGGCGTGGCATGCATCTTGGAACGACCTGCAAAAGATTTCATTTTCTTTCTTCTATTATCTTGATTACGTTACCAGCACTTTAACTTCTATGAACATAATTCATCTTTACCATCACGATGCTTGCTTCTTCCGCTCTATCGAAGCTGCTCCGCGCCGCACGGCAAGAGGCCCTGGTGCATCACTCTATCGCAAGACGTCTCAAAGGCACTCAATGGCTCATTGCTTCATCTGGGCCGCTACTCCATCAACCCGAGCAGACGTGGGGATCGTCAGAGCTAGAAACACCTTGAATCGTTCACTAGCAACCCGAACGCGCAAGGTTTGCCCGGACGCTCCAATTGGAGGAAGTCGGGCACGGTGCTGTTTCAGGAGCAATCTCCGGCTGAACTGCAGAGGAGGGGCCCGGATCGAATTGACAACACAATAGCAGCCATTTCGACTGTGGCCTGAGGATCATCGAGACTTACCGACATTTGTGCACAACACTGCGGAGCTCAAAGCTCAGGGATAGCTCCAATTGGAAAAGTGTGGGGAAGGGTTCTCGCATGGCAAGAAAAAGCGGCTTGCTACTGCCGACATTCGCACCTTCCCGTGTGATGGCACGTGGAAGGTGCACCACGGCATAACCTCACCACTTCTGGCCTTGACCGCTATCTCTATCTTCGTCAGACTGCTTGCGATCGTATGGTGTTACTTAATGTGGCAGTTCTCTTCGGCTCTCTCCGCTCGCAGACCCCCACGACCACTACATTAGGTTTAATGGCCGTTTACCTGCATCAAGCTGCCACACCGCAACGGCAAGTGTAAATAACGACATGTCGCAACGTTTCGAAAACAACCGTCAAGCACACTGGTGCAATCGTTCGGCACTCGAGCATTGACGAGGCATGCATCATGCATGTGTAACAGCCTGCCCAGATCGGCTTTCTGCCAATGGCAGTAAGCGCTCGACAAAGGGCTGGCTTCCGAATCACAACGTCGTTGTCAGGAAATGCCATCGGTATGAAGATTGCTTCTTATTCCTCAATGTCCTCGGTTGGCGACTACCGGTCTACCGACTGCACTTGCGAGATAACCCCATCCGTGCGCCTTCCGCGGCGAGCGATATGTGGACCGTTTGATCAGTCTATCCACCCTCAGAGGTGATGCATGAACCATGTTATTTGTTTCACACCAGTGTTCATGTATAACAATATACATCCTAGTATTTCAAGAGAGCCTGCGGCGTAGCTTATGGCTATTGAGGGCGGGCATTTACGGGCACGCCCTGGTGTGGAGTAGCTCTGCGTTATCTTGAAGGTCGCGAAAGGAAGGCGATTACATGAAGGCGAGCATTATCACGATGATACAGTCATTGAGAACGCATTACCGTCAACGCTGGCCGGTCGGTGCAGCACAACAGCAACGACAACATCTTAGCCTGCATATTCATCACAGACTGGTCTCCTCCTGGCCCCGCACACCCGTGCTTTCAATTGGCCTTAGATCAGCGCTTGAACAGCATCGAAAACGATGTCAGCCTCTCAAATCACATGTGTCTGCTTTGACGCATGTTGGACACTGGTACTACTTCTTGCTCTTGTCACAATGGAGCTTTACCATTCTACAATTCAGCCTCTCCCACAGCATTTAAGTCTCCCGCCGCGACTTGAGAATTGCAGGTCACGTCAGGTTCAATTAGTGGACGATTCAAGCAGCGTAAGACTTCCGCGGAGCATATTAAAGACAGCGCTATCGTGGGAAATTCCATAGGCACGTACATCAACGGTCCTGCTGAGTATGTAAGATTATGCAGCTGCCGCCTGTTCTGGACATCGGGTGAGCTTTCTCGACGTCTCCAAAGTCCGATTCGATCAGTGCCAGCGCCTGCTGTCGCTTCTCTGTTGAACGAACAAAATCGCACATTCAAATCATTTGACTGCGGCGGAGGAGCCGGCTGTGCAATGGCACTGCGAGCACAGGAAAACAGGTGGAAAGTCACTGTCTTATGTCGACGCCGTCATTGGATGACAAGTGTCACAGCAAGTACTGATTCTTTGCAGGACTTTCCAGAAAATCACTCCTATGGCGAGATCGACCTCAACAGCGAACGGAAATCCCACAAGCTCTGTTCATGAGCAATTTCTAAACGGGAAGAAACGCCCTTCCGAGCGCCGCTTTGCTTAACTCACTCTCACAGGCAGACGTATCGTGCCGGAATACAGCATTGCTGTAGACACGCTCCATAGCGATTGTGTAGAAGCCATCTTTTCCATTGACCAGCAACCTCTCTGTTTGGTTAACAACACCACTGAATGGCCAAAGAGGGAGCACATTCAGAGCATTGCCCATTGTGATGCAATGACAAGCCAGTTTGTACCGTCATAACCAGCGACAACACCGAAAATCGAGTTGAAAGTTATGCAGCAGATACACGCGGTGATGCTCATGATATCGGCAATATCATTGACTAAGGAGTGGATGTTGTTCTTAAGAGCGAACTGGAAGGTGACAATTTCTAGGATAACTGCAACTGTTTTTGCTGCAAACCATGTTGGCTCGAAGGTCTGACTCGAGACTCTTATCAGCTTGCAATCGTTGTGGATATCAGGCACTCCACGGTCGTATTGTAAGATTAGGCCAAGCATGTGAGTCTTGACCGCTAGACCATGAGTTACACCAGATAGGCATGGCCGAGGTTTCTAAGGCCAACGTCGTAGTGCTCCCGCATCTGAAGTCTAGCTCAACTTGTAGGATGGAAAGACCAGTGAACTAGACTTCGTCTATAGGTAGGCAAACTAAGTGTTGACGACAAACTGGGGTATAGTATTGGTTGTCTATCTGGCGCACATCATACAATCGGAATTCATAATGCTGGTATATCTACATGAAGTGAAATTCTCGCTCGACGTCGTTGCCCGCTCACAACGCAAAGATGACAAGAGCGATGGCGACTGCCGAAACGGCGAGACCAGCATTCTCCATGACAGAAGTGGCAGCGCTTGTAGTCTGCTCGGGAGCAGCGGAACCGGAGGCGGTGCTGGATCCCGAAGGAGAGCTTGAGGACGAGCCGGAAGCGGAAGACGAGCTAGATGTTCCACTAGCGCTGGACGACGAAGCGGTCTACATGGCATTTAGTAGGAGGAACGGTATACATGGCAGACGATAGTACCTGTGAAGAAGTAGAAGTAGAGCTTGAGCTTACCGAGGCTGAGGAAGAGTTGGCACCAACACGGTCAGCGGAGTCACCAAACTGACGATACCAGTTGTCCTTGGGATCACCCAGACACTCGCCGACAGTTACGCCCTTATATCCCATTTCGGTGATGGTCTTGAGCATGGACTCGGTCAGCTCGTTGGCGGTCTTGGTGATGATGTCGTGCGAAATCGAGATCGTGGAGTTCTTCTCAGGAGACATGTTTGGCTGGGTGAAGTTGCTCTTGAACCAGTCGAGCGAGTTTTGAAAGGTACCCTTCGGGTCCTGCTCGTAATCATCGGTATTGATCTTAAAGTAGATGATGTGGTAGCCCATATCCTGAAGGAACTGTTCACAACCAGATTCAACGGTACAGCTAGAGTAAGGCGGTCGAATGTAGGTTGGGATCTTTCCGACAATGTTGTTGAGGGCGCCCTCGACATTGAGGATTTGGTCCTTGCGAGTGTCCGCATCGACCTTGGACAGATCCTGATGCGTCCATGTGTGGGACGCAATCTGATGTCCCTCTGCATCCATCCGCTTAATTACGTCAACGAATTCTTGAGTCTTGTCAATTTGTCCCTTGGCGTTGTTGTTGCCGGTGACGAAGAAGGTGGCCTTAGCATCGTACTGCTTGAAAAGATCGAGGATATGTGCAGTGGTGTCCTTCATCGGTCCGTCATCATAGGTGATAGCCACGTGGCCTGGGTTTTTACAGGCCCAAAATCCACCATAGATACCGGCACCTCCATAGGGTACCGAACCAATCTTTGCTCGCGGGATGGACTCGGTGCTCTTGCCCTCAGGCTTCTGGTGTTCAGGGCAGCCAGGACCGTATTTGTACTGGCAGTTTGGAGCGGTACAATAACTTGAATTCGTGCCACAGTCTACCGGTGTCAGTCTATTGTCGTTGTTGTGCTGGGATTACGCACATCCAGCTGTTGAGCAACAGCCTCGGTCTGCAGGGCATGATCCAATTCCCTCGCCGCATTCTTTGGCACTTGCGCGTGCCTCCAAGACCGAGTCTACGTGTGAATCGATGCCGAAGATTTCAGTCTTGAAGCTGGCTACCAATGCATCTGCCCTTCGGTCGAGAGAATCGACGAGTCCATGGATCTTGGGCAGTCCAAGGCCACCGTGAGCCTTCGCGAAAGGAGCAAGAGCTGCAGCAACTGCGACAGAGTTTGCGAAGCGCATCTTGCGAAAAGATGTTGGGCGACTTGCGCGGTCGAACTTCGAGTGAGCGAGTGAATATGTGAGCGGGTGACTGCCACACAATTTACTGGATCGTGAGGTCAAAATGAGTGTCGTGCCGTACAAAGAACGAACGTTTCAGGCCCGAGGACGAAGAACAAGAGCAAGAGTACGACATGATGCGCGACAGATGCAAGAAATAAAAGAGTCGAGACTCAGGAGGATGCTACCCTTGCAAGGCAATACCAATTCTTCTCTCGCACCACGGCCGAGACGGGAAATCGCAACGAAGAAGTGTAAGGCATCCCACCGGTGACCTAAGAAAAGTAAGGCTGAGGTCTGAGACCCCTGGGTGATAAGACCTCAACTTCGCTTATTGTAAGGCCGCCAAATCCACATCGTGACCACGAGGCCTGCAATTGGTAGATGAGATCTTGGTTAAGGCGCGGCATCCACACCTGTCAGTTGCCAAGCTGCGTCACTCCACTGGAAAGTCAAGGGTGGAAATCTGCTTGACAGGAATATGTTACAGAACCAATCCTGTTGGCGGCTAAATGCATCGAGTTCCTTTCGAAGTCTTGGTGGTGCAGCAGAGAATATCATCAAGCATCGCCCTTTCGTTTTGTGTGCGCTCGTATTCGGATTTTGTCGCATCTCTCGCAGTCTGAGTGATCGTTGAATCTACGAGTGGAGCCTTCAATTGAAATAGGCAGACGAAGAGTGCCTGTTGTCAATGTCGCTAAGCTCGATGCGGGCTGCCGGCAGGTGTAAGTTCCAAGACGAGCAAGTGTCAGTTTCGTGAATGGTCAGATCGTCTCAGGCCCCTGACTAGTCAGTCTCGGTTTCGCACGATGAAGATGCCGAGGCAGAGACATCTCAAAGTCGACCGCGACTGAATGGCACGTTGAGATGCGCTGACGTCGAAGGCTGGGTGTTTCAATTATGCAAGCTCGTGCGTGTGTTCTTGTACTCGTAGGAGGAGCATACATGCACGTGCATGGCCGTGACTGCAGTGCGAATCAGTCAGTATGAATGATTTGACCAAAATCCGTCTCGAGGCAACACCTGTGCCGCCTACTGCAGGTACGGTCGAGTTTGCGCGCCGAGTGAATGTGCCGCTATTGGCATTGTCTGTAAGGCTGCGGGATGATTGGCTATTCTTCAATAATTTTGACGCAGCTACTCTGCTTTCGGTATGCAGCGCGCATAATGCTCATCGAGTTTCTCCGCCGATGCGACTATGGTTGAACGAGATTGCCATGCGGGAGCGTCCGAAAAATCATGGTCATCCAAGCGTGCAAATTCGTTGCTCTTGGCTCGCAACTAACATGTGTCAGAACTTGAGATGTTCGCGCCAACGTCGACTCGTGCGGCCTCTGCGAGTCCGTCTGCCAACACCTAATTTCCGGGCATACTACATCTATATGGTCGGAGTGGCACCATAATTGAAGCTGTTGCTCGTCGGCTGTGGACAAGCTTTGAGCCTAGGTGCAATAAGCTCAACGGCACGCCCTGAACAATCTGACAATCCGAGAACTACAGTATCGTGCCGCTCCTGCTTGCAATGCCGTCATCCTAAGGGCCTCGCAGCGACCAATTGGACCAGGCAATCCATTGCAGTAGTACCTACCCCAGTCACGTTGACTCCTGAGGTATCATACCTACGTGTGTTCAAGATTCCATCTCAATGATCCATGATATAGCCCAGCTGGCACACACATCTCTCGCCTCCTTGTCCCGACCAGGTCCGGACTCGATTTGCTGGTAGACGGTGCCTGTCCAGGAAGGTCTCTTGGTCGGTCTGTAGTTTTTGTGCTTTGTCTTGTGTGCTTTGTCTCGTAACTCATTGGGCACAACTATCTTATTCTGCAAGTCCTCGCGTCGACGAAGTAAGGCTTGAGAAGGGAGGGCTTCCCCTATTCACAATCAGGTCGGTAGATAGCGTTGTTGAAGTTCAATTGTGCACTGTCGTTGCAACAAACACCGTTCCATCTCTGAATCGAAAAACAGACAACAGTCGGTGTCGCTGAATGAATTGCGATGTTTCTGAATACTATATGATCTCTTTCGGCTAGCAGCGCTGCGAAGGCCCCGCATCGGCCAAAAAAACTCGCCCGGCCGCCAGCTCCAACCCACTCCGCGACCTTGACGATAGCAAAAAAGTATCCTGGAGTATCTAGCTGAGCTAGACGAATGCTGATGAGGACGGGACTCGAACCCGCGCCACTTTCGTGACCAGGAAGCTGATTGCTCAGCAATGCTAAGGAGAGACCTTAACCTGGCGCCATAACCTAAGAATGTTAGAAAGTGATGACGGTGACATTTGAGCGGACAATCTTACCAACTCGGCCACCTCACCCGACTCCTGGATGATTGATGACAGTAATAATTAAAATCAAAATCATAATGCAAAATGATTGTTGAGTGCGCAGTCAGATCTGACAAAGAAAGTGCAGAAGCGGAGCACTAACACTAGCGGCGGTGCGGGGCAAGTGGAACACCGAGACAGCGGCCCTATCAAGCTGGGTCATTGTTGAGTATCGAATGCTCGCAGGTGTGGTCACTGTGGGCGCTGCTGAGGAAGTGAAAATGTTAACTGCTAATGGGCTGCAACACCAACCTTCATACAATCGATTTTTGAAGACGACCTCCAATCACAACCTGCTCTTCAACGTGAACTGCTCTGGCCGCCACATCTTGTTTAGCAGACGGCTGGCGTTGACCATCTCCGGCCTGCACTGATCAAGCGATGTAATACCTAGCAAGCGCATGCCCGTCTGCAGCTCCTCAGCCAGTACTGCGAAACGTTAGCTTCTCCAATCAGCTATAGCTAGATCGAACTCACCATCAATGCAACGCTCGATGCCCTTCGTGCCGTATGCCGCGAGCGCATACAGGAACGGCCTGCCGACACCGACAGCTGTTGCGCCTAGACAGAGCGCCTTGAGCACATCGTTGCCGTCTCGCAGTCCACCATCGAGGAAGATCTCCATCTTGCCGATGACCCCAGGGCAGTATGTCCGGATCTCCAATAGCGTCATCAACGCACTGGGCGCCGTGTGCATCTGTCGACCGCCGTGATTGCTCAGCAGAATGCCATCACACCCGTGTTCCAGCGCTAGCTTCGCGTCATCAGCAGTCTGAATACCCTTCAGCACGATCGGCCCTTCCCACTCCTTGCGAATCCATTCCAGATCCTCCCAGGTCGTATGCGGGCTCAGCTGTCCTCGGACAACTCGTCCGCCCATTGCTGGCGCAAACGCATTGTCACTGCCTGCTGCGTTGTCCTTCTCGGGCGAACTATCAGTCTCCCATTCGGCGGTCGTCTCTTCTTCCAACCCGACGGCCAGCGCCTCTTCGGCCTGCAGGTAGCGGTCTGCTGTTCGCTTGCCGAGCACTGGTGTGTCGACTGTGATCCACAGTCCCTGGTATCCAGCCTTCTTGACCAGATGCATCAACTCGATCGCCTTCGTGCGGTCCACCGGCATATAGTACTGGTAGAACAGCTTTGTCGGGCTCTTGTTGTTCAGTCTCGCTTGTTCATCGACATAGCACTGCATAATTTGGTCGCTCGATTTGGTGCTCGCCGTACTGACGACCATATGCGTACCTTTGCGTACTGCACCCTTGACCATAGCTGGTTCGGCTTCGTCGTGGATCGCACCAATAGTGCCCATAGGAGAGACGTAGAACGGGTACTGCGAGCTATGACCAAAGACCTTGCGGCGCGTATCGACGTCGCCCACATTACGCATTACGCGTGGACGGAAGGTGACGCGACCCCAGTCGTCGAGGTTGCCTCTGAGAGATGCGCCGGTGTTGGCTGATCCAGAAGCGTAGATGTACGACTTATGCGGCAAGACTGCCTTCGCGGCTGTCTCGAAGTCTAGTGTCTGGACACACATCGATACATGTGGGATACCTGGCGATGTGTTCGTTTCCGACGGTGCCTTTACTGCTTCCTTCTGCGGTGCTCGTAGTTGACCCAGGGTGTTGGGATCCACTGGGCCCAGAACGGATGACTGATCAATGTAGTCCTTCAGATAGCTCAATGGGTGATACTTCTTGAACTCCTCTGTCGCATCCTAACTGCTGTCAGCTATGAACTCGCTCAGTGCCCAACATACTCACCGTTCCGGCATTCTTCAAGATAATTGACGCGCCGCCCGGATGCTCAGACAAGAAATGCGTCACATCGTAGACGTGCGAGTCCAGCACTATCCAGCAGTCCTTCTTCGTTGTGTGCTTCGCCACCTCAGCGCCGTCGATATGTCCCATTGTTCTGTCTCTTCAATTTTGCAATTCTTGTTCTGTTGTGCATCGAGTGGGCAACCACTGAGGGCGCATTTGAGGGGAGGCGCTACCCCGGCAATAACCCCCATCTTTCGGCGAGAAGACCGGGTCATTGATAACCGAACGCATCTGAGCATGGCAGACCACCAAATACAGAGCCTGGTGATATTTGACGGTTGAGAAGAACCCCGTTTGTGAGAAATTTCATGTGAGATGGCAGAGGGAAAGCGCAGACCTGAGCAACCGGGTCATGACGTCATGATGTCTTCCTGCAGCTCATCTTAAGAGCTCGAGAAGGCGCACATCATTGCTCCCAGTCTTGTAATCAGTGCCTGAGCTCGAGTCATCGAGGTCATCGTGAGTTCTTGCTTGGTCGTATTCGCAGAATTTCTTGATCTACATTGCAATTGATTTTCGACCAAATATGTTTTATACGTTCGAGCTTTAATGGCCACAATCAGTTGACAAGGAAAATCACCGCGCGACACAAGGTGCACCAATCGTGCTGAAACTTCCAAATATATCCCAGTGCACACTGGTCTACTTCAGCAGAATGCCAGGCTGATTGAGATAGTAAGGACGGATGCAGATACAAGAGCAGGTGCTCGCGGAGACCGAGGCCAGTGGCTTTGCACAGAGAGTTCCAACCGCCAGAACACCCATTACAGCCGAGTATCATAGATCCAATTGCAACAGAGCGACAGACTTATCAAATCAAATTTTTCACTTGCTGCAATCGAGAGCCAGGTTTCTGTTCGCACGTTGAGTGCCTAGCCCACAAATTGCCTGTTCGAGTGAGGAAAATCTTAATCAACATCCTGGTTATGATGGCAACGGCAAGCAGTGAGACGCCCGAACGCTCCGCATTGTGAATTCTGAGTGGGCCGTGCCTACTGTTGCTATTATTCTGCTGCTCCACGTGCAGCTTGCTTGCAGCGTGCTCTTGAATGGCCGGCTGCATGCTGCCTAGGTGTGTCTGGGCAGCAATTCATGGTCTCGAACGATACTGATGCTGATGTTTGACTGCACGCCTCATGACCAACGGAGGAAGGAGCTCAATGTGAAGTAGTCGTGGACCAAGCAATTGATCCTTCGAACAACTCCGACTGCCTCGCTAGAAAGCTACCGTTGTCAACGTGAACGTGATTAGCTGGATGTTTTCGTCGCGCCTGCAGATGTATTCTCGTCTACCCTGCAGGGTCCTCTGGGCGTAAGCTCCCTGACTCGGCGCGGATCCTTCCCGCGGGCAATCCCAAAACTTCAGGCTCTATTGTTCTTGCCTGCCAATCAAGCATCGCCTCGTGCATCCTCCATAGCGACTGCTGTATGCCGAAGAGATGAGATATCCGCTCCTGCATGGTCATCTGCTGCGCCGCGTCGGACGACATATGCTTCCAGAAAGGCTTTGCACGCTGCATCAACCGTGTGAGCAGCGTGTTTGGTTTAAACTCCCTCGAACTTCTAGCAGAGCGGCAAGCCCTCAAGCATGTCGAAGCCATTCGTCCTCGCTGTGGCCTGCGCTGCTCTCGCAGGAGCGCAAAGCTTCAGCCTTTCCGTCACTGCATCCGTAGCTCCAGCTGCAGAGATCGTCACTGCCACCTCGACACCAGCAAATGTGCCCCTTTTCGACCGCGAGACTGTCCAGCTGACAGACAACGTCGTTGCTGAGCTCCAGAGGAACCCTGACGTCGCCGCAATTGCTTTGCTGTTCGAGTTCGGCGATGCGAACACTACTTTAGCCAAGCGCACTCGCCGCGCTCGAAGTGCTCAGCGTTGCAAGACGATGCCAGGAGACGCGTTGTATCCAAGCAAAACTGCCTGGGCCTTGATCGATCTGCTCCTAGGAGGTGCTCTCGAGCCTGTCGTGCCCATTGGGTCACCCTGCTACCCTAATTCGACTTACAACAACTACGATGCTGAGAGGTGTGCGTATCTTGTTAAGAATCAATTGGCGGAGGAACCTTAGTAAGTTTGCTTCCTTTCCTAGTTATATGACGCTGATCGATGTAGCTATGGCGACAACGGCGCTTTGATGAACGTGCTGTACTATGGCATGACGTGCCCAATCCCAGCATCCGGTAACGCTGCCAATGGCACTTGCACGCAAGGTGGAATTGCAGAATATGCTGTGAAGATCAGCAATGTCGCTCAGATCCAGTTGGCAGTGAACCTGGCTCGGTCATTGAACCTGCGTCTTACGATTCGCAACACTGGACATGACTATAACGGTAGATCAGTCGGCAAGGGTGCACTTAGCATCTGGACTCATGGACTGAAAGAGATCCAGTACGTAGAGAACTATGAGAGTCAGAACTACTCTGGCCCCGTATTCAAAGTAGGCTCCGGCGTCCAGGCCTTCGAGTTGCTGCAAGCTGCGGAGAAGTATGGTGTGACCGCAGTCACCGGTATCTGCCCGGTAGGTTCCACACATTTCTCGCTCCATATGTCATGCTCACCAGCCCCAGACTGTGGGGATATTTGGAGGCTACTCGACAGGTGGCGGTCACAGCCCCTTGATGCAGCTTTTCGGTACCGGTGCTGACCAGATCGTGGCGCTCGAAGTCGTGCTTGCTAGTGGACGATTCGTCACTGCCACCCAGTCAGTCAACAGCGACCTTTACTGGGCAATGCTCGGTGGTGGTGGCGGTACCTTTGGTATCATTTCCTCCGCTGTCGTCAAGGTCCATCCCAAGATTCCAGTGACGACCTCGTCCTGGACTGTTATGACTTCCGAGACAATTTCCGCTGAGGCCTTCTGGGAGCTGTTGAGGTTCTACTGGGATAATTTCCCAGTCTACAACGGGAACAAAACCTACTCCTGGGGTAATGTCATGAGGCTTGGTCCCGGTATCTACATGTGGACTATGTCTCCCTTCTTCGCCACCAACAAGACCGTGGAGGAGTATGGGACGCTAGTTGCACCACTTTACCAGAAAGCCGCTGAGCTCAACATCACGCTCGCCCCCAAAACAACATACCACGACACCATGTACGCTGCCTACCAGACCACGTTTGCTACTTACGACTACCATATTGGAGCGGCAGGTGCTATCCAAGGCAATCGCTTCATTCCCACAAAGAACTGGGCGGACGAAGCTATCCGCGACAAGACGTTTGCAGCTGTCCGAAATGCTGTGGACAAGGCCACAATGTTAGTCTGGTACCATCAGCACGCTGCTGACGAGTTTGACTTGGGCGTCAATGCCGTCAATCCAGCTTTCCGTAATCTACAGTCCCAGTTTGTCATTGTCAATTCTGCCGCCAGCCAGACAGCTGTCGGATGGAAGGCGGCCGACGACGAGTTGAACACCGAGATCATGCCTCCTCTTCGCGAGGTGACGCCAGGTGGTGGCGCGTACGGAAACGAAGCGCAGATTGGCGAGCCTGACTGGCAACAGTCTTTCTTTGGCAATAACTACCCAAGGCTGCTGGAGCTGAAGAAGAAGTTCGATCCCACTGAGTTGTTCTACGTTCACCACGGCGTGGGCAGTGAAGGCTGGAGGGTCGAGGATGATGGTATCATCGGTGTTCAGTCGACCAACGGGCCTCTGTGCCGTATTTGATGCGTCGGAGGGCATTCTACACTCGTACATAATCAATGCGACTGATATCAAAATGTGATGTAGTAGTATGCTCGGGCAGCATTGAGGTCTACACTTGTGCTTCTCCACGCATCTGACGCGTCGACTATGCGCTCGCAGAATCTGCGACTTGCAACCAGCAGTGGAGAAGCAGGATCAGCCTCGAGAGACAGATGTGACGCGTGAAACGACGCGCCGGCGACAGACCCAGCTTTGCGTTGAGGTTTCTGAGATGCCTGACCGCTGTGACGTCTGATTGGAGGAACGGGGCAAGTGAGAAACGCCTGCGCGAGGGCGAAACCTGAGGACGTTTTTTGCAGCATATCTGGATCTCGGCACTTAAAAGGCTTGTTGCTGTTGTTTGGCGTTGTTTGGAGTACGCGGCGAATGTCCGCGGGTCTCCGTGTACTTCTGGGTGTGGGTTTGGCGGCTGAAGACGCGTCTGGTGTGCTTCAAGACGCTAATTATGCAGACGCGGACCCCACCCCGCTCCTCCGCCGTTGCGAGGCTCATTTCGACTTCGATAAGTCACCAAAGGAAAGTCGACGCGGCGCAAAGAATGTTCCGCAGCAAGGAAAGGGGCAGCGTGCTGCCCCATGCGCGAGGCTGCTCATGTCGCAGATGGCGATGAGGGGCGAAGTGTCTGAGATCCGTGTCGCGCCTTCTCAGCGGCGCTTCTGTGATCTTTCCGCACCTCTTCCACGGCAGGCACAGACGATTAGTCACCCCAATAGGATTGTCACCGCGACTTCTGACGGGCTGTAAAACATTCACAGATCTCGTCCTCCGTCCTGTTCGCCCTGATCTTTCTCCTCTTCCCTCAGCCATTGCAGGCTTCGTGTCCACATTTAGTCCCATCTTCTCGGAAAGCTTACCATCCGGCGCGGGATCCTATACCGCTACCCTGCAACCATGTGTCCCTTCAGTACGTTCATCTCAGCAATTACAGTATGTAAGACTGACAGTGGGTAGCCTCTTTCCCTCCCAATGAAGGGCCCAACCGCTTCTCTCCCACATCGGTCAAGGACTGGCAGCCCCGAAGAAAGTCCGTTTCGAATGCCTGCGAACGATGTCGGCGACGAAAGATTCGCTGCGACGGAGATACGCCCTGTAATACTTGTAAACGGTTCTCGTTACAATGTGTGAGAACGCAAAAACCAAAAGAATTAGTCGCATCGTAAGTTAATCGCGCTGTCACGTGATAGTAAATAACTCACACCTGTTGAGAGAACATAGAGAAGCGCTTGAGAGTCGAATACACCAGCTCGAATCTCAGCTTGCTGCACATGTAAACGCTCCAATGCATGGTATGGAAGGCATTGATGAAACGATCCTTGCAGCCACATCAACAGATTTCAACTGGCAAGATACTCCACCACCACCAATAAATCTCGACACTACATTCGCAAACTCCTTCGACGCCGGCAGGATCAACATTGGGGAATTCTCGCAGAGCAACATGCCTACGATCGCGATCAATCAATGTGAGCATGTCCCCAATGTGGCATCGCCGTTAGAATCACCAGTACCTTCATTCTGGTCAGGTACCACACGGGCCTCGTCCCCCGACATGCCACCTACTTCGGCCCCTTCGCAATTCGCCTCGATTCCACCACATTTCCTCGGAGGAAAGTCGAGCGCATCGCCGCTCGAACCACATACGGCGCCATCTTGGGAGTTCATGGCCCAAATGCAAGCAGGGCCAAAGACCGCCGGGCGAAGTCGAAGCCACTCGCGCAACACTTCTCACTCCTCTGCATCCCTTGTAAGCGACGATCAAGCCATGTCGCCAATCCCTGAAGTCGACGATGACTTAATGCCCTTCGCTGCTTCAGCACCGCGACTGCCACGTCAGGGTGTATTTGCACCCAGCCCTGCACCCCCATCAACCCACTCGAGTTACACGGATCGTAGCCGCGCTGTCTCGGCAACGCCTCTACCTAGTCGGTTTGAAGCCGAAACTCTGACCACAGAGTTCATGCAGCACATTGAGGCCAATGCACCGCAAGGATACGGCATGGCTGCAAGCTCATTTGCGCAATTGTGCGAGATGGTGTATCCAAATCCACAAAAGGCCTCGTCGTCAATTCCGGTCGCGTCCATGTCAATGGCCAGGTTCCACGTCTTCATGGCTATGGCCACCGGAATGAAGCTAAGGATCAAGGACAGCCCAGAAAGCAGCAATGCTCTCCTTGACACGTGCTACGACCTCGCCATGCAACAGACCACTGAGTCGACATTTTGGCAAGAAAACGGCGGCGCCGAAGCTGCGCAGATGCTTGTCGTCTTCGCAAGCATTCGCAAAATGCCCAATCGCGACCCTACCCCTCTGCAACATTCCTTCACGTGGTAGAACTTCTTCAGTCGTGTCCTTCACTTTCCTGTTCACGTTAGATATCCCTCTTTTCCGTGTTGAGCTAAGACCTCCAGACCTTACTTGGTCAGTACATCGATGTATATAGTAAGACTTCCTGCAATGCACACACTTTATGACCACAGCCACGTTTCGCGGGAGGATAGCAGATTGAGGTCGAGATCATGGTCAAATTCAAACTGAGAAAGCAGGAGTGACGTCATAGTACCTGCTGCTTGGAAGGCCTCACTCTTCGCAGCCCGCCGATCTCTAGTGCTTACCCAGACGTATGGAAAGAGATCATTGCTTTGCGCCATCCTCTCACTCGGCGACTTATCTCGCGAAAATCTCAAATCATGGCATCGAAAATTTTACCTCTGGTTACATAGAGAAGAAAGGAGCTATCAACCGCGCCAAAGTCCGAACAAGCGGCACAAGCAGTTCACGAACAAGCGCTCGACCTGTTCGCTTTAGGGTTCTCCGGCCAAGCGAATGCTTTACTCAAAGCGTTGTACAACTACGGCCATAGCTTGGAATTCGACATTGACATCAACTCACACCCGAAATCATACTACAACTCTTTGGAGTTCGTTGACTGTGTCATGTGCTTTTACGCAGCTTAGGAAGCTTTTGACTGTTTCCCGTCGTGGATGGAAAAACCAGATCCACGGAAGCCATTCCATGGACGTCATGATCTCATTCGCAACAAGCCGCTCTGGAATGAGTACAAAGACAAGTGGAGTGAAGGCTTTCCGCTGAATCTACGCGATAGAGTTCTGAAAGAGGGCCGCGTCGACGAAACCGAGCTGCAAGATTTCTTACAATAGCTGGAAGACCAGAGGCCTCGCCTCGTTGCGAAGATCAGAAGATCCATAGGAGCAGTGTTCCAAGCTGCAACGCTGGCTGGAGACTACCAAACGGCAAGATTGCTTGTCGAAGACGACGTCGCAGACCTGTATCGTCATTCCCAGGACCCCTTAGAACAACCGGACCTACATTCGCATGATGTCAGAATCAGACTAACTCAGCGTCTTGGTCTGCATCATCAACCAGGGATCTGGAAGTACCTCAAAGATGCGAGGATTGGTGCAACTCTAGAGATCGATGCCTTAGCCATCGATGAGTACGTCGAGGAAGGCTACGACTTGATCAAGCAGCGGTTCACGCATGGCCCTACCCGGCCTTACGCCGACAAGACTATCGCCGACTTAGTCGATCTGCTTAAGGAGGATTACAGGCCGCAGGCTTTGATGGAGGGTGAGGAGCGTCCTTAGACGCGACGGAAGCCCGCGACTGAGAAGCAGATCACCAGGTCAGAGAAACGTCTATGTACGGCGACAGACTCAGATGAAGAGTCTTTGCTACCTGGGGGCGCTTTGCCGGACGAGTACAAGGAGTTTCTGCGCAGTACAAACGGATTCTGGTCTGATTCCTACCGAGACGAGCCAAACAACCCAGGCAAACTCTTCTATGGCGCAGAGGGAATCGAAACTTCTGACGACTGTCTTTGGGTTACAGATCTTGACTTTACGCTTGTCCCCAGGGAGCTGATGAAGGTTTCTGAAGATAAGATTGCGCTTGGCGAGTTCACCGGCTTCTCCGTTGGTGCAGGAGGCGATGAGGGCTCAGCGATCCTCATTTCGCCGTCTTCCGTAAAGGAGATACTCGAGCGCCTTGAAGTATGCGAGCGCTGACGCAAGAGGCAAGAGAGAGCTCGAGTGAGCAGCGCTGGACTTTATGGTGGCATTGAGCGGCTAAGGAAGATGGAGTGGCTGTGTGTCGAGTCGTTCCATTGGGCTCCGGAAGCTTCGCTGTTCTACGGCTTTCGTGGGTGTTTGGAACATTGCGTCGAAGAGGCTGTCAAGATGGCCGATGAGCTGCATGATAATGGAAGTGAGGACGAAGGAGTTGAAGAGCAGGAAAGTGAAAAAGGAGGAGATTCCAATCCTAGGTCAGGCACGAAGAGAAAACGCTACAGTCAAGACAGCGAATCGGAGGACCCCGCGGCTTGAAATTTCATGCATTGTCCACAAGCATGACCGTCCCGCCTAAGATCTTGAGTGGTGGAAAGCTGGCCCCAGCTGAACTATAATTTGCTCGACCATGTGCGCAATTGTTAATGAAGTGGCGATGAGTACTGTTGAAGCTTGGACACCCGTCCTCAGATACGGCCTCAACATTAGAACAGCACGAACTTGTTCACCGAACATTGAGCTCTGAGAAATCTCTCAGTTTCATTCCACTCAGGTCTCACCTGTCCCCAGATCGACTCATACAGTGCCCCATTCGGCATGCAACAGTCATTGCACAGTACGTCTATCGATCCTGCATGGGATCTCCCGGTCTTCTCGCAAATGATTCCCGTATCTGAGACTACTAGTCCTCTCTCCAATATCTTTCGTAAAATTTGCCTGCGCTGTAGCATTTCATTACAAGTAAAGCTCTGAGCTTAGTGGCGAGGCGCCTCAGCTTCGCATGTATCTCGATCGTCCACGCCCAGGATTCGCTACGGAATACGGTAAGTGGAAGGCTTATGCAAGTCTGGGAAGACCGGGAATCAGGCTGTCTGTCATGCAAGCATTTCGTGCGCGGACCGGACATGGTCGTGATGAACATTAGGCTTTGATGTCATTCATACGTGAGTGTCTCTTTTAGTGGATATATATACTGGCATGATATCTTTCTGTCCAACGAGGCAGTACATGTCAAAAACTCAAGCCTCCAGATCGTCATGGCCGTCAAAAATCCTCCGCATACTCGGACAATCTCGGCGATAGCAGACCTGGCGAGCGTGAAAGCGCCACAGGCTTGCCTCTTTGGGTAATCTGGAAACCACGATTCAAACGCGATTGTTCACCAGGAAGGCCTCAATGGCAAATGTTCCGCCATCAGGGTCCTCAGACAGGCTAAGTAATCATTCAGGTCGGCTATCAGGGTTCTCAAAAGTGTTCTACTATAAGGAGCTGGTTACCTCTCCCCTCCGCCACCTATTGCTTCCCAAAAAAGGTCCGTCGCCTCAACGCACTTCCAACAACAGCGCTGGCCTCATCCCATCTCCCCTGGACCTAGCTACATCAGCGCGCAACTAAGAGAAGGCCTTCACGCTATTGCTAGGGTTCACACCTGAAGCCACGAACATCTGCGAAGTTCCCCTGCCCCGCGCTGCGATGTCAGCCCCAACCCCGCACCCACGACCACGGCACAACACCGCGACGACGTCCTGAAACGAGCAACGAGACCTTGGCCATCCAACCACGAAAGCGCTCAATTTGGAATCGATCTGGAGTTGCAGATTCGAGACGCGGCACCTTTCCGGGATCTCAGGATGTCATGCGGGTTGAAGTATCATCGCCCAACTCAAGAGTCCGGATCGTCAACCTCCCTTTTGAACCTGAGGATCCCCGTAGATCATCTTCAAGTCTGGGATAGTAACGGAGCACACCGTTGCCCCGTAGCGGCCCTTTACTCCGACCTCTTGTAGTTGTTATTAATCGGGTAGCTTCGTGAAGCTGCTTGCTGGAAGGAAGCTACCCCGCCATTACCTATTGTTGCGGTCTTGCGGGCCAGAGATATTTCCACTCGGCAATAGGGATCTCCGCACGGTAAACTAGGAGCCGCATAGAGTGGAGCTGCGGGCCAGACTAAAAAGTAAGATAGTAGTGCTATTGGTTAATGGCTCTCACGTTGGTGGTGATGAGAGGTGCACTGTGAGATGTGGCTTGTCCGAACTGGTACGACAGTTGGGGATAACGTTTCGGGCGCGCTCGACCGATCCAGTTGCAGATGAACTTGTCCAGATCCCCGACGCGTTGGTGGAGCTTTCCATTCACATGAGCCGTAAACACAGATGTGGTTGGTGGACAGGAATGCGAGGCTGACGGATGTCGAAGCCATGGAGTGCACGGACAGAATGGGCTCAAGGACTGACGGAGGTGAGTTGCATGTACTTGCCCTTCGTGTAGATCACAATCAATTGCATCAGTACCTTGATTCTGCAAGCAATTTTTCATGCCCTTCGTCATACTGCTCGGCCGTGGACATGTGTTAGCTGAGCAGAAAAGATCAGGAGATACCCGCGTTCCCAGAACAGCAAGCTGCCTAACGTCAAGCCACCCCGCCTCGACTGGCCGTCTGCTCACCCCTCACACCACAATGAACGCGCCTTCGACCCTGGTCCTGATGTACACACTAATGTCAGACCATGTTAGTCTATACTGTTCACGGATAATCCACTCCACTGATGAGCGTGTGTGGCTTTCAAGCTTGAGGTTCGCCTCCCGTCCGATGCATCATCATCCGACAGCTTGTCGTCTGGTCCTTGAGGATGTACCCCTCGACGGACACTGCGCCTCACGATAGGACCTTCTCGAACCAATGAGAGGGCAAGATCAGCCGTGAAGTCGCTCCGGCTCACCGAGAAGGGCACTCGGAAAGGCCGGTAAAGAGGAGCTTGTTACTGACCAGAGCTGTAGCTTCCCAAGATAGCAAGCGTTCGAGCTATCGAGACCCTGATCTTGGAAAGTATACTGCAGGTGGGGTCATAGTCTCGAGCTCACCAAAATGCTCGATTGCACGTATATAAGACCTCAGCCCACCTTGTCAATCGAATCATCAGATTTCGTTCAAATTACTCACTACTTCTCTCAGCACATCCTCTCAGCACCAAATACCCAAAGCCTTAGAACTTTCTCCTACAGTCAACATGCCAGAAATCCCAAAGGAGCAGTGGGCGCAGGTCATCGAGAAGACCGGTGGTCCCGTCGAGTACAAGAAGATTCCCGTTCAGGAGCCCGGCCCAGATGAAGTTCTCGTCAACATCAAGTACTCTGGTGTCTGCCACACTGATCTCCACGCCGTGAATGGCGACTGGCCCCTGGTAAGCTCAACTTTCTCTCATACTTTCGATCACACGATCTGACCATCTCTCAGCCCACCAAGCTACCCCTTGTCGGTGGTCACGAGGGTGCCGGTGTTGTTGTTGCTAAGGGCAATCTTGTCAACGACATCGATATTGGCGACTACGCTGGTGTCAAGTGGATCAACGGATCTTGCCTTGCTTGCGACTTCTGCCAACAGTCAGACGAGCCTCTCTGCTCAAAGGCCCTCCTCTCTGGCTACACAGTCGATGGCACTTTTCAGCAATACTGCATTGCTAAGGCTGCTCACGTTGCCCGCATCCCCAAGGAGTGCGCTCTTGATGCCATTGCACCTGTTCTCTGCGCCGGTATCACCGTTTACAAGGGGCTGAAGGAGTCCGGTGTCAAGCCCGGCCAGTGGGTCGCCATCGTGGGTGCTGGTGGTGGACTTGGATCTCTCGCTTGCCAGTACGCTAAAGCCATGGGCTGCCGTGTCATCGGTATCGACACCGGTGATGAGAAGAAGAAGATGGTCACCGAGCAACTCGGCGGTGAGGCATTCGTCGACTTTGCATCCTCCAAGAACGTTGTTGCCGATGTACAGAAGGCCACACCTGATGGTCTTGGTCCCCATGCTGTCATCCTTGTCGCTGTCAACGAGAAGCCCTTCCAGCAGGCTGCTGAGTACGTCCGACCTCGCGGAACCGTTATCTGCATTGGTCTTCCCGCCGGTGCCTATCTCAAGGCTCCCGTCTTCGAGTCTGTCATCAAGATGGTCAGGATCCAGGGTAAGTTGCACAATTCACCTACACCTTTTACAACGACTGACGTTCAAACCCAGGCTCCTACGTCGGTAACCGTAAGGACAGCGCAGAGGCCATCGAATTCTTCGCTCGTGGATTGATCAAGGCACCATTCAAGGTCGTTGGTCTGTCCGAGCTCCAGATGGTTTACGACAAGATGCACGCTGGTGCCATCGCTGGACGCTATGTTCTTGACACCTCCAAGTAGATTACTTGCAACGACTTTGCGAAATATGGCGCCAATCCTGATAGGAGCGACCGGGGAGATACTATGTAGGGTGAATAGCTAGCTTTCCTGTACATACTGGGTCAATGAACTCTACACTTCAAACGTCTCTTCATCTTTAAACAATCATCGCGTGCAACCGGTATCCCGAACTCTTAAGTACGATCCCCATGGCCTCATCATGCTAGGAGAGAACTGAATAGGATGAGGTGAGATGAATGAGTCGTCCGTAAGCGGAGGAAACGGGCGTTGGTGCTACGTCGAACCGGCACATTTAGCGTCATTGGGTTTGGCGCTACGAATTTGCGATGCGCAGCACGTCTAAGCCACACCGGTACATCCTCAGGAACATAATATCATGCCCCTGAAATCGAAGGCTACCATGCTTACATACCCTGCTCTCGTCAATCGATATAATCGATGGCAGTTGTTCCAGACCTGATCGAATGCCAACGAAAAGCTACCATAAGAAGTCCAGAGCGGGGTGCGACACGTGCAAAAGACGGCGCGTCAAGTGCGACGAAACCACACCTATTTGTGGGACTTGCGTTCAGCGTGGAGACAAATGCAACTACTCAAACGCGTTGGTCACGACTGCCAAAGTCAAGAAGGCGCTTGCATCGACCACAATATCGCCATTCGCGTCGCCTGGAACGATCACATCCTACCCACTTTTCGAGCACAATAGTCCATGTTCGAGGCTCATCTCTTACAATACGACCCGAATGAAGGAGCTGCAGCTCATGCACCAATGGAGCACCGTCACCTACATGCACTCAGGACCGCGCAACATGGAAGTCTTCCGCGACTGGGTTGTCAACAAGTCCCTTGAGTACTCGTACCTCATGGATATCTTGCTTGCTTTCACCTCGTAACACAGTGCGAGTCAAGCAGTGGAGTCTGGCGAGGCTTACGAGCATGTCACCGCAGCCCTCCACTATCAGAATCAGAGTATCGCGGAGCTGAACAGAAACCAGTCGATTGTCCACGTCACGCAAGAGACATGCGAGCCTGTCGTCCTTGTTACGGCTCTTAACGCCGTTTGCACGCTGTTGGCATCGATGGTTCCTGTGACTTCCGGTGAGCAACTGGAGTCACTTCCTGAGGTGATGCTGCGCACGAGAAGGTACATGCTGGGTCTGAACGAGGTGGTCGAGCACTGCCGCAGCTGGGCCGAGGACAGCGAACTAGCACGCATCTTCATGAGCCCGACCGTTCAGAAGCTTGAAGACGGCGGACTGATGACGGCGGATATAGTACAGGCATTGTGCGATAAGGTTCTCGCCGGTATGGATCTCAACGATACTGCAACACTATTGTTCCGAAGCATATTGGAGAAGCTTGAGAAGGCGTACGTGGACAACAATGGGCGTTCGGTGTTCAGTTGGCTCGTCATGATCGAGGCTGAATTCTTTCAGAGTGTCGATCAAGGCGAATTGGCAGCTATGGTCATCTTGGCGTGCTGGGGAGCTCTCACATTTGCCCTGGAAGAAGTATGGTGGACGAGGTACGCTGGCAGAAGGATTGTGGAAGACCTCTCATCGCGGTTGGACGAATGCGACACTTCCTGGAATGAGGTACTACGGTGGTGTTATGAGGAGGTTGGGATAGTCAACAGAGTGTGATGGACCGCGTCGTCATCCTCTCGCACGCGTGGATGGAATCCACTCCGAGGACTGCAGCTGCGAGCTCATGTAAGATCGATGAGCCTTCGAAGATGGTTCAGCTCTCGTACTCGCTCACTCGTTCCCGGTGCCGCGGCTCGCCCCCACCTTGGCCTCAATGATAGTGCAAAGCTGAGTTCGGGGATTACACAACATCGACCGAAAACGCTCTAGTATCCACTCGAATGGCTTAGTCTACCCTATCACAATATATCAGTGGCGAAGTTCCTACATCGATTGGCGTAGCTCACCCCAGGAGTGTTTGGTCAGCCTAATTTTGAGGGCCCACTACCTCAATGCTTTATTGAATTGGTGCCATCAAAAGACTATAATGTCTCAGCCTCGAGCCTGTCGTTGGATTCACTCTGTCCTCGCACTCAGCGTAGCCAGTGTACCTTGGTAGATACGGCCCTCGCACCACTCTAGAACCGGAGATCTCCTGGGATCTATAGCCTTTCGCGGATTCGTCAAAATTCCATCGTTCCAACGCGAACTGCAAAGGGAACCTTGATGAGTGAAATGGCGGGCAACGTCATTCCTCTCTAGCCTTACAAGCCCTCAGAGTCGCAGCCATTACCCGCGTGGTAATCTTCAGCATCATCGCAGCCGTCCACATTGTCAAGCTTTTCAAGACCAGAACATGGTTTTGCATCCCCTTCGTCGTCGGGTTGTTCTGTAAACCATCGTGTTATTCCCCGGGTCCTCAGTAACTCAAGTGATTCTCTACAGTCGAGATCATAGGCTACCTAGTCCGTGCACACGACAACACAGACCTCACTGCTCTGTAGCACTTCATCATCCAAACCCTTCTCATTCTCCTTGCACCCACTCTCTTCGCTGCTCCGGTTTACATGTTCCTCGGACGCATTGTGTGCGCAACAAGACACACTCAAGCATCCTTCGTGCAGCCAACACGGCTGACGACGGCTTTCCTCAGCGGTGACATCCTCTGCTTCTTGCTATAAGCAGCCGGTGCAGCGATGCTGGTGGTGACCGACGCGTCAAAAGCGACCAGGGATCTGGGGAAAGCTGTTGTGCTTGCGGGGTTGATTATCCAGCTCTTCGCATTGGCGTTCCTCATGGTTGTTGTTGCCGTTTTCCACGTGAGGACGAGGAAGGTTGGCGGTCCCAAAGCCGCGGAAGCGGCGTTTGACTGGCATCGATACTTGACCATGTTCTATGCCGTCAGTAGGCACATCACCATCCGCAATATCTTCAGAGTGGCTGAGTATACTATGGATAGTATGTGTTAAACTCCATGTCGTCGGGTTCGTTACTGACTGAGCGTAGAGAACAGTTACTTGCTAGCACACGAGTGGCCGATCTACTTCTTCGACAGTCTGCTCACGGATATGACAATGGCAATCTGCACAACATGATACATGAGTGACATCCTATCGCAGGCTACCGATAGCGAAGCGTGCACGACGATGGAAGGCGATCGTCATAACCAGACGAAGTCCCAGGCAATAGGAAGACGGTAACGTTGTTGCATGTCAAGAGATCAAGATCACAATGGAAAAGCAGGGATGGACGGTACGTGGGGTAAGCATCTTTGGCCGCTCGACAGCCAAGATGATCATTGTGTTGGAATGTTGCTAAGTCAGGAACCTACGCAGCCAGCTCAGAAAAAGCCATCGAAATCTTCAAGACCAGACACCATGTCTGATGGACAAATCTATTGCACCATTACATCTGCACTCTCGCTATTGTGCCCCATAGGCCTCTCCTCGGCATCCTGCAGTCCCAGGGGCATGATAGGTGGGATATCCTTGTTGGCTTCCCTGGCCTTTGTCTCTGCCCATTGACGTAGGCGCACCAGACTCCTCATGCGCGCCTCCCCTCGGGCTCCCATACTCGTGAGGATGGCCTCGTTGACCCTACTAGCGACATCGCGACGGAGGGATGGTTCGAGTAGCTCAGCGAGCTCCTTCTGCAGCTTCCCGGTAGCCGGGAGGAAAATGAGTAACGTCATGGTAAGCTCAAGATCCTTCAAGAAATCCGGGTTCGTGGCCGCGCGAGGAGCGAGCTGCGATGAGGCGAAGCTCAAAGCAGGTGTCACGTCGGACGTCGCTGATGATGTGCACGACCGGATAAGCTCGATAAGCTGCAGACGGAGTAGCGCAAAGTGAAGTGCAGCGTCTGTGTCAAGGATCTGGTTTGCTGGTTAGCAAAGCTCGAGAAATCAACGTAGTAACTACACGAGTTGGGTGCTTGCAATCATACTGAGGACTGAAGGTTTGACTATCATCAAGAAAGATTATGCGTGGTGCATGAAACTGGATATAATCCTGCAAGGGGAAGGTGAAGAGATGCGGTATGCTTGTCTTACCTGAGGGTTCAGATCGTTGATCATGGTGACAGCAGTGTCGATGTCGCCAGCATGAATAGCCTGTCGTATTTCTACGCGAGACTGGATGGACTCCTCCTCAAGAGGGAGCTGGATGTTCGCTTCTTTGGCGAACTTCTCTGCAGCTCGGGGATAACCCTCGCTGACCAGATAGTCCATGACGACAAAGTTGATGTCACTGATTGTCCAGTTAGCGAGTGTCTTTCCGCATGCATGGTAACAATGAAGATGTAGCAGAGCAACGCACGTTGCTCGAGATCAGTCTACAAGTTATGTTGTGCTCTACACGGAATTTTCGGAGAGATTCCCAACTAGTTTTTTATCGCATCATATGAGATGTGAAGAATGTAAAAGAGTGCGTACTTACGTCTTAGAGGGCTTGACATCGTCGACCTTCCTCTGGAAGGCATGTTGTGTTGGCGTTGCAGCCGAAACGGAAACCGTTGACGAGCTCTGCGTGTCATGTCAGTACGCGGGGCGCAGCTTTTAGGACTCGAGTGTGCGCACCATTATGAAGCAGAGGCTCTGTCACCTCATCCGACGTCCATCAGGGAAAGTGAGAAGCTGCTCGACCGCGGTCGAGTGTCGTGGGCACGCGCAAACTTTGCGGGCTGTTTGTGCAGGAAGGGTTGCAGAGTCGAGGTTCGTGAAGAGAAACTCGAGCTCGCTTCCTAGCGCGTCTTGGCGAAGTGGCTTGTGCGGTTGTCTAGCGTCGCTGGCGCCCAGTAAGCGGGCGGGACCGAGCAGCCTACTCAAAATCCGTCTCTGCAGTATCACTACATAAGTTCTTGCATATCTTTATTCTTTCGTTACTGTATACCTCGCACGACATGAGATAGTTGGGTGCCATACTTGGAACTCGAAAATCACGTCCGTCACCATGTCTACGCAAGGCCGCCGAACACATTACCAGCCGCCATGGGGCAACGCCAACATTATAGGCGTAGCTGGTAGTTCAGGATCTGGCAAGACGTCTTTGGCGATGGCTATAGTGGCATCCATGAACTTACCTTGGGTGGTGATTCTCTCGATGGTGCGTCAAAGTGGCTGATCTTTGGTCACGTGCGCAGGTACTAAGAATGTTAGGATTCGTTTTACAAGCCGTTGACACCAGAGCAATCTGCTATGGCTTTCAGGAACGAGTATGACTTCGATTCACCGGAAGCTATCGATTTTGATATTCTGGTTGAAAGACTCAAAGATATCAAGGCTGGGTACGGACATCGTCAAGTTTCCAGATGCCAGCTGATCATGGACTAGCAAAGTTGCTGAAGTGCCTGTATACTCTTTCGCGAAGCACTCAAGACTCGAACAAACCACCACTATCTACTCGCCTCACGTTGTAATCTTAGAGGGTATCTTCGCTCTGCACGATCAACGAGTCTTGGACATGCTCGACCTCAAGATCTTTGCCGAAGCAGATTCCGACCTCTGCCTATCAAGGCGTCTAGTTCGAGACGTCAAAGAGCGTGGTCGTGATATTGAAGGCTGCATCAAGCAGTGGTTTGGCTTTGTCAAGCCGAATTTCTACAAATATGTCGCGCCGCAGCGTGAGATTGCTGATCTCATCGTACCTCGAGGTATCGAGAACAAGGTCGCGATTGCCATGGTCGCCGACCAGGTGCGAAAAACACTCAAAGACAAGTCGGCACAGCATCAGATGGAACTGCGCCGTCTTGGGCAGCTTGCCGAGGACAGACCTTTGCATACCAGCGCGAAAGTGCTGGAGCAGACCAATCAAGTGAAGGGCATGCACACTATGCTCATGGATCGAAGTACTTCCAAGGAGGATTTTGTCTTCTACTTTGACAGGATGGTTTCGCTGCTCATCGAAACGGCAGTCGACTTTATGCCTTTTACGCCGAGACAGGTGCTCACACCACAGGACAACGTTTACATGGGTCTGAAAAAGGAAGGCGACATCAGTGCGGTGGTCGTCCTTCGTGGTGGCAGTGCGTTCGAGACTGGTCTGCGACGCACAATACCGGACTGTGTCACAGGAAGGATGTTGATCCAGACAAACTATCGCACAGGAGAACCTGAGCTGCACTACCGGGCACTTCCTCCGAACATCGCGCAGCATAGCCTGGTATTGGTGTTGGATCCGCAATTCTCCTCTGGAGCTGCGGCTTTGATGGCCGTTCAGGTCTTAGTGGATCACGGTGTCCCAGAAGAGAGGATAGCGTTCGTCACGTACACGGCTGGTCGCGTTGGTGTGAACCGTGTGCTGAGCGTGTTCCCGGAGATCAAGATAGTGGTGGCGAGGATCGGAGATGATATGGAGAACCGGTGGGTTGAAACAAAGTATCTGGGATGCTGAGCATAACGCATTGCATAGACAGCGAACCAGGATTCATAATAACGTGAACATGCATCGCATGTAAGCCACAGGCGGCTTGTGTTGTTCTATGCAGCTGTTGCCACTCCATGTCTTTCTTGGGACCGCCCAAACGCCCTGCTGATGATCAGACAAACAACACCGTACGCCGGGTGCAATGCCCATTCCAATGCCATGTCGCATAAGTACGTGCTGTGGGTATCATAAGAAGTATTCGGTTGTCACCTCCTTGCCCTGCTGTTGTTGCTGCTCAGCTCTGTGCAGGTCGTTGTCTGGGCTAGCGTCGAAAACGTTGAAGAAGCGTTCACCGGTGTCGCTGACCTCCAACACACTAGCCATATTTCCACAACGGTAGCAATAATTGGGCGCACTCCACACAGTGCTAAGTCTGTCATCGTATAGCACTTGAAAGCCTTCCTGGCAAAGCTGATGCGCTCGTAGGATATGCGACATGGCGTTGACCTCCAAGAACTTCTTGACCACTTGTGCGCCGAACGTATATCCCGCTCCTCGAGGACTGAGCGAGAACTCGTCTCTCTCGGGATCCGGATCGCTCCATACCAAGTCGGCCATTGGCCCTTCGTGTGGGATCTCTCGGAAACGATCGATGATCTTGATCTGATCTATGGAGTGTATGGAGGGCGACAGGCCGCCGTGTACGCAGAAGATCTGGTCGTTGATGACGACTGACAGCGTCAAGAAGTCGAACATGTCGGTGAAGTAGTGCCAGACGTTCGCGTTGCCGTACTTTCGGGAGCACTCCGTGTAGAAGCCGTACGATTGGGTAACGCCGCGAGACTCGTGATTGCCACGGATGAGGTGCACTCGATGCGGATAACGCAACTTTAAGCATACTAGGAGTGATATGGTTTCGACTGAGAAAAGACCGCGGTCAACGTAGTCCCCTGCTTTCTGTCAGCAAGGCTGGTCGCGTGTCACTCTTGGGAGCTTGCAGCTTACCCAGGAAGAGATAGTTCGTGTCCGGACATGGCCCTCCTATCTTGAAAATTTCCATCATGTCGAAGAACTGGCCGTGGATATCGCCAACGACTGTAACAGGCGCTCTTATGTGTACGACGTTACTCTCCTTCATGAGGAGCTCCTTCGTTTTGGCGCATATTGCCTCTATAACAGACTCGGCGAGCAACTCCTTCTTCGACAGCCGCGATATGCACTCGTCGAGATCTACGGTAGCTGTATGCAGTCAGCGTCTGTATATCTGCACATTTGACCTAATGCGCGACGTACAGGGTAGACCAGGCATGGTGGTTTCTGTAGTAGTGGCGTAGCGAGAGGCGTCATAGATGACGGGTCTAGGGTATCGAGGCCAAGGTAGTCGCTAGCAGGTGTCTATACCGTACAATCATCCTCGGAGGCGCATCGAGGCGAGAGATGCTGGAGATGGCGCAAAGGCGAACATGGTGGTGTCGCTTCCTAGTTGCCGCTCCGTCACCATCCCGCATTCGGCGGCCCAAGCTCGAGATGACTAAGAAAATGATATCAAGCTTCGACAACAGCCCCTTCATCTAGAATGCCAACAGAGCGTCTTGCATCTGTCAATCAGTTGTTAATGTACTATTTGCTTGGCCAGTCTTGCGTTGCTTTTCCGTTTGGTCATTTCAATCTGTCACCATTGTTCGCTGCAATTTTTGCTGGAGGTTGGCGTTCACCTTCGCCTCAGCAGCTTTGCTGTCTCCAACAGTCCCATTAGTTCTCTCGGGTCCAAGTCACAGTCCGCGATTGCTTGTTCGTTCTCCCAGTCCATTCCTTTGGAGAAGTGAAAAGGCACTGGTCTACGGATGGTTCTGCTTTCCTGTCTTCTTGGCACGTGCGCTCGACCAAAACTGAGAAACGCGCACCTCTCCCATCAGCAATTATTTTCTGGCACGGTCCACAACAACGTCCGGCCTGACAAAAGTCGATTCGACCTCAACGCTTCTCCGGCGTGAGGATTCTTGCCGTTCTTCAGTCCGTTATTCGGGATCACACGCCCTACTGGAGGCATAATGTCTTGGAGCGGGCCTGTAGCCGGTGCTGCACCATACCAGGCGCCACCATATGCTAATGGCCAACCTGGCTACGTTCAGCATACGCCATACCAGTATGGACCGCAAGCACCTTACGGACAACACCAAACTGGCCCCGCGCATCCGGGGCTGCCGCAACGTCCACATGATAACAGGTAAGCGGATATTTCCCTTGTTTTTTTTTTTCCTTTTTTTCCATTGCCGCAAGCATTTTGGTAAGTTCAATGCTTCAATTGACATATGTTGATGGAGTGCCAGGCCACCCAAGAAGAAGGGCAATCCGATCATAACGCGTTACCCACCTCCTCCAGGGTATCGTGGGCCGGCGCAGCCTCAAGGTCCTTTCAATGCTCATCAGCATCCTGCACAATATCAGCAGCCACCACAGCCTGGATTCTCGCAAGGCCCTCCAGCGCAGCCTACTTACCCAGTTCAAGGGTACCCAGCAGGAGCACCTCAACTAGGCTATCCGCCACAGAGCTATGGTCCTGCCGAGCAAAACTATCCAGGAGCATATTCCCAAGGACAGCACTATCAGTGGCCGCAACAAGCATATCAAGGGGGCCCAGTTGCACCGCAAATAACTGCATATCCCAACAATCAAGCCTATGGAGCCCCGCACACACCCAACCAACAGCCTCCCCCACATACCGCTGCAGCAGGCTCAGCTCAGCAAAGATACAGCCAAGCTCCTGGTTGGCCAGCAGCACATGCACAAGCCCCGACGCAATATCCACTACACAGCCAGTACAATGCGTATAGCGGCCCAGCTGTCAATGACCAGCAAATGGTGGACCCTAATGCCACACCTACTCAAACTATCGCTCAGCCGGCCTCCGCTCCCCCACCGGCGAGGCACCCATCTGCCAGCACCTCACATAATAGCGGATCGGGCAATAAATCAGACCTTTACCTGGCATGGGATGATTGGGACTTCGACTTTGACGGCGCCATCTGGCCCAAGAGCAACGAGCCCGTAGATCCGAACCTCAGCTTGGGAGTTATCATATGGCACCCTGCGAAGCAAATGACTCGAGCGCTGCCCGCCACTTTTGAGGAAGCAGAAGAACAGTCTCTCAAACCTACGCCTGAGAAGCTTGGTAATGGCGAGTCCGTGTCGATCTACTTCACAGCAGAGAACTCTCATGAGGCCTTCCTGGACGTTAGACAGACTGACGAGTGGGACCACATCAAGGACGACCCTGTTTTCGTCGTCTTCACTGACGAGCAGACGCGCCACAGCTTGGTGCAACTGGAGGACTGCATTGCGCAGCGCGATCGACCAGACGAGTCTATTGAGGAGAGTGCGAAGAACGAAGATGCCGAGATGCGTGAAGCCGACTGGAGTGTCATGGACAATCTCGAACAGGCGCTGTCAGGCGAGGTCGAGTACTCTGAACCCGTCACTCATGCCAGTGAAGAGGCGCTGCCCAAGCCGCAGACGCAAGAAGACATTCTCGCCGCGCTTGGGGTTACTGGTCAGCCCAAACCGGCGTCTGGAGAGCCGATGCCGTTCCTCATGCCCATGCAGGTGACCAAAGTGGATGTTTCACTGCCTGACAAGCCAAGAGCGTCACCACCGCCTGCGTATGTTTACCCTGCCCTTCCGTGTCCCTCTATACTGACATGTTGCAGCGCAACGTCTCGTGCTTTCCCAGAGCCACAGAGGACCCAGTCGTTGGGTGGTAATCGTACCTACAAACCTCCCGCTGGACCGCAACAACGGCCTTATGGCTCGATGTCGTCAGCTATTGGGCGACCTCCGCCTCCACCTCCACCTCCGGAGATCAACCGATATGACCCTTGGAACCCCAGTAGCCGTCAGCAACACTACCATCCAAACGGCTTCAACGGCGGACGAGGCAGCCCCGCACGATCCGAAGCTAGCGACGGCACAGCTGCCGGGTCAGATTTTGGTACTGAGAAGCCTGTTGATGCAAGCGAGATGTCCCTCACACCTGGTTCGAAGTTTGAACGAAGCGACAGCTCTGTGTCGAGAAAGAGGAGCTATGGCGACACAGATGCCGACGACGACCGACAGCGGCAGCACGACGATCAGACTAAGCGCAAGCGACGTTCACAGGTTGATGCCGCATACGGGTAAGACTTCTCAGATTTCATAATGTTGGTCTGCTTGTCAGCGTAGGAGGCTGACACATGGCAGCCGTCGTTAGGTTCGTCGCCAATTTGACTCTCAGCTCAACGCACTCAGTTTCCCTCCCAGCCGCCTCTCACGCCACCTCCAGAGCCCTGAGAGGATCTACTCACGTATCTTCACGAAAGCTAGAAGCATCGTAAAACCTGATGCTTTCGTCAGCCACGCCACCGTTTTGTTCTTCTGGTCTGTTTCTGTACTTACTTACATTCATGAGGCATGGCGCGGCGTTTCCTTCAAACACACTGGGTACCGATTGGACATTCTACGTCTCCAGTCCAGCCCAAAAGTCGCGGGTCCGTGACTTTTTAACGCCCTTTCACTACTGTTGTTGTATTTCGTTTTCTTTCCTCTTCAACGATATCTATTATTAATCTCTTTGCGCCAGATATGCGCCGGTCAATCTTACATTCGTCATTTTCACTCCAGTCTTGCATTCATCCACTTAATCGCGCGTATTGCAATAAGCAAAGGATTCAAGAATTAAGGAACGGGACTCTATGGTAGGATAGTCCCTGGAATATCTTTATTAGCCGCGGTAGACAGATGTGTCGCTGCATCGTGTTTCATTGCTGTATAGTGTCTTCCACATGATCTGAGAGAACCATTGATGGTCACATGCCATGCCTCGATACCGCTTCAGCTCATTCTCGTCGTGGCAACAGCGTCACAAGATATGACGGGTCATCTCCCGCTCTGACACCGGCATTACGAAGGCGCCTGCTCGTGACCGAATATCCTTTGGCAATGATGTATCTTGTCGCAACGATAATAAATGATAATGATGATTATGTATTCTGCTGACATCACATGCGGACTGATCTAACGGAAGTCTACTTGACAAGCCGGTCGTTCTCATCCTCGCTCTCGCTTTCCGTCTCGTACTCGCTCTCCTCTTCACTTTCCTCCTCTTCATCTTCGTCATCATCCGTCTCCTCACTGCCACTGCTCTCCGCCAACCAGTCGTCAAGCGTCTTCTCCTTCGGCGGCGCCTTCGAGGCCTCCACTCCGTTTGCCCGGTAACTCGCAATCGTCTCGGGCATGCGCGCGCGCTCGCTGTCCACCGCCGCCGCCGCATCCAACCGCTCGCTCGCACTCATGTTCTTCGCCAGCTCGTACGCACTCACATACGCCCCTGTCTCCACCTCGTCGCGCAGCGACGCAGCAGGCTCCTTGCCTTCTTTGACCCATGGAGGCAGCTCCTCGTACCCGCGCAGCCCGCCAACCCCGCCCTCGTCGCCGATTACTAGCGACGCGCTGCCCAGCACGTACGACGCACGCGTCTCCGACGGCGACGGGATGTGCGGCACCGGCTTGGGCGCGAGCAGCAGCAGCGACGCGAGCTGCGTGCTGTGCGGGGAGCTGAGCAGGGCTCTGTACACGCGCGCCCGGTCGCGCAGGTCGTAGGATACGTCATACCGTGTTAGCGCGAGGATGTAGTTGTACAGTGCTTCGATCTGGTGTGGGGCTTGCTTCTGCTCGGCTTCGAGCGGTGGAGGTGCCTCGAGCGCGGCGTCGCGGAAGCCGCCTTCTTCGTCGGGCATGTCGAGCAAAGTAGTCTTGTGTTCGTTCGCATCGGCTGGATTTGTGGGAGACGGTGGGGGGTTGGCGTGCAGATGGTGGATGTAGCATTTGGCAGCGAGGAGCATGATTTGCAATTTTGCGGGCTCGGCTTCGTCGGCGAAGCCTTTTGCGAGGATGCGCAGGACGTCTGCGGCGATGTTGTTTTCGGGGTCGAGACCCGCGAATTCGCCGACGAGCCAGATTATGCTTGCGCGTGCTTGCGGGCTTGTCGCTGCGTCGAGGTGTTTGGCCAGTCGCACGACAGTGGTGCGGTGTGCGTCTGGGTTGCGCTGGATCAGATGCCGGATCACTTCGAGGGACTCGGCTACCAGGTGGGCGTCTGCAGAGCCGATGTGCTTGAGCAGCAGTCTCAAGCACCGCGCGGATGTCTGCGGGCTTGTGGCAGGGCTCTGTGAGCATCTGCCTATCGCGCGGACAGACTCCTTGACCAGCGCAGGATCCAGACTGCCAGAGTGTGAGAAATGACTGAGCTCGGCCAGGATCAGACTTTGCAACCTGGGCTGGGCGTGAGGGAATATGAGTGTGAGCAACTCCAGCTTGAGCCGCCAGATGTGCGGAGGGTCTGTGGACCGGACTAGGAAATGCGTGTAGTACCTGACGAACGGCTCTGGATGTGTCAAGCAGACCTGCACAACGTTGTAGAGCGCGATGTGTTGGATGTCTCCGGCAGAGCGCAGGAGGGACACCAGAGGTCCAATGGCTAGAGCGACATAGTCGGGAGTGCCCAAATACAGATATGCCCTGGCCACGGCTATCACAACTGCCGCATTCCGCGATTGAAGCAGAGACAGACAGTTCTTCAGCAAAAGCTCCAGATCAGGATCGAGCACAGCGACATCTTCAAAGTCCTGCTCGTCTTCCTCCTCCTCCTCTTCCTCGCTGTCGCTGTCATAGAATCCCTTTGTGGGTTTGGCAGGCTTAGCATTCGTCCTCGATTTCGCAACAGGCTTTTTAACCTTCCTCGTCCGTCTAGGAAAGCACTTGCGCGAGTACATCATCATGAGCTGCAGCGTAGCCAACTGCCCCCACTCGTCCATGTCGGCCAGCTTGCGCACCAGCGAGCGATAGTGCGGATGTATCAGGTCGAGACGGTCCGGACATATCTCCAAGAAGGCAGCCACGGCTGCGCCGGTGGCAAAGTACTGCTTGTCGCCCAGCAACGTGGAGAGGTACTCGAGGAGCTGCGGCTCCGTGTTGGGGTCCAGTCTGTAGCACTTCGGTATCGCTAGGGCAGCGGCTCTCCGTACATAGGGCGACATGTCTCCGGCGCCGCGCTTGATCCCCAGGCTTACGATCTGGCTGATGACAGGCACCCGTATGCCAGACATGACGCGCAGCGCGAGCGCACGCAGCTGGGGGTTCTGGTCCGTGAGCGACTTCTGGATCGTGTTGATGGACAGCAGCGCCGTGTCGGGCTCGTGCTCGGCATGCTGGAGGAGGTAGATGTAGACGAGCTTCTTGACAGCGAGCGACGGCGAGGCGACGTTCTTGATCACGTGGGAGAAGAAGGGGAGGGTCTGGGAGGGCGGCTGGCGGTAGGACATCTGGTATGATCAGCACTTCGTAGTGACTATGCTATGCGACATGCGAGAGGGCGGGGCATACAGTCACGACGCGGCGCAGGCCCTCCAGCACATCGCGCTCAGAGCGGCTGTCGAGCAGCTTCTTGAGCTGGGCCGACGGCAACGGGCGCGTCGGGGCCTTGCGGGCGTTGCTCGCATCGCGGGCGGCTTCGAGGGTGAGGTCGCGGGCTGTGGAGAGGGACCAGTGAGCGAAGTTCGAGGGATGCATCTTCCCGGGGCGTCCACAGTTACATGAGGCGCAAATTTGCAGTAGGGACAGAGCGCAAACAGAGCACAAACAACGTAGCGGACCCGCACATACCAGTCTCCAGCAAGCTCGAGATACGACTTATCGACTCCATGGCGGCCGGCTACGCCCAGCAGCGCTTCGGTCCGCCGCTTGATCGCTTAACAGGCCCCGGTGAAGGGAGGCGAGGCTCAGCTTCCAGAACGGCAGCGGCTATGCGGAGTCGGGCAAAGGAGCGCCGTGGCGGGCAGATTTGTGAAGTGGTGTGCAGGCCTACGTGAAGCGTGTGATGCAATGTTGCTCGACGTGGAGCGCGGGAGCGGGGCAGCTTCCAATTCGACCGTCATCTCGTGAACCTCACTTCAAGCCGCCATCTGCCCAGCCTTTCATGTCGAGCAGGCAGGAAGGCTGAACGAAGGCGACCGATCAGCATGCCCTTGGAGCCCACCGTTCTCTATCCACTGACGCTGCCTGCACTGCTCTCCCACATTCTATCGACACAGTCTGCCTCCTCTCCTACGACGCTCGTCATATGCTCGGATCGGCCTTCGTTCCTGGCAGAACTTGCACACTCACTTGAGCAACACACCAAGCTAAAGCAACTGCTTGTCCCAACTCTGCACAGCCTGTCAACTACGCGATATGTCAAGCTGGCCTTCTGCGCTTCTGTCCAAGCGCTCCTAGCTTACCTGACGGCATACGATCGACCGGGCTATGTGCACGTGGATGAGAGCGAGGGCAGAGAGAAGCTGGTGCTGGTGAACTTGATTGCGCTGCACAAGCCCACATCGTCTTTCTCGGCGCAAGGTCTTTCACGGACGTTCGCAACAGCCGTGGAAGCGGCGCTGCGGACAGGAGCAACCCTGCGTCTTGTCGAGTGTGAAGGCAGACACAGCGTATCCCGCGAACTGACTGAAGGCGACGTAGCCATGTCTGGGGGAGAGGAAGACGATTATCCCCCTGCTGCAGAACAGGATCCATGGGCCCAAGACGTCTCCATCCTCAACGTCTCTGCACGAAGGTTTGGCTCTGGCTCTGGAGAGCGTGCGTGGGCCGGCCGTACAGTCAAAGCAAAACGAATAGCAGCAAGATGGTTCCGCTTCCACAATCTCAGCAGCCACCACACAAATGCAGAGTCCGGATAAGCACAGTCGAGCGAACGCCATCTCTTAGATATGGGAATGTCTCGGTTTCGCTATGCTATGAGTCGTCATGTCCAACTCGAGAAATCAGACTGGGAATCGTCGACATCGTCAGCCGTTGAGTCGTCATTTTGAGTACCCTCGATATCTGCATCCACCGCTTGGTCTTGATCCAATGCCAGCTAAGTGGCCAGCCACTTCCATCAGATATCTCGTCCGCCGAGCGCTCAGGCCCAGTCCTTCTTGATGTCAAAGGACCAGGCGAACCGCAGATGTGTCTGGTTATCGTCGTCGACAAACTTGGAAACGGCAGTGTAGTGGCCGCGGCCGAGCATGCCAGAAGGAGCAGTCTCGGGTTCAACTGCGGGCAATCGTTAGTCGATGCGAAGCTAGGTAAAGCCAAGCTGCACATACACTTCTTCTCATAGAACGGCTTCTCTTCTGTGCTAGGTCCGTATGAGCCCTAGTGATATAGTCAGCTTCCGCTCATTGCTCCACAGAATTGTTTGGTACCATCATCTCCTGCATCTTGTTGCTGACGCCCATGCGTGTGACCTTCTGCAGGTACTTCAGACCAGCCAGGATCTCGTGCTGGACCTTGAACTGTGCCTTCATGCGGAATGTAGCACCCTCCTTGATGATGAACGGCTTCTTCTCGAGGGCCTCAAGGGCGCCAGGCGACTTGAGGTCGATGATGATGTCGGGACGGCCATCGACTTCGAGACCGAGCGAGTAGATGATACATTTACGGGGGTCGTTGGGGTCGGAGATGTCCTTGCCCTGGCCCAGACCAAGGGAAGCCTTCCACTTGTTCAGGGCTTCATCGTCCTTGTCTGTCGCGCAGAGTCAGCAATGCTGTGGTGGAAAGCTCCCATTGAGGTTTGGTGGTGTGGGTGAAGCTGCTTACCCAAGTTCTGGTACTCATCGAGTGTCTTCTTCTCACCGACCTTGAAACCCTCGGTCTGCTCTGCGTGGAGATCGTCGTGCTGGTCGGCCATGATTGCTGGATAACGATATGTGGATAAGCGTGTGAAAGGTAACGGTGTGTGTCTAGAGAGCGTTGGATTGTGGAGGCAGTTGAATGTGTCGTTGGCAGCTGCTGCTCGAGCGAGGCCTCGACGTGGTGGGGCACCTGCAGCTCGAGTCCTCGACTTCACCGCCTCGTGCGCCAATGGCACCCGCCTGGATCCATTGGCTCTTGCCCCTGGATTACGAGGCGGGGCCTCTGTCGTTTCAGCGCTGGCGCGTCTTCGGTGTGCGTTTGCTCGAGCAGAACTCAGTGTTGAGCAATGATGACGATAACTAACATCTATCTGTCTGCGATGCAAGGTCGTAGCGACATGTCACTGTGACAACCAAAGGCTGGAAGGGACCCCGCGTGTTCTGTGGCTAGCAGCGTGAACCCTGCAATATTACCATCCTTGCAGCTTGAAGTCGTGCAACTGCTGTATCGACGGCTGTCGCTGCAGAGCATCGAACAATGGCTAGCGCGGCTCATAGTAGTCTTTAGTTTAGTTCGTGGGCTCTTTGTCTTGAAAGTACACACAAGACCGGTGAGTAGTGCCTGGGACGCTCCACACCGCAGAATGCCGAAGTGCTCCTAGCCAAGGATCTGATCGTAGTTTCATATTCTGCTACATTTTTGAAAAGCATGCAGAGAATTGCCGATGTTGTGGTTGACGAAGCTCAGTGCGTCCACGTCAGTGCGCTCTACTGTTGACATTGGTACCGGGTGGTGTGCGAGCTTCTGTGAGGGTTCCAGAAAGACAGCAAGCGCGAACCTGACTGGCAATCCTCTGCGCCAGCTCTTCTGGGATCAGAGTCTTCGGCAGGATCCCGCTACATTGAGCTCCCATCCTTGTAGGGAACAGTTACAGGGCAAGCTCGTCTGTTTGCGATGCGACGCGTCCAAGAAGTAAACGCACGACCTGCCTGATTGGCGAATGCTGTTCACCGCGTTCATGGGCAAACACCACTGATTCGGTGCTGCACTGAGTTTCAAGCCTCATATGACCAATCGGAATGTTTAGAGCAATTGAAATGATCCCAATGGGCAATCGGCAAAAATCACGAACGCGATGAGGCATGGACTTTGGGGAGGCGGGCTAGCGTACATTGCAGGGTCCCCCGTTCGTTCCTCCCTCCTCTTTTGCCCACCGTGTCGGACAAACTTTCAAGCTCAAGCCATAACGTCAACGCGCGCGCTGCTTTACTTCACCTCCCACACGTCGCGTCCGCGCACTTATAGTCTTCAGCACTTCATTGTGTGTTAGTCTTCGACCGTTCGCCGTCGCGACAAGCTTCCCTTCCGCGGTTCACGCGTTACGTCGTCGTTACGCCAGCTCTCTCACCGCGACATCGCGCTGCGCGCCCACGACCCCCACTACATCACTTGTAATATCATTCATATTCGCGACAATGTCCTTGACGCGTCCCTTGCCCGAGCGCATGAACCCGCTGCTCGAGCCGACAGACAGCACGGCCAGTACGTAATTGCGCGTACCGCGCACTGCCCAGGAACCTCAATCGCGCAAATAGCTGACAGCGCATCACAGTCGAGATCCTCGTCGAGAGGCGTCGCTTGGGCCAGACGAACCTCGGAACGAAGACGGGCGCCACTGGTCTGACCAGCGCGACAAAGCCGCAGCACAGCGGCCTGTTTGACTATGCGCACCTGCGCGTGCCCTTGCCCAAGGACCTCTCTGGCTCTGAGATCTTCATGCCCGGCGCCAACGGATACCCGGTGTCCTATTTTTTGATGGTACGAGGATGACTCTCTGGCGACGCGCAAGTACTGGACTAACAAGGGGGACAGCGCCGCAGCAGCGACGGCTACATCAGCGCGACCGGCATGTTCAAGGCCGCGTTCCCCTGGGCTACGCTGGCTGAGGAGGAGGCCGAGCGCAAGTACCAGAAGACATTCCCGTCCGCCGGCCCCGACGAGGTCGCAGGCAGCGTTTGGATCGCACCCGAAGAGGGTAGGTCGAGGTCCCTAGTCTTGCGAACGCACAGCTGACCCCACTTTCACAGCGCTTTCACTCGCTGACGAGTACTCCATGCGCCACTGGGTCCTCGCGCTGCTCGACAACGAGCCAATTGAAAAGGGCGCGAAGGACAAGCACAACGTCCACATCCAGGCGCCTCCCAAGTTCGACCTCAGCAAGGCGCAGAACGTCAAGCTCCCTCCTCACACCTCTGCTCTTCGCACAACTCGGGCACGATCAACCAGGAGTGTTTCGCCCAGCAAGATGGCTACACCGAGCCGCAAGATTGCAACTCCCCGCAAGTCGCGCACTACCCGCGGCCGCTCCGAGGCTATGAAAGCAGAGGAGATCTTCCAGAGCACCGCGACTGAGTCGCCTTCATCCGCCCTGGTCGCAAACGGCGTCAAGCAGTCCGAGTCGGTCGCGTCTTCAGTGAATGGCGACATCAAGGAGGACGTCAAGTCGGAGACCGTGCGCATTGAGGTCAAGGAGACAGTTGAGCAGAAGGGCGACTCCGAGGTCACCACAACAAACGTCCAGATCGACGTACCAGCATCGCACCCCGAGTTGCGCGAGCCAGAGGACCCCGCAAAGATGATCGCCGAGGCCAAGCGCATGGTCGAGGAGGCGCGAGAGCTGGACGCAGGCGCATCGAGCACACTCACATCGTCGAAGCGCAAGGTTGAGGAGGTCCTCGACGAGGAAGAGCTCGAAGCCGAGCGTCCGAGCAAGCTCTCGAAGAAGCTCTACACAACAGAGCAGAAGCTCACAAAGGAAAAGGTCACAAGGAGAGCACTCTTCGGTCTGGGCGTAATGGCAGTATTTGGGTAAGTGCATCACGAGCTGGGCAGAGCAACAGTTATGCTAACAATTCTCAGCACGGCCATCCAATACTTCGCATAATCGCTCCATCGGCTTGTTTCCTTTTTCCATTGACGGTCGGCTCTTTGTCTGCATTACTAGTGTTGGATTCTCGAATTTCATTCTGTATTATTCGAGCACCACTCGATCTATTCACTGCAGATACCTTTTCGATCTTCTGCGACTTTTGGCGTTTGCATTGCGGTTGGTGGGGCGCCGTACACTCGTTCTGTACAAGGGATGGACAAATAGCTTACCACCTTCAGCATCAAGTAGAGTACTCTAATTGAATCTCCAGCGCTGCCTCATCAGGCGCGCTGGAATTGCTGCATTTGTTTAGCTTATCGGACGTGACCTGTTGTACGCGGGTTGAGCATGTACAGCTCCTTATGACCTCCGGCTCGAGCCGATCATCACTGGCCGTGTCCTTTGGTAGGGAGAACAACGCATTATAACGAAGGAAATAAGCTCGATCTCGTGGAGAGGACCAAGGCCTCATATGTCGTAACCACTTAGCTTGACACAGCTACCCCCACAAGATTGTGCCGACTGGAGTGCGCTCACTTGTTTCTATGTCACGCAGCGTCGCCTTATAATTTACATTCTTCCAGCACGGTATATACATATCAAGCAAGCGTGCAGCCCTCGCAAGACAGTGAGTCAAGGCACTTGACAGCCCTCGATGAGTACAGTATACACTTGCGAATCGTCATCAATCATCGCCGCAGCAGAGACCTTCTCAGTCATCCCAAACAGCCTGCTTCCTCGCCTCTCTTTCCTCAGCCTCTCTCTTCTCCCTCTCCTTCTCCTCCGCCCTCCGCTTCCTCTCCTTCTCCCGCATCGCGCGATCATACTCCCGCTCCTCCTCCGTCCTCCTCGGCGCCCTCACACCCAACGCCCCAGCAATCATCCTGCCCGCAACAGCCGTCGTCTTCTCAGGTCTTTTCTCCAGCGAGACGCCAGACCCCGCTCCACTATCCCCCCTCGACCGCGCAGCGCCATAGTGTGCGTTATCTGGGAAATCGAATGGGGTCGGCGACGCAGGCGTCGGTGGGGGAGGCTGCGGCGGGTCTTCGACGAGCGTTGTGCCGGTACTCGTTGTCGACAGCGGCGCGGTTTCGGTCTCGGTGTCGCTACCCGAAGACTCGAGATCCCAGCTGTCGGCGACGGGCTTGGATTTCGGCTTGTGCAGGGGCTTTTGGGGGACGGTGGTGGACAGCTTCAGCGTCGAGAGCGTGTCGGCTATCTCTGCGGCGCGTTAGTTGGGTGACGACGAAATACGGGAGATTGGGCAGGTGGTGTACCGGTCTGGCTGGGCGTTTTGCGGATGGACTCTATGGCTGACATGTCTGGAAAGTGTGCAATGGTGGTTTTTGTGCTGTGTCGTGTGCAGAGGACTTTGTATTTAATCGCGTGAGCGGGAGGTTTTGCGGGGTAGGGGTATTTCGATCTGGGGATGCAACGGCGTGAATCTTGGTTGGAAATAAACAATTCAGCCTCAGGAGCGTAACGGCAGCGCAATTGAGAGCAAGGGAAACAGCGAGTTTTGTATTCCACGCTGAATCAAGGAAGAGGATGTCCACTAGACTATTTCTATTTTGTCAAGCTTCTGCCAGCCTGACGTGAAACCGCGCTCCTCGACGGCGATTTCCCGATCAATCCGCGCAGGCATCCCTTCCGAGGTGCTGTCCTGTCCATCGACGAGAAATTGTGGGGAAGAGGTGCGCGTCATCCAGCACGACCCAAATGGGCCCTGCCATCCCAGCCAATGTCAGATCGATGCCAATTGCTGTCAGGGCCCCGCTGTTCCCGATATCCTCCGCGGCCTTCTAGACTGTGCCTGCGAGTGAATTTAGAACACTCGGCGGCCTGGTCGCGGAGAGACCGTCAGTGAGGCGCATTGCGGATGTGGCAGGCGATCAGGGCGCATTGCGCGTTCCTGCATTTCAACAGGGAAGACCGGTACTCAACTGGGTCGATGGAGGGAGGATGCGTTGGCGGGCGATCAACCGGAGAGTTTTGAAGAGATTCGAGACCGCCGTGGTACTTGTTGTTGTGCACATCAGTTCCATTATTGTTAGGGGCTGAGTCTCAGGACAGCACCCACTCAACTTCAATATCAACAATTCTAGGCATGGAGGAAATAACGAGCTTCGTGGCCGCGCAAGATGTGAGTGGATGTTGAGATGAATTACTACATATAGCGAGCGATGGACTGCGTCGTTACCTGCGAGATGTAGATGACGGCTGCAGATATGCAAACACTGTTTCTGCTCACCTTTTCCCAAGCCGATCTAAATGTTGCGACTCGAGATACACGAGCAGCCTCACCATGTGCTCGGGAACCTGCATACGGAAAAGCATGAGGCTCTCCGAAAATCGAGGGGTACTTCGGTTACTTGCAATAAGTAGCCGCCGGTTATGCCCAGAGCTCTATCTCTGATGCGCGTCACTCAAAACCACAACTCTCCCAGACTCTCCCAAGATTTGAAGTCCTAAGACAAGGCCTGAGAAGTCCAATTGGGATTTTTTTGGCGCACGCACGAGCTGTGCTGCTATCACCAGCTGCGTTTCCGACCCTTTGATCGTCGTGCTCTCTTTCGTGGCTGGCGCTGGGAGCTGGAAACTGCACCATGATTTCTCGACACACAAGCTGCCTGAGCAGCAAAGTACTCAGATCCCAATGTCTCAACCGCCATCTGCCCCAAGCTGCCTTCTCCACCACCCCCAGACGCAGCGGGTACGATGATACCATTCAAAACCTCAAGATTGGCTCACACACTCGCGTCATCTTCCAAGGCTTCACAGGAAAGCAAGCCACAGCCAACGCGCAGGAGTCGATAGCATGGGGCACCAATGTTGTGGGTGGGACGAACCCCAAGAAAGACGGTCAGGAGCATCTGGGGCTTCCAGTCGTTGGCTCCGTACGGAAAGCCATGGAGCAGCTCAAGCCAGACGCGACCGGCATCTACGTCGCAGCACCTCAAGCTGCAGCTGCCATTGAAGAAGCAATCGAAGCCGAAGTCCCTCTCATCGTTGCTGTCGCCGAGCATATCCCAATCCACGATGTTATGAGAGTAAGTACATCGAACGATTGTGAAAGACAAGTGCTGACCTCGCATAGATTCACTCCATTCTGAAAACACAATCCAAGTCACGACTTGTTGGCGCGAACGCTCCTGGCATCATCTCAGCTATCGGACGTTGTCGCATCGGCTTCCAGCCTCTGCCTACTTTCTCGCCAGGACACATTGGTATCATCGCGAAGTCGGGTACATTGTCGTACGAGACTGTGGGATCCCTCACAAGAGCCGGCGTCGGGCAGAGTCTGTGCATTGGCATGGGTGGTGATGTAATCGCCGGGACCAATTTCGTGGATGCGCTGAAGGTCTTCGAGACGGACGACGATACAGAAGCTATCATCTTGGTCGGCGAATTGGGAGGGACCAATGAGGAAGAGGCCGCAGACTGGATCAAGGTCTACAACAAGCGTGTGTCTAATCCCAAACCAATCGCTGCTTGTATTGGAGGCTTCCAAGCGAAACCTGGAAAGGTCACGGGTCATGCTGGTGCGTGGACTGGACTAGGAGAGGGTACGTCGGAGGATAAGTACCGGGCTCTTGAAGCTGCTGGTGTTACGATGGTCGACCATCCGGCCAAGTTCGGAGGTGTAATGAAAGACATCCTGGCAAAATCTGGCCGCAGTGTGAAGAAGATCGTAAGTATCGCGTCCTAAAAACATCGGTATTTGCTCACAACCTCACAGGAGCAATCAACAGCTCAAGCGCGTCGCGGATATCACACATCAGCTCGACGACCAACTTGGGGCACATCACGGAAATCACCCTTTGAAGAAAAGCGCTCTCTTCATCTCTCAGCGGAGCAAAATGCCAACATTCTCAAGAAGTACGATATCAACGTGGTCTCGAAGCCCGAAAACCAACAGTCGAGTCACTACCTAGGCATATCGCCACACCGCGTCAACCGCTCACCGTCCATCATCGCCGCTCCAACCGCAAATCCAGACCAAATACACCAGCGCGTCCGTCGATTCCCCTTCGACTACCGAGAAGGTCCATCTCCTTCCGCCATCAACGACACAATGGCATGGCTGCAACTCGACGCCGCGCCACCGAAAGCTAAAGCACAAGTAGCCGCAACTATCTCCAGCCTGTGGAAGCTATACACAGAGAAAGAAGCCATTGACGCACACGTCAGCCTATCCCTAAACCCCAACGCCGACGAAATTCAACTCTACAACCCGTACCTCTTCTTCGACGATGCCGCCTACCGCTCCAACGCCCGACAAGCAGACCTGCACGCTCTGCGCGACCCGCTCTCGCCCACAGAGCAAGAAGCCGAGGACGCAGGCATCGTGTACATTGCACTGGACACGCCGCAGCCAGACGGGCGGCTACAAGCAAGCACTTCAAAACCGCCTTCGAGCTCAAGCCTGACTGACGGCGAACCGCGCAACCTCGTCGGCACGCTCGTCAACGGCGCCGGCCTGGCAATGAACACAAACGACGTCCTACACTTACGCTTATCGCAACCCCCATACTCCACCGCCAACGCAAACTTTCTCGACACCGGCGGCAAAGCGACGAGCCAGACTATCAAGACGAGCTTCAAACTCATACTCTCCGATCCGCGGGTTGCTGTCGTGTTCGTGAATATCTTCGGCGGGCTGACGCTCGCGGACATGATAGCCGAGGGCATCATATTGGCGTTCAAGGAGCTCGGTGTAAGGAAGCCGGTTGTGGTGCGACTTCGAGGCACGAACGAAGAGAAAGGGCAGAAGGTGTTGCAGGAAGCTCAGCTGCCGATTTTCGCTATCAATGATTTTGAGGAGGCGGTTAGGAAGGTGGGGGAGCTGGCGAATGGGGGAAAGTGAGTGCATGCTTGGCCGACAGAGGAGGTTTGGCTGTCGATTGCTGTAGGCTGTAGGTCTTCTTGCCTTCAGCCGCACGTATATACATCTCAGAATAGAGTTGCCAATCTGCCATGTTCAAGACGCTGTGCGTGCCAAATGTCCGTGAACTAAATCTTGGCGGATGCGTCAGCAAAGTTGACACTTTGTACCTTGTCGTGATAGATGTGAACCGAGCACTAGCAAATACGTCGGCTGCGATCTCGAAGATATAGTACATTACGTGCTTGACTAGATGATCGGCTACTTGTTTCCTCTGCATCTGCAGTACCTGTAGCGTCAGTCAAGTTACCAGTCCACGAGAATGAACTTAGCAGGTTTTAATAAGGAAAGACGATTGAACTCGTATAAATTACGGTCGCGGCATATGACGTTCGTTGAGGACTATATGCAAGCACGATTGGCATCGCTCCATGCGAGCGCAATGATCCCATAACGCCAAATTTGAATCGTCCAGGTCATAACTAGGCCATCTTTGTACCACCTTCGCCGGCGCTAAAAGCATAGGTCTTCACCAGTGTCTCCAATCCATATGGTGTGCAGTGTCGGACAGGTAGGTGGACAAGAATAGGTGGCTGCGTCTGCGATATTGAGGTGCAGGCTGACTTGCTGTGGTCATCTAACGACTACCAGCTGCCGCCAATCTGCTCCTGGTGGACCTCGAGTGTGTCGCCGTCTTGCATGTCGAGCTGTCTCTGCGTTAGCGTTGTTCCTGCAGCGTTGGTGGTGCAGCGCTGGCCGGGGCAAGCTTAGGCAGCTGCGGCTGAGTACGTACAGTGTCCGGGTTGTCGGTGGGCCCAACACGGGTACCCTCGAAGAGGAATCGCACGCTCGAAATGTTCTTGCCTTGGCGATCGCAGAAGGCGTTCATGAGCTTGCCGAGCTGAGTTGTGCGCTTAATCTTGAAGAAGACCTCGTTGTTGTTGTCGGTGACCTTGATGTTCAAGTGCTCAGAGGGACCGGCGTCCTCTGGCTTATGGGCGGGCGAACCGTTGTCAGACATGGTGTTTGTGCGTGGTCGCGGTGTGCGGTTGTGGAGGTGCGAGTGCGCAGTGGCTGGCGGATTAGATGCGGCGCAAGGCTATTTCGCGTGTCAGTGGGCGTTCGAAGGCGGTAGAAGTGGAGAGCAAGGTCGTTGAGCGGCGGGGGTCTACCTTTATATGACACGGAGGTAACCGTATGACCGATAGTGGGTTGCAAATGGGGTCAGGTGATAGAAAAGTTTGGTGAATGTGCGCCGACGCGTCGAATTGCTGTAAAGCACGGTGGCAAAGTTAAACGGTGAGAGGGCTGGAAGGCGCAAGCTGCTGTCGCGAAGATGTGAGGTGCGCTGCGACCGGTGGGGCTCTTTCCTCATACGCTAGTAGCCTGACCAACGGAAGGAGCCCTCACCTTCACTCCCAGCATTGCCTGCAAGCTTCAAACATTTCACACCTATCATATTCACACATATTATACGCTGGATCTCAAGGCTCTAAACTACAGTGAGCTGGGGAATCAAGGGCTACTATCCTTTCGATCATACAACAGAGCAGTCCATCATGGTATGCCGATGATGTCACCCATCATCATCTATGCTTTCAGTATTGACCATGGAAAAGGGCGAAGTCGAGAAGGACCTGAAGCAAGATCCGCCGTGTCATTCGCGAGCTTGTGCGATTCAAAGTGTGTGGTACTTGTCCCTGCATGAGCTTGACTGACCGAGGCCTCAGACTGTATACAGAAAAATAATTTCGATGAAGGCAAATGTCGAAAAGAGGTATGCACCAGCTCGAATTATTGTTTCTAGAATCTCTGTGTATCTGGAGTATGAGTGATACTGACAGATGTTAGGTTGATGCTTTGTATGAGTGCTGCAATGCTTTCTATAAAGAACGAGGAGATGACGCGCGATGTGTAACATGTCCAAAGCCGGACCTGCTGAGGTAGAATCCTCGCATAAATGTTCTGGCGATTTACTGACAAGCACAGGATAAAGATGAAGCAGCGAGCTCAAGGAGCATCATAGACTGTTGTTGAAAAATCTGCACGATGCCATGGCAGGGGAGGGCACTCGAGCGATGTACATATGTAACACCACTTACGACATAGCGATTGTGTAAATGCATGAATAGACGAGTCCCTTGTTGGACGGGCCAGAGATCGAAATTCAGTACTCCCGCGATCCGGCAAAAATTCGACCTGTAGGCGCATATCTCTTGAACTCAGCACAGACGCAACCACAATTTCAGAATGTAAAGAAACAGTCCAAAGACTGTGCAGCACTCATTGTGGTATGCAAGCCTCTGATTTCCACGAGGACTTGACACTCAGCCGGACACAAAGACAGCGATATAATATGGATATGAGCCGCAGGTTGCAACCGGAAGATCTGCAAATTGGTCTACAGCGCAAAAGGATGTTATACCTCCCTCTTCTTGTCCACCACTTCGCGAGGAAGTTGATGGGTTCACTGGGAAATATAGTTTCTCTATGGGAAGCCGAGCGTCTCCTGCATAATTGGATATCGAGGAGATGACTCAGGGGCTTGCCAAATGGTTAATTACATTGTAAAGAGTAGGAAGATGGCCGGGGACTCGAAGATTTTTGTAGTCGCGCTAGCGCGCCAAGGAAGCAGCGACGCGGCGCTCGGGCGCGGCTTCACTTCTGGACATTGGAGCTACGCGACTGTTTTGTCTGTGTACGCCCGTAGCTGCAGCCAACATCAAAGCCTTCGCAGCACCTCAACTCGGCTCATGCTGCATTGGAAAGCTTTGGATTACATCAATGCGTCTCGATAGATAGCATTTCTTTCTCATCATGGCTCCCTTCTCGTTCGCGCGCCAAGCGCAGTCTGCAGCTCAGGTAATTCCATACACCTTCAGAGAGCCCTACTCTCTTCCGCGCTGACAACGCAATTTGTAGACAAATGGCACTACAGCACCACTCTTCGGGGGTCCACGCGCATCGGACGGCACTTCATCCACTGATCCTCTTCAACCATTGCGCGCAATGGCCGATCGAGTAGGCAAAGAGGTGGAAAAGTTCGCGGAGAGGGTTGATTACTGGCATACGCACGGGAAGGAGAGTGCTTCAGTTAAGCACCAGGCGACAGTCAGCATGGTCGGACACTTCAAAGATGTCGCCAAGTCGCAAGTAATAGAGCTGAAGCGCACGAGCGGTGTCGGAAACCAAGCAGCGCTGAACAAGAGCACGCGCCGTCGTGTGCAGACCATGGACGACGGATCCATTGGGAACTCCTTCCAAGCAGAGGCTCCATCTTCCACCCCGATCGACTCCGCAAGTGTGAAGGAATTGCGACAGTGGCAGGCGGAATTGGCGACATGGGAGCTTCTGAGCATAATCATCAACCACCACCACCCCGAACCCGGTCGCGATATCAAGGCAGAAAAACAAGCGCAGCTCGCACAAGTTGGCGGGAATAAGCGTTACAGTCCGAACGGCGAGATTTGGGATCGTTTTTTGCTGCAAGACGACCAGGCGAAAGAGAAGGCACTGATACTGCGTTGGCTGGAGCAGACGGCGCAAGACAGCGAGGGCGATATCGAATCGATCACTGCAGTCTTGGAGGAGAAGTCTGGGAAAGGCGCGAACACCTGGACAAGCGGTTGGCTGGACACCAAGTCAAAGATCAAGCAGGCCAAGCGGATGGAAGGCTCAGAAAATCCATTGAAGCCGCAAAACTCGACACTGAAGACTGCGGACCGATCGTCTCAACTAGTCACACAGCTGGATCCTGATGCGCCGTCACGCCAGAAGCGCGTACTCGAAAAGTCAGACGAATTCTACGAGAAGGCTCTCTGGTTGGTCTGCTATGAGATGATACGCCGTGGTGTCCCTTGGGCTCAGATCTGCGACTGGGCGCTGGAAAGGAACGAAGCATGGCGTGGGGTCAGCATAGGCGCGGCATACGAATCACATACACCGGGGAGCCCTAATGTCGCTGGTGACACAGTTGGCTACCTGTTCCGCCGTATGTGCTTCTACGCCGCTCAGGGTACCCGTTTACATTACGAGGGTGCTGTATATGGGCTTTTGAGTGGAGATCTTGGCAAGGTTCGCGAGGTTGCTCGCACTTGGGACGACCATCTGTACGCTCACTACAACGCGCTCCTGTTGTCTCGATTCGATTCATACCTGCAACACCAATATCCGAGCCGGGTCACCCAGAACCTCAGCCAGCGATTTGTCTTCCACGACGCTGTTGCCAACCTTGGAGAATGGTCGAACTCATCCAGGCTGGTCATCGACACGCTGAAGCAGCATAAGGCCTCATCAGCACTCGCGAATGCGCCCGTCAAGCTTGTGCAGGGTGCTTTGATCGGTCGAAGCGTTGGAGAACTCGTTCACAACGTTGGAATTGCGCTAGCTGAGCTGCAACAGCAGGATGACGGGTTAGGCAACCTCATGGTCCATCCAGACTCACCTGAGAACGACCGAGGACCAAAGGCTGCGTCCGGACAGCCTACCACGACGGCGGACCATACCTCTCGGGCACTTGTCAGTGACCCACACGCCTTCCGTACACTTGTACATATCTTCATTGCGCTGCGAGGCGGCTTGGATCTATTCGATGTCGAAGGTAGGTCACAACGTTTGGCGATGGACAACGTCATTGCCGGCTACATTGAGTTCCTGCGCCTCAGCAAGCGCATTCAACTGATTCCCCTCTACGCGGCGCAATTGGAAGAGACACGCCAAGCCTACTCATTGGCGCGTGTTTTGCCGGACATCAAGAACCGAGACGAGCAAAAGAACTGCATTGCTCTACTTGAGTCGTATGGCGTCGACAATGTCGAAGTGGTAGCGCAGGGCTTCCTCCTTGCGTTCAACCAGAGCGGATTCATCCACTTCGATGACGAGGGTAATTCGGTTGTCACCAAGCCCATCAAGCGTTTCCAGCTACTGGAGTCAACAGAAGCCATCGATCAAAACAAGAGACTTCTGTGGCCCGGTCAACGCATCAAGCCTCAATTCCAAGGTTCCCGGGTTGAGCCCAAGGACGAAGGCATTATTGATGCAGTCTATTGGTACAACTACCTCAGCAGGGAGGTTGATGCGACATTCGAGCACCTGAAGAACGCCTTGATGATATTCCTCCGTATGTACACACTTGCCCCAAGATAGGAACCATGCTGACAAAGATAGTCAACGGCCGTATTGCCGCTGCCGAGAGGATGATCGAAGAGGTCAACGTTGAATACCTCTCCCTTTCGAGGACCGAGGCACTGTGTGGATACCCCTTCGATTTCAACGCGCCGGATGCCGATGTACAGGATGAGGGCACATTGCATGCCCACCGCGAGACACTGTCACGCGAGGCTCGTGCTAGACTGCCAGTATCGCAGCTTCCTGATGCCGAACAGCATAGGCAGATCGTGGAATATCTGAGGATTCGCAGTGCGCCATACTATGACCTCCAACAGATCGTCCGCCTCATCGCTATGTTCCGCGAGTGGCGTACAGAAGAGCAGGAAGTCATCAAGTAAGTGTCCCTCTCACGACGCGTCGAGGTCACAGCTAACACCTCCCAGCCACCGCGCCCAAGGCAAAGTAAACACCAAACCCATCAAAGAGCTCCTTGAGAACATCACCACCGTCTTTGACGGCCTCATCCCCTCTCTTGCCGTATCGTACGAGAGCGACACCCCTGACAGCCTCAACCTCAAGCGCGCCTACATCCCTGAGATCATCATCACGTACCTGTCCGTGTTGCAGACAGCCTCATTTCTGCTGCACCGCGAGACAGCCATCAAGGCCATGGAGATCGCCAACCTAGTTGCCGACCCGAATAATGCGTGGCTGGCGGACCTGTTCCTCGCGACAGGCCGCATGAGCGAGCTGGTGCAGACGCTGGCCAAGGTCAGCCAGGCGATGCTGAATCTCAACGAGTTTGAGGGCAAGAAGAAGGAGACCAAGAAGAGGGGTAGTAAGGGTGAGACGCTGAGGATATGGGACTTGAATGCGTATGACCGAGTCTAGGTGGCTGGGACTGTGACGCGGAGAAGATGCATTGCTTTGTTCAGAGTAGGGGAGAATGGTAGTGCGGGCTGGATATACTGGGCGCTTGGGACGGCATTAGCATCGGCATAGACTCAACCTCGACCAGAACATGACGAACACTTCAGTCTTCTGCTACAGGACGCAAGCGATGAAAGTGTTACATCTCACCACTGTTTATTGCACGTCAACGTCGTAGTAGAAGTGTGTATTTCATGTTTTGTTATCATCCAAACCTCCGTCTTCAAGCCTGCCAGCACTCTTCTTATGGCCGAAGCCGACACTGCCTTCTATGTACACGAGCACAGCTCAGAGAGGAATATGAAACAAACAAAGCAACAATGCACATGCAACCACGCCAGGATGCACTATCCAAAGAATCCCTGCCCAAATACGCCGGGAGTCGTAACATCATTTGTACACCAACAATCAATGGGTACATGCTCGCTAAGTAACAGCAAAGTAAAAAACAGCTTTTTGATCAGTGAAATGCCATCTGGCATGCAAAGTGATGATGTCAGCGCCGCGATCAATATCCAACGTGTCTGAGTGTGGTCGCTCAGAAATCCACGCTCCACCTGAGTCGCGGGTCCTTCTCGACGACACCATGGCTGTCGAACGGCGCACGCATGGGCTCCTCATTCGCCTCGCTCCAGCCGCGGCTCACGGCAAAGCCACTGCCATTCCACTCGTCTCTTGCACTGGCGGCCAGGTCGCCATTGGAGGGTGGCAGACGGATCTTTGCTTCGACGAGCGGGGAGGACACGAAGCGGGAGTTGAGGAGCTCGTGGGGCGAGACGTTGTCCTGGAGGCAGTTGAGAGATGAGATGTCGGACGAGTTGAGAGGTGCGCGCTCGGGACGGGGCATGGTGCGGGGTGCTGGTAGAGAGTCGGTGGATCGGGTGGCCTCGCGGTAGTGGATTTGCCCTGGGCGCTCGGGTAGAGCGTTCTCGTCGCTGTGCTGGGCTGGTGGGGACGCATTTGCGCCGGACCCGCTAGAGACTACGGTCGAGAGCGCGGGTCGGCTTTGACGGACAGAGACGGTGCGTGAGGCTGTTGGTGTAGTCCGCCCTCGCACGGATGATCTTTGCGACTCGGATGTGTCTGTCCTGTTAAGGGTAACCGCAGTGTCGCGGCGCTTCCTCGAGCTCGTTGACGAAGGAGGTCGTGCTTGGGGCGTTCGGCTCCTATTTCGACGTTGGCTTGAGACCAGATCTGTGTATGAGCCCTGCGGTGTTATTGAGGGCAGCTCCTGCGTCTGGCCTCGCTCGAGTCTGTGCATCAGCTGCCGCGTGCTGACCTGTCTTTGCAGACTCAGCTCCACGCGACTGCTTGCACCACTCCCACTGCGGCTCCTGTGCGTTGCTCGCTCCTTCCCTGCCATAACACTAGCTTTCGGCGGGGGTTGAAGCATCCAACGGTTGTCGGCGACATCTGGAGACGGCAGACTGACGACTGGGGGATGGAGGTCGTTGACCGGTGGCGCACGCGCCGAGTAGTAGCTTCCTGAGCGTGACGTGCCGGGTCTGCTCGTCTTCAGTCCAAGCATGCTGCCTATCCCGCTCGACGATGACCCTGATGTCTTCTGGTGCACCGGAATTGGCGCCTCGTCAAGCCCCCAGAGATCCTCATCCTCCCTCTGGTAGCGCTTGAGGTTCCATGTGTCATCGTCGAGCGTGTCGTCGCTGAGGCGCAGACCGTTGGCGCGTTCCCCGTCCAAGCTGCTGCCGTTCTGGCTGACGACCGTGCTCTGCACCCCCGCTTTGGGGGCTCCGCGGGTGCTGCCAGTGTTTGTCCTGCGCGCGCGTCGCGGCGGCGGTCCTGGGCCCAACGCGATCTCCTCGTCCCAGTATGGGTTCGTGCCGGTCGGCTCGGGGTGGTAGTATGTGTCTGGCTGCTCGAGCACCAGCTTCTCTCTCGCCTTTCTCGCGCGCGTGGCTTCTCGCCGTCTCTTTCTGGTATCTCTCAATCCGGTGCACGGCGCACATGAAGCGTAGTGGAAGACGGCGCTCTGCCGAGGAACATTAGCATTCGCGGCGTCGGCGTGCACTCTATGGTAGGACGTACTTGAACTCCGCGCAGGAACCACGACATGCCGGGAGCAGGCGGTTTCTCTTTGTTGCGAGGTGCAGCACGGTTCTACACAACTATAGGAGGCAGCCGTCTAAGATATCGCTCGCGTGCGCTGCAACGGGGAGGGGGACGGGTGCCGGTCGATGGAGTACGGCACAAACACACTGCGCGGCCTGGGATGTCATTGCAGCCCTCGACAATCAGAAGAGATAGGCAGGCGCAGGCGCAGAATCATGGACAGAGTCAACCGCGGTGGGTGCGCAAAGGAGGGCGCACGAGTGTTTCGTGCAGGAGCGGCCGCACAGGTAATCCGGGACCGTGGTGGAGCGGATGACGAGGAGTTGATAGTACAGCAGCTACTCCAGCAAAGACAAGCCACCGCAGTTCTAGTCGCGTTGGCGGAGGCCTCGGCCTTTGACTTCCGTTGTGGACTCTCGTGTTGGAGAGATTGCAGAGAGAATGCACGAAGTAGTATTAGTTATGAAAGGAGCAGACCGCAGCACTGTATCGCCTGTAACAGACGACAATCGCAGCTTACTTGAGATGCAAGCACGGCCAAAGGAGACAGATCCCCACCAATGCCTCTGCTTCGGGACCCTGGCAAGAGCCGACGCACCGACCGAACAGCCGCGCGCACAACGCTGGCTGCGAAACGGCCGGTTGATCTGTGTTTCTCCCGTGCCTTCTAGCGCAGAGGTCGGACGTCGCAGGCGCGCATCAAAATAGATGCTCATTTCCTGTATCTAACATTCGCACCCCTTCTCTGGCCATGTACAAATAGTGCTCACAACCCAATGCGTTTAATGCGCACCTTCCCCATCTGCTCCGTCGAACTGAGGCCCAGCCCCGCGGGCCCCGCCTAGCCAGAGACGGCATTTCGAGTGCTGCCGCTAGCGAGGATCATGGGCCTTGGGAACGCACCCGCAACCTTCTCGCAAACTGCTCCGTCCAACGAGCACTGCCATTGGGACCGATATCCGAAATACAAAACATGGCAAGGCGAGCATACTGACTACTCGCCTGGGCGTCTTGATGATCAACAAACGCTGGCCTTGAAAGACTTTGGGCCGTTTCCAGCAGCAACCACCTTTGTCACCCCAGCGCGCGGTTTATGCACGTCAAATCGCGCAAATGGCGCCTGCCAAACGCATCCATCGGCCCGTCTTCTTTTCTGACAGTCTGGCCAGGGGAGGTCGACACGAAACGCCATCACGTGTAGGGCACAACGGTAGCAAGCGGGAAGCCAAGTTCGACAGCTTGACTTCATCGTTGTTGGAAATTCTGGTAAGGCTTGGAGCAGATTGGAGCTTGAAAAGTGTACTTGTTCTGACACGATATGCTCACTCTTCAAAAAGTCATAACAAAGAAGACGCGGACCGTCTCTTTCATATCATACCAAAACCTGGAAACCTCTGGGCCACGAGAGAGCTCCATAATAAGAAACCTCCATCTTCTACTATGCACATTGTAATTATCTCCTTGATACCAGGAAACTCCCAAGTCCTGCTAATACTTGGACCGCCGAGACGCTCTGGCTGAACTAGCCTATCGAAGACTCTGGTAAGCCTCAAGACGTCTCTTCTGACAGTTGTTGGCCGAGGTGAAGCACGGAAATCTATGCCATCGAGTTGACTTGTTCAACGCAGTAACACGTCGAGACTATCCAAAACGAACCTGCTTCTCAACACGCTGATACTGGCCTTCCAGATGCGAGACTAGACCGCCGGCGCATCAAGTCATCAAGTGAAGAGACGTTCAAGAGGGTTTCGCGTTGGCCAATCTGGCAATAGGGGCATTAAGCTCACCGAAATTAGGTCTGCTTATGTCTCTGTATGTTACGATGTGCTTAGCCCATCCAAAGTGTCTGATCGGGCTGGGTTAAGGAAAGCACATCGTCAAAATTTATGTGCTATATATAACGCATACGGCTGACTTACTCTATCAACAGCATTAACCAGCTGGCGATTTCGGGCGTTGTGGCGGAGTGGTTATCGCGCAAGACTAGAAATCTTGTTCCTTCGGGAGCGTAGGTTCGAATCCTGCCAACGTCGCGTTTATTTTTTTTGGGATCTGCAGCTACCGCGAGTGGTATTCTGGTCTCATAACGTATAGTCTTCAGGAGGTCCGCAATTTTTGGGTGGCCTGAGCCGCGAGCCGAGGCTGCTGGTTGGGATTCGATCGTTGAGCAGCAGCGGAACACAACTCGTAATCAGCCTTCCTGAACTTTTGCTGACTGATGAGCCCAGTGTGGATTCAAAGTACAGGAGATTCGGGGTGGATTGGGCGCGGTGCCTGGCTTTACTGCGTGTTCTTGTTGCCGAAACCGCGTTACAAAATGGCTCTTTGGACGCTGCTGCGCCTTCGAGAGCCTCCGATCGCAATGCTCCAGGGAGGACAAGACTGCTGGCAACACATTCTCCCACTTGGACTCGTCGACAATTGATCTCTCAATGTATGTGTATAGTGGTATCTCTGGACCTTGTAGACCTCCTCGAGAACTTTCCTGGAGAGACAGGGATAGCGAGTTGCATTTGAATGAGCGACAAGCTAACATTTGGGACAGCTTTGGTATGAGCGGCTGATGATGTTCATGGAAAGGTCCTTCTTGTTGACAGGTGGGATAGTCTTGGAACCGCTGTAGAGTACACAGGAGTCGACGGGCAGATGCTCGGTCAAGCATGTAGCGTGTCTTACCGCGAAGAGTATGTTAGGTCTCAGAAGCAAGCCGTTTGATACTGCCGCACGGATGTGAGACAGCCGGTACTGTTAATGTTACGCGCTCAAGATGTGGCGAGAGAAGACTTAGCTTGTTGCCGTATGGTTCGTTGGTAAGGCTAATTCCTTGAGGGAATTGACCTTAATCAATAGCTAAATAAATTTCATCAGGATGAGGCTGAGGCTGGGGTGCAGGCTTGTGTTCGTCTTTCTTTGGAGGCCCAGGTTGAGGCTGAGGCTGAGGCTGAGGCTTAGGAGCAGGCTTGTGCTCTTCCTCCTTCTTGGGGGGAGGGGACGGCTTGTGCTTGTCTTCTTGCTTCTTGCGTTCCTCTTCCTTATGCTTCTCTGCAGCGGTTGTCAGTCGGCAGTTCAAAGAACGACGAATAGCCTTGTTGCGACGTACTTCGCTGCTCCTCTTTCTCTGCAGTATTGGTCAGTGTGTGTGTGTTCAGATTGCGGCGATTATGAACTCACTCTGCCTCTCCTGCTCTTCCTTCTCTTTGCGCTCGGCTCCTTCTTTATCTACGAGCCTTGTCAGTATCAATGGGCAGAAATGCGGCAGGGCTGCCCTTGCTCTTGCGCTTTTCCTCCTTCTCTGCGAGGTATTGGTGACAATTCATCGATAGTGAGCAAGCAACACCTACTCTTCCAATCATCCTTGTCATCTGTGTCGTCGTGCTCTGCGCTTGTGTCAGACAATCCTGGAAAGTAAATTCGTTTATTGACGCACTTTCGTCTTTGCACTCGACCTCCTTGCCGTAGTGATACCAGCACTTCTTCTTGTCGCTGACGGGCGGCTTTGGTACAGGCTTCTTTTCACATTTGACCTCCTTGCCATGCGCGTAGCACTTGTTATGCTTGTCTTCGCCCTTGTCGTCTTCATCGTCCTCGTCATCGTTACACTCAGTCTCCTTGCCGTGCTTATCTAGGCATTGCGGGGGATGATCCGGCTGAGGAGGCTTAGGAGCCTTTTCGCACTTGATCTCCTTGCCGTATTTGTCGAAACACCTACCAGGATAGTCTAGCTTAAGAGGCTCGCGTTTCTCTCCGCACTTGAACTCCTTACCATGAAGATCATAGCATTTCTTCGGGTCTCGCGGAGGCTTGTGTTCTGGCTCCTTCTCCTTGGGTGGTTCGGGGTCCTTTGGCTTGAGTTCTGAGGGCTTGTGCTCGAGATCTTACTCCTTAGGAGACTCCTCGGGCTTGTTCTCTGGCTGTTGCTCATGCTCCTTCTTGCACGCCTCCTCCTTGCCATAATTGTCGAAGCGTTTCGGGACGTAATGGTCGGGGTGGACTTATAGTCAGTAGTCTGAACATCTTGGCGAGCCTGGATTGGTGTCGCTGCAACAGTGAAGGCAAGAATTGCGACAACGGCAGCTTGAGTGAGACGCATCTTGTCGATCGGTGCCGGTGTTATGAAGTGATTGTAGAGTTATACTAACGAACATAGAAAGCGCTCGATGTTGCAACGAGCGACTAAGGAGGTTGTCAAGCTTACCTCGTGCGATGTCGACTTCATGAAGTTGAACTCTCTCCTCTTTATACAGCAACTCACCTCGGACACTTTGTGTACCACTACTCATCCAAGAGTAACTCGGCCAGGCCGCCCGTTCTGTTACGTTTTGATACTGCAAGACGGCTCCCATCAGAAGTGCCCTAAGGCCTTGGGACTTGTCTGGAGCACGAGGTTAGAACTTCCACCTTCGTGACACTCTCAGCCCGAGCTCGCATAGCTGGTAATGAGTATGCTGATCGTAATTCTCTCTAAGTCGATCACCAGTCAGACGGCACGGTTGTCAAGTCGCTGCCATAGGTGTCTGCAGGACAGTATTGCCCAGAAACTCCACGTTGCGACGGAGTCATAACCGTTTCGTTGAGGGATACTTTGAAAGGATCTGAATGCCGCCTTGTGAGTACTCGACTGCTACTGAGCCTCTTTGGTCATGAGATGGTGCGCTTGGCAAGTTGCCGATATGTCCAGACGTGCCTCGCGTGGATCAACACGTGCGATGTTAGAGTTCCAAGACGCCGTCATGAACTTTAAGAGGATTGAGGACTTGGCGTGCGCTCGTATCCGTTAATGTATGGTGGTGAGCGAGTGTTGTTCTGTGAGAGGCCAACAGGTGCCTTCCCTAGACGCCGCGAGACGCGACGCGGGGTAGCGCTTGGGCAGCTCCTACCTAAAGTGACACATACGCGCCGTGACGACAGATCGAGCTTTTGCGTGACAAGAACGCAGTGGGGATGCAAGGCTTAGACTGCTCAGTCTCAGTCTAACGGCCCATCTCGCAGCCGATGAATTGATCTTCGCAACGCCCGTAATCGTAGTCGTAGAGCTGCTCACGTGTACGATGCTTTCACCCACCTCTCCACCGCCGGTAGACATTGACTCAAGAACTCGTGCTTCATTTCTTTTGCCATGTGAAAAAAAAAAGAATCGAGACTTCCAAGCAGTCCCTAGCTGAAACGTTGCGATATCGAAACAACTGGGGTTTCTCTACGTCTGCTTGAGCGCTGCTGTGCGGTCTTCAGCACTGCCGTGGCGTTGGCGGCAGATTCAGACCTGAGTACACGCTCTTTGACGCGGGAAGTTAAGCCCCGCATGATGGTAAAATACGTTCAGCCATCTAAAAATACGGCAGCACCATTGGTGGCTGTGACGTGATTATTTAGCAAGCCCATCTCCTATTGGTTATAAGTGCTATGTGCCAAGTAGGGGCAGGTCACTTAACTTACCTCTCGTTGCTCTGTAGTCAAAGATGCTCTCGAAGCGACCAAAGCTATTGATTTTGGTGGAGCACATTGTCATGCGCAACAGCGCTTCACTGAGGCTTGCAACTGGGGCCATCGCGCTCGTTGTCGTTCCTCACACGAACGTCAGGCAAACTGCGTTTCTTGCCATCTAGAGCAAGTCTGTGTCATCTTGTTATGGTGGAACCGCCACCGTACAAGATGATTGGAACATTTTGCACTGTTACGGAGGTGAAATCGAAGACAGACAAGTATCGGTCCTGTCCGTCTTGCAAATCAGTCTCTCCCCTCTTGAACTCGGAGCGACAGCACGGCACCATGTGATATAGAGCTACTCTTCTGTACCAGGTCCGGTCGGTCGACAGATACACCCTGTGGATATTTCAAGCTCGGTAGTCAAAACAGGACTTCGCCCTGGTTCAATGGTCGCTGGTATCTCAGCCACCCGCGCAGTTTGGCTCAACATCAACTTGATGACCAGCAAAGCAGGTTTTTGTGGCACATCCCAACCCTTAATCCTGTAACAACTCCACAACTTGAACGAGATCTCCGGTAGCTAAGTGTGGGTACCAGGGCATCTGGCAGTATTTCAAAGGTCTGACGGCAGCACGAAAGTGACGTAATGCGTCGGCGGCGCAGAGTTCGTGCTCGCTGCACGCCAGTAGTTCGTGAGAGTACGCGTTGGCTGAAGTCCAAAGAGTGTTGAATACGGTGAATCCGGTGGATCCGCATCTTGTCCAGCAAAGGCGTCCACAGTCATCGATAGTGGACGGCGCCCTTGGTTGTGTGCGTTCATGATGTATGCCACGCTTGCTCCGTATACACGAGCTAAGCATAGCCAACTCGTTTCTGCACCTTCGTACCCTCTCCCAGAGAGCCTTGCCCATCAAGAGACCACATGGAAGTCAACACAACTCCCTTAGGATGAGCCGTGCTCATGAAATCTGCCTGGGCTATGTTGCAGCTACCGGGGCAGTTGATTTGATATGTAAGTAGGTTGCTGTAGAGCCTCTCCCAACAGAGCTAGTGACATTCGTCCAGGTCGTGAGCGATAGACAGGGGTGTGAATTGGGGTTGATCGAGATTCTGTGATCAGTCTCTTCGCCCACACAAAGCTTCTGGCCCTGCCCGATGTTTCCCTCTCTTCAAAGTCATCTTTGCCATCGGCGTGGATGATAATCGCCGAGATTCATACTCTCTTCACTGCTCGACTAACCACCGCGAAAGCAATGGTAGCTCGACACCGCTGGCAGTTTGTAAAGAGTAACATAATGAAGATCAAAAGCCGAAACAGTAGATGCACGGAGAACCGCCAGAAGCATGTAGCAACTTTGCAGCCATTCGCGCGCAGCTCGGTAACGCAAGGCAGTCCAGTGTCCTCACCGGCTGAATCGCACTTACGACGAAGGACAACGGATCTGGTGTGATGAGCTGCATGAGAGCGGATCGTAAGGCTCGTTATAGGAAACTGAGGTTGCTGATGCATGAAGGAATGGACACGTGACACAGGGATGACGTACTTGGCCCGAGCGAAAGCTCAGCCCCCGCCTCCAGCAAACAGGCAGTCAAGACCATCCTCGACACCTTCTCTACAACAACAGCTTCGAAAGCAACATACCTCTCAAATTCCACCAACAACCTTCAGATACCGCCAGAATGTTTAACTACGTCCTCACCGCCCTCCTTCAGCTCTCCGTGTTCCTCCTTGTTGAGGCTGCACCTGTTACCGTCCAAAGTGCTAAGCCGTGGCAAGCTGGGACTGGTGGTGGTATCGTTGGATTCATTGTCTTGGTTCTCGACATCATTGCCTGGAGTACGTGTTCATGACTCGCTTCAGGTGGGCTTTAGCTAATCTGTACCAAAGTCGAGATTTTCAAGTCCAACCGCCCCGTTTCTGGCAAGGTCATCTGGGCACTTGTTGTCTTCCTCTTCCCCGTCGTCGGCATGATCATCTACTACCTCTTCTCCAACCGTCAGGCCCACAACACCTACGAGCCTATCAGCGCATAAGCGAGCATGGTCACGCGACCACTCGTCCTGCTTCTTGAGCCTAGCATTGGGCAAGCGGGTTTTCTAGACGCATGTTGGCCGAGTCCTTGGAAGTGGGGATGTCTACGCAGCTTGCATTGCAGGTGTACGCTCGATATTTGAAGGAGCGACTGGAGTTGGTGGTTGATCTTATTTCATTGGACGTTCGTTAGGCGCTTATGGTGAACATAGGGCGCTGAGTACGTGGTCGCAGTTCCATCTATCCAATACGAAAACCTCAAACCAAATGTATACCGCATATGTCTTTGTCCTTGGTCTTCGACTCGTCTCCAGTGCCCTTTGGCTTGATCGCAGATCCCCATCGTCGGATGCAACGGGTATTGAGAGCTCCAATGCTGCAGCGCTAATGTCAATAGATCTCTTGCGTCAACACGTTGCCGTTTTCTCGAAACAGCCTGTTCAGGCGTGCAATGCTCGGAACATCGACCCAGTATGGCTCTTGATTGGCTCGCTCTCCGAAGAAGTCCGAGGGAGACGGACTAGAGGCCAATCAAAACGAGCAAACACTCGGGGATAAGCTGACGCAACTACGAGCCAGCATGCTCATAATCGCGCTCTGCTCAATGTCGACTCAGTCTTTCTCATCCTTTGTGTACTGTTTTTGCTCAGACAGAGTCTAGCCATCATGACCGACACACTTCGAAGACGACGGCGGCCAGCAATGTGAGTCGCAGTCTATGCACTCCTCGATATCGTGGAGGTTACCATTAACATTGTGACAGATCTTGCGCATTATGTAGACAACGGAAGATAAGATGCAACAAAGAGACGCCTTGCAGCAACTGTGTTCGCTCCAGGAACGCAGTGTGCGTGTACGAAACCTCCCCGCACCCGCTGCCTGGGCATCCAATCACTATCGCACCTGCGCCTGCACCTGCGCCCATACACGTGCCTGCATCTTTACCTGGACGCAGCACAACGAATGCCACTCCATCGTTATCTCCAGGGTCTACCGTAGCCTTAGCACCATCCGATCAGACCTCCATGGACATGGAATCCATGAGGCTTAGAATACAGGAGCTAGAGGAGCGACTCTCCCAAGTCAGCACGCCCACTTCCTCAGCACCATCTGTGACGTCAAATTCCAACCTGAACCTGCCTTGGCGCAGCAGAGACCAGGTGACATCGACACTTGGAGGTACGTTCGATGTGGTCCAAGAAAGTCGACTCTTTGGGCAAGCTCAGGCAGTCGTCCGCAGTGTGGCCCATAAGAATCGTGTCTTCGGCCAGAGTCACTGGATCTCGAGTTTCACACTGTTCCGAGATATCATCGAAATGATAGAGCCGTTTATGAGGGACGATTCGTCAAAGATGCTGTTTGGCGTACAGCGAGCGAAGGTATTGGCACGAACGATCAAAGCGCGACGGGCGCCACTGTGGCCGCTTGTCCCTACAACAGACTTGCCTCCCAAACACATCTGCGATGTACTTGTGGATGGCTATCTCCGTACCATCGAGACATTGTATCGCATTGTTCATATTCCCTCATTCCGCAAAGATTACGAAGCCGCATGGGACCCTGAGGCGCAGCCCGATACTGGCTTCATGGTGCAACTGAAGCTAATTCTAGCCATTGGAGCAACCCTGTACGATTCGACATTTTCCATGCGCACCGAAGCTACGCGCTGGGTGTACGAAGCACAGTCATGGCTCATGTCACCAGCCTTCAAGTCAAAGCTCGGCATCTGCTTCATACAGAACAACATCCTGGTCCTGATAGCTCGCGAGCTCGTTGACGTGGGTGGCGAGTTGATCTGGATCTCTGCCGGGGCAGTGGTACGATCTGCTGTCTACGTAGGCTTGCACAAAGACCCAGCTCAGCTGCGGAACATGTCCGTTCTGGATGCTGAGATGAGGCGACGCTTGTGGAACACCATCTTGGAGGTCTCGCTACAGTCGAGTCTGGTCTCCGGCGGGCCATGCTTCATTCAAATGAACGAGTTCGATACGCAACCACCTGGCAACTACGACGATGAAGACTTAGATGCAGTAGAGCCCATGTCGAAGCCATCCGATCATTACACACAGAGCTCCGTTGCGATTGCGCTCAGGCAAACATTCCCCGCTCGCCTTGGGGTTGTAAAGTTCCTCAATGATCTTTTCTCCTCCGGAACCTACGAAGAAACACTCAGACTCGATGGTGAACTCAGACAGGCGTACAGAGACGTCAGACGCAAATTGCAATCTACTTCTGGAACCGCGCAGACGAAACCCAGAGAGTTCGAGCTTCAAGCCGTTGACTTTGTACTGCACCGTTACATCTCGTCGCTGCACGTGCCCTACTTCTCTGCGTCACTACACGGAGCAGCGTACGCGTACACACGCAAGTCCGTAGTAGAGTCTTCGCTGAAGCTATGGTCGCTAGCGGGATCTACCCGTGTCATGACCAGCAACCCATCCTTTCCTTATATCGAAGGAGATCTCCCAAGGCTTTGCAGGTGCGGCTCTGGTTTCTTCCGCGCCTTCGCTTTCCAATCGGCTTCATTACTCGGCGTCGAATTACGCGCCTTGCACCAGGAAGACAGCATCAGCGAAGTCAACATCCGTCCTGATCTTGTCAATATTGTCGACGATGCTGCGGATTGGTATTTGCATTGCATCAGAGCTGGTGAGACGGGCATTAAGGGATACATGCTCCTCAACCTGCTGGCCGCACAAATTGATGCGCTCAAGCGAGACGTGCCGAAAGAAGAGATACCGCTCATCCTGATTACGGCAGCAGAGCGCGCAGAGGGGGAGTGTCTGCCGCTGCTTGAGGAATTAGCGGATTGTAAAAAGCCGGATGAGGAGGTAGATCCGTTCGTGAATATGGATTTCCAGCAGTCGGCAGGGTATTTGGAGGACTGGGATACGTTGATGGCGGACGTGTTCAATCTTGGGTCTGGGACACAGTGGGATTCGTTCCTAACGTGATGAGTAGCCCTCGTTCATTTCGTACGACTTATGGATAGCAATATCCAGAGAGGCTAGAGTTCTATTACGAGAGGCACTTTCCTAGGTGTTTGTGCATCTGCACTGCAAGGTCGCAATGCCTACAGTAGCTCCTAAGAAGGAAAAATTGTAGCTATCGGGTTGCTGAAGTAAGCCAACACTGACTAGGTATAAACAAGACCAGAACGAGCTCAAATTGCGCCCGTGCTTGTAAACAAAAATCGTGGCACACAGTCTGTAGCTATCAGAGTACCTCTCAAGAAACAGAGTAACGCCTATAAGCTATCAAATACCTCCCCGATTCTATGCGAAACCGCCATTCCGAGTAGATTTATGGCGTCTCCAAATAGTGCCATACCAACTCATGTAGATCGTTGGCTGCCGAGCATTCAACTTGGTAGGGTCGTACCTAGAAAACGGACAAAAGAGCGTACCCGAGGACAGTTCTGCCGGCCCATTACGAAATCACGAAGGTCGACAAGAATCGTGCGCCCTATTTTGAATGAGCGAACGTGATCAAGCCGTTATCCATGCTTTCGTGGTTTTGAGGGGTATTGAGTTGCAACGTTTGCAAAAACGGCGGAAGTTGTAAAGCAAACCGTTGATCATCTGCAATAGGCCGAGCCTCCGCCAGACCAAAGCCGCCTTCAAAGTCTTCCTCCGAAGATCCCACCATATCTCCGGTGTGGTGTCAAGAGTCTTGAGAGCAGTGAAGTGTAACATGGTATCTATGTAGTCTTCATCGTCCCATTCCTCATCACAGGTAAAGCTGGCCGCGACACAAAAAAGTTTTGTAGCTACCAGACTTTATCGCATCACAGATACTCTACCAATAGCCTTCGACTACCTCCCTCCTTTCGTGACCTCCCTCCTTTCGTGGAATGTCACTCTTACGGCCAATTGTAACTTCAAAGCCAAGTTTGACCTTGACCAGACTTCGAAGCGTGCTCGATCTGTAGCTCAATCCATCTCCCCAACAAAATCACCATGCAGGCAACGACTCTTGCCTCCTTGGCATCCCGGGGCCTCTCCTCTCCGTCACTTTGAGTTACATCTTTAGTCCCGACGGTGTTATCTGCAATATTGACCATGTCGTTGGTGTCGCCGACTTTGTCTGTAGGCGAGATGATGTGTTCGACGACAGGCATTTGATTGACTGCCGAACCACCCGCCTGTCCGCCTTCATCTACAATCTCCGTGGCTTCTTGCTGCGTTAGTTTTGCATCGTCGAGACCGGTGCTGCCCAAATCATGACCGTACATGACTTTCTCAGCTTCAAGCTGCTCGAGTTCACCATCGATCATCGTCGAGTCGCCATCCTGCCCAAGCTCGTCTCCTTTGCCGACCTTATCCATCGTCCTAAGTGCCACCTCTTGCATGCTCTCATTCCCACCCTCGTCACCCAGCTCATCATCACCAAACCACTCCTCCCACCACGCTCCTACAGCCTCGCCCGCCCACCTCGCGCCCTCAACCATACATCTCCTCTCCCAGTCTTCTCTCACGACTCCAACGACCGGCCTCTTATCCTCCAGATCCGCAATGACCTCCAGGAGATTCATGTCTGGGTTTCCGAGGTAATCGTTAAGAACATTGTCCAATGCAATCTTTGCGCCCTTGTGGAAGCATGTCAGTTCGCGCGGGTCCATGGACGGCAGCAGAGGGTAAGCGATGCGGAAGGGGACGGGCGGAGAAGATATGCTGCTTGGTGGACTGCTGCGTTCTGGTGGACTGCCGTGCTTTGGAAGACTGCTGCGCTCTGGTGAGCTGCCGCGCGAGACTGTCGATGTTGGCGAGACTGGTAGGATGTGAGGCGCGTGGAAGTCTTGAGGTGTTTGGGGACGAGGCGATGGGGCAGCAGAAGTTCTTGGGGCTGTTGCGGTCGTCGCGAAGGATTCTACCGGAGGTGCATTCAATTGACTTTTGAGGGACTCGAGTGCGCGGGCACTTTGCTCCATGGTGGCGTCAATGGAGACTCGCGATTGTCGATTGATGCTCGAGAACGAGTGTAGGTAGTCTCTTCGTGATTACTGGGGAGTGTGGGGCAGCCCAAGGCGTTTGCTACCTGTTCGCTGTGGTTGTTCCATGTTTTTCCTCCTCTTGGACGGCGGCCATGCAGGAATCTTCACATCTTGCGCACTGGGCACGGCCATTGTGTTGGTCCTCGATACTCACCGTTGCTACCACAAGTATCGTGGCTGTATAAGACTCACACGTTACTAAGAGATGGGCAGCGATGTCCGGCGAGGCACTTCTGATATACGGTGAGGCAGCCATGCTCAGGAGCCACTTTCAGTAAAATGATAGGTCGCAGTTAGCTGCTCGCTGTAGCTATCTTACAACATGATTAGCCTTCTGCTGGCTACAATTAATCAACCATCTACTCTGCTGCTGCAGAGCTGCCTTGCCGAATATCAAACATCCTCGCCGGATATCGTTGCCCTAAAAGATTGACGAGGTCGTGCAGCGACAAGCAAGACAAAGAAAAAGTGCCGTCCATTCCCCGTCTTCCGCCTTTGATATTCTCGTGCACATTGGCATCGGCTATGTAGCAAGGTCTCTTCTTGAGAAATGGCACCTGAAAGTGAAGGCATGAAGGTGCAAATTTACGAACAGAGAAATCAGCACAGGTGAAAGCAACGTCGGTGCAGGTGTTGTGAACATGATGATATTTGTTGGTACATATTGATGGTGAGCTTAGACCTGACGTGTGCACCTGCCTCTGAGATTGTCCCTTCACTAACAACCATGTCTCTGAACGCAGGCGTCTGTGTGCCCTCCCACTATCTCATTAACTGTCACATGATAGCGACGGTCTGTTCTAGGCCAGCCAGAGTGAACGCGCGTCATCACGATATTCTGTATGCGCGGGTACGCGAGGCGAAGTTGAGCAGTGCAGCCAGACCTGAGTCTGGGGTGCACCAGCCTTGCCAGGATTAGCGAAGCACCGTCTCGAGCCGTCTCGACTCTCGAGTCATGTGAGACTCGTTTCGGTAGTTCCTGGCCGAAAATGGGTGGACCCCGGGTGGAGATCGCCCGATTGGTAACAGACGACAGCCTTACACAGCGATCGGTATTTCTCGGCATCGTGCGCGTGGCTGACGAGCGACGTTTCGGAAAGAGCCTCCTCGGTCGAATACGAGCTGGTTGGAGGAGGCCCTTGGCTTCGTCGCTGAATTTACCTGGCGGGGCTGTGTTTATCCATGACGTTCCGCGGAACGCAAATGGGAAGATTTCAGGAGTAAGTTTGCAACTGCGGAGGTATGAACAGCTGGTGGCTCTGGTGGATCATTTCTTCGATCTTGCTGGTTTCGTTCATCTCAAAGTCGTGCATGAGCTGCATCTGTTGCTGCTGGTTGAGACCGTTGGCTCTAGCTTCCTGGCTCCAGCCTGGATTGAGGTAGTCCGCCATCTCGTATCCCTGATTCGCAGCGTAGTACTCGTTGTACAGTGGAGACGTGAGAGGCATTGTCGCGTTGTTAAACTGATCGTGCTGTGGCAGCGCAAACGTAGGGTTCCACTGAGGTAGCTCGGCGAACGTTGTAGGAAGCGAGGTGAACTGCGTCGTGGGGGGGTAGGCAAAGGTGGGTACACTCGCATCGATCGACGTCTTCGGGCTTGGATCGTAATGCTGCTGTGGCTGCTGCGGTAGCTGCAATGATGAGGCTTGACTCGAGGGCGAGCTTGTGAAGTTCGAGGAGTTGGCTCGCACATGCTCATGACCGAAGAAGTTCTGTCCCTGGTTTGGTAAATAGCCGAACGGCGGTTGAACGTTATCCTTGGGCGTGCTCACCGATGCGGTGGACGCGGTCGCAGGGCTCGTCGTCCGAGATCTGTTGATGCCATCCACGATACTGCCTGAGACGACTGAAGCGCAGTCTGATGGCGAATTGGCCGTAATGGGCACGTCTCCGTCCTTGTTGTAGATCTCCATGCAGGCACCGATCAGGTTGTGATACAGCTCCATCGCTGATGCAACACCGGGCCAACGATCAGATGCTAGTCTAATCGACTCCATTGCAACTTCGAGATGGCCCTGAACTTCTTCCCGGCTGTGCAAGTGACGCACTTCCTGGTAGGACAAAGTCCAAAGCATGGTGTTGATGCACATGAAGATCGACTGCACAAAGATCCAGGTGACATCGACAGACTTCATGTCGATCTGTCTCTTGCTCATGTAGATGTTGTACTGGCATGCATCGTAGCAACGGATCGCGGCCTGTAAAGAGGGTCTCGGTACTTGGGGCGAGGGACGGTAAATGAACACGACCATTGTGTTGTACCGACCAATAAACCTGTGGCCGTTCAGCGAGCGTTTCCCATAGAAGAGCTGCACACATACCAGACTTTGTTCAAGCCAGAACCACCGTCCATTTCTGGACTCGTGTCTCGCCACGCCTCGATCTTGCCCTGTATCTCTGCAAACCAGGGATGCTGGTCGTCTTGCGGCTCATCTGTTTTCCTTTGGTATAGCTTCTTGCGGATTTCCAACTGCAGCAATCGCATCTTGTAGAAATGAATTCCGATCCACTTCTTGAGCGAAGCTTGCGGAGCAGGCTTGATGCCTTCTCTGGTGATATAGACATCGTCGACAAGCTCGGAGAAGTTCACATCAATGTGTTGGCGCCTCGCCGCGAAATGTGCTGGTCTTCCCAGACTGTGTGAGAGGCCGTAGTCCATAGTAAGCAAACTCCAGAACAATCGCCGGCGCATGTCGACTTCAAGCGGATCTGCGGGCCGTCCACCGGGTCCTCGCGTGACAGTCTTCTCTTCATGCAATCCTAACGCTTGGCAAAGTCGCATTCCAAGGCCGATGATGTAATAGACTGCCGTTCTTGTGGGCGTAAGGAGCGAGTATCCGGCTACCAGACCGAAGCACTGCAGTGTCTTCAGGTTCATAGGCTTGATTGCGGCTTCAAAGTATTTCAGGGCCGCGAGATAGTAGCTGTCAGCGAGACCTGCGTATTGAGTGTCCATCTTTTGCAGACTGATTGCAATGACCATGCGCAAGCAGTAGTTCTGGTAGGGGTCTGTGGAGCCATTATACACATCTTCGACGTCTTGGGTGAATGTTGGCTCATGGAAGATGGGATACATAGGGTGCACTACCAGGCTGTTAGCAGACTATAGCAGGGCTAAATGCAGGTCATACATGCCTTTGCAGTAGAACAGCTCGACTAGCAGATTGGTGAGATCTCGATTGGGTAGCTCTTCAGCCGCAACGTCGCTGACCAGGGGGTACACCTTTGACGTCGGTCGCTCATCCTCCTGCTCAAAGGTGGCTTTGATCGACTTTTGCCGCGCGTGGGGCACGATTTCAGATATCGTCTTCGACTCGGTGAACTGCTTCGCCAACTGCATCACCAGGCGCGTGATCGTGATACCGCTCGAAGGGCCCAGGAACTTGGATTCGTCGGTGTCCTGCACTCGCACCGCTGCTGCCCCGCGCATGACGTCCTCGGCGTCAGGCTCAACATCGTCTCTCTCGAGGTCTGCCAGCTGCCTCTCCAGCTCGCGCACCTTGTGCTGCAGGTGCACGACGTAGTTGCGCGGGATCTTCCTGCCTTTCGTAGGGTCGTAGTATTCGCAGTGCGAGTTTGTGCGCTCGCAGGGGCCGCATCGAGGGAGTCCTGGGTCGCATCGTGTCTTGCGCTGAAGGGTGGCACATGTCAGTCGCTGTCCCTTAGATCACCCAACAAACCCAGAAGCCACGCTGGACATGGGTATAAGGGTTGCCTCACCGTTCTGCATCTGCAGCAGGCAGTCAGCGTGTGCGCAATTCTGCTACCCGGCACTCCATTTGCGCCCTCGACGTCCTCCGCCTTCACTTTCGCCGCTTTTGCGGCCTCCATGGTTCGGCGGTCACCTCAGGCGTGAGGGGTGACGTGCTGTTGATCTATAAGGCTCGGCTTCTGGGGTGGGGAGAACGGCATGCACGTCCATAACAAGAGGAATAGCAGACAGAGCGCAAAGGGCAGCAATGACAGGATTTGAGGCCTGCGACAGCTCGCAGCGAGTGCACCGAGCCTGCGGCACGTCCCAGGCAAATGCAGCGGCCGGTCGGAAACTCAGCGCGGGTGTTTCGATGTCCAAGACGTCTGCGCGTCCCTGGCCGGCTCACAAGGAAAAAATAACGGACCAATGCACCGTTTCGCCAATGAAATACACCGATAAAGAGCACGGAAAAGGACAAAACCGCTGCTGGCGCGGGCGTAGCTTTGATGATGACAGGTCGAGACTGTGCATCACTGGCAGCTAGATTTGGTCCTCTCTCGCAGCCGAGAGCGGGCAGTCACGGTGATAGGCCGCTGCTCATATTGGGGCCTCGACCCGACACCAATCTACAGAGCTCTCCGGCGAAAGGGCAGCACCCCAACTTCCACTCCTGTCGCTCGCCAGTCAGCGAACTGTCACGCTTCACGGGCGCCTGTCTACTTCCAGCACGGCAAAGCGGTTTTCGAATCTCAACGAGGCTTTCTGCAGCGCCGGCGGGGCTATTCCACGTTCAACGCACGGCAAGGGTCCAGAGCTTCCGCGGGCCAGTGACGCCTGCCTTCAAGCGCGCACTCGAACGCCAACCGTGGAAACGCCACCCGTTGCGTCGCTCAACACCACCCAAACGGCCCACCGCACTGCCAGTGCAGCTGAAAGGAAGGCGTTAAGCCCTTGCTGTGTGCATCCGCGGACCTGTCTTGCGGCCTCCCACGCTATTCCTTCAAAGACTGATTGCAGCACCGAGCAGGTAAGTGCATCTCGTTTATGGCAGCCATGGGCCGAGGCGTGAGACAGCTGATGCCCCTCGCGTTCTGCTGCTGGCCTGATTTCTTGTGCAACATTCCCAGGACCCTTCTTCATGTGTAGAAGCCGCCTTATCCAGAGCCCACTTCCCACGTGGTTGTCTAGGATCGTCTACCGTCATGATTATGTCGAACCAAGCTTACCCGTCCGTAGAGGGCAACGACCCGATGGTCCTGGAGACACCACTCCTCCGAGTAAGCCGGCCTGTTGCCGCTTGCTCGCGGTGTCGAGCAGCCAAAGTCAAATGTGACGGCAAGCTTCCAGCCTGCACAGCATGTGAGAAGTCGAATCGTGCTTCAGAATGCTCAAGTACAAATGACCAGTTTGCGCGAGGCAAGGAGCGGAGTTATGTCGCTACGCTCGAAGCACGGGTTGAGAGGCTTGAGAAGAAGATTGCGGAGTCAAGAAATAGAAGGAAGTCGTCCACGGTTCTGATGTTGGATTCATCTGAAACTTCTACTCCCCGCCGGACGTCAGTCGATACCCTGAAGGCACCAAGACCTATCAGCAAGCGCGCAGCACGACGGAAAGAAGCATCGCAGATTGATGAGTTGGTCTCAGACTTCGGTCTTCTGTAAGTGAGCAATCGTTGCCCCTGTAGCAACTGCTGACTTTCTACAGCGCCGTCAATGCAACGGCGAGAGACTTCTACGGTTTCACTACAGAAATGTCGTACGCGAGACTGATCTTGTCTGCCGCTGCCAAGGAGGCTCTGCCTACAGGTCTGCACAAGGCTTTACCTGCAAAGTTTGCTGCGACACCGCTGATTCAGCATTTCTTGAACAATATCTTCACTTTAGTACCAGTATTTGAGGAAGCTGCTCTATACGCCTCCGTGGATGCGATCTACCAACGGGGCGATGTTGCGACTCCCTGGGATCGATGGATCGTCCGCATGGTTCTGGCAATCGCCTGCATCTCCCAATCTGAGCAGCGAGGTGATACTTACTACTCAGATGCCGTTGGTCACGTCAATGCTGCTCTCGAGAACGCAGAAGACGTTCTGCACCCTGGCTATGTGACAAGTATTCAGGCTTTGGTACTATTCACCATTTACGCCGCTATGGATCCGCATCACTTCGACAGCTGGACCCTCATTGGTGCGGCTTCAAGAGCAATGATCGATCTGGGTATCCATCAAGATCCTTCCAGAAACGTTGTGTTGTCGAAAAGCAAGCTTGAGGTGAGACGTCGAGTTTACTGGTGTGTCTACGCCATTGACAGGTGCGTGAAGACCTAATTCTGTAGCCCTCACTACTGACCGACTTGTAGATCGACGTCCCTCGTACAGACTAGGTCTTTCTCGTTCTCAGATGAAGCTACTCACGTTGCATTCCCCTTCCACAACAATGCCACATCACCGAGATACAGCTCGCCTCAGTCTGTTGTCTTTCTGCAGAACTTCGACTCAGCACTCGACATGTTCAGAATGCGTGAAATTCAGTCTGAGTGGTACATGGACCTTTTCCAGTCTGGACGAGAGCCTTGGCCGGAGGCTTATCCGTACATCTGGAAGCAGTATGCCAGAATGACGGATTGGTTCAACGACATACAGCAAAGCACTCTGCCGAATTTCAAGGTTGGATTCGAGCTGGAGTTGCTCTACAGCTACGTCTACATCCTGTCGCCAAGTCCACGAATCCCACACATCGACGAGTACGCCCAACGCCTTATCTTCGAGCATTGCATATCCTACTCCATCAACTTGCTCGCCATCCTCACCAAGACTTCCTCGACTACCAAGCCGCCGGTCACATTCTACGATGCAATGCGAGCGTACATGACCGGCAGACAATTCGTCGACGTGCTTTCGCGCAATCTGGACGCCATTCTCAGCCCGATCCCTCCATCTCCACCAGCAACGACAAGCTCCCCTATAGCCTCAGAGGATCCACTTGCTCCTCCTGCCCAAGTTGGGCCACCGCCATTTCCTACTCCCCAGATGCCCGAAGGCCAGATCACTCCACTTGATCCTACCATGCGCGCGATCAATGCTCTCAACGACTTCACGCAAATATTGTCCAACTTTGGTCTTCGTTTCGGCTTTACGCACTGGCGGGATCGGTTCCAGAGGGAGTCTGCCGCACTGTCGGCGCAGCTCTACCAACGCAAGTCAACCTCGCCGCACACCTCTCCTCCACCGCATCAGATGCCAACGACGGCTTATCCTCCTCAATGGGTCCCTATGCCCTCGGTTTCGCCGCACACACCTGGAATGATGTACCCTGGTCCGACCACACCTCCGTCTCTATTTCCGCAACAAAGTAGCCCCTACTCAGGGTCCATATCCTACACAGGCAATCCTTTCGACGCAGCGACAAGCCCGTATCAGCAGACGATGTCTTACGAGAATTCTTCCCAGCCTCAGCCACAGCAGCACATGTACGCAACGCCTTCTCCACAGCCAATTCCTGACATGCCACAACCAACCGATGGAACGCGTAGAGCAATGATCTATGGTCCAAGCCTAGCCCGTCAACACTCTGGGGGACAGGGCCAGGAGAACGGTGTTGCACACTCGCATGCACCCTCGCAGGACGGAACGCACTGGTCACATCCAGGACAGGTACAGCATCAACAGGCGCCAAGCCAGGTCGACAGCAGCTGGACCCAAGGCACGACTCACGATGGCGGCGCAGTGCAGTGGAACCAGGGCACCGGTCACGGAACCTGGGGTTGAGAGGCTATCGACGGGTCTACAACGCTCACCGGAGGAATTTGCGGCTGTGCAAGCGAGTCACGAAGCGAAGTCTCAACAGCAAAACTTCACTATCGTGAGGAAGTTAGGCGGTGGTACCTGCATCCATCATACGAGGCCGTGCAACCGACTCGCGGAACAGCACGCTGCATGCCGATCTTTCTCCGATCAGTCTGTCAAGTCAGTGCCGGCAGCCCCCGCAGTGTCAAAGTGGTCGACTGGTCTAGATCTGTGGAGGTGGAGGAATCTTCGCCCATATAGTTAGCGCGCCAGGAGACGCTAAAAGGCTTATCTTCATCGCAGCAACGGGACAGAATGCGGCACTTTAGCACTGGATAATCCTGCACCAGAACCTCGTATTGCGTCAGATCTCGGTGCCGCTTTAGCTGGAGTGCTTTTGCGGATGATCTGCAGAGCAGAAAGATTTGCAACATGGGTGATCTGGCTACGACTCGACGGATGTTCTCGACTTCTACCAAATGCATTCAATTCGAGCTTCCAGGCTCACCGCCTATCGAATACCAAATTTTTCTTCTTCACGTGGCGACCACAGGCTTACCGCGTAGGGATATGACCTTGGTGATTTGCTGACCTCAGAAGTGCTGGCGAAGGGACTGGCAGAAGCCCGGGTCGCAGTTCTGACTACGCCCGAACCGGCCCTTCATCACGATCCGATCCGCTCAGGTCCCGCCAAGGCCAAGCACGCAAACGTCAAACGCACCTAAGATACCTTCAACCAAGACGGCTGTTCCCACGGCCAGCAGGTTTTCTTCCCGCCGAAAACCTCCTCGTGTGCAAGATGTTTACGACAGCCCGGATATAGCAAGGGCTTCGGCGCATTGCGGCTCTATGTCCCAACACAATGGTGCGCATCGCGAATCTTTCAGCCACCATCTCTCTTGTTCCACTTCGGGAAATTGTCTACATAAGCCCCACATGCAAGCAATCTATGTCTTGCAGCCAACAAAGGGGTCGCGGGAATAGCGCGAAAGTCCCACATTGTAGAGCTTCGCCCCACAGGGACAGAAAGCGCCGCAACTGCCAGTACCCAGAATGTCATTCGTGATATTCACAAGCCACCGGCAGGAGCTCCGGCGCTGACTTGACCTATCATGGTCACAATTTCCCGAAAGCCGTCCTAGCGTTTTGAGACCTCGATGCGAGAACTTCGAGAATTTTGACAAAGCTCTTACCAATCCTTGATATCCCATCACTCCTTCCACGAGGTTGCTAGCCTGCGGCACCGCAAGCAGCTCGGCGCTTTCATGGTGACAAACGCACGTGCCACCGGCGAAAGCTGCGGTGGGTAGCGACCTATCACAGTCTTACGGCAACATACTCAGTGTATCTTACCACACAAGAAGTACAAGTTGACACCCCACGGCTATACTGCTTTTCTCTCAAAACCCCCTTGCTTGAAGCCACAAACAGTCGAAGTCAGCTTGGCAAGACGTTCGGGAGAAGTATTCGCCGATCGCTTTAGCTTGAGCTTGCTCTTGGAAGGACGTGCCGACATTAGGGACTCACCCTCTTACATGGCAGAAAACAGAAGAAGTCGGGTATAAGAGCAGTCATTTTTGTAGACAACAGAGCGTCTGTCTACTTGCAAGAGATGCTTGAACACAGACTGACGACCTCCTGCTTCTCTAGAAATTTAGGAGCTTGAATCCGGCTTTTCCTGCAGCACGAAAGTTACCGTCGACGACCGTGTCTGTTCCTAGCACGTGTTTCCTACACGCTTCGCCCTATTTGCAGTTTATTTTGAATGTCACTCTGGTACTGGGCAGTCTCTTGATCGAGGAGGCTGCTATAAAAGTTGTTTGCATTATACCAGCCATTGTTGAGCAAAGGGTACCTTCGCATCCTCCGTATTAATTTGCACTTGCTCAATCACTACTAGACTTGGGGGCGAACACTGCTTTGCTCATTCCCTTGGAAGACAAGGAAAGTCAGTCTTGAGGTTGCGAAGATGAGAAAGGAAGGCACAACACATAGTCTCCTTACCCTGGCGAGTGTCAAGCATATTGAGTCATCACAAAACGTAATCTGAAATCCCTCGAAAAAATCTGCACCTACAATTTGTTCCTACGACTTGAAACTATTTGATTATCCCGTACGCCCAAACACCAGATACATCAACGCCAGATCGAAATCAGCCTCAAATCTCATCCACGCTCAGAAATCAAACCATCACATCACGCTCTGACCACCAAGCAACCTCTCCACTCGAGCGTGCCTTCACCTCGAGACCACAAACTCCTGAGCCCATTCGGTATCCTCTCCTCCCACCCATCAATATCAAACACCACACCACACAACCCAGACCCATGCATATCCCACCCCACCCAGCAGTCCTCACCCGCCGCACATCACTCATTCGCGGCCTGCATAGCCTCGCCTTTCGTCTCGAAGCAGAACGGACAACCGGGGTCGTGCTGCGGTATGTGTCACGCATTCGTCGCCCGTTGAGGGTGGACTGGGTGCGTGAGGATGTGCAGTTGCCGGTGGAGTAGGAGGTTGTTGTTGTTGAGTATGAGTATCTGCTGTTGTTATTGTTGTTGTTTGTTGGGCGGCGTGCGCGGGTCTTTGGCGGTGGGGAGGAGCTGAAGACCATGGGGTTGCGCGTGCGTCGGCGGACGCGGAAATCGTTGTTGGACGGAGGTTCGAACGGAGATGGACTACGAGCACCGCGCATGCGCACCGGAGGTGGGGACGGAGGTTCGAACGGAGATGGACTACGAGCACCGCGCATGCGCACCGGAGGTGGGGACGGAGATCGAGGCGCGAGACCGCGAGCCTGGCGTGTACGTACAGGTGGCGACGATGGTGGAGGAAAGGATGCCGTTTGGCGAGCGGCAGGACGTCGAAGTGTCTTACGCTCGCGGCGCTGTGGTGGCGATGGGGGTTTCAGGCGAAGGCGAGCGAGGTCGAGCCCCAGGACGCGATGTTACTGGAGGTCGCTCAGAGACACGCAATCAGCTCAGAGCGCCGCTGAGGTCGTCGCTACGCTTTTCACCGCGCCAGGACTCTACACGCTCGGCCGAACAATTTTGTTCAGTAGGACGACGAGTCAGAGCACCGGATGTTGACTGAGAGGGTCGTGTAGACTGCTCTTGTCGACGAGCCATTTGCATGTTGGGACGTATCATCATCTTCGTCAAAGACATGGCGGCGGTTGGCGTTTGTGATTTGAGTGCGCTCGGTCCAGGATTCGGGATCATTGAAGCGTGACATGTTTGCTGTTGTGCTGAAGTCTTGTAAGGGTCTTTCGGTGGTGCGGAATCAATTGAGCTGATATGACAGTACTCAAAGGAGCCTGGAAGAGATCTAAATATGAGTGAGGAGCTTGCGCGAACATATTGGAGTCAGTGGAAAGATTTGAATCAGGGAGGTGAAAACACGCCGCTGCTGTTATCACACAAAGTCTTCAGATGGAGGATGAGCATGCGAAGTACCAGTGTGAATGATGTATTTCATGTTGAGTCGCTCACTGATGCTATGCTCGTCCGTCTTCATTTTCGTGATATCTTAGCTTATGGGTTTGCAAGTGCTAAGCACGCGTCGACAGCTAGTCCTACCCTGAGGGATTGTTAGCGGCTGTCGGCAAACTATGTGCTCTGAATCACTTACCGACCCTCCTTCTCGCGCACAACATCCTCGATCACGTCCCGGTCCAGTTGAGGGAACATGCCAGTCAGTGTCTCGACGACAACCTTGTGCTCTTGAATCTGTATCCTTCTTGCCTGCTCGGCCTCCGCACTTGCTTGCCGTGCCGCTGCATCTTCAGCGCTTAGCCGTTCCCGTTGCCGTCGCTCTTCAGATGGTAATCGCGGCGGTAGTGAAGGCTTCTCGCTATATTGAGACGGGGCAGTCGCACCCGGGAACCTCTCATGTCCAGGTTGATGTTGGTGGCCTGCATTGGGACTCAGCGGTGTCGAGTTGCTGCGGGGTAGTTGTTGTGAAGATGATGAGGCATGCGTGTCTGTGTCGCTGAAGATACGGCCAATGGTGCTCAAGGGGCGCTGGATGGTGCGTAGGAGACCTGCGACGGCGGCGTTCTCTTCCTCCGGCGGTTCGTCTGCCTCTTTGTTCGAACTTTGCTTCAGGGAAGTGGATCGTCGTGGACCGGCAGTCTGTGCTTCCATTGAGTTACGTGTTATGACTTCTGGTCGTGAGGGTGAGGACTTTTCCGAAACGTGATGGTAGTGTGGAGACGGCATGCGCCTGTGACCTGATGTCGAGGGGTGCAGGTGTGCGGGTCCTGCTGCGGATTCAGGGTGTATTTCTGCGGTGGGAGAAGGGGCGTGTTTCTCGGCAATTGCGCTGACGGCTGCTTCCACATTTTTGTCAAACTCTTCGTCAGTGACCGTAAGGGAGGTCTTGTCTAGTCCTTCGATAAACTGCACAGCTCCCATGAGTGACGAGATGTAGTACCCTGCTTCGCCGCCGAGCTTGTCTTGATTGCGGAAGCGGAGTATGTACTGTACGTTGCTGACAAGGTGGTCTGGATTGGCCTGTAAAACAGTGTAGATGAGAAGGGGCACAAAGGCGTCGGCAGACTGGTCCGACTTGGATGTGCGTAGAAAGCCGAAGATAACTTTACAGCAGTTCAGGATGCAGATGATCTTGTCGCGGGGTGCGCGATACGACTTGATCTTGAGAAGTTCTTGCTGGGCAAGGGCGAGGAACTTGCGCCCCTTTTCGCCGACGTCCTTGATGTCGAGATGCTCTTCGCGAACCCATTTGTAGATGCGCACTTTCTGTGCAAGAACTTCATCGCGCTCGACGTCTTCTTGGTGCTGGCCACGTCGGCCGGGTCCAGGAGGATCCTGGCGCCGCCTCCCTTTGCGCGGTGACACTGGTTCTGGTGGCGGAATGGCTGGTGAGAATGTGTGATTATAGAGCCTGTTCATTACCAGCTTCTCCATGCCTTCTCGCGCGTTGTCGAACTCTGCATCAGACACGGTCCGCCAGATTTCACACTGTGCCATCTTCTTGCTGATAAACTCGAGGAAGTCGCCAATGATCTTGACCTGCTCGTGTACCATCCATTGCTTCTTACCGAATTCGAGCAAAAATGACCGCAGGAACTTGGCGACTGGGTCGGCGGTTCTGTGACGCAGCTGCTCGAGGAAGCGATGGAAATCGAAGGGTAGATCTTGTTCGGGCTCAGGGACCGGCTGTGCGGGCTTGTACTGCGGCGCATGCGCACTGGGTGACGAGGGCTCAACGAAGGAGGTATTGGTGCCGACTCGATATAATGACGAGGTTCTCGGTGGTGGGGACTGGAGAGAATGTACTGAGGCTGCATCGTCGGCGGCTGGCGTGGGCAGTGGCTTGTCGACATGTACGAGACTCGATCGGCGGGGAGGGAAGGCAGGCGATTCGAGCATTGGGTTCGCGCGCTCCATGCGGGGTGACATTATCTCCTCTGCATTTGGCCCGCCTTGCTCGAACTGGTCCATGATGCTCTGGATTTCAGACTGGTCGTCGTTACCAGCATCTTCGCCGCCATCCAGCTTCGATGTGTAGTCAGCAGCAGCAGCATCTTCTGAGTTCCGCCCACTCTTTTCCTGCTGCGACAGCGGTGACGTCGATCTACTTGGACCGTTGCTTGTGGCTAGGTATTTGTCGTCTTTTGGTGGTGGTGGAGGCGGCGACGGCGAGCGGACAGGTGCTTTGCCAGCTGCCTTCTCTGTCAGCGGGGGCGTTGGTGACCGCTGTGAGGTAGACTCGAGGGCAATTTCTTGGGTTTTGGCCGTGAGCTGCTCAATGAGCTCCGCAGACGTGGGCTCTTCACTCTTCGTCTCGTCAGTGCTCGTCTCTGTACCCTCCGCTACCCCACCCTCCTGCTCTACTGGCTTCACCTCAGTCGCTCCACTACTCTCTGCCGGCTCATCCTTCTGAGACTCCGCAGACTGCCCCGCCTTCTTGTCGCCGTCATCTTGCTGGGCTGTCGTCTGTCCAGGCTGCTCGAGTTCCTCCGCTCCGGCTCCTGTGGGCGCCTTCACGCTCTCCTCGTGGGCCTCGAGTGGATCTTTCGGCGGCTCTTCATGTGATTTGTCTTGGGCTGCGGCGGGTTGCGGAGCTGCGCTCGGGGGAGACATAGGCCGCGTTCGGCGATGCGAGTTTGTGAGGGGGTCAGAGTGCGGCTAGGAAGTTCCCATAGATTTACGAGAGCTTCGGTCAGCTTCAGGAATTATTCGTATACGGTGAGAGTCTCGCTGCGTGTCGTTGTGCTGCGCCTGCGCTGAGAGATGTCCGCATGGCCAACCAGCCATCGGCGACCGCCAGCCGACTTGCCGTCAAGGGTTGCTGCACGAGCCAAACTGAAACACCTGCGCCACAACACCAACAACTCATCACCAGCTTGGCCATCGTCATCCATGTGCGGCATCTTTTTCTCGCTCAGTCGCCATGAGTACATAAGTCCAGACAAAAGCACTGTAAATCTTCTGCACAATCGCGGTCCGGATTCCATCAAAATCACCAATGCACCGATCGAACGGGGTGAGGAAGGTGGCAGCGATCTGTACGCGACCTTTCTGTCGACCGTGCTGTCCTTGAGAGGCGCTGAGGTCATTAAACAGCCAGTGACTGATCATCCTTCGGTTTGCGTCCTCTGTTGGAATGGAGAGGCTTGGTCTGTCAATGGCGAGTCGGTCACAGGCAGTGACACCGAAGTCGTCTACGGTGCGTTGATTAGGGCAGCCTCGACTGGCGGCAGGCCAGCCGTGATTGAATTGCTTTCCAACATACGTGGGCCATACGCCATAATCTTCTGGGACAGATTCAACCAATGTCTGTACTACGGTAGAGACTGTTTAGGTCGACGTTCTCTGTTGAAGAAAATTGCAACAGATGGTTCTCTTCTCCTATCCAGTGTATGCGACAATGCTTCGGGCGAGGGCTGGGAAGAGGTTGAAGCCGATGGCATCTACATGCTTGACCTCGAAGATGTCTGCAATCCTTTCGCGGCACACAAGGTCCCTCACCTGCGCATGGGCGAGGAGCTGAACAACGTACTGTCATTTGTAGGTAAGTCCTGTACGCCGATGTTCTCGCTGACATGGCCAGAAACTACCCTTTCCATCATTGAATCGCGAAGAACCGAATGGCCAAGAGCTCGACCATCAGAAGTTGCTCGACCTGGGAGAGTCACTACGACGATCTGTAGCACTTCGCACACAGCATGTCAGGGAAGCCTTCGAGGCATTACCATCGTTCAAGACTGAGATCTCAGGTAAAGCAGCCAAGATTGCTGTTCTCTTCTCCGGAGGTCTAGACTGTACGATGGTGGCAAGGCTATGTCACGATCTCCTCCCTCTCAGCGAAAGCATCGATCTACTCAACGTGGCTTTTGAGAATCCCCGAATACACAGCAACCTGGAAGCTGGCATTAGCCCTTACGAGCTCTGTCCAGACCGCGTCACAGGACGTGCCTCACACGCCGAGTTGCAGCAAGTCTGTCGAGATCGACAATGGCGCTTCGTAGAGGTCAACGTGCCGTTCACAGAGACAGTCGCCCATCGACAAGCAGTAATGACCCTGATGCACCCACACAACACTGAGATGGATCTCTCTATCTCCTACGCGCTATACTTCGCCTCACGCGGGGTGGGCCTGACGACATCTTCCACCACTGAGACTGCACCACAGCCATACACAACACCCGCACACGTCCTTCTCTCCGGCCTTGGCGCAGACGAACTCTTCGGCGGGTACCAGCGTCATACGACTGCCTTCTCCCGCCAAGGCTACCCCGGGTTGCTAGACGAGCTACAACTAGACTTCGAGCGCCTCGGCAAGCGCAACCTAGGACGTGACGACCGTATCATCAGCAACAGCGGCCGCGAAGTCCGCTTCCCCTTCCTCGACGAGGATTTCATTGCCATGGCTCTGCAATTACCTGTAGCGGAGAAGTGCGATTTCGGACGCCCGGAGTACACACTGGGCGGCGAGGGTGAAGAGGTGGTCATCGAGCCTGCCAAACGCATACTGCGGCGCTTGGCATACGAGATGGACATGAAGAAGGTCGCGACGGAGAAGAAGAGGGCGATTCAGTTCGGCGCGCGCACAGCGAAGATGGAGACGGGGAAGACAAAGGGGACGCATGTCCTGACATGACTTGGGTAAGCTCGGCTCCTTATTACCCTTATTCTTCCACGGCGATGATTAGTGAGCTTCCAAATGGGCAAGACACCAGCTCCTCCCTCGGACGTGCTTGCACGTCATACACGGGTTCTTGGTGTCGGTGGCACTACGAATGTAGTAAAAGGCAAGTCTGAGCCACAGACTTCTCGCTTCAATGTAGAGACACTGCGTAGAGACAACCCAGCTGACTGAAAGCAACAGCACCTATCGAACTGTCAAGTATGGGCATTCCGGCAATCAGGATTTGGCTCCACCTACAGCATGAAAGTGGCAACAATCGCCGCCATAGACGAACCCAAGATCAAAACAGAATCGACTGCTAACGGTGACCCTTCGCCTTTACCCCCCCCCCCCCCCCCCAAATTTGTATCCTCCTGCACCTGGCCGCGCGCCTCCATGTCCACCGCCTCTGTGACCGCCTCCTCCAGCGCCACTCTTTTTCTCCTCTAGGTCAACTGTAATGTTGGCTCTATTAATCTCGCCGCGTCTTTTGATCGCCATGCAAGCCACTTCAATATTCTCTGCAGTACAGACCGGACCCAGCGAGGGCGCTGGAGGGTCTACAGCCAAGGTAAGGTAGCGCAGAGGAAGTATGCTTGTTAGCAGGATCGTGAGAAACAGCGTTTCGACTTTCGTTGTGGGATTCGGGAGGCAGGATGTGCGGTGCGATATGAGGTTGTTTTGCACCGGCAGAATGACGAGCAGCATTGTGAATAATTCCATTGTGAATGTTTTGGCAGAGACAAGGGCTTTCCACAAGGCGAACGGCTTGTTGCGAGAGCGTTGCTACTCCAGTCAGTCAGTCTCAACTACTTTCTTAAACCTGATTGTTCGCATAACAAGATATCGGTTTTTGCGTTCCAACGTCGACAAACAGGTCGCGTCAGAACCATGCGTTCACTGAGGGTTCTTTCGTGTACTGATATCGCATTTTAAGTGTGGTAGTGATTTTGCCTCCTAGAAGTGGCTCTAAAAATAGACATTCTGAAGGGCATCCCGAATCTCGATCCCTTCTCTTGAAGATAATGAAAAGAAAACAAGTTAAAAGACCATCCCCCGTAAAGATACTCTTTGAACTGTAAGCCACACCCCTGTACGAGCTCTCAGTGAGGTTGTGCATGCAAAATGCAGCTTGGCTGTTTGGAGGCTTGGAGGCTGAGAACTCAAAGGCGCCACCAAGCAAACCAAGCAAATAGCTGCCGGTGCGGCTGAACTCGATGATGGAAGGCCCGACTGCAGCGGGCTGTCAGCGCTCCGCCCTGTTGATCAGTGGATAAACATTGCTACTCCCCGTTTTCGTGTTGTGCGTTGTTGTGGTTTTCAACAGACAGCCAGACGGCAGCAAGACGGCAGCACATTGAGATTGTCGAGCAGTGACGTCAACGGGTTTCATTGGCGTGCCTCCTCCACAATTCATGATTAGGACCGCCAGAGCACGTTTCAACGCTATTAAGCTGCGAGGAAAGGGGGCATGCCATGTTTTGCAGCAAGATAATGGCGTGGCTGACCGAAGACTGTGGGGCGGGTGTCCAGCCTCACGTCACGCCGCTTCCAGATGGAGGTGACGCTGTGCTTTAGTCCTCAAGAGAGCAGATTCATGCAGGGTCCTGTCACGCTGTGCGATCGAAGAGGACATCGCCATCAAGTGAGATCATGGTGCTGGTCTACCTTCCGCGTGCTCCGCAGCAGCCCTAGAGTCCTTCAACAACAAGTTTTTGCGAGGCTTGGCGCGCGGATAGCGGAAGGAAGTGCAGGCGATCTTGCTGGATGCGCGGCACTGTGCTGGAGATCACAGCTGGGGAGGCTGGACGATGCTGTGGTGAGGGCTCCGACTCGGTGCTCCCTCGACGATGTGGCAGGGAAGGTTGATAAGAGCCTCAGATACGGTGAGCGAGGCTGGCGATGGGCCCAGACTGCGAATGACAGCTCTAGCTTTTGTTCTCCAACTTGCAGTGGAGCACAACTGCCAAAAGGGATGCGCGGGGAAAGTGATGCGCTGAGTGGAAATCAAGCTTTTCAGGCCTTTTATCTGCGTGCATGTCTAGGCAATAAACAAGACTGCCGGTTTTCCTAGCCCTTCCACGACAAGCCGTGACAGCGCTTGCCTCTTCGCGTGCCGTCATCACCATTGAGAGAAAGGAATGTCGTGGTCGTCAAAGGAGCATCTTTGGGGCAGACGTCAGGTATTTGACAACAAAGGGTCTCGAGCGCGACAACGGCGGCAGGAGACAATATCTGATCCATGCGTGAGGTCTCAATCAAGCTTTAAATGTGTCCAAAGATCTGCGTTACCGTAATTAGAAGCCCGTGCACGCTCGTTCTGTCTTCATTCGCTGTGGCTCCATCTGACGATGCCGCATGGAGCTGACGCGTTCGGTCCCCATGCCCAGGTGGTGATCCTGTCAAGAAGGCGGAGACTGGTGAGAGAACGCGTTTCAGCATGCGCGCACGCCTCAATGGCTGTCGCGAGTGGCCGTGGAGCCAGAGGGCTCGCACTATCATGACGTTGTCCACGGAACGGTGGAGCCGCCGAAGTAGACCGCTTCCGCAGCTTCCACTCAACAAACATGCGACGGCCCAAGCAGGCGCCATGCGTCACTTCCTGTGGGCGATACTGCTAGCCTGCCGATGGTGCACTTGCAGGTCCTGGGTGCTTCACTATCAGACTTTCCCTTTTCTCTCCCCAGCCGCTCACTCACTATCAAAACCAGTCCTGTCGCTTGTGCTGTGCCCGTTTGCGTCGCTCGGTGTTTTTCTTAGCAGTTCCAGTGTTATCGCCGGCACCTCACCTCAGACTTGTCCGCGCACATTCTAACACACAGCCATACAACCATAATGGTGCGCTCGCTATCGCCCGTGGGCAGCGTCGTGCTGCCGCTGCTCTCACTGTCACAACTCGCCCTCGCTCAATCGTCGTTATCGCTGTCGCCGTCAGGGAGCGCCCCCGATGGCGCCTCTGAGTACCTCGATGCCTCCTTCGCTGGGTTTGGCATTGAGCCCTCGAACCTGTTCTCCTTTACGGGAGGCAACACGCCCAACCAGCTGTCGATCAAGCTCCTCCAGAACCTCGCAGACTACGCGGGCGCGCCGCCACACATCCGGTTGGGAGGCAACACACAAGACTACATGCTTTACGAAAAGGATTACACAGACATCGCGTGGAAGAAAAACCCCAGCTCGACGGCACAGGGCAACGTCGCCGCCGACTCGATGGTCATTGGGCCTGGGTACTTTGAGGCATTGAACCGCTTCCCCAAGGACACGCCTGTCACATATGGCCTCAACCTGGCCTACATGGAGGACGACTGGGAGGACCGCATCGTGGCTGCTGCCCAGGGTGCCGTCTCCGGCATGACTAACGTCAAGCTGTACTCGTTCGAGGTTGGCAACGAGCCGGACCTGTGGCTGCAGAACACCTTCCGCACCGCGCCTTGGAACGGCCAGGTATACACAACACAGTTCCTCGACCGTGCCGAGGCTGTCTACACCCGCGTGCTGCAGCCAGCGGGCCTGCCCTCGTCCTTCTTCGAGCCCCCTGCGACCGCCTCTACCATTGGCACCACCTTCGAGATCTCGCAATTGGTCACCGATGGCATGATGGAGGGCAGGAACGGCGACAACTACGTGACCGTATGGAACCAGCACGATTACTTCTATTGTAAGTTACTGACGCTTGCAATCATCCTCCATGGCGCTCTACTAACACCACGCAGTCATTGGCGTCACTGCTACACCTATTACACTTAATGACCTCATGCAATTCGATCAGACCAACACCCAGTTCGCATACTGGGAGAAGCAGGTCAAGATTGGCCTAAAGACCGGTCTGCCTTACGTCCTCCGCGAGATGAGTTCCATTGGACCCATCGGCATGGCTGGTGTCTCTGACGCATTCGGCGCTTCTCTCTGGACCCTGAACTTCTTCCTCTACGCCGCTTCCCTCGACATCTCTTCCGTGCAGATGCACATGACCGACAACTCCAACGCCAGTGCATGGCAGCCCATTCCGCTGTACGGCCGCGCTCCGTTCGTGCGAACTCTTTACTACGCCCACGCCGCTATGGCACAGATCGTCGGCAACGGCAACGGTACCACTCAGATCGCCAGCATGAGCACTAGCAACGTTGGCGCTGCGTACGACGGCCGCATCCGTGCGTACTCCATGTACGCTCACGACAACCTGCAGGCTGTGATCATGCTCAACGGAAAGCAAGCCAACGAGTCGCAATCCGACAAGAGCAGCTTCACCTTCAACGTCAACTTTGGCTCCTCCAATGCGAACAAGGACGTCTATCTTTCTTACCTGACCGCTGATGGTGCCGACTCCCAGACTGGCGCTACCTGGAACGGCATGTCCTACTCCGACACCACCGGTGAAGCCAGCATCGTCGACGACACAGTCCACAAAGTCACCCTAGATGGCTCCGGCAAGGCCGCGATCCCCGTCCGTGATTCGCAAGCCGTCGTAGCCAACCTCGGGTGGCAGATCGGGAGCACAGCGGTCCTGAAGAGTGACGGCAGCACTGCTAGGAAGAGTAATGCTAGTCCTCGCACGACGCCCACCACCTTCACCGCCGTAGCGGCCATGATCGCTACGACTTTTGCTCTTTTGGCCTTCAGCGCCTGAACCTAGACTCTTAATTTGAGATCTCTATTTTCCTTTGGTACTGCATGACTGGATACAGGCTATAAAGCATATGACGGCGTTTTGTGGGACCATTGATTGCTAGACTCTAGTTGGAGCGGCTTACGACAAGATTCTTCATTTCTGTTCGGCATTTGGATATCCGCCTATGGCGTACTTGGGTAGGGCGTATATGAGTATAAATGTATATACAGAACCACAACTTATTGATACTTCATAAGGATTGTCCCTTTCTTGTTGAAAAGTGCTGTCTTTTGAGAAACTATCCGATTGTGAAAGGGGAAAGAAACTCATGACTGCGACCTCGCTTTGGCTTCACTTCGTGCAAAGGGCCAGCTTTTGACTGGTGAAAGTGCTGAGAAGTCGGATATGCCGAGGGTTTCTTCGGACAGGGCATCAGCGCACAGGGAAGTCTGCCCTGAACCAGAGTTCAACTGGTCCCTTTGAGCACCCAAATTTTCGAGTCCACAATACTTCAGGTTCCATAAGAAACCTATTTCATCCGTCCTCAGGATACCGTACATTCATTGACCTACCTTGAAGATGTCCAAGGAATTCGAATATGACCTCAGTGATGCGCTTGCGTATATCAGAGCGCGAGTCCGTGAGAGCCAGCAGGAGTACGATGCACTCGTTGCAGACAGCACGCATACTCACGACAGCATCGATAGTGGATCGTTACACTCGCAGTCAAGCGCTTCGGCGTATTGTTTAAGTCGAAGCGTTTCAGTGTGCTCCTCACAAAGAGCTCAGAGTCGAAATGACTTGGCAAGTTCATATCAGAAGACAATTGCAGAACTACATGCAGATATGTTCCTAGATGGGTCCCAACAGCACATGCGAGACGATGAGGCGACTTCGCCAGATCCTTCGAGTCTTGAGCCAAGATGTGACGGGGTTCGAAGTGAGGATGTTCCTGCAATCAGCACCTCGACGCCGTTCGAACCACGACGGAAATCCAGCTTCGAGTTGGAGACCAAGCCGGAGAGGATACTCACACCTACTCATCATACTAAGCCACAACTTCGTTCGAGCACATTTCCCAGAAGCGTCCGATTCGAGGAACACCTTGCCGGGCCTCCACCAATGACAATGGATCTGAGCAAAGCAGACGAACAACAGCTACTGAGGAAATCATCGAGCTTTGAGAATCTTCCCAAAACATCCCGCTTAGTGTCTAGTCTGCGTCGGACGCTCAGCCTGCGGCGAACGAAGAGCATTGACCACTCCTTCGCGTCTTCTATACAGTCGGTGCCTGCTTCCGGGCCATCGAGAACAGACTCGGTTCTTCAGAGAGATCGAACAGATACGGCCTGAGCAATAGAGACTCCGATCCTTCATCCTTCAACAACAACAGGGACGGTCAAGAAAGGTTGGGTTAAGAGGATGGCTCGCACGTTCGTGGATAAGGGGGAGGAGAATCGGGGCTAGGGAAGCTACGGTCCGGACTCTTTAATGAAGGTGGAAATCACCAGCTCTGATTGCTCAGCCTGCTGATCAATTAGATCTCTACCAACTCTCTCGTTCGACCACAGTACGGTCACGCTTACAAGGGCCGCGCACTGAACAATACTATCAACGTTGAACACTACCATGGCCGAATCAAAGAGAGTTCTTTCGTTCTGTCTAATCTACGCCACAACCTCAACCTTGATGCTCGGCACCACAGTCATATTCCTCTCGGCACCACCAAGATCCATCCGCCCGAGCATGCTACTACCCCTTACAACCATCGCAACTCCAGACACAGCGAGCACATTCAACTTATCCGCACAGTCGTGTCCCGGACACGCATAATGTGCCACAGCTTCCCATAGCATGCGCGCATGCACCACGACCCCTTGGCTCGCAATGAGCGGCAACACGAACAGACTGCACGTCCACGCAGCCCACAGTTTCCACGTCGCTCGATCCGCGGCTAGCTCGCGCAGAAACAATGTTCGACTTGCGACTAGGGTACCGAGGGAGAATGTGAAGACGTAGGACAGCGCGCCGAGGCCGAAGAAGGCTGGACACAGTGCGGAGCAAACGAGGATGGGAAGCGCAACACTCCACCGACATGCCGCGTCGCCGAGCACGATGGGCGCACTGCGTCGTCCCCTTAAGCGGTCGCCGGCCGCGTCTTTGATGTCGCAGATGTGCTGCGTGGTCAACATGACAAGCCCGATGACGCCGATCCACATGTATCCCCTTCTCGTAACAACCGCCTCAGGGCCACAGAGAATGGCCAAAGCGATGCACGAGTACAGCCCATACCCGACCGCAATTAACAGATTACGCAGCAAGAGTGACTCGTCGCAACCCCGCAGATCGTTGTACATCCACTGCATGGCCAGCAGCAGGAGGGTGGTGTGCCACACGCCGGCTGCCCAGCTCAGTGCCAGGACTATGGGCACGAGGATTAGATTTACCTGGCGCGCACGCTCGATGGTGATGCGACCCGAGGGTACTGGGCGTGAGGGCTTGTTGATTGCGTCTTCGGCGACGGCGGATGGCGTGCGCTGGTTGCTGATGTTGAAGATGAGGAGGTTAGTCCAAATTAGGAGGGCCGCAGAAGGGATGCGCGATATGGTCGAGATAATAGAAGGAGAGGTGTTTGTGGTCAGAATCGGACCGGAAAGTGCACCGAAAACGCCAAAAAGGATTGTCGGGATGGCGAAGGTGGGAAAGTCGGAGGCGGTGAACAGGTAGAGGGTTTTGAGGAAGGAGCCGCAGTGATGGATAGTCTCCAGGAGGGATACGTGACGTTGTGTGAGAAGCGGTTCTTGTTCTGGTTTGTTGGAGACATGGTTGAGGAGACGTATTGGGATAGTTTTGTGGAAGGATGCAGTATGATAGATCGTCGCTAGGAAGTGGACGATCTCTTGGGCTACGATGCGAGGCTCCGAAAGGTGCTGATCTGGCGCTGGGATCTTGGAGGATATCTCAGACTGTGTTTGCAACATATTGGCTCAGTGGTGTTCGACCGCAAGTAATACTCTGCCGTTGCAGGAAATGATCTGCCTTTTATCCTACCTCTTCACTGATAATCTTTCACCTCCTCGTTCCACTCGAGAACTATAGTCTCAGACCTCAGTCAATAGCTCGACAACGGTATTACCGTGTCGGTGAACATGCACGTCCGATGCTGGAGGCCCTTGTGCATTGCGCTGAGGTACCCATTTACAGTACAAGCTCACCTATCAAGCATGAGCACTTCGCGGCTCAGCAAGCCACTACCTCGTTGTGCACAGCCGCAGCCCTAGGAGCTTTATCGGATTCACCGTTGGAGTATCGAGATCCTTGGTCTTCAGCTTCAGGATGGAAGCCATGTATGCATTGTCGTGCTAGGCTGCCTGTCGCTTGCAGGGAACTAACCAGGAAGGGGCTAGTGAGGTCCGTGTCGGGTGAAGCAGAGCCATACATTCGGGCGCCCCAGATGCAGAGACATACTGGATGTAGAAGCGAGAATGCTTCTTGGCCAGTGGAATTTGGTCGCTCATAGAGTGTGTCTTCTTTTGGAGACATTGTCAGCTCTGAGTAACAGTCCTTCGAGTAAGTGTTACCTCTCTGAGAATGACCACCGTCTCAATAGTGTGGCCGGCTGGAATTTTAGCCGAACTCGAATGGGAGATGAGTCTCTGCCACATTGCTTGTCGCCGGACGTTCCAGACAGCCTCTTCTCACATGCTGGGGTGTTCGCCGTAGCGCGTGGACTACAACACGGAATTTTCTCGAGAGCGTATTGTGTCTGTGTCGTCCCAAGGTATCAGGTTCCATGAGGCGGTACGTACTCTTACGCACGTTGGTCATATCAAGCTCTTCTTGCTCGAGCATTCGTCCTGCATAGGTCTCGATAGTGTTGCGCGGTTCAATGCAGATTTGAGTGCGTATGCAGGAGGAATGGACGAGGACGCGAATGTGAGGTTGAGAAGGCGGGGCACCGACCACCTCAACCGCGACTGCCGTCTCACCTCCAAAATATAACAATCACATTGGCAGTCTCTGACCGTACCTCGCACCTGCTCTTAATACCTTACAACCTTCCTTTCATCTTCATTTATATCACTAGAGCAGGGATGGCTGTTTGGAGCCTGCAGGTGACTGGCCACGCGCAGGGTCGCGAGACGCTCTGCACTTGATCATCACATTATGACCATGCTATCGTCCGTCACTGGCGCAAGCATCAGTATTCTCGCTAGTCCGATCAATGACTTAAGATCGTCGCTCGTGCAGCTCATAAGCATGAAGAGAAGCAAGTCAGCATGGCATGATGGCCAGAAAGGATGAAAGATCTCAACAGATGCAGGATGCTTGGCCACGAAAGGTCCTCATTGGTACACATCCACGCTTGATGGCGATTCAGCGTGCTCATTGTCTTATTCCGAGAGACCTGGGAGAAGTGTGTTCTTTTTTCAGGCGTAAGGTAACTTGTTCTGCGCGGCTTTTGAGTATCTGGTCTTGAAATCCATCGTCCAGAAAATAGGAAACACTTTACCAAACCCTGCCGGTAATCTAGTATGAGGCAGTGAGCATGTCCTGTTGTTGAACACGACCGCAGCTGTCTATATGAGTATCGCCCCGAACAGATGGTCATGAGCTTTGCTGTCAACTTTGGAATTCTGACTGATGCCGCAGTCTCAATTGCCAATTGATTTGCTCCCCTTCACAAACTTCATCCATCCGTTACGTGGCGCGGGAAAAGGTCTTCCTACAAATCTGCTCGTTCTTTCTCGCTTGCACCACTGGTTGTTGTGGCAATGACGAGCAGCAGTTGCCAAGTAAGGCGCTTTCACGACTTGGGAAGGTGTCAATTTCCGCTCTTGGCACCCACGATCTACAGTCTTGGTAACTGCCTCTCTGGACACAGCAACCGTGAAGAAGCGTCACATCCTCCGATAACAGTGGATCGGGAAGGTGTCGTGCTCATGCATCGTTGCCAGCCACCCGGTCGTAGGTATATGGGCTGCATTCTCCCACATTTTCAACGACTTGTTGTCGAGCCCCATTGAACAACCAAGAGCCAAAGTCGTTCTGTCAAAATGAAGTTCAGCGCTTTGATCTTGCTGTCATGCACAGCTCAGGCGCTCGCAGCGTCAGTCGACGAGCGGAGGGAAATGGTCTCATCGAAAAAGCTCCAAGAGAAGATCACGACCAAGAAGTGAGGTCTTCAACGGAAAGGCTAACGGCGGAACGTCTAACATTGATACAGGCTTATGGGCAATCTCGAGGCTCTCGATTCTATTGCCAAGGCAAACAATGGCAACCGCGCCTTCGGTCTTCCCGGATACGCAGCCAGCGTAAAGTACATCCTGTCAAAAACTGAGAAGAACAAGAATTTTCGTACATGGGTCCAGGACTTCCCAGCTCTGTTCAACCGTGTCGACTCTATCAAATTCAGCGTCAGCAACACATCCTACCACGTGATCGGTCTCTCCTACTCACCCTCGACAACCCCGGAGGGATTGACGCTGCCTCTCGTCCTTGGTGCTTCCGGACCCGAGGGATGCACCAATGAGTCTTACAACAACATCGATGTTGAGGGCAAGATCGTACTTGTGCAGCGTGGCACTTGCCCTGACGGCACCACCCTTGCGGGACGCGTTAAGCCTGCCGTTGCTGCTGGAGCTTCTGCCGTCATCATCTACAGCGATGTCACCACCAATGTGACAGGTGGTACTCTCTCGGCGCCAAATCCGGAAGCATACCGTCCTGCGGGATACATCAACAAGGTCGACGGCGAGGCTCTTGTGACTCGCCTCAATGCGGGCGAAGCGATCGAGGCCTACTTCCAGCAGACACAAACCGTTGAGACCAGGATCACACAGAACGTGTTCACCGAGACAAAAGGCGGTGATCCCAACAATGTCATCATGCTCGGCGCTCACTTGGACAGTGTCCAGGCAGGCGCAGGCATCAACGACGATGGATCCGGTACAACCCTAATTCTCGAGAACGCGCGCGCTCTGGAGAAATTCGGAGTCAAGAACAAAGTCCGCTTCGCATGGTGGGGAGCTGAAGGCAAGTTGCACACCCCGCTCAATACCACTTCCGCAACCTAACTTCCCCAGAAAACGGCCTCCTAGGCTCAAAATACTACACCCAAAACCTCAACACCACAGAGCGCAACAACATCCTCACATACCTAAACTTCGACATGGTCTCGCGCGGCTACTTCGGCGTCTTCGACGGCGACGGCAGCACCTTCAACCTCACCGGCGCCCCCGGCTCCGACGCAATCGAGAAGCTGTTTGTCGAGGACTTCACCAAGAAAGGCATCAACGTCACCGCTGCCCGCTTCACGGGCGGCAGCGACTACCAGTCGTTCATGAACATCGGCAAGCCTGTGGGCGGCCTGCACACGGGGACAGGCGTCGAGCAGGATCCGTGCTACCACCAAGCCTGCGATACGATTGAGAATCCGAATCCGGAGACGCTAACGATCAATGCGAAGGCGGCGGCGCATGTACTGTCTATTCTTGCAACGAGGGGGCATGAGATTATTCCTAAGAGCCCGGCGAATGCGACTATGCTTATTACGAGGAGTCTGGGCGGTGTCGAGCTGCCGTGGACGGTGCCGGCGGATGGCGAGAGGCACTTGTTGACGTGTGGTCAGGAGGTGTGAATGTCACACATTGGCCTTGTAGTAGGCGGACCGTATGGCATTGATGGAGAGATCCGTCGACGATGGTTACGAAGTGATGAAGCGAGCATGACAGTGTTGTAAGTATTTTGAGAGTCAACAAAATTTCCTTTCATGATCTCCTTGACTTGTGTGAGTAGCGAACAGAGCCAGTGGATTTCTCGCCTTACTTAACGTAGCCTGTTTAAGTGAGACGCAGATTCTTTGACTGTATGACGGAATTGTAAGACGGTAGATTAAAAACCAGTCGTCCAACGACCTTTCTACGTACACACTAGCCCATTTAGCTGGGCTCAAGGCGTGTGTGCATCGCACACTCCTGCACTTTGGCTGTCTAGTTCTTCCCCGCGCTCTAGGAACTTGCTCCTCGTATCGGCTACACACAGACGCCTCACTCTGCTCTACCTTCTTCTCGACAGCGAAGCCTGACCACGCAGACAACGCAGCTTGGAAACAGTAGTTTCCTACCGACCACAGCTAGCTCTTCTTTGAACGCCTCAGGTCTACGAGCAGGTACACTCTGGTCTGCTCTCTTACGCACCGTGCTTGCGTCTATTCCTTGACTCAAAACGAGCTGGTGGTGTTGAGCCGCTCGTCGCTCTGTGTCCTTGTATGCGCGCGGAACATCTCTCGTCTCTCCATGCGGTAGAACGATACGTTCGACCGTCTCCGGGGCTCACTGGTAATCGTACCAGCTCTGCTCATCATACGTGAACCCATGCATGCCATCAACACCTCCCACGCCATTCATCCCCGCGTTGCCAGTTGCCCCGTTCAAGGGCACGCCGTTGACATTGTACGCATTCTGCGCGTTCTGCGCGCCCCCAACCGGGCCGCCGTTCATGCTTGTCGGTGCAAACCCTGGACTCGTCGCCTGCGCCGGGCCGCCAGGCCCGCCTGTTGGCGCACTTCCCACCGGCCCCGATCCCGCAAACCAATTCGCAACATCCCCCAAATCGGCATGACTCCAGTTGTCAAACCCGCTCGCGAGCTGCGTCTGATCGCGGAAAATCCAATCCTGCCCCTCGCGGATCAACTGGTCCACGCCGCCGAACAGCTGGCTCGGCGACGCGCCCGCGCTGCTCATGCCGTCGAGGGACTGCCGTGCTTGTGTCGAGGCGGGCGTTGCGGGCGTCGGGGCGCCGTTGGGGGTCGTGTGGTTCAAGGGGTCCGAGGGATGCCGCTGGAGACGCGTGTAAGTCAGGTCCACGGGGGGGATGGAGGAGGGGTCGCGGGTAAAGTGATTTTGATTTGGGGCGTATGAGGCGCTGGGTTGGGGATGGCTTACGAATGCGTTTGCGGTGGTTGTTGGGCGGGTGGTGGGAAAGTGTGGCGTGGCGATGTCGGGCATGTTCATGCTGTAAGTGGGCTGCAGGCTGGGAGAGAATTTTTGCGTAGGGCTGGTTGCGTCTTGGATCATGGCTGGCTCGGCGCGCGTGGCTTTTGGAGTGCTGATTTCATTCCAGGGACCGAATTTCTCGTCGGTTCGGGATAGGACTGCTGAGGCTTCTTCGGGAAGATCGACTTTCCAGCGCTTGGCTAGTACGCTCAGAATGCCTAGTGTACGGCGTGCGCAGAGCCATCCCTCAGCTATCTCTTCTAGATGCTTGATGCCATGGATAATGTCCCGTTTGGCGTTCTTCTCGGGAAGGTTGAGTAGATGTATGGTGCATGCTGAATGCGCAATGTAGACGCAGATATTGCAAATCTGGCGCAGGCCGTGGGAGCGTTTGTACAAGCGGAGTAGCTTGGAGATCATAGCCGCGGCCTGAGTACACTGCTTCCTGGGCGACACATTCGGAGGCAGGGGCGAATTGTCGGGATTGTACTTGAGGAAAGGCCGGAAGAGGTGGATGTAGAGCAGCTGGAAGAACATGCTGTGACATTGTTAGCACCGCCCCAGACTGTGGAGTGGTAGCACTTACTGCATGACGAGCATATGTGGCAGCCCGCCTTCCTTGGGCTCCAGCTCCTTGGGCAACTCTCTTCTCCACGTTTCCAGTCGCATGTGTATCTCGCTGAGCTTCTTCAACTCGGCCTGCTTGCCCTTTGCCTTATCCATATCAATGGGATTGTAGAAGAAATTCATCAGATCGCTCGAGATCTGGCACAACTTGGAGATCTGCAGCGCGACCGCCCTAGTCCGCGAAGGCTGCGAGTGGGCCTGGCTGATTCCCGAATCCGTGTACGCACTCCACGTCTCTGCGTCCTCGACAGGAAAGACATCGAACTTGGGCACGGTGATGATGTTGTTTGCCAGCTGGGGCATGCGGCCGAGGTAGTTGCTCCAGCACTTGTCGAACAGGAAGCAGCCCCAGAAGGTGATGCGGCGGGCGTCCTCCTCCTGCTCGTCGATGGCGTCTTTGCTGTGCATGCCGAGATTGAGCCCGAGATCGCAGGCCATGCGGAACGACATGCCGCTGTACACCCAGCCCTTCGCTTCTCGGCCGCAGCCCGCTTCGCGGACTGACATGAGTGCCAGCGCCTGGACGGTGGCTAGAGCAGGTACTTCGTGCAGATCCTCTTCCATGATCAGCCGCTTGGCCTCGCGGAAGAAGTGGTCTCCCGCGGTCGCGGAGTCGTCTCGCACAGCCCGCGCGCCCGGCAGAGACGTGAAGTGGCAGCCCAGCGCCAGCATAGCGTTGACCAGCAATGGCGTGCAGTACTGCATCTTCCTGCCGGAGCCCGGCGGCGGCTTCCCGGCCTGGAACTCGTGCAGAAACAGGTTCTTCGACAGGGTGGTGAAGAAGCTGTAGTGCCAGCAGAAGTACATGCTGATGAGGTGCTGCACCAGCTCCGGGTCGCTCGTGACGGTGGTCCACGAGCAGAAGGGGTCCTCGACCTGCTGGAACTGCTCCTCTGCATACGGGTCGGGCGAGTCGGCGGCCTCGTGGTGCTGGCCCAGGTATATCAGGTGCGAGGTGCCGCCAATGTAGCGCGTGGAGCCGTCCTCGAGGCGCAGCTCGCCCATCCTGCCGCTGAGCTGGCTCTCGAAGGTCGGCTTGTTGGGCGTCAGGGCCGGGGTGGTGATGGGGCTGACGGGCTCATCTTCCTCGTCCTCGCCGTTCTCCTTCGCGATGATGGCCTCGGCGACCGTGTCCAGGCTCTCGCACGTGCGGATCTGCTGCACTAGCCCGGCGACGTCCTCCTCCGGGTAGTTCAGTATCGCCTGGATCAGGGTCTGCAGGGTCGAGTTGCGCGTCTTGAGGTTGTCGGTGTCCTTCTTGTAGACGCCCTTGCGGCGGTGGTCCGAGTTCGGGTCGTAGATGCACTCGGTGTTGTAGACGGCGGCGCAGGCGGAACAGGCGGGCGTGGTCCCGTCGCACTGGGTCGTAGTCAGTATGTGGTTGACGCTGTAGGTCGCCGCGGAGAAGCACGCACCTTGCTCTTCCTCTTCCTGCACGGCACACAGGCGCTGGAGATGCAGCGCCGCTTCTTGCTGGCCTCGTCCTCCTCGGCATTCTTCTTCCCGCGCCGGCCCTTCTTGGGCGGCGGCGGTGCTGCGAAGCCGTCGTGTGCCTGCGTGTTCGCGTCTCCGGCGGCCTCCATCCTCGCGCTGGCGATCGTCGTTGCACGCAGACTGTGGGGTTTCCAATGGCGGGGCGCAGCGGCAGGAACAGAGCCTCAGTTTCTCAGCGCAGCATTAATCAGCAACGTGCTCGTGCTGTCTGCCGCACTGTCTGTCGTGGTTCAGCGCTGGTGGAGCTGTCAACATGGCGTGCCACCGGTTCAGAGTGCGACAGGCACCTCACGCAGGCCGGTACATGGAGGGAGAGCTGCGGGAGTGAATGCTATCTGCCGCGACGTGATTGGGTGCGGCACTGGCTTATCTGCGAGAGGTCCTACACGTTGGGGATACGCGGGTGAGTCTACGTCGAAGGCTGCAGGCCAAGCTGGATATGCGACAGGCACCGGAGAGGCTTTCTTAAAAACGCGTGACATCTCTCAGTGTCGCCAACCCGATGGTCCGCATTGCGGAGACGTGACGGTGGGTCTGGACTTGTCGGCCCGACCTTTACACTGCGGCATCAATTGCCGTTGCTCTACCGCAACGCAACACGACCCTGACGTCTTGCAATTGAGTCTGCTGAAGCACTCCAAGCTCGAGATTCCATTGATAAATGTCGCAAGATCAAGCAGCCTGGGGGTATCTGGCGCTAATCCGGGGAAAAGCAACCATCCCATAACGCCCAATGAAAGCTCCCGTAGTAATCAGGAGCTCGTTTCGAAGTACCAGAAGTCGTCGACTGCCTCCAGGCTATCGTTGAATCCCATCCAAGTCGCCGATATTCCCAAGACTCTCCGCCCAAAGTAGTCGACCCCAGAAATCTCCGAATGCCTCCGCGGTACCACGTCCACCTCCTCAGAACTCATCCGCGTAACCCTCGTGGTCCTGATCAGCAAAGAAGCCACCTGCAGCGTCAGAGTTGTCGACCATGATGAACGGCTTGCCCTCGGCATCTTCCTGAATGTTGCCAAATAGGCGCATAAGGTCGCCAATATCGAGGCTGGAGGCAGTCAGTATGCTGGAGTCAACAGTAGTGTAAGGGCTCCACGTACTTCTTGGTTCTCTTGCCACGGTCGTCCATGACCTCGTCAATCTCGCGCTGTTTGGTCTTCTGCATCTCGATGAGGCGCTCGTCCACCGTCTCTTTGACGCACATCCGCGTCATGAAGGTCTCGTCCTGCTGGCCGATGCGGAAGACACGACAGAAAGCTTGCTGCTCCGAAGCTTGGTTCCACCAAGGGTCGATGATGATGACTTTCGAAGCCATGGTCAGATTGAGACCGAGACCGCCGCAGCGAAGGGATGCAAGCAGGATCTTCGATCGGGGATTAGTGGCGAACTCCTTGATGGCTTTATCACGAGCTGGCAGGCTGAGTTTGCCATGGTACTGGAATCGTCAGCGATGTGAATTGCTGAATCTGATCAATCGTACATACCTGCTCGGTCTTCCAGCCTTCTTGTTGACAAATTTTCGCCAAAATACGTATCCTGGAGGCAGTCAGCACATGTTGCCGGTATCGGTTCGGGACACTTACATAGCCCGGAACTGGGTGTAAATGATGATCTTGACGTTGGGGTTCTCCCTGAGCCAGTTTAAGACCTGGGCTTTGACGGCCATAGTCTTAGCGGAAGGCAGAACCTCGTCACCTCCTAGGCTCAGCCAGTCGTCCGCGATATCCTCGCGGTCGAAGCGCTCCCTCTTCTTTTTTTCCCGAGCTGCCGCCTTGGAGCGGGTGCCGCGAGCGGTCGGAAAGTCGTCATCTTCCTCTTCATCACAGGGGTTACAGGCGAAGAAAGTCTGGCCACAAGCCTTGCATGTGCCGTTTGTCTTGCCCTCTTCGGCGGCCGCGTTCATGACCTCCTCGTAACAAGGCTCACTGCAGATGAGGTGCCCGCAGGCCGTCTTCCAAGGCTTGTAGGGGCGCTTACCGCACTCACCGCACTTTGCCTGCTCTTTCTTCTTCTTCCAGGACTCGCCCACAGTGAGGCTGTTGACATATGGCTTGAAGTCGTAGGTCTTGCCGAAGGCCCTGCCCGACTTGTTGCGCTCTGTGCTGTGGTGGACGACGGCTGATTCGGCTTCGGCTTCGGCTTCGGCGTCACGAGGGACTTCGACAGGAGCGTCATCTTCCTCATCGTCCTCGTCGCTCTCGGGTTCAATGTACTCGCCACCCTTCTTAGCTACCTCTTCCGCAGCAGCTCTCTTAGCGGCCTTGATGGCGGCCTTCCTCTTCTCTCTCAATTCGTAAGCATCGAGCTGCTTTCGGATGCTGATGATGGTACGGCCCTGCTTCTGGTTGCTGGAAGCAGCTTGTTCCTTCACGATGTCTTTGATGCGCTCTATATCCTCACGCTCAAGCAAATCCCTCATGACGAATTGGAGCATCAGGATATGGCCGGTGAGCTGTCGCAGGCGAAGCAGCAGGACGAGGACGTTGCTGTAAGCCCGGTCGAGCGTGCCCTTCTTGGACCACACATTGATCCTCGCTGCGAAGCGCTGGTGGACAATGATGTAGATACAACGCTCGACGTTGTTGAATTCACACCAGTAGGTGCTCTGATTTGCCTGCGGCAGTTTCAAGATCGGCGCACCGAACATTCTGTCCGCATGGGTACGGCGAATCATGAACTGCGAGAGACGGACCAGGAGGCGCTCCGCGTTTTCGCCGTCGCCGTTTCCGCAGTAGTTGTTCTTGAAGATCTTGAAACTGCCCGTGTGCGGTACGTTCAGAAACTTGAAGTACGGATATAGTTCATCAAGGCCGTTAAGGATCGGTGTACCGCTGAGAGCCCACTTGTGAGGCGCAATGAGCGCGCGACACGCGACGGAGGTTCGCGACTTGTGGTTCTTGATTGCCTGAGCCTCGTCAAGAACGATACGCTTGAAGTGCATCTGATGGAGGACACCACGGTGGTTTTTGTAAGTCTCTTTCCACCACGCAATTTTCTGCTCTGCGGTTTGGCATTCGATCGGTGGCTCATTCTTCGGATATGACTTCATGATCTCCGTGTAACTGGTGAGGATGATGTCGTGAGTGTTCATGAGCGGGATGATATGGGTCGAATCGACACGAGTGCCAGCCCCGTATTTCATGACCTTCAGGCCTAAGTTGGTGTGCTGCTCGATCTCGGTGGCCCACTGGGTGAGGAGAGCAGGACTTGCGACCAGAAGAGTCGTTTTTGGGCCTCGGTCGCTAGTGCGGATCATGGCATCGCGTGAATTCACGATGTTCGCTGATATTGATTAGCTGAGGCACCCCAAGAGTCCTGAGTGTGTGGTAACTCACCAAGCATCATCAACGTCTTGCCAAGTCCCATCTGGTCGGCCATCAATCCTCCGCGAGGTTCCTTGTCATCATTCTCGCGGCGACGCATGAAGGCAGTTCCGAGAACTTGATAGCCTTTCAGCGACGTCGTCATACCTCTCACAAGCCAGTTGCCTCCGGGTGCGACCTTACAGGCGCCTCGGCCGTCGAAGTCTCTCGATGCTGATAGAAGAGTGTTCATGTCGTTTCTGCTCTGCTTTTTGTCTGCAACCGGGACACTAGCGATGAGCTCTTTCAGTGCATCGGCTTTGTTTTTTGTCTTCTCCCTCCACTGCGGCTGCTCTGCCGCCCCCACCCCAGCCTGTTGCTCAAACACGTTCGCGTTGAACAATGACGTCGCCTGTCTCGTAGCATTCTCGAGCTCGCGTCTGTCCTTGACATTCTTGCGTGAACCTTTCGCTGCTGACTTCCCTGCTGCTTTGCTTCGGGGAGCGCGGGAAGACCTGGACTTAGATCCCCGGCTTCTTGGCGTCGATTGTAAGTGTTGAGAATCGCTATTATTGGCGCTGCCCTTTGTCTTCTTCTTGGTATTGGCGTCTTCGTCTGCTTCCAGAGCAACACGCATGGCTTGAAGCTCAGCTTCTTGGAAGTCGACTGGCTTGCTCTGCTTACGGGGTTGTTCGCCGCGGCGACGTTTGCGTGAAGGGCCTTCGCCATAGAAGTTGTCGTCCGACTCGTCGTCTTGCTCGTTTGGATGGTCGGGTACTTGAGGGAACAGATCTTGTTCGTCGCCCGGATGGATCTCAGCAAGCTCCCGCTGCCGCTTCTTGATTCTGGCATGTTCGGCCCCCTGGATTCGCATCCACTCGACGTCGTGTCGGAAACCCAGACGGCCATTGTTCTGACGTCTCAGCTCTTCGTAATGATTTTTCTGCCATTGGAAGTCGGCGAGAGCCACTCTGTGTTCCATCTCGCCCTCGTCAACCGCAGGCTGAGGGTAAGCTCCGGCTGGGGCCCTGATGCTCGCTGTGACAGATTGCAAGTACGTCTCAGGGTCGACGTTCTCGGGCATCTGAGTTGGTCTAGCTCTGCTGAGAGCGGCCTTCTTCTCTTGAGCTATCTTCTGCATCTCCCGCACTCTGCCGAATACAGAGAGCTTGGAGCTTGCGGAGTTGACAGGAGTTGATGTTTGTCGAGGTGGCACGGCGTTGAGGCGTGGTGGTAGCGGAACAGGTGCAGGCGAGTGTGATGATGACCAGCGTTCCGGAAAGAAGAGAGATGACGAGTCGTCCACTTCAGCATTGTGTTCGCTCGGTCGGGAGATAGTGACGGCCATGTTAGTTGCTGCATGGTCGGGCGCATTTGCACCGTCTCCCAAGGTCTCGTCGTCGAATGGCTTATGGGAGGTTCGCTGTGCTTGTTGCTCGGGCTCAAGATCCGCGTCGGCATGCTCGAGTGGCTCCGGCTCCGGCTTCGGCTCGAGATCATCTTCGACAGACTCCTGCACCTCATCTTGCTCCTCTTGATCTAGATTCATCTCTTCGAAGCCCTCTACACCGAGGACATCGCGTGCAAAAGCAGGATCACCCTGAGGTAGGATGGCTTGAGCACCATCTTCGGCAGAGATTTGATCATCAGCATCGTCCATGGAGGCAGTCGGCTCATCGAACAGGTCCTCATGATCTTCATCGTCGTCGTAATGCTGCTCCATCTCGTCGGGATCGCTCTGCATCGGCAAGAGCTGATTCTCGGGGACGTCGTTGCTCATGTTGCTAACAGTCTCTCCTGGAGGTAGTCAGTACATGTGAGAGTAGAGAATACTCCTATACTCACAATAGTACTTTAGAGTAACTGCAAAGGTAACTTGAGGAAAATAGAGCAGAGAAGGGTAGTCGTTACGACCTCGAAGCTAGAGACAGGACTGCGGCAAAGCTTAAGATCCAGCCCTAAAGCTTGAGGATCACGAGAAAGCCGCTCCTATCGAAGCACGCAAGTAGAGGTGAAGAAGGCTTGCAGGCGTGCTGGGCTCGCAGCAACGAAGTCGCGCGATTTGCGGTTGTAGTATGGCTGTGAGTGGTTGCTATAGCTGGTTTAGTATGCTGAAGGCTATCTGGTTGAGCTTGACGGTGGACATAAGCGATGGTGGTGTGGTGGAGGAGGAAAGGTCAGTCAACCAGAAGGGTATCCCTATACACCATAGGTCCGGGGTCTGGGTAACGCTAGCGCACCGGGCATTTCGAAGTGAGAGAAGGATTGGGCCTCCTGGGCATGCAGTTCGGCGGTGGCACCGGCCTGAGGTGAGTGCCTCTTGCATTGCGGGTGAGAGATTGGCGTGACGGTAAGGTGGCTGCTACTATGCTTTGGAGGGTACTAAGGTAATCCAGGCACTCATCAGGGGTGAGCAGAGCCATCGCTCAACAGCTTACAGCCATCGCGGTGGGTGGTGTTGCTGCAGGATTGGTGTTGAAGTCTGAGGTCGAGGTGACTAATAAACTCTCATTCCGCAACGGTTTTATGGTGTCATACCTTCAAAAAAAAAAGAACTCGCACTCCAGCATCCCACATGCACCTCCTTCATCACTTGTAAACATCGTAGCACGTATGTCTGACTGCTGATGTCTTGCATTGCTTTGAAAAGACATTACTGATTTGCTAGGGTATCGTGTGTGAATAGGAGCAAAGACTCGACCACTTGCACACTACTTGATGTGCTGTTCCCCAGTGTGTCCCCAAGCCCCAACGCCATGGCAGTCGAATGACTGAGAAAATATATATACAACGTATACAATGACAATATGAAATGAAAAGATCGTGGCGCTTAGCACTGGTTCTCGGCAATCTCGGGGTAGAACCATGCAGCGACTGCAATAATGATGTAACTTGCCATAAGCAAGACGCCTTCGAGCCAATCTGCATGCATGTTAGTGTACGGTTGTAGATATCGTGATTGAAAGAGTACTTACGAGACTTTCCATCCTGGATGAGGTAGTTGACAAGCAACACCGAGACGAAGAGGGTAGCAATCTGGAAGGTGTCGAAGTAAAGGGTCATGCAGTCCTTGCCCAGGATCCAACCAAGAATCACGATAAAAGGGAAGACAAGCAGAGCGATCTGCATGGACGAGCCGACAGCGACACCGATGGAGAGATCCATCTTGTCCTTCATTGCGACAGTGACAGCAGTGGCGTGCTCAGCGGCGTTACCGACGATGGGCAGAAGAATCAGACCGACGAAGGTTGTAGAGACGCCGCCAGTGGCAGTAAGACCGTTGATACTGCTGACCATGAACTCGGAGCAGAAAGCGACAAGGGTGGTCGAAACAGCGAGCGTGACAAGGGCGCCGATAACAGACAGAGACGGAGTCTCGAACTCTTCCTCTTCTTCTTCCTCATCGTTCGGCTGCTTGTGCAATAGGTTCTTGAGGTTGACGCCGCCGCCAGATGCAGCAGCCGTCCCAGCACCTATCGCAGCAACACCACGTTCGGCCGCACCCTCTTCTAGCTTGGATGATTTGCGCTTAGGGACCTTCTGGCTGGGTTCGTTGTACATGTCGACGTGAGTCTTCAATTGGAAGAGGAGGTAGCAACCGTAGACGATCAGAAGAATGACCGCAGTTCCGTGCGAGAGCTCCTGGTTTCGAAGAGCATCGCCGTCGTCGTTGTTATCCTCAGCGATAGTGTTGTGGAAGACGGTCGGAATGATGAGCGACGCGATGCAAAGTGCGAGAAGGGACGAAGCTGTCTGCGCAACAGTGACGTTGAAGAACTGCTCGGGGCGGTTGACGCCACCCAAGAAGAAAGACATGCCGAGAACAAGAAGTAAGTTGGAGAGCATACTGCCAATGAGCGAAGTCTTGACAATCGTAATCTCGTTCGCGATCAAGGCCTGAATCGAGACAATCAATTCAACAGCGTTACCGAACGAGGCGTTGAGCAGTCCACCCATCGTCTCGCCGACTCTGATCGCCAACTCTTCAGTCGCATTACTGAGCATAGCCGCGAGCGGGATGATAGCGACGAAATTGATGATGAAGTTGACAACGGGCTTGTTGAGGTGAGCGTAGTTGATGGCGAAACCGACCGGGACGAAAATGAGAAGGACGTTGATCCATGCGCCAAACAAGACGAAGCGGAACTGTTGTCCGATAGGGATCTTCCGCTTCAGTGCCTTTTTCTTGCGTTCTTCCACTGAAAGATCTTCAGATGTCTGATTGGCAAGCGTCTCGTCGTCTGTGTTTTCATGTTCGTGCTTCCGAAGGAGCTTCTTGAACTTGCCACGCTTGGTGACACCATCTGAGCCTACAGCAGTGCTATCGCTTCCATCTCTTGTGACTGCATCGGTCTCCTGGGTCATGTTGGTTTCTTCTTTGGTCGATGGTTCCGGATACTGGGAGGTGCCATTCGCTGTATATGGTGCAGTAGAGGCGGGATCTGTGGCGTGATGCTGTGGCACTCCAAACTCCTTCGCAGCTTCTCTGCTCTCAATGCCTCTTTGCTCCTGGATGGTTGGGATGTGATCGCCGTCAGATCGTGTGCGGGTCAGGTTTTCCTCATCGTAAGCCTGCTCCCTTGACCGTTGCCTGGCAAAGGGATTGTAGTTCATTGCACCATTGGCGCCGCCATGCGAAGCAGTGCGATGCGCCTTTCTCCTTACTGCGTCTATCATTATTGTTAGTTGTTGTTACATCAAAGGCGTCGTGTTGTTGTTGAACTTTGACGTCGATTGCGTTGGGCCGGAGATGGCAGCTCCACTTACGCATTGGTATGGGTCTGGTGGGCAACTCGCCCGACGTGGGAATCCTGGTTGAAGATAAAGGATTCGATCAATGTTCCCACAACGGAGCTTGAACGCGCAGGTGCTTGCGCGAGCTTCGTAAAGTAGATTGATAAGGAAGACCGATGTCTCGGCAATGGTGTATTGGGGGCTGAAGACGAGTAATAAGCTGACGCTCTGTTTGGACGAACAAGCGCGCGCTTTCGAAACCTTCGGTGTAGAAGTCTGGGGCAATAGCGCAAGTGAAATGCGCAGGCAAAGAGGAGCACTCGGTTGCCTGGTTACCTGGTGTTGTGAGGGAGCTTTGGGAATGAAAAGGCGGCAGGAAAGGGGACGCAAGCGACGTAATTAAACAAGTTGTTTGAGCGTCTGCTGGCACCACGTAACTGTGGCTGTTGTTCACTCGTACGACGAATTGGAAGGCGAATGCGGCCTCAGCCACAGCTCTGGATGAACCTAAATCGGCAGTGCTGTCTAGCGTGGGCGATGAGACTCAAATCAACTTCGCCAGAAGAACAAAGATCGCCTGCTGCACCACGGCTGTCGCGATGCGCAGCGTACCCACATGTCACGATTGGCCCCCATTAAGCAAGCCAAGGGCGCAGCTTCAAGGCTTGAAAGGGGCTTGGCTGGCCTTCAAGCAAGGAAACTCGAATTCCCAAGCGGCTGGGCAGTGACACCATCGCGCGGCAGAAACGCTTGGTCAGTCTTCCCGTCCCATGAGCCACAGCTATTCATCCTCGAATCAACAAAGGATTTGGTGTCGCATCTTGATGATTCCTTGATTGAAGCCCTGTGAGAGCAATTTGTTGTACAGGTCTAGAGGGATTGCTGAGCGTCGGCGCTGTGCTGAGAGCGTGTTGTTTGCCGGCTATGACGCAGTTCGTGAGGTGTCTTGTGGCTAAAGGCGCCGATTACACGCCTAGTGGAAGCGTCTACGAGCGCATCAAGATCGCAGGATGTTAGGGCGACGAAGGATGGAGGCAAGAGAAAGACTTGCGCGCACGGCTGGGGATGATGAGTGTCTTTATGTCTCCTGAGATTGTGGCCAGAAAGGCTACCACGGATATCCGGCATCGAGGCGGATACGCGGCTGTCTTCTCGTGCACCACAGTTTGATCTCAAGGCAGACCCGCGGAGGGCTTGCAGGTGACTGTGCCTGCCAGCCTTACAGATAGTGCCGAGCCACGCGTTGCGGGGTGACGTATTCTTGCAGGTCTCAACGCGTCTGACCACCTACGATACGCGCAGGCTGAACAACATCTTGTTACGCGATCACCGAGACTAAACTCAAACTCTCCTTCTAACTGGCTTGGTGTTCCACATCTTTGCGTTCCTTCAAGCTCCTGATAATCTCTTGGTATACTCACAACGTTGTTTGTGTACGCCTTGCTGGTATACTACTATGGTTAGCACTTGAGTAGTTCGACTGACAAAGCAGCTAACGTTGTAGAAACCCTCTTTGATCAACACTGGTCAGCACTTACAGTAGGCCGCTCCTCAAAGTGTAGATCATCAGTTTGCGGACTGCAAAGCGTCAAATTTTATCGACCTTGTACGTTGTAAGGTTGTCTGTTTGCCCAGCTGTGTTGTTGCGGTGAGCACAAGGACCGCTCGACAATGCATCCAAGTCGTACACAGACACCACGGCAGTAGTGACAACAATTAAACGTGGTGTGAATGTTGATTCAAATATGACATACAGGTCAGTAACTATAAGTGCAAGACACCGTCGCTACCCATTCCCAACCCTAGCCTTGAACGCCTTATACACAGATCCATGTCATCGTAACCGCCGACCTTCAGCCAGATCCTCTGGCGATTCCTCTTGACCTGAGACCTAAGGGCTTTGTACCTTATGGTCGCCCTTGATCACATCCGCATACGTCGGCGGAGGGCCCTCAGGCTGACTGCTGCTACCCTCACCTCCAAGGTGTTGCGGCGCATCCCCAGGTCTTGTACCATTCGCACCACTCGGTCCACTGCCTCCTGCACTCTTCCCGCCCTTCTTCGGCGCATTCTGATTCGTAACACCCGACTGCTGACCCGGAAACTGGCCCCCACTCGGCTGATTCTGGGGCACCGTACCATAATTCATGCCTCCCTGTCTCTGCGGCCCGGTATGGCTGACGACATAGTACGTTGTTCCCTGACGTCCGCCTTCCTGGTCAGGAACAGGCCCGTAGCCGTCATAGCCATCGTAGGGGTCCGGGTTCTGCAGGATAATGTACCAGGCGTGCAGGAGGCCGGGCAGGAAGCCCAGGCAGCAGAGCGCGATGTTGATGAGGGAGTCGGCGGAGCAAAGACCTCGCTTTACCCAGACTGGTGGTGCGTTAGTCAGTGTTGGTGTAGGGTGCGCGTGCAGACAAGAAGATGCGGGTGCCTGGGCGGTTACTTACCTCCGATGGGTGGGAAGAGGACGCTGAGGAGCATCAGGAAGCAGTCGGCGCCGCACATGGTTGCTTTGTTACGGAGCTGAATTGAGCGGGGGTGTATGTATTTCGAGCAATCGTTGAGGAGGTGCACGAGTGGAGATGTAGAAGTTGTGATTGTCGCCTGAGACGCAGCTTCCCCGTCACAGACAAAGACGTCATGTGTTGTGGCTGAGCCGAGAACGCCACAACTACTTTCAGTAGCCGCGGCTGTGAACACAGTCAGCACACGAGCTAGGCGAACATGCTGGAACTGGAAGCCAGCGGTCACACAGATACATAGAATCTGGCAGAATTAAGGATGACGTGCTTGATGTTTGATATCATTTTGTCTATTCCTTGCCACCCAGGTATCGGTAGACAACAGAGAAGTCCTTTCCTTTGCAGTCAGGCGCCTTCTCGGCTGCTTCGTAGAGCTGTCTTGCCGACTCTCCGAGTGCAAGCTTCACGTTTGCCTCCTCAGCAGCCTTGAGGGCAAGCTTCAAGTCCTTGTTGGCAAGAGCAACTCCGAACCCTCCTTCGTACCCTCTGCTGGCTGGCGAACCCTCAATAACGCCAGGCACAGGATTGTTGACCTCACTTGGCCAGCACTTGCCAGTGCTGATATTGATCATTCCCGCAAGCGCTTTGGGTTCAAGGCCCCATTGAATACCCATGTTCATGGCTTCGGCAGTCGCAATGTTGTTCAAAGCCAGGAGGTAGTTGTTGGCGAGCTTGCCCTTGAGTCCGGCCCCTTGTTCTCCAAGGTGAAGAACTCTTCGGCCCATCAAAGACAGCACTTCCGTTGCGCGATCAACAACCTCGGGTGCAGCACCAATCATGAAAGTGAGGGTGCCAGCAGCAGCGCCAACGACACCGCCCGACATGGGGGCGTCAATGAACTTCCCTTGACCAGTTGAGTGTGCGTTTTCAGCAACCTCGGCCGATGTCATAGGGTCAATGGTAGATGTATCAATGAAGAGACGCTCCTTCTTGACGAAACCATCTGTGAGCAGAGTAGCTGGCTCAAGCATAGCCTTGTACACGGCTTTGACATGCTGAGGCTCCGGTAGAGCTGTAATGATTACTTCCTAGTAACAGTCAGTCTCTTGATACCAATGAGGTGAAGAGCAAAGACGTATCAAGTTGTTGCATCAGAGGATTGGCTATGAAGTGTGAAATCAGGGGAAGAGCCACAAGTGACCCCAACTTAGATCATAAAAGATTGGAAAAGAAGTGTATCATCATGCAAGATGTGTGACAAGAGGAGGGAGTACTTACAGCTTTCTCAGCGATCTCGCGGACGTTTTCTGCAACCCGTACGCCAGTAGAGTGCTCCTCAAGAAACTTCTGGCTGGCGGCGGTATTGACATCGTGGACGAAGAGCGTGTCCTCGGCTGGGACTTTCGCTCTTAGGTTCTTAGCCATAGAGTAGCCTGGTGACATGTTAGTGAGCCGCGCGGTCATGTGAGCTTGCTAGTGAATTACATACCCATTCGTCCCAGGCCTATGAAGCCCCATGTGGCTTGCAAGTCTCGGGTGCTTGAGAAGCATCTCCGGGAGTTCGGGCGAGCTGCACATGGTACTATCCGCCTCAGAGGTGTTGACACTGCTGTGATCGTCCGCATTGTGTGTGTCGAATGTTAGGCCGGCTACGCTGGTGGGCGGACGTTGCAGGTCGAGCTGCAGTGGGATGCGGCTGGTGTCGGTCTCCGCACCTTGGTACGCTCAGCCGAGGTCGCGAATGCCCAAAGGATGAGCGGCTCTACGGGTGGCTGCGCCGTGGACCATGCTGTGTGGAGTACCATCCGTAACGGTGATATTGGGAGGCAGCTTGCGCCGAAGCGCTGCTACGAGCTGGTACTATCAAGGCATGATGATGTTGGTGTTCAGAAGAAACCGTGCGAACGATTTTGTAGAGATTTTTGCATTTGCGTCCGTGCGCGAACTAGCGATATCGATTGAGCGGTCTCTACGAAGTCAGTCTATGCGCGTGAAACCACGACGATAAAGCTTCTGAAGATCTAGATTGCAATTTAAGTCCGTCCAGAGATACGTTTCTTGAAGGTCGTTCCAAGGGGTGCTATGAGCTTACAGTGGAAGATCAGGTCAGCCTTCTTGGCAATTTTAGTCTGGAGGTACGACAAAACCAGACTCGGTTGGCATTGTATAAGTATTACATGTCGCATACATGCAAAGGTCGTGCCGGATTATAAGCTTCATTCACAGCAGTTAACCCAACTTGCCCATCAATAACGCATCAACCCTCTCGCCTTTTTTCAAACTTCCCTCGCCCATTGGCATAGCCAACAGTGCATTCGCACCCTTGAAGCTACCAATCCTACTACTCCTCTGCCCTCCGGTGGACGAAGCATACATTGCACCATCCCTTGCAACGACAAGTGCTCGATGATACTCCGGTCTCCCTTTGTCCATCCTGACATCCTCATCAAGCAGCACGCTCACCTTGGGGAGGCCTACAGGCGCAATGCCAGCCTGTTGGTGTAGCGCAGGTAAGACAAAGAGGTGGAAGCAAACCACAGCCGACGCCGGATTGCCCGGAAGTGAGAAGATGGCTTTGTCGATGCGTGTGCCGTCGGGCGCCTTGGTGGGCACTGTGGCGAAAGTGGTGGGCTTGCCAGGCTTCATGTTGACGCGGCCAAAGTGGATTGTGCCGCCTAGAGAGCGCTCGATGGTGGGTTTGAGGAGATCGAGTTCGCCCATGGATACGCCGCCCGAGGTTATGATTATATCACATTTGAGAAGCGCCTCGCGGAGAGTTTGCTCGAGTGTACCAGGCCTAATAGGTCAGTGAAAAGCATTCTCAATGAAACTGGAAGTATGTGCGTACTTGTCTGATGCAATACCAAGGTCGATGACTTCAAAGTGATGGCTTCGGGCGGCGGTGATAAGGGTCGGGCGGTTCGTGTCTCGAACCTCACCCAGTTGCAGCGAGCCTTCCCTGTCGTGTGGGATGATCTCGTCACCTGTGCTCAACACTCCGACGACAGGACGCCGGTAGATACACACTTCTCTTGTGCCCACTGATGCGAGGAGTCCAAATTCACCACCGACAACTGTTATCCCCTCGCCCTTCTTCAAGATAGTTTCGCCTGACTTTACGTCACTGCCGACCTCACGCACGTTCTCTCCCGACTTAATCTCGTCGGTCAAGATCTCCACTTCCTTCTCTTCACTGCCGTCGTCGGTCTGACTCGTCAACACCGTGTCCTCAACCATGACAACTGCGTCAGCACCAGGTGGGAGGGGTGCACCAGTAGTGATGCGAGCAATCTCTCCTTCCTTCAACTCCTTCACATCGCCAGCCTGGGCATGTGAGACGATTGCGACAGGATAGACACCCTTCTCGAACTTCCCAGAAGAAGGTATCTTGATGGCATATCCATCTACGATGCTAGCCCTAAACGCGGGAACCGACTCCGTAGCATTGACATCCTCCGCAAGGACGGAACCTCCTAGCTTCATGTCGACAGGGACCTTTGCAACGCTTGGCTTGGGCGTGTGTTGTGCGATCAGCTTCAACGCGTCGTTGACTGCGAGCATAGGATAAGGACTTGATCGGTACCTGCGCGTTGGTCCTGCACTTGGGTCGTTGGATTGCGGTCGGTCCTCAGGCTTTGTGTGTGGCTGCACTGCTGCATGGCCGCCGTGGCCGTGCGAGTGACCGTGTCCATGATGATGATGGTGGTGATGATGACCGCCGTTCGCACCTGTTTCCCGTAAGTCGATCGAGTCTCCAAATCGCAACATTGGTCTACCTGAGGGTGTTGCACCAGACGACACGCCAGCGTCTTTCTCGAGCTTCTTCACGCCGCCTTCGTGGAGGGGTCGAGACTCAGCACCAGCAGCTTGGATGCATGCGTGCGGCAGCAACTTGATCACAGCTTCCAGGTTTTCCTTGGCACCCTTGGGTGATCCAGGAAGAGTGATGATAATAGACTGCTTTCGAGTGCCAGCTACTGGTCTCGCCATCAGCGCAACTAGCAGTGATAGTCAGACCTGAACACCCAAGTTCTAAGGGCAAGTGCTTACAGGGCGTAACAGCATATGATGTTGTAAGCATGCCATGGCTAATACGACGTGAGTAAGGATTCAGGTAGTGAAATTCTGAGTATCACTCACACAAGACCCGGAGCATGCCTGTCTATCAGTGGTGTGATCGCCTTGACATGCGGTCAGCTAAATATCAACCTGCACTTTGCACGTCGTACTTCGGGAGTGACATCTTTGATAGCAAATCCTGTCCCTCCACTGCTGATGATCAGATTGATAGGATCAGCTCTGTCAGTCCAGCTTCTGATTGTCTTTTGAATCGCGAGTACACTATCCGGCACGATCTCGGTCTCTGCGATGTCCCATTGGTCGTTTCCGGAATTGCCGAAGACGTCCTTGAGAATCGGTATGCACTTGTCGGTAGAAGGGTCTTGAGATGCCGTCTCCGACACAATCAGAATGGCGGCCTTTAGCTTCGACTGCGTGGTGCTCATGTTGGCAAGTAGGTGACGTTGATGGTGGAGCTTCTGTCCCGCATCTATCTTGTAGTCTGCCGGGTGCGCACGGGCCTGGAGGTACTCGTAGATGCCTAAGCAGCTCTCAAGTTCATGATTTCTTGTGAATGAGCCCTAATTGAAACTTGATATCTAACGCCGATGCTCGCTCGTGATACATGCATTATACAAGCGCCTTCCGTATGTACACCGTACAATCTTGGCGGACTCTTCCCAAAATTGACCTCTATCTCAAGGTGCTTCACGTATCATGCACGCCTGCTCAGTGTGCTTCTTCACTCTCTTGACTTGTTGACTCTTGACTAGCTTGTTTGTCGCACACATCAGCTGCGCGCTCAGTCGAAGTCCTTTGCGGCACTCTGCATAAGCAGGCCAATGATAAGACCGAACAGACCAAGAATGGAACTGAAGATCTCAATGACAAGAATCTTGACAAAACTGCAGAAGTGTCAGTAACAAGCAGATTGACTGGACTCGTGGATACGTACAGCGAAGGATCAGCAGCATCTGCCAACGCTGCGCTACTTCCGTTGATGCCAACAGACACACCGCAGATCAGATTGCACATGCCAACTGTAAGACCAGCCCAGAAGAGCGCATATCCGGTGAAGTAGTTGGAGCCAGAGTACAGCTTCTCGGTGTCGTTGACAGACTGCATCTTCGAGGAGAAGATGATGGCCATAATGACGCCGTAGATAGCGACGACTTCGCAGAAGATAATCGAGATCAAGTTCTTCGTTCGTATCCTAGGCGCCTTGACACCACCACCGACGATGGATACACCGGTCGTGAAAATACCCCTGCGGTAACGTTAGAGCCTGCCCTGTCCTTTCCTCCCGTGAGAGCGTACCATGCCGACCCTACGACGGAGAGACCGATGCACAGTCCGATGCCCAAACTGGCCCATGTGTACGGTGATATAGATTCGAGGAATTGTCCAACGTTGAATGCTTCGCCCTCGCCGTTGAACAGCATGTCTGCCCGTCATTAGCTATGGCCTGCGCCCCCATCGTTGCGGAACATACACAAGCCAACGACCGTCAAGGCGGCGGTCGCACCACCCGTGCCATATGTGAGAACCATCGTCGCAGATAGTCGTGGGAGCGGAGATGGATGGAAGCAGTGACGGACGGGAGCTTCCTTGGTGGAGGCAGCGTTGGAAGCTGCGATGATGCAGGCGATGGTTGCCGCTGCCGTCCGTGCACGCCAAGCCAGGTACCTCATCGGCTTCCACCCAGGCACTCACCCGTCACTTGAACACCAGCCCACCCCGCCTTGTCGCAGTCAACATGGCGGCCGAACTCAAGTACTACGAGCTCTACCGCCGAAGCAGGTACTGCGCGCGCACCTGGGAGAGTGACATGGAGCACGCGGGCTGACAGCAGACAGTCTGGGCGGCGCCCTCACGGACACGCTGGACAATCTGATCACCGAGCGCCGCATCGAGCCCCAGCTGGCCATGAAGATCCTCACAAACTTTGACAAGGCGGTCGCCGATGTGCTCGCAGACAAGGTCAAGGCGAGGCTTACATTCAAGGTGGGCACACGTTAGCATTCTGCAATAGCTCAAAGGAAGCTCGTAGGCAGCAGCAGCGAATGTTGAATATTGACATGCGCACAGGGTCACCTCGACACCTACCGTTTCTGCGACGACGTCTGGACGTTCATCATCAAGGACATCAACTTCAAGCTCGACAACACGAACCAGGTGCACGCCGACCGCGTCAAGATCGTCAGCTGTAACACGAAGCGTCCGGGCGAAGCCTAGAGCTGAGTCTCTGGCTTTGCTTGCACTTCTTGTTTGCTGAACGAACCTAGGCAAGGCACAAGATGGTCGCGACGACAGGGCAGAGAGAGCTCATGGAGGGCGCGCCGGGCGGCCGCGAATAGAGATATGAAGATGGAGCCAGACTACTATCGATAGCAGCTCATTGTGATTTTTTGGCGTTATGGGACAAGATTGGAATTAGATACCACGGGCATGGTCTGGAGTTGGGGATACGGCACGCATCGTGCTCAACGTGAAGGCCTTTGAGGCGACGTGCCTAGTAGCTAAAAGCACTGAAGATTGCAATTCAAATACACACACGTATCTTGCCAATCCCATTCCCTCACTCAGAAAGCATAGTACTAATCTCCGTGCCCGTTGACTAAGCTCTCGGAGGTCCGCTTCTAGCAACAACCCAGCCCTCACGTCACAAGCTCTACGCTACAATAACAACAAACACACTCCCCACCCGCAATGTCCACGCCCACTAAATCAGCCTGGCTCTTCTTCGCCATCACATCCGGCGCCTGCGCCGCTTTCAACGGCGTCTTCGCAAAGCTGTAGGCCCCCTGCGTCCGCATCCAAATCACCACTAACGCGCTCAGCACCACCACCGAGCTCACGACAACATGGTCGTCCTCGCTCGCCTCAACATTCGGTCTCGACCCGTCGAGTAAATTCTTCGAGTACGCCCTACGCGCGGTCTTCTTCGGCATGAACCTGCTCTTCAACGCGATAATGTGGGGCCTATTCACGCGCGCGCTCACGCTCGCAAGCTCCACCGTGCGCGTCAGTGTCATCAATACGAGTGCAAACTTTGTGATCACGGCTGTCATGTCTGCGTTGATCTTCTCGGAGAGCCTGCCGGGGCTGTGGTGGCTCGGCGCGGCGATGTTGGTCGCGGGGAGTGTGATTGTGGGGATGAGGGAGGAGGGGGAGAAGGAGGGCGGTAATCGTAGAGCCGGGGATGCGGATGGGGAGGGGGAAGGGCCGTTGCTGGATGCGCAGGGTGAGGCGAATGAGGAGTTCAGAGATCAAGATGATGGAGCCAGCAGGCATGAGCTCGACAACATGAGGCGGAGAAGCAGCAGTAGTGAGCGGAGCGATGAGGATGGGACGTTGAGATAGATACGCAAGTAGGACTTGTGGTTCATCATTCACGAGATGGCCTTTCGTTCATGCATTCGTGTATCCGTATTTGTTGGGCGCTGCTGGCTCTAGTGTAATCGTCGCAAGCCCTCGACCAACCCTCGCACTTCTTCGACATCCCGCCCCAGCCCTTCGCACGCCTTGGCTTGCTGTTCTTCGCTCAAGTCCAGGAACTTCTCCACTAGCTCGCCATCTACGAAACGGTACGGCTCTTCGCTTTCTCGGACCTGGTTTTTGAACGCTCGGTAGCGCGCGAATTCCATGTTGCCCGGCGCCGGTACAATCAAACCGAGATTACTCTGTAATGTGATGAGGAGGTCGAGATATGCGGGCTGGATTAGACCAAAGAGGTAGATGGAGCCCTCAACCTGCGGAAGTATTAGCGCACAGTAGCCAGGGTAATTGACATGTAAGCAACTTACGGTTCCCATGAACGCCCTGGGTAGAACGACGGCGTCTGACTGCGCCATGACATCGATGCGGCGTATTCTGTTCACCATCTCACCGAGTAGCAACTCAGATGTCGTCTGTAATCGCTTCTTGTCGTCATCTGTGACGCCTTCTGGGTTGCGCACCAGCACAGCGAGGTTACCCTCGGCATCGCTCTCCAAGTACGTGTTCGTGTCGACTTCCGCCACTGCTGTCGCCCACGTCGTTTGGTAGTGCCGTGCGACCTCGATCATTTTGTCACTGAGGCCCTCCTCGCCCGGCTTGTACTCGACAACAACAAGGGACTTCATGAGGTCCGCTATCGCGATCACGTTCCCATTGACGGTAATGTCGATCGGGGCAGTCGAGCAACGGAAAGTGGCAGCTTTGATGAGCTCGGGCTTCGACTGTGTGCGGAACTCGAGGTTGTAGACTACGATAGTCTTGATGAGAGCAGCCACTATCTTCCCATTGCAAATCGCAAGGCAGCGACATCCACCTTTGACAGCAAGTGAAGTGACGAGTTTAAGTGAGCGCTCAGGTGTGACTTCCAGGACGAGGATGCGCCCGCGCTCTTCTGTCGCTTGCTGATCATCTAGATATGCAGTGCCCAGGATGAAGCGCTCAGCTGTTCCATCGGAGCCGTCGGGGAGACTGCAGCGGATGACACACTCGAGCAGCTCATCTTCGTTGAGCGGGTATGTGTCGAGCTCCTTAAATTGGATCTCATCAACGAGCTTGAAGTGGCTGATCATGAATTCTTCCCCGCCCTTCAGAACGCGCTTGATCGTACCGAGACCGAACGCTTTCAAGCTGGGCGAATATGCTATCCGGCGTACTGTCTCGTCGACCTTGAGGGTCTGGATGTGAGTCGTCCTCTCGGTATCGACAAGTGCTATTCGCAGATCCTCCGATGTGGCAATAGCCACGGACCCAGGATAGGCTTCCGCGTTGAAGGGGCAAACACTCGTAGCATTCTCTGCTGTTACCGCAGAATATACGAGACGACCCTCGGATCCGTAGATCAGCGAAGGATGCTCACATGTTGCAAAAACGTTGAACAGGCCATTGCCACGGGGCAACGCTCGGAAAGAGGCCTCGCGAGTTCCCAAGACGATGCTCTTCCGCCCAGATAGCTCGTTGCTTGCTGGATCGAACGCGTATGTTACCACATTACCATCTGCTAATGCTGCAAATAGGGTGGGCGGTTGCTCTGCGAAGATCTGTGTGAGGAGCAGTGACCGCGGTACGGAGTCTTCTGAGATCTGAACTGTCTTCACAGCGTCTAGAGTGTCCAGCGAGCAGATGGCGAGTCCTGACTCCTTCCAGAACCCAATGAAGCATACAGAACTGGACCCAGGTGATAGTGCTACACAGGCCACTTGGCTGTCGGTCCCGAATGTCTTCTCTTTGATGACTTGCAAGCCGCCGTCTGCCATCGATTGACCAACGCGATAGGGCGGGGCCAACAAGGTGAGAGACACAACTGTAACACCGCCAAGCGATACCAGAAGATGACTGTCGTTGATGGCGGCTGCAGTGATCTGTTGCCCACCGAATGGCATCCACTCCGAGACGACCATGCCACCATCAAGGTCGCATATGCGCGCTCGTCCGTTCGTTACTTGGACAATGCGTCCTTGTGAGATGTTAGCCGCCGCGAGCGTGGTCTCGTCCAGAGCGAGCGACGCAAACTGTTCGACTTCCTCAACCTGGGGTCCGTATATGGGATCAAACCCCTGGGGATCGAATCTAAAGGCGCGTGATTCGTTGACAAAAGTGACCAGTAGTGTGTCGACGTAGTCGGAGGATGGGTCCGATTTTAAGCTGAATAGGTTAGAGATGTGCTCCATCTCGCCTAGCAGACCGACATCTTCTAAGCCGACGCCACTGCGAACACTCCGAAGGCTGCCATCTTGGTATGCGCCACTGCCAGTAACGATTCGAGCTTGACCAGAGGAGTACTCGTTCGTTTGACCCTCCCCTGACCTGTTGCCCATGTCCATGATTGTGAAGTCGAGCACGGGCGCGATATTGGAGAAGACCTGCACAATCTCCATCGACTTCTCGGCAATCCTAATGACTTGAGAGTCGCCCTGATGTGAGCCAACGAAGACGTATCCAGCGTCCAGGTAGACCAGTACCGACGCTCGTGATGTCTGCCCAATGACGTCGAGCTTCCACGACTCGACGCGGTTCTTGTCGTCCAGGACAAGCATGAAGAGGTAAAGCCGGCCGTAGTCGTCTGCGAGTATGAAGCGCTGCGCATCAACCTTCTCCCAGGCAACGAAGATGGTTGCTTCCTCCAATGGCTCCGCTTGAAGCTCCCCAGTCTCGTCGTTGTAGTATCCAATAGACGTCTCGCCGATGACGATGAGACCATGTGATGGTTCCTCTACAGGTATCAGGTGGCTAGCACCAAGTTCGATGTCGGCCTTGCACACCTCGCCCTCTTCCAGCTCGATCTCGTCTCCACTGTGCTTGACTTCGCGGACCTTGAGCTTCACGTGCGAGTGTGTGTCTTCGTAGAGTAGTGCGATCTTAGGATTCTCGTCGAGCGACGCGGGCTTCAGGAAGGCTGATGAGCGGACGAACATCTCTGACAGCCGAACAGGCACAGGCTCCCCGAGGTGAGCGATGTCGGACTGTCCTACTTGCTTCCTCTTCTTACCCCTTTGCACCAAGGGTATGACTGTGATGATGCCTTCGTAAACCTCAATCGTCATGAGGCGACCTGTGGGATCCACATGACATCTTTCGCCAGTCTGTGACTCTCTCGCAGCATTGTCGGCAACGCTTTCGAAGGACTTTTCGGTCTGCAATTGCTTGGTCTCCGGGTCCCACGAGAGGGTGAAGTAGGTGAATCGATCGGTGCCAACGAATAGGTGGTCGGTCTGGGATAGAGCTGGGCGCAGCTTCTGGAGCATGGTGACTTTGCCATAGATGGCCTTCTGGTGCTGCAAAGCCAATCCATCAGCAGTCTGCGAGTAAAATTCGAGTCTGTTGGCTTTCCTGCGCAAGCATCAGTACCACTATCAATGCTCCGCACGACATGCTTACGCGACTACCAAGCAGTCCTCCTCGGCGCTCAGGAAGTTGAGCTTGAGCGCATGGCGGACGCTGCTTGGCTTGTGGATGGGTGCAATGTACGCCATGATGAATAGTACTCCCTAGTAACGTGCACCTAGAGGCCTTCAAGGTAGCAACGAGAGAGGCGAATGGTGCTGCTCGAGTGCTTGAGCTCTCGGATGTATTCCGTCATTCATTATCTCCGAGCAACGCGCTAGCTTTCGCGTTGCGGGGACTTTCGAACTTCGACTTGGGAAACTTTTGGTTGGCCGGGTCAGTCACCTTCACTGTCGCAAACACAACCCCGTGGCGAACATGGCTCGTAAGGCATTCCCACGACCATAACACATATTTCGATGACCCTCGCTGACTATGAGCGCCTCTGCAGCAGCAGCATCAGACGTAGAAGACGACGACCCGGTGGTCGCAGAGTACGATGTCTACATCACGCCCGAAGCGGAGGAGACGCAGCTCTACGTCCTGCAATACCTGAACAGACCGCCTGACCAGCCCTTCACGAAGGCGACCGGAAGTCAGCCCGCCGAATTGCGCATGAAGAAAGAGTCGGGGTTCATCGAGGTCGACGTCCCTATCAACATCCGCCAGAATTACAACCGAGTGAATGGTGTTCGATGGGGCGAAGCCATGCGCAAAACAAAGGGCTTCGGGCAGAAGGCTTTCGGTATTGCATCTGGCTTTGAGCGAACGATGCCGCGCACCGGCAACAGGCCTGGCGCTGAGGGCGGGACGGCGGCGCCGGTGGTGACAGCGGAAGACGACGACAACTTTGAAGAGTATGTCACACATTTCGAGGACGCGAACGAGAAGGGCCACGTACTCAATGCGCAAACCTTTGGCGGACAGATCCAACACGACGACGGAAAAGGTCCAAGCTACATGCTGGGAACCTTCCGTGACGGTAAGAGTCACCGCTGGTCGCTCTCTCAGTCGTAATGCTGATAACTTGCAGATCAGCTCCACCTTACACGCTTGAACGGACTCGTACAGCTTCGGACACAATTCCACCACATCGATGCCTCGGCACAACTCGAAGCTGTTGCACGGCGACGTGAGAAGGAGTCACAAGAAGGCGCAAAGCTAGCAGAGCCGAAGGCTTTCATCCCCACTGTGAAAAAAGCGGGCGGAGACACAGCGGCCGAACTGACACAACAATTCATGAAGGCCGCGAACGTGGAGCCGTGGCACAAGCTGGCGTACTCGGATGAAGATGTGAGTTCCTTCATATTCAGAGAAACACTGGAAGCTGATACCCGCAGTCCGAACTAGCCTACGACTCATACTCGGAGCGGCTCTTCCTCCCGACCACCATCGACGCACCAAAGCTACGATCAAACCTCAACAACGACCAATTCCTCGACGTCATGAGCGCACCCTCGGCCGGCAAGGGCTCGAAGCGGAGGCACCTAGCGAAGGAAACCGAGCTGATCGAGATCTCCGACGAGTCCGACGAGGAAGACGAGACCGTGAGTTAGTAAAAGTGGATTTAGCGCGCATTGCTGGAGTTCTTATCAAATACCACATACCACATATCACATATCAGTAGGGAAGACATATCAAGATACCCGCAGTCTTACTGCACAGTCACCACCAATCCAAAACTTGACGGCAGCTATTGAGGCTAAAACTTGGCCAACCGGCCGCACACGATGACTGGCAGACACCCAATAGGCAGAGGACGTCAATGTTGGCTTTGAGGCAGCAGCACCGACATTGAGGAAGGCTCTTAAGCTGCAAGACATGGTCATAAATCGGTGCACTAGAGCCCTACTGTACATCGACATTACGAGTTGACTGGCAGGTCGACTACGCTCAGGCCGCTGCAGAAATCGAAGCTAGAGATGCTTACTAGAGGACGATGATCGCCTTGCGGGCTTGATGTTGAGAGTGGATGAAGTTTCGCGAGTAGTCTGAGTATCGCCAAACTTCTTGCTTTGGAGTCACTGAGCTGAGACCGGAAATAGGGTGGCATCAAGACGAGCACTTTTCGACTCCAACGTTATTTTGGATACTATCTTTTCTGCATGTTTCGGACGTGCAAAACATAAGAGTTGTCAATGTACACATGGGACGTCTCTTTGGACTTGCAATCTTCGATCGAGAAGCGAAGGTGGACATAAGACGCAACTTTCCGGGATTTAGAGGGAGGAGGTTGGCGATTTCTTTTGAGAGACGAGCAGAAGTCATGAGTTTTTCGTCGTCGCTTTTCGATGAACACGAGTGAATCTTTGAGGATGAGCTCTCGGCGTTTCAGATGTTCATATGTTCAGACATAAGGGAAGCAGCTGACGTAGAGGTGGCTCCAAGTCCTTGCGATATTTGTATCGGCAATGGTAGTGCAAGATCTCATCAGCTTGGACTGCTTGTCTCTTGCACATGAGTTCCCGATTCGACCTTTTCCGCCAACGCTTGAAGAGAAGGAACACTCATGTGGAACAATCATTAAACTTGCCCAGATGGTCAAGCGGGTCAGCACATAGAGACTTGAGACCTCCGAAGGTAACCAACCCGTATCAACAACATCTAGGGACGTACAAGACGCAGCCTCCTACGTGCGACGAGAATGGCAGGGACCCTCAGTGGTGCTTGATTCAACTTGCCCCTTTGAGTAAGCAGGCTCTTGCCTGTCGATGCTGGCGTGTCACCTGTCACTGCCCTTTTTGCACGTTGCGGCGCGTTGAGCTGCACACGACCGAGCGGCACCCGCCGGCGCTTCGAGCGAAGTACATGTGCAAGGGTAGCATGCAGTAGCTAAGTTAGGGCCTTCCTGTCGGCACTGCTGCGACCTCGAGAACTCAAGGCTTCGCGGTGCAAGATGAGATTCGCTCATCTGCGCCTCAGCCACTGTCTATCGACCACGATCTCAGACATCTACCCGCCTGCTATCGGAGATATGGGCAAACAAGAAAATGTTGTTCGAGCTTCCTCTCAGGCCCGACCTCCTTGCGTCACGCCTGCCACGCCAGACACCAGTCACGACAGCAAGCGCTTGGGGTCATCTCCACTCTCCAGTCTCGGTACGACATGCATTGACACTCGCGCAGATCCGTGGCTCGCTAGTAGCTGTGTCCCAGCCTCGCGGCGCCTCTGCTGGGATGGCAGTTGATGCGCGACAGGGAAGCGTGGGAGATCGCTGACAAGAGTGAGGTGTGCGGGGGTCGTGCAGGGTAAGAGAGCGTGTCGCAGAGTGGACGAGGGTCTGACGGGGACTGAGTAAATGCGTGAAAGTACCGAGGACTTGGTGTGTGGTTGCTTTTCAGGTCAAGGGTCGGAGATATAGGTGATGGATAGGGGCGTCGAACCGGTAGCAGCTATTGGATGAGTGTTCTGTGAGGGTGTGAGTTGAGGTGCAAGTTCAAGAGCCGGATGAATGCGATTGCCGCAGAAGCAATTGTTGAGCCGCTCATGCACGCAGCCGATTGTTTGGTTTCAGTCGTGTTACACGGGGTGGAGAGAACGCCTTGGCTTCTGCGAAGATCATGGTATTATCCGAGTCAGCTTGCTCCAAATCCGAATACCCGGCTGAGTCTCAGAGATATTGGCCGAGAGTGTATATCGTGGGGAGTGTTGCTTGTGTGGAGGAAGTGTTTGGGCAGCACTGCTATGTTGTCCAGGGTACCTAGGTAAGGATGTCTCTGGAGAGCAGAAGTTGCAAAACTTTCTTTTGGAGATAGATCGAATGCCTCCGGGCGTAGACTGCGGCTCTGCTGCGACACAATGAAATTGCTGGTACTCACGAACCTTATGAGTAGACGGTCCTACGTTCCTCCTGACAGCACGTGCACCAGATCTGACATGTTGTCTGTCGATCGTTCGTTTCTTTTTGACAAGATTCGATTAGCTCACCGGAGGCCAGCCCGTCCCTTTACGGGACGTTGATCTCGACGTTAATAGCGTAGACTTCTGTTGTCATCGGTGAAGTAGATAAGGTTTATAGACACGTTGAAAGCGTTGAACTCTCACGGCCTGACAACGGCGCTGCAGCACTTTCAAGCGTGACACCGTATGAGAGGAAAATGTGCCGTGTCTTCGCATGCTTGATAAACTTTATCTTCGATAGTGAAGCTGGGTAAACTTGTCAACAAACAGCGGCGCACCAAACTCTGCGGGAGCTATCGAATCAGGCAGTTCCCACGGGTCCTTCTCAGAAGACGACACGGATGCGGGCCGAGATTTCGACAGTGACATATCAGATACTCGAAGGTGGTGTTTGGAGGCAGGCCCAACCTGGTCGGAGACGGGCGGCGACACTAGCGCGCATTGACCATCCAATCACCGGCCGCTGAGGCCTCAGACGCGCCTGAACCTCAGACACCTCACTCCTGAGCGTCTTATGCCTCAGTCCGATGGAGCACAGCGCTCACAGCCATGACGAGTGTTGTCTTTGCTTTGTCGTCCCCCTTGTGCGGCTAAACCGTCCAACAGTTATGAAGGCGAGGTTCCTCAACCGCCGGACTGCAGCAACAAGCGCCTCTGGTGGCTGGACTGTGCAATCCCCATCGCCTCGACCAAGCACAACGACGCGCCAGAGCCGAAGCCGACTTTTTGCGTGCCACAGACCTCAAATTGAGGCTGCTTGTCTTTCTCAACTAACACTTTAGCTGCGTTACCCCAGCGAACCGCTACGGGGATGTTGCACTGACGTTGCCGGGTTTGATGACAAGTTTCACATGGGCGACGAGGAACGCCTGTCGAGGACGCTGGCTACCAGGTCAAAAGGTCGCACAAGGCTGTCCACGCATAATAACATTGCAGACTCTACCTGCCTTGGACTTATTTCGAGAGCCTTATATGGGTTTGCAGCGCATCCTGATCGTCTTAAGATTTTCGTTCATACGTCTTAACTACTGATCTATTTCCCTACTTCTGGTCAAGTACCAATCTCGATCTCGATCCGCCCGTTCTTTACAAGTCACTCTCTTACTGTATTGTTTAATATGCTTTCACAATCGTTCCTTGTGTCGTTCATCTACGCGACGTCGCTGGCTGCCGCAGCGAGTCATAAATGCTACGGCCTTACCGGCACACCACTCGACGACACCTTTGCGCCATGCAACCGAACCGCTGAGCATAGTGGCTGTTGCGCCACAAACAAGGCGTCTGGAGCTGACATTTGCCTGGATAGCGGTTTGTGCATGGCGACGCAGAACGAGTACATGGGCACCATATGGCAACCTGGTTGTACCGACTCGACTGGCAAAGCAACCGAATGTCCACAGCTCTGTCCTGGCAGTGCGTTCATCCCGATCAATACATCCCAAGAAGGCCATCCACTAACAGAGTCACAGTCAAGAACGATTTTGCTGGATTAGACCCAGTGTCTGCGTGGAACATTCAGACATGTGACTTCGGCACATACTGCTGCAGGGCTATTAACGACCGCCGCAATTGTTGCAATAATGGGACGGCGCCACAATTCACCACAAACTCCATCGGTGCCTTCCAGTTGCAAACTTCTTCGACTGCGTCGTCACCAGGCTCGACCACATCTTCTGCAACAGCGAGTGCGACCGGCTCACCGTCCGACCTCGAAGAAGCAACCCTCACCTCCAACGCGAATGTCTGTCAGAGCGAGAAGGATAAGACGGCTGTCGTTGGTGGCGTCCTTGGGGGCATACTTGGCTCAGCTGTAGTAGGCCTCTTGGGTCTCGCATACTGGATGTGGAAACGAGAGCAGCGACAGCGCAAATTGAAGGAGCACTATGAGGAACAATTTGCGCAGACCTGGGCGTATCGCAAGGCTATGGCAGCCAGCACGACCTCAATGAAGACCGACGTCAACGAAGAGTTCATGGCGAAGTCGAGCGGGAGCTAGATGTTCAGATGACACTGGCGAGGAGATGGACGTGTTTCTTTTGTACGATGACCCCGGGGGTTCATGCCAAGGTGATGGCTAATGAGGGGCTTTCGGTGTTTGGGCGGAACGGGCTTCGGGCCTTTCTTGTTTTCGAGCGGATACCCTATTCTTATCAACGATCGTGTCTTGTGTTTGAGTTCAGAGCTGCAATGCGTCAACTATTTCCGTTAGCCGTTGTGTGCTTCGAGTCAGGTGACACATCTGGTATGCTCGCGTCGTTCGCGCCAGATCTTGCCGACGGCGTTAAGATCTTGCGCCAAAATCTGCTCGATGGCGAATCTCGCGGACAAACACCAAGAATGGGGTTCGATTTCTTCATCAATAAGTTCATATCTGCACCTCGGCCGAGGCATGTGGTGCGTCAGGGGTGACGTAAAGGGCGGATGATCCGCCAAGCAGATGCGGCTCTCAAGAGATCGGATGGTGGTGTTGGGCGCGCGCGAACGGAGATAACACCACCACAACAGCATGGAAGTAGCATCAGTACCAACAACATTGCTGCACACAGCGCTCGATGATGCTCGAGAAGAGCATTTAAAAATGCGACAGGACGGAGCTGTTGCCTGAAGTTCTCTGCTGGTTTGAGTGACGCAGGGACAGCTTCTCTCAGCCCTACGTCAATGCAGCCCCGCGAAGTGCGCGGATGGTCGGATTTTAGGTGTGGCAGCCAACTCGAGACGGCTAAACAATACATGCAACCGCGCAATGACGCGGACCAAAAGATCGGAAGGTAGGATCGAATAAAACAGTCTGCTGGTACCTGCCATGTGTGTTATATTGCAGATCAAGCTACATCTTCTTCACCTTACAGTCCCACGAAACGCTCCCTCGGATCTCTCCCGAACGCCTTTGAGCACAGACTTTCTCCATATACACACAGAGCCCTGATCGCCATTCAATGGAGAAGGACCCTGAGTCTGGCCGCTCTGGCCATATCTCGCACTTCGAACGAGTCCTTCACCAAGGAGTGCTCAACGACGACATCATCAATCACCCTTACAAGGGTACAGGCACTGAGAATGACCCTTTCTTGGTTACATGGATCGATGACGATCCAGTCAATCCCATGAACTATTCGACAACAATGAAATGGGCCATCACAATGCTGGTCGCGATCGCAACGCTGGCCGTAGCCTTCGTTTCTTCAGCATACTCTGGCGGCATCGCTGAGATCCTGCAAGAGTTCCGTGTCGCACAAATCATCGGCACCTTAGGCATCTCATTATTCGTCCTTGGGTTCGCCATCGGGCCACTGCTTTGGGCTCCTCTGAGTGGTCAGTAGCTCAACGTCCAGCGTCTGTATGTCATGATACTAATTTCGATCAGAATTGTACGGTCGCCAGCGTCTCTTCTTCGGCACATACATGCTTCTTACTGTCTTCAACGCCGGTGCGGCTGGCGCGCAAAACATTCAGACTCTGATTGTCTTGAGGTTTTTGGCTGGCTCATTTGGTTCTTCACCGTTGACGAACGCTGGCGGTGTCATTGCAGACATGTTTCCTGCGTCCCATAGAGGGTTGGCGACGAGTATCTTTGCTGCCGCTCCATTCTTGGGTCCCGTTATCGGTCCCATTGGTGTGTCCCTCCATCTCCAAGCAAACCATCTCAAGAATCGTCCTAACACCTGACAGTCGGCGGTTTTGTCGGTCAATCGATTGGCTGGCGCTGGATCGAAGGCGTCATGGCCATCTTCACCGGCGTCCTGTGGCTCGTCTGCGCCTTCCTCGTCCCCGAAACCTACGCCCCAGTCTTGCTGCGCAAGCGCGCGGCAGCACTTTCCAAGAAGACCGGACAAGTCTACAAGAGCAAGTCCGACGTCGAGCAGGGCACCAAGTCCATTGGCTCGGCATTCAAAACGGCCCTTACTCGCCCATGGGTCCTTCTTTTCCGCGAACCTATCGTCCTCCTTCTTTCCATCTACATGGCAGTCATCTACGGAACGCTGTATATGCTTTTCGGCGCCTTCCCTATCGTCTTCCAGCAGGGCCGTGGGTGGTCCCAAGGTATTGGTGGTCTTGCATTCATCGGTGTTGCTGTGGGCATGGTTGCAGCGGTGTGCTACTCCATCTGGGACAACAAGCGCTACAACAAGGCCATTGAAGCCTCGCCCTCTGGTATCGCCGCGCCCGAAGCCCGACTCCCGCCTGCGCTTGTAGGCTCCATCGCCATGCCCATAGGACTCTTCTGGTTTGCCTGGACCAACTCACCGAGCATTCACTGGGTAGTGAGTATTATGGCAGGCGCGCCGTTCGGATTCGGTATGGTTTTGGTCTTCCTTTCGATCATGAATTATCTCATCGACGCGTATCTTATCTACGCTGCATCTGTTCTTGCAGCCAACTCGGTCCTGCGGTCGCTGTTTGGTGCTGCATTCCCGCTTTTCACTAGCAACATGTATGCTGATTTGGGCATACATTGGGCTTCTTCGATCCCAGCGTTTTTGGCACTGGCTTGTGTGCCCTTCCCTTTCTTGTTCTACAAGTATGGTGCTACGATTCGTCAACGCTGTAAATTTGCCGCGGAAGCTGCGGCGTTTTTGGAGAAGATGCAGCAGACAGGCTAGACAAAAGCTCTAGGAGCGTCATAGATTGCCAAGAATAGAATAGGTTCTACCGAACAATCCGTTCTTAAGGATGCTTAAACGATGGCTTCAAACAGCTCATTTTCTGGGAGACCTCTCGTCAGAACGATTCCCGACCGTGGCACGAACTTGTTCAGATCCATCGTCCACAGCAGGATGACCGCTGGGATCAGAACCTTCCGATATGACCAAAAGAGCAGTCCGTGTTTCCTCGGAGCCAAAAGCCTTGCTATCACCTTCCCTGTCCGTGGACCTGGAGATAGCCATTTACTGCCGTGCGCTAACCGCTGCGCTCGGAAGACCGGAAAGAGTTCATGCGAGATAAACGACTGAAGCTTCTCTAGCTCGATTCCGTGCTCTTCGTCTCGGTGCATCTCATAATACCATACTGACGTTGCAAGAGCCGCAGCGAGAGGCTCGGCTATGTTCAACAGCATGGCAAGTTTGAAAAGCTTCCAAGGACCCACATATTGCTGGTAGTAGTCCTCGTGCATGCAGTTGCGATCCATAATGGCAATCCTCTCCGCTATCTGCAACCGCATCAAATCAAAAACAATCTCCCCCAGCTCCAAGTCGTAGTCTGGTAAAACCCGAAGTCGTTCTGGAAGGAGGCCAAGAATACCGTAAGCTTTGTCCTTCGCGTTTGTGCATTGACTTGACACAACGACTCCCAGGACTGTGTACCAGTCCCACACCAGATCGTCCTCTGGCTGAGAGTATGACCCAGCCATCGACGAGAGCCCAACACACGAACTTGTGGTCACCAAACTTTGCAGTCGGCCGAGCTGCCAACCACTAATAGTACTAGTAGGATCATGACTGCACCCTTTGATGCTGCTGTACCCCTTCAGGTCTTTCGAGAACTTGTTGAGGTGGTTCCAGTTCACACTCTGGGAGCCAATGCGAACGATACGCTTCCAGCTCAACACCAGCTCCTGTATAACCCACACTCTTCTAAAGTAAGGTAAGTTCAGTAGCCCGCGCGACGTTTGCCTACATTTGTTCCAGAAGATCTCAACCTCTCTCAAGCGTATGCTTTCGCCAGATCGACTCGTGTCTTTCGAAAGTAAGACACTCAGGGCTGCATCAACACGGCGGCAGTGCGTCCACATGTCGTGCATTTTGTGGCAAGTCAGTTGAGTGCCCGGGGTGTAGCCATCCTCATCATTGGTTGATGTCTGCGTTTCGTTGCTTTTCAGGACATATCTTCGAAAGGCTTCCAACAAGGCCGAGTCATCGATGTTGCTGAAAGTTTTGACGCAGTTCATGAGATGATCGCTGCCTTCGAACGATGGTCCTAACCATACGGTGACTTCTTTTGCTGTTGAGTAGATGTCTGACATCCGGCGGATCTGTCGAGATTTCTCGCTTTGGTCGTCCTGGTTGATACAGACCTGGTCGATCCAGAACCACGATTCCTCTTGTTCCGTCCGCATTTGAGCCAGGAAGTCGTACAGATTCTGGCGTACGCTAAATATACCTTCCGCCGGGCCGTCGCCACGCAGATGTATGTCGTGGGTAGGAGTTTTATCACCCCAGGTGTATGATAGCGCTCTGTAGATTATGTCTTTATCCAAGGGGACATGTCGAAGAGCAAGTCGTATGGGCAAAGTCTCGTCCCCGTTGATCTCGATGCGTACAAGCCTGATCTCGCCCAATTCTGGGTCCAGAGGTTGATATCGAAAGCGCCCAAAGGGGTCTGCGTTGTCCAGGGGTTGCATACCGATTGTCTGGGAAGTATGATGTCTCGAGTCTGTTGAGGTATGAGTGATTATTGTCAACGAGGAATTGCTGCCTCGAGACAGTGGAAGGCGCAAGAAGTACTCAGAGTCCATGCCGGGATGTGGCTGTGCAGATTGGCGTTCGAGATCTTGGCCCTTCGACCAGGCGTGGGCTGAACAAACACAAACTGATAGGTGCACACCGATGCGCGCGGCTACAACACGATCTCACAGTCTTCGAGGCTTGCAGGTACTAGGCTCGGGTATCTTCAAACGTGTTGACAGCTTGACATGCGCATGCAGTCGAACAAGAACTCTAATTTCGACTTTAGCAATCAGTTCTCTGGCGGGTACTCCAACCCTTTCACCTGTGGACACCGGTCTTTGATCAATACAATGCCATCACAATGCGTCTTTATCGCTTGAACAACATGCTCGCATCGGTAACAATGCACGCTCGCCACTCCTTTTTATCTCGCTATCCCTCGAGAGCTGCTAAATCTCCGCCTCAGCCTCAGCCTCAGCCTCAGCCTCCTTCTTCTCCTCCCCAACCACCATCTCCTTGGTCTCGCCCTTCGCCTCACACTCCTCCTTCGGCCTCTCATCTCTACTCCTCCTCTCATCCTTACTCCTTTTCGGCTTCGCCACCTCCTCCGGAAAAAGCTCCTTAAATAGATCCGGCTGAAACCTATTAATCCTCTTCCACGTCTCGTTCCACAACTGTTCCTTCTCCGGCTCTTGATCAGGCGGGACAAGATAGCCCCCATTACTCAGCACCAGCAGCATATTCTTCAGATTCTCGCCAACAGCCTCTTCCATATCGCCCTGTCCGCTATTGACGAGGCGGTCCATGATGGTGATGATTTTGAGCCACAGGTCCAGGAACTCCTTGTCGGCCTCGACTTCGCTGAGCAGCACGAGGTAGTGCAGGAAGACCTTTGAGAGCAGTGTGGCTGCGCGCACGCGCGTTTCGCTCATGCCGAGCGGGTCGGATTGGTAGACTTCGGGCTTGAGAAGGGAGGTAATGAGGGGCATTAGCACCGAGGAGAAGATTGCGGTCCATTCTTTGTGATCGGGGGAGGCAAGGTCGGAGGAGAGGAGGGTCCGCTGGATGGAGGAGAAGGCGTTGGAGCGGATTTCGCGACAGGGGTTTAGACATTGGTGGGCCAGGGTCTTGAGGATAGGTGACCAGTATGCTGTCCATGCTATGACCTATTAGCTTCATGTTTCCAATTGGCGACGCGGGTAGCCTAGCTTACCTTCGGTCGTTTCAAGGTGTGAATGCTCGATGAATGCGGGCACCTTGGTGGACAACTGAAATACGATAGTCATAGCCTTACTGCCACGCACAACGACTTCGGTGCTTTCAGGCTTCTTGGGCTTCTGGCCTTTGCCGCGTCGAGCAGCCTGATCATGGAGCTGTTCTTCGCGTGCGCCGACTTGCGCTTGTGTGGCAAACTCGTTGAGAAGCGCAATGGTTGCTTCATAGTTATCTGCAGTAATGCAGGGTTGTGGTGAGGTGGTGAGGTCTTCCACGAGCTGGAAGACGTCCCCTGCTGATTCCGGGACACTACACAATCTGCTCAGTATTGTCCAGAAGTCGGGCGAGCCGGCGAACTCGCTGCGCAGAGCTACAGGACCCTTGCAGCATTCTGACAGACCATGGAGAAGAGGCTGCGAGCATTCTTTGAGCAGTGCTTCGTCGAAGCTTGAGAATGTGTGCAGGAGCACAGGAGCGCGAACAAAGTCGTAATCGTTGCTTGCCTTCAGCAGACCGAGGAGGTAGTAGACAGATCGAGCAATGACAACTGGATGGTGCTTGGGTGCATCACGAATGACACTTGAGAGAGCATCCGTAACATCCTTTGCAAGCTCCTTGACAGTCTCTTCGTCACGCTGTGCAAGCACGGTCGCCAGCTCAAGGACGAAAACCAAGCTCGGGTCATAGATGGGTCCCTTGCCCTTAGCTTTGTTACCATTCGGTCGAGGCGCTTGGCCGGGTACCTCTGGCTTGACAACAATCACTCTTGGCTCGCCGTCTTCTGGGATATGCTCCAGCAGCGACTGAAGCAATGATCGCAACGCCTCGATAGGAAGTTGGCTGATGTTTGCGAGAATGTCTTCAAAGTGGCACTCTTTGACTGTGTCAACAGTGCAGAGGGTGTACTCAATCTCCTGATCAGAAGGCTCTGGTGGCTCATCGTTCGCGAAGCTCGAAACGTACGATGTAAAAGCGGAAAAGATGCCAGCGTCAGCCGGGCGCTCGACTCGATCGATGACTTGGGCGGGGTTCTGGAGAGGTATCGGAGGTAACGCGAGTGTCTTCTGGAATGAAAGGAAATAGGGCGGTATCAGAGAGTTGATGAACAGGTTGACCATGATGCGTATGAGATGGTTCCATCCGTCTCGTATCCCAGCTTCATTTCCCTTAATGACCTGGAACAAAACGACAGTTGCGAGTTGTGCTCTGCCATCCCGACCAAAGCGTACTGCGGTCTCACTGACCATGACGCTCTTCTTGTCTGCCTGGACTTCAGTGTTGAGCGAAGTGCTGGGTGGCACTTCAGGCGCCAATGTACTGATGTACGAGAGACTGGAGATGATACGGTCTAACGCGTCATTCAAGCCGTACTTCGCAGCTATCTGCGCGCATTGGTCGAATCCAAGAACAACACGCGAGAACACAGCATCGTCAGTCGCTGACATGAAGACGTAGGACAGCGTGGCTACGATTGGCTTCCATGTCGCCGCGAACATGTCTGCGTCGAAAATGTTGGTATCGCAGATGACCATGTTCGAGGTTGACTGGACCTTGACCAAAAGCTCTTTCCACGCATGATCATAAGCGTTGCGGTCGTTGTGCTCCTCGGGAAGGATGATCTCGCGCGTCCTGATGGAGTCGTACATGGCCTGCAGATACTCAGGGTCAAAGTTCTTGCCATCATTGACACCGCGAAGATTCTTTGCAAAGTCTTCCACCTTCATTCGCTTGTCACCCTTGAGGTTAGGGTTGTGCTGGTCGGTGTTCAACATGATGACGGCGTAAGTGAGAACGAAGATTGCATCCTTGTTGGCAATCTCCTCCGGCTGCGCTGCATTGTAGTATTCTTCTGAGAAGTCTGTGATAATTCGCTCGATGAGCGCAGATTCACCGGGAAGACGGAAGGTGTGCAGAAGCAACCTCAAAGCTTCGTCCAGGCGCAGCCCACGGAAGTCGAACAGCTTCATGAAAGCCTTCAAGATGGGTTCGTTGTCGCGCTTAGAGAGGAACTCTCCTAGCACCTTCTTATCGACTCGAGTTGTGCCTTTGACGAACTCGGCAATAGCCTTAGGGTCATCTGGATCAGATATGATACCCTGTTGAACCAAGAACGCAATTCCAGCCTTAGGCTTCTCATTGAACTTGGTAGCTCCGCGAATGATGATTTTCTTTCGCAATCGCTGCTCGCGCAGTTCTTTCGCGCTTGGAAATCCCTCGGTCACAGGATCATCATCCAAGCGGTCTGCAATCGACTGCACAAAACCGAGCAGGGCGTCCAGACATAATGGAGGCACGTTGACTGTGCTCCATGTCGCCGAGTCGGGGAATGCGTTCCGCGACAGCAGGCCAACGATGTCCATGCAGACATCTCCGCGGTCAATCTCGCAATCGTAGTTGACGAACAACTCAGCCATGAAGGAGGGTATCCGCACAAGGCCGCCAAGGTTTTCGACCATGGCTTCCCTGGCATCCGGCTTTCGCGCACCGCCCTCAAGACCAAGCTGTCGCCTATCCTTGACAGGTACAGGTGTCGAGCGACCACTACTTGGTGCTTGCTGTGGTGTCGATTTGATCAGACTCGGGGCCTGTGGCACACCTTCGTACAGAGACTGATCAATCCCTGGTTCCTGAGGTATCTCGACCCTTGGGAAGAGGCATGCTACCACGTAAGAGAGATAGAGCTCTTGCTGCAGCTTGAGGACGTTTCTGCAAGTAGCGAGAAGGGTCCCTGCGACGCGGAGCGACTCATTCAGCACTGCCATGTTGTCTGACCTGACAAGCTGGAACAGATGCCTGCAGAGAGTGTCCTTGGCTAGGTTTGCAAGACTTGGGTGGCTTGCTATCGAGGGTCCAGCGACCTCGAGAGCAACATCTACGATGCGCAGAGCCATGACACGCATGGTGTCGGTATGCTGACGATCATGCGGATCCAACAGATCGACCAAGACTCTGAAAAGCTCTCGTATAGATGGCAATGAGTAAGGCCTGATCTCAGCTAAAGGTTGTTCGCCTTCTGCCGTTGCGGGCAGATCGAGTGTACTGCTTGCTGGATGAGCTGCATCTTCACGGTCCTCTGTGCCTGCTTCAGAGTTGCCAGGTTGTTGCGGTGATTCAACCTTGGACTGCGCAATGTCGCCCTGCCCATTGGCAGAAGGGTCCATCTTCAAGCCGTCCGGCTCGTTCTGTCCTTCCAACTCTTCGTCCAGCGCATCAAGCTCGTCTGGCGACTCAATTTCCAGTGTCTTCAACCTACGGAAGATGACCTGGCACATGGAGACCATGGCAATTTCCGCGGAGCGTCTAAGCAGCTCGGAAAGCCTTGCTTGGCAGCACATGCTGAGACCTGTCTCCATCATCTCGCAGACGCTCTCGTCACCCAAGACTTGTCCACCAGGGCCTGATATCATGCCCTCCATGAGCTTCAATATACGTAGGAGTACAATCTCGTCGGCGGCCGAGTCGCTCGCTTCGAATCGGCAATGTGTTATGGCGGATGAGAGCTGCTGCATAGCTTCTGGGAGACGGGGAGAGTCATGGCCAATGACGCCGTAGGAGAGGAACTTGGTTATGGCGATGAGGGCGAGGGAGGTGATCGGCGCAGACGTAGACGAGGATCGAATGACTTGAAGGAAAGGGTGTAGCATCGAGGGGGTGTCGAACGTCCTAATGTCTGCCATAGCGTTAGTCAGGCCCCAGCCAGCTTTCAAACGCAGTATCTACCTTTGCAGCCCTTCAGGTCGTTCCTCAGGCGCGCAAACGCAGACATCAGAGGATTATCCTGCAAGCTCTTGCCCTTCTTCCCTCGCAGTCCCCATCTGCTGGGTACGGCCTCCTCTTGCTCTCCGCCGCTGATTATCCCCTGTCCTGTACGGTCCCGCCGTTGGACAGCAGGTGTCTTGTTCGAGGACCCGCCCAAGATTGCCGCAACTGACGAATGCGCCCAGCGGGCATGCTTGCGCATCGCAGAAGTGACTGTAATGCATTCTGTAACTACCAGTGCGACCGGGTTGACCGCGACGGTGATGGGACGAGGCTCCAGGCTGGCTGGCGCATTCTCGTGGAGGGTCGTGGCATCGACCTCGATCTCCTCGCTCGACATCGCGGCGATAGGTGGACTTGTGTATATAACGCGACTAAAGGTGTGGTGGGCGCGACGTGTCTGTAGTGGTGGCAGTGGTGGGGATATAGCTACATGTCCCGTTGAATAGCTCAGGAAAGAACGCGCATCGCTCGTAGCACGGTTGCCTGAGGAAGTTGTGAGATGTATGTCCTACCTCGAATCGCACGTGTCTGGCTTGGACACGTCAAACAAAAGCAGCAGGCATCAATATTGGTGATCACGTTGGCAAGTCGCACTTGACATCGAAGCTCATGCCAAGTCGGAGGTCCGCAAAGGCCAGGTTGGCCGCGCTGAGTCTTTTGGAACACCACCAAAGTTTAGAACGTTTTAGATGTTTCGAAACGTGATATGATTGTTACAAACGCATAGCTCAGATCCGAGAATTGAGCATGAGACGCCCCAAATGCAACAATTGTCTAGTGTATACAAACTCAACGTGAGAGGGAATGCCCATCATCATGAACTACAAATGCTCTATTCCTCCAAACAATTGACTGGCTTCCCGAGTCGTGTACGTGGCCGAAATATAAAGAAGTGGCCCCTTCTATAGCCACGTGAGTCGTGATGACGGCTTATTGTGGTATCAGAAGGTAATGGTTGGTGAGCCGATGAAGCCCACCAGAGTCGTGACGGTCGTTGTTGCATGGGCATGACTGCTTTAGCCACACATAGCGTTCAATGAGCCATCAAAAAACATCGTTTGACAAGCAAGAAAATAAACGGAGAGGGCCAACCGGCTCTGACATCCGCTATTTTGTGAATGCGTCTCTATACTTGGTCAGATGAGAGTTTCGCTTGAAGGTGCAACAAAGTGACGTACAATCGACTTTTACGAGCCCTCCTTCTTCTCCTCTTTCTTCTCCTCTGCCTTATCCTCTGCCTTATCCTCGGTCTTCTCAGCCTTCGCGCCTTCTTTCTCGGCTTGCTCTTTTGCTTGACGGGCCTTCTCCTCGTTTTTGGCCTTCTGTACAAGATCCTGGACCTCAGACTTCTCCTTCTCCCACTCAGAAGACTTTGTGTCAAATTGCGCATGCATCTTCTCCTCCTTTTCCTTCTTGGCCTTCTCCTCGTCTTCTTTCTTCTTTCGCTCCTTCTCCATTTCTTCCATATGTCGAATGTCGTCGACACTGGGCTCGTAAAGATGCCAGATCGTGTAGTGGGGCAGACCGACGACGGAGAACTTCATGCGCTTAGCCATCTGTTGTGAGGTTAGTCTTATACTGCGATGGCAGGAACACACGTCGTGACGTACCTTGCCGAAACCTTCGGTCTCAGCGTGCTTCTCGAAACTGAAGGCAGGGAAGTGAACGCCAGAGCGGAAGACCTTCGCCTTTGCCAGAATACTAACACCACCGACACCGTCAATCTCCATCTCCATGTCGGGGTCGCCGTACGGGTCGCGGAGGTAGGCCAAATGCGGTCTCCAGGTAGCGTACTCTGCGTAGCCTTCGACAATGACAGCATCTTCGTCAAGGGTGTCAGCAAGCGCGAGCGCGGTCTCCGATTCTTGCCAGGAGTTCAGGTCGTAAGGCTGCTCTCCACCGAGCCAGTCAGGAAGTGGGCGCCAGACGTCTGCGAAGATGTTAGTTATGGACAACGGTCCAAGTGCTCGCTAACCTACTTGGCACGATAACATCCTTATTGTGTCGCATAAGGTCCTCGAGAATGGTGAATGGGGCTGTCTCGACGTCGACATCTCTCCAGTAGACCCAGCTGTGGGTGGGTCGCAAAGCTGCGCTCAGAAGCCAATTACGCGCCTGAGCCATCGACTTACGACGGCTAGCCTGCGCAGCGAAGCCGTGACGGGACTCGACATCCTGGTTGACCTTCTGTCCGAAGTCCTTCTCCATGACCGAGATCTCACCAAATGTCTTCTTGGGGTCCGGGTTTGCCTGCAACTCCTCCAATTTCTCAGTCAACAGCGCAATAGTGTTGTCCTTGGAGTCTCCCACGAGGAATGCCAGATCGATGAGATTGTGCGGGTAGGTCAAGTTCTGCAGATGACTGAAGAACATGGGCAAGTGCGGCGACGCATCTCGTAGAGGCGCGCAGATCAATATCCGTTCCTCTCTCTCCCACCCGCGAGCGGTGCCTTGTACATTGTTGAGGTCGTAGTAGCGGACGGTCTCGAGTTGTGAATCCTCACTTGTAGTCAAGTAGCTTAGAGGGCCGGAGCCAAGGTTCGGTCGCAGGTCGGGGAAGATGAAGTAGAATGCTGTGAGGAAGACCGAGCCTACAAGGAGTAGGCGCTGAATCAGTTGCCTCCGCCGCCTAAGCGCAGGTTGTGACCGGGGCTGAAATCTGCAGGAGCACTGGTGGTTAGCATCTGAAGTCCAGGCTTTATCACCGTGCAAGATCGAGGGTAGCGGCGACGGAAACGTGGTGCTGAGCATTGCGGCAGCTGAACGTACTTGTGAGGTTGAATTGAGAAGGTGCTCCCCTGCGAAGGATAGGCCCCATTCGAATATGCATGGCGATGCATCTTCCCTTTCGGTGATGATGAATGTAAGGGCAACATTCAGATTGCGGTACTGCAGGTTCGGGTTGCGCTGCAGTCTCCCTTGAGTACCCCGGTCGATCTTCGACCCGCCAGATCACCAAGTCGCGGAACGCAGCACAGCGCCTTCAGATCGGGCGCGGAGAGCTCGGTGAAAGACAATGCCAGTTGCTGGCAATATGAGGATCGGTGGAGTTGCTGCGAAGGGTCTGGAAGGGTCCCGTGGAGGGCTCGTGGTGGTCCTAGCTGGTTGCGCGTCTCTAGAGGGCCTCCTTGTGTCGCTCCTTAAGCAGTGATAGTTTCGCTAAGGCCACCGATGGCGTTGAGAAAGTCCCGGACGGATTAGTGGCGCCAAACGAAGCGGCGATACCGAGACAAGGGGATTTAGAACGCAAGGCTGCGGGAGGGGTGTGATCTCTACGGACAGCTTTCCTCTGCTCGTTCGGCGGTGATGCCAGCGCCAAGACCACTAGCATCGACTTCGAGTTCTGAAACGTCGATGCTAGCAGCAATAATGTGTAGGTGCCGCGAGATTGTTACCGAAATGAATGCGATGCTGTGATTGCAGTGAAATGCCGCGTTCGAGCGAAGGTACTCGTTCAGACGTTCCTGCAAATGCGGATTGCAATGCTGATTTCCAAATATAGAAGGAACGATCTCAGCTTAATGCTTACTGATTACACCAACAAAATAAATGTCGCTCCGGCTTGGTCACAAACACAATTCAAGATAGTAGGATACGAGGTATGGGTACAATTTTATTGCAGATCTACGAAAGTATGCCTGGGACTGCCATGCAGCTCAACACCACTCTGCCTCCTTAAGTCTTTCCAATGTACGACCTACCTGAAAGACGGTTAGCCACTGACTAGCCACACAAATGTATAACACAATTGGGAGTTCTCATGTTCAGAAAGCCGTGTGAAAACCTGCGCCCGGCATTGACCTTCCTTTGCAGCAGTTCAAGACGAACCGCCACAATCTTCGGTACTGAGACCAACATTACGCGCCTTCAGTTGGTAGAAATCCAGCGCAACTCCACAACGCATCATCCCAGCCGAGACCGGTAGCGTGCGGGAGGGTGACCCAACGACAGACATTCATAGAATGGATATAACTTAGGTTTCTTCATAACGAAGAGTAGGATAGGAAGGGTGAATGCGCGTACCTCTGAATATGCGCGAGTCGTTTTGACGGTCTGACTTTTGGATTCTGCGCGGCACGTTAGTGTATGTCCGCTTCAACGTATGTTGATAGATGAGTAGCATTTGATAAGATCAGACAAAGGTAAGCTTGTGGTATGGGTTTGTCGACATTGAATTCTGTAGCAGAACTGAAATTGAATACACGTCATCATTGGAGTGCGCTCTGGAGAGCAAGATGTGAAAAGCGAGGAAGGACTTACAGTATGCACAAAAGCCCACACCTGTACAGTCAGTCAACGACGAGGTGCGGGCTCGGACCGCCACAGAAGCAGTCATGTCGACACGTGTGCTTGCGACAGACTGGACGCTAGGCAGTGTATCGACATGCCATTTGAGGGGTAGAGAATCGCAGTTGGACGTCTATCGATGGTCGATACCAGCTCTGCCAGCAAGGGCAAGGAATGGTGCATCGCGCTACATGTAGCAGCTACAACGCTTTCGCGTATAAGCTCGAAGAACTAAACAAATCAGCCAAGGCTCCGTCGTGTCTGTGGGAAAGCTGCGAGTTGGTGTCGAGATCATTTGGTGGTGCATGTGTTCCATGTTCATTGATGATCACAGCGAACTGAATTTCAGGGGTATAATCATCAAAGGATGTGAGGGTAATGTGGTGCGAACGTACCTTGTGCGCGAGTGTAGTGAGGAAGGAAGCCGTAGCTCGCGAAAGAAAATTGAGGCAGTCCGCAAAACGCTCGGACACGCGAACTCTTGGCGTCATTATGTCATCCATAATTATTGCGGAACTGCGTTGATCATTCTTGAAGCTCAAAGCGCATCTACAACATACAATGGCAACAAATACGGACAGGAGACGAAACAATGCGCCCAGTGGAGGCACACATGCACCGGTCTTCGCCCGAACGCTCAGAGAGCCTGAGTATCTTCAGACCTTGAGGCCGACAAGGACAAGAGGACAAAATGAGCTTCGCAGGATCTGTAAGTAAAATGCGAGCTTGTACAAGGCTCGGTTTCTGCTTGAGATCATAACCGGTAGCGGGGTCGACTTGTGGATAAGCCCAGCTACACGGGGAAATTCCCTGCGAAGAGAAGCTAACATTGCGCCAGACCTGCAAACCGCCATTGTACCTTCCGCCTCTGGCTCTGCATACCTCGAAATACCCTCTTCATCCTCGATTCCTTCCTCAACACTCATCAAGCCTGCATCCTCACTCAAGATTGTTGCCTCGATACAAGGACCGAAACCATTGCCCCGCAGCGCACCGTTCAGCCCTTCGCTGCTTCTCACTACCACTGTCAAGTTTGCGCCTTTCGCAACACGGCACAGGAGAGGCTACATACGCGACAGTACCGAGCGCGATCTCGGCGTGCATCTGGAGACCGCATTGAGGGCCGTGATAATCGGAGAGCGCTGGCCGAAGAGTGGCGTGGAGGTCGTACTTACGATCTTGGAGGGAGACGAGGATGGCTGGTGGGGCGATGTGCACGCCAATGGAAGTGGCTGGGGCCTGCTGAACGTTTTAGCGGGCTGCATCACAGTCGCCAGCGCGGCAATCACCGATGCAGGAATAGACTGTGTGGACATGGTCTGTGGAGGCGTGGCAGCACTCGTTCGCAATCCAGGTTCGAAGGACGAGAAAGATCTGATCAGGATACTAGATCCTTGTCCGGCAGAGCACAGGGATATTGTTGCGGCCTGTGCAGTCGGGTATTTGGCTTCAAGAGATGAGGTCACAGAGATTTGGATGAAGGGAGATGTTGGCTCTGATCCAGATGCACTCATTGAAGGTGCGACACATGCCTCCGTTGGGAGTCTGGCGGTCGTCAAGGAGGTCCTTTTGGAGTCCATACAGGCGAAGTTCCAGGAGCAGGTCGAGAACAGTCAAGGTGCACAGAAGAGGAAGGCTCAAGATGTGGAGATGACGGGATGAGAAGACCAACGAATTCAGCCACGGCCGATTTCAGCGAGTGCACATCTGGTAGCGAGGGGCAGCTGTCCAACGTTGGCGACGCGAGACGAAACACATCTACAGACGATCCAGATTGGAAGCGTATACTATTGAGGCACCACAGGTACGCAGGTCTAAGACCATCGGCCGAGGCACCTTCGAGATGATGCACAGGAGGTGACCTTGGGTGACACTGCTTCGGAGCCTCAACGCCAGAGCTATGGCAGGTCTAACCTTCCATATTGGGCTTCTTTGTAACCCAAAGATTTTACAAGCAGATTCTGTTGATGTTCAATGCATCAGCCATTCCACTGCCATAACTCTTTTGATGATTTCCACGATGTGATGCGTGAGACAGATCACAAGACACGATTTTGTTGCAAGTTCTGGGTCAATTCGGAGTGATATGTCCTGTCGATACCGACTATTAACGCCATTACAACGAACCACTATCGTCCGTGTGGTTCTTGACATCCTCCCGTGTCCTGTCATACTGAGTGTCATAAGATCGTACAAATACACATGCGGTCGTACCTGGCCTTCGATAGCTCCAGAGCTCAAAACTTCTTTAGCAATTTCCCCTCAGCAGCAACAAACGGATCCTCATCATCACTACTATCCACAATCTCAGTCTCCTTGATCGGCGCATCAACCTTCCCGTTCTTCAAGACAAGCATCTCCGCATCCGCGCGCCCACCAACAGTATCCTGCATCTCGAATCCTGAGGCTAGACTCAGCGTCCGCGGGCTATCAGTGCGCTTCCTACCGCCGGTGCTTTCAAACTCTAAGTCCAGATTCAGCGTCATCATGGATGAGTCGTTGGCTTTCTCGCCGTCGCGGATCTGAGAGTACAGACTGTCCCTGCAACTCGAGCTGTTGCTGATTCGCTTTGCTCCGGCCCACATGCTCTTCATTCGTGCTGAAGGTGGAGACGAGGGTGGGTGGGTCTGGCGTGGAGGTGTGGGGACTGCGTCAGGCAGGTCTTTGGAGGCCGCATTCAGCAAGGCTGTAGAAGGCTCTCGAGAGCAGATTGCTGAGCTGGGCTCATGTCGAAGGGAGTGTTCCGGTGAGGGTGGTGTTGTTGTTGGTCGTGAGGGCGGATGTGAGGGGGGATGGGACTGAAGGCCTAGGAGATGGATGGCATCACTCGAGGCTTTTTCACGGATGTACTTTCGCTCGGTGTCGGTGAGGCCGGGTAGGGCATCCGAGATATCGACACGACGGACATCGGTTGGTGAGCCCTGCTATCAATCAACAAATGTGTCCTTGACGTGATCTTCTTTTCTCTTTTCTATGTTTTCAAAGTACTTACAATGTCCAGTGAACACTTCCGTTCACGCTTACTGCAGCAGAGAAGAGTCCGTTGGATTTTCGAGATGACATCCTTGAAGGCCATGGCTCCACTCGACTAGTCCAACGTGAAAGTGACGGGGGAGTGATGTATGCCGAGGAGAGGGCGGGTGGAGTTGATGTGGGCTCGTGGAATGAGTGTGGGTATATAGATGGTCGAGAGCAAAAGAGCGTATGTGAGCAATGAAGTCAGCAAGAGCACCCGATGATGAAAGAGCGAACGAATGAAGTTGATCAGAACAGAACGTCGATACAGGCTAACAGCACTGAGAAAGAGTGCCAGACGACCGAAAAAACGATCACTATATCGGGCGATCATGGAAGTCAAGAGTATGGCAGAAGAGAAGGGCCGATTGCCCCAGGACATATACAGGAGAGAGACGTGTTAGACTGGTTTCCCAAGCGACTCGTTGAACAAAATTTCCGCCGCGTGGCTTTGGAACATCCCTTGCTCGCTATAATATGGACATTCCATGAGTTCCGAGAAGAGAAGCGAAAGGATGCGGGCCGGTGCGCCTTGGAATGCTGACAATGATAGTTGCCTCGGATCGAGCATAGGAATTCAATGAGCCTAAGGGCACCCAGTATACGAAATCTACGGCGTGGAGATTTGGGCCAGGTATTGATGCTGTGGATGAAGGGGAATCAGTCTTACACCAAAGGACCTTCGGTGACGCCGTTGACTGAACATGATGCAGAGGGGTTAGACATCTAGACCTGCATTCGGAATATCGGCAGCATCGCACTTGTACAACCATGCCTTGCATACAGGGTCGCATTCTTCAGTCAGGTACTTAGAACGTCAGTACCCAGCTGTGCTGTAAGTGTTCCGCCTTGCTGTAAGTTGTAGTGGACCTGCATGGGTGAGACAGGGCGTTTCACATCCGTGGACGAACGTTGCTAGTGACCCACCGGTTGGGCGTATGCAGGTCGTACTGCATGTAGCACAGCGCAAAACACCATGTCAGGTGAGCACGCGATCGCGCGTCGCGGCTCGATTGTTGACCTGAGGTGAAGATCGTTTCTTCATGTAGTGCCGGTCTCAGTAGCTTCATCGAGAAGTGTAGAGTCATCGATTCTCGAGCGAAAAGATGATGTGGAACACGAATCGCGCGCCTATGATACGCATTTATTCTGTCAGCAGTACCAAGTTGTTCATGATGACGTTGTGTTGATTGATCGCAGGGAGACCACCTGTCTCAGTTCAGCGTGGCCTGTCGTGCCAGCTGCTTCCATGCATTACCATCTATTTGGGGTAGTCCTTGACGTGGTAGCTCTTGAGCTTGACGAACTGGTCGAAACCAAATTTGCTCAGCGTTTGTCCCTTGCCAGAATCCTTCCAGCCGACCCACGCGAGATCCTGAATATGTCAGTAAGAGTGAGAGGTTAGATTGACCCGGTACTTACAGGTGCTGGATAATCACAGCGGTTGACAAATACTGTGCCAGCCTCGACGTCATCCACGAGCTCGTGTCCCTTCTCGGTATCCTTGGTCCAGATGCTTGCAGTCAATCCAAATTGGCTGTCGTTCATGAGCTTGATTGCCTCGGCATCGTCCTTGACTTTCATAACAGGGATGATGGGCCCGAAAGTCTCCTCGGTCATGACGTCCATGTCGTGGGTGACACCAGTCAATAAAGTAGGGGCAACGAAGTTGCCATCTGCAGGAGGGTTCTTGAAGCTCTCGTTCTCGGGCGTAGCGTTCTTTGCGCCCTTCTCGACGGCGTCCTTGATGTGTGCTTGCACCGTCTCTGCGGACCTCTTTGACACCACAGGGCCGATCTGAGTGTCTTTCTCGAAAGGATCGCCGAGCTTGTAACCTTTGAGGACATCCTGTACCGCCAAGACGAACTCGTCGTGGATCTTCTCGTCAACGTACACCCTCTCGACACTGCAGCAACTCTGACCAGAGTTAAAGATAGCTCCGTCAACAATCTCCTCTGCGGCCCACTTGATGTCAACATCTGATCGGACATAAGCAGGATCTTTACCTCCAAGCTCGAGCCCCACGCGGAGAGGCACCCTGTCGTTTGCAGCGCTTTGCACGGCAAGGCCATTCGCGACAGACCCAGTGAAGCAAACGAGCTGAATTTGCGGCGACCTAGCGATAGCCTCGATCTGAGTGATGGAGCCACTGTGGAAGATCTGAAGCACGCCCTCTGGCAGACCTGCATCTGAGAAGATCCTCTGAATCTGCTCAGCGCTGGTTGGCGTCTGGGGTGATGGCTTCAAGATGACAGAGTTTCCAGACAAGATAGCAGGAACTAGAGAATTGATGAGTGTGAGATAAGGGTACTGTTTGTGTTGTCAGCAGTGGCTCGTAAGCTAGACACGATAGACGTACATTCCATGGGAACAGGATCAACACAGGGCCCAAGGGGACCTTTCTGACATAGCGCTTGAAACCCTTCTCAGTCTCTCCAGGTGTATCCTTGAGAGTCTCATCGCTTATCTTGAGCAAGTACTCGCCACGCATAACAGCTGTTGTGACTTCTTTCGGTGTATATGCGATTGGTCGACCCATCTGCTCAGTGAGCTCCTTGCCCAACGCATCCTGACGCTCATCGAGCAGCTTCAAAGCTTTCTTGACAATCTGCTGCCTCTCAGCTAAGGAGGTGCGCCTGAAGGACTCGAATGCGCGAGTGGCTGTCTCAGGTATGGCTTGGATATCAGCATCTGAGAGGCCATTGCGCGTCAGAATTGGCTTGTTGGTGATAGGCGAGATAGTGGTGATCTTCTCGACAGACATGGTGGTGTGATTGATTCTTGTGTGTTGAAGTGGTGTGTTCAAGATGCGTCTTAGCATCAATCGTTGGTGATGGTCGTTATAGTCACATTTGGTAGAGCTTTCAATGTCCCCGCCTCCGAGATCGGTGACGTAGCGTTGTTTCCCGACTGGGTAATTGGTGGGTCTCAACGCTCTGCTTGAGGCTCAGAGGAAAGAATGCCGAATTCTTATCAACCACAACGACCGACTTTGTAAAAGAACAATGCAACGCTGAACGCCGCCTTATCTTTGCTCGAAACGAGACCTCTTGCGAATTATGAAGCCCCTCTGAATGCTCCTCTGGGTAACTCACGAGTAAGCGATCCGCTGATCGCACACGTTCGACAAACCTCGCGGAAGTTCAGAACGCGTTGGGATCTTCATTGCGCATTGCCGACATCAGACCAATACGCGCCTCTACTTACCGTCGCCTGCGACTGTCTGCTGGTGAGTTGCAGCATCGCTATCGTTCGATGGCGCGATGCGTACCTGGCTACTTTCTACCTACTGCTCCATCACTCACCGATCGGGCATCACGTTTGAATATCCAGTAACATTGGGACAATGATTGCAAAAAAAAAACGAGCTCGGAGTGTAAGATCTTCACCCGCTAAGCGCGTTGTCGACTATCTGTCGTGCGGCAGGCGGCTCATCGCCAATTTAAGAAGGTCACGAAAATGGCCTAACAGTCCACTCTGTCAGCTGCATGTGGTCTCCGCTTGACGGCCCACTCATGCAAAGAATGTCGATGTCGACATGCAGAGCAAGCTTTGGTAGCGCGCAAGGCATCTCGCATGCGGAAAGATGTGCCGAGCAGCCTCCGCTAGTGAGGTTTAGCCAAGCTGTCACCTCCTTAGCATATGCTAACCGTTAAGATGCGGAGCGATCCGCCAGCTGCAGTATCGCGAGGCGTACAAGTATTCAGATTGACCAGCCAATGCCGTCTAGGGCTCCGAATCGAGACCACTGAACGGAGGGCCACACCCCGTCCAAGACACGCCAGCGCCGGACGATCGAATCTGCAGGTCACAGGATACGAGCATCTTAAAGCGCGACTGCTGAAGAGCCGCTCCCCATACAGTATGGTCCAGCCGTCACCAAAAGTCTCCACTACAAAGTTTATTCGACGCCACTGCGCCGCAAGTTTCTATCTGGTCCTGTTCGGCTCTGACACAAGAGCTACTGCGAGTGACATCCGGTCTGTCAGATTTGATAACTGGCTCCGAGGCACTCGTTACCGAGCTCAGTCTTGAAATTGCTTTCACCTCAACTGCATACAGTCGTAGCAGCGCTCTCCCGATGCTAGGGTGACCCTGTGGGCGTGAATCGTGCCACGGGTTCCTGAAGATGTGGAGTCGATACGAAAGGTACTGAAATGACTATTCGCAACGTGCAGCATCTTCCTTGCTCGATGTGAACTTCGCAACAATGGACCATGTCAAACCCGAATGCACGACTTGAGAATGCCGATCGAGGCAACATAGACAGTATGATCGACATTATCGTCATGATCACCGGCAACGCGAAAGGAGAAAGCGAGGTCAAGACCACTCCGTCTTGGGAGTCGGACAGACAAGAGGCACGCATACTGACCAGTGGTCCTGCCGTTAGGTCCACTTCGGCTACGGAGCGCGGCCGACGATCACGGTTCGACTTGTCCTTTGAAAGAATCAAGCTCGGAGGACATTGCTGTGGCTGGTATTGGTACGAAAGGAAGCGGCATCTGGCTTATTAGAGCAGGTTGCCTATAGTCGGGACGGCTCTAATCCACCAATAATTATTCATCAAAAGGCTTTGCTACCTAGCTCGTGGCGAGCAGTCCGGACCGTGAATGTTCAAGCTCGTGTCACGGACGGTTCAGCAGTTTCCTGGACTGTGCGCATCGTGGAACTGGTATGCAGCAAGGCCCTGGTCGCTGCTTACAGGGGTGTACATGGACTTACACTAGCGACTTGAGAGACGGGACGGGGCAGCGCATCTCGACTTTCGAGCAGAAGCACGCACAGACCTGCGCACCCTGCTCGTTCAAAGCTACTGCAGCATGTGGTCCAGAGACATTCTAAACGCACGATGCAGCTGGCTCCGGAGATGGCACGAGTCTGCCTATCCTCGATCAGTGCTGGGAGGCAGCCTTCCAAGCACTGACGAAGTCTTAATGCCTGCAACTTAAGACCCGTTGTGGAGGCGGAGGGCCGTCCGACCATTACTATGTACTGAGGTACACCGCAATACCGTTCGAGCGGAAACGGTAGACCTGCATACGTTTATGCCCTGCTTTGACGGCAAAAGTTCTCACCCTGAGCCGCGGGACTTGGGATATTGAAGAGCATCACAGCGCGCTCTTTCGCCACCGCCCGACTACTTGACATTTCTCAGCCTTAGACTCCGACATCTCATGCGCTTACATTTGCAGTCAAGCCTTGATTTTACTCTCCTCGGATCGGACTCTGTAGTGTGGTCATTCGACGGACGCTAGGAACAATATGTCCACCAGTCTCCATCAATATCCGCCGGGGTTCAGCCTTCTCCACACGCCGAACACGGTCGAGCCGCAACAACATCACGTTCTGATCGCACAACACGCTGGTACTTCACGAGCCAGCTCGCTGCAGTACGAGACCTTGCAATTCCATCAGCACCCGAACGTCTTTTTGAGTGGCAATGCCGTGGGTAAGCCTCATCGCTTGCCGTTCGCCAACGGACCGTTAGCTGTAGCTCCCCGCACGCACCGAGGCACGATGCTCCACGAACGATCAGGCCGAACATCAGGACCTGTGCGACGCAGGATCAGCCGAGCGTGCGATCAATGCAACCAATTGAGGACGAAATGCGACGGGCAGAAACGTAACGTCTCTTCCGATCCACCTTGTAAACAATGAGCTGACCAGAAACAGCGTGTTCGCACTGTATTGGTACGGCCCTGTGCTACGAGAGCTTCTGTAGTGGTGATGCAGATGTTCGATGAGTCTCAGCTAACATTACATCAGAGTTTGGCTTGACATGCGCATATCTGCGTGAACGCAAGAAGCGCGGCAAGGCCTCGCGCAAAGAATTAGCCCAGCAGCAAGCCGCTGCGGCTGCATCCTCAGACCAAGGCGCGCAGCCAAGTGAGGAGGCAGCAATCGCAACGCCGCAGTCTCAGGAGACTGCTTCTGAGAGAACACATAACGGAAGCCCTACACCGTCTAGCAACCAATCAAATTTTCCAGCTGCTTTCGTCCCCAGTCGGTCGAACAGTCTGGTAGCCACAAGGGCAAGAAAACCTTCACAAATACACACAAGCCGAACGATGAGCATGAGCGCCATCGACTCTGTCGCAGGGGATGCCAGACAAACGCATGATTTGCCCCAGCACGAGTTCACGCCTATGCACGACTTCCAGCAAAGCCTTGCGTACCAGTCACCGAGTGCCATGATCCATCCGACCATGAACCCGACGGTCCCATCTAACGACCGCCACCTTGAGTTTGCTGGCCATCCTCCCATCACGTACATACCGCAGTCTCTACCCGAAGACGTTCAACACCTTGACTTTGCAGCTCATTCACCCCTCTCTGGCTCACCAACATGGATGCTACCTTCCCCGTCTGCAACTTTAAGTTCTGGTGGAAACCGCCCTCGATCTACACAATCGCTCCGATATCCGGTCCTCGAGCCTGTTGTTCCGTATCTCACGAACGTCATGCCTCTTTCTTTGGCATGTGATCTTCTAGAGCTGTATTTCGAGAGCTCCTCGGCAGTGTATATGCAACCAGTGTCGCCATACGTCCTCGGTCATGTGTTCAGGAAGAACTCGTTCCTCAGGAGAGAAAATCCTAGAATCTGCAGTCCAGCATTGTTGGCCAGTATGCTTTGGATTGGATGCCTGACGAGTGAATCACCATACCTAGCATCTTCGCCAACGGCGCGGAGTCAGATGTCGGAAAAGCTCATCAACCTCACTATTGGCCTCCTCAAGCCGTTGGTACATCAAACGCCAGGTATATCCGAGCACGAGTCAGTCGTGTACAGCAATGGTAGTATGGGCCATGGTGTCACGATGGGTGGGTTTGGGCTGCCATCACAATACTCTGAAGAGCACTTCGGTCTCGATATGCACTTGGGCAATCTGGACGACATCGCGACCTATGTCAACCTCGGGGTGGTGACTTCTGCGAGCGAATACAAAGCGGCGTCTCTACGTTGGTGGAACGCGGCATGGTCACTAGCCCGGGAAATGAGATTGGGCAAAGAGATGGGTACACCACCCCCGGACCTGTATGACGAGCATGCCCCCGAGAATCTCGACAGACGCAATACCGGAATGGATCCAACAGAAGAGCAACGTGAGGAGCGCCGACGGATGTGGTGGCTTCTGTACACCATGGACCGGTATGTCACTGCTTCTCCCGACTGACTCTCAGCGCTTATGTTTCGATACAGACACCTGGCTCTATGCTACAATCGACCGCTTTCATTCACAGATGTGGAATGCTCAGGCCTTCTGCAACCCTTTGACGATCACGTATGGCAATCTGGCGACTTCTTCGAGGATTCCGCTCAATCTTTACCAGATTCCACATTTCGCCGAAGAGGTCCTGCCTTCGAATGCGCCGGCCACTCCTCCATATTCGACTTTTTCCTACCACTGATGACAATCCTCGGCGAGATTGTGGATCTCACGCATGCAAGAAATCATCCCAGATTCGGTGCAAAGACTGACTGGGACGAGTACGGGAAGGAGATCAGTCAGCGACTGGATGCTTATGGTCGATCGCTACAAGAGATGCAACAGCGGACTGTCCATGAAAACAGCGCCAACATACACGACTCGGCCCCACCAGGCGCACCATCGGGCATATCGAACCCAATGGCGCAAGAGTCAGTGATGCATGCTCGGATCGTAGTGACGTACGGCACATATCTTATGCATACTCTCCATGTTCTATTGAACGGAAAGTGGGATCCAATCTCCCTGTTGGATGACAACGACCTTTGGATATCATCGCAAAGCTTCGTCACCGCCACCGGGCACGCAGTCTCTGCAGCTGAAGCACTTAATGAGATACTTGAACTTGACCCAGACCTAAGCTTCATGCCATTCTTCTTCGGAATCTACCTCCTGCAGGGCAGCTTTCTGCTTCTGCTGATTGCGGATAAGCTGCAGGGAGAAGCGAGCCCCAACATAGTGCGCGCATGCGAGGTAATTGTGCGTGCGCACGAAGCTTGCATTGTCACCTTGAACACGGAATACCAGGTATGTACCATTAGATGCACGGGAGAAATATTCTTTCTATCATGGGTGGCGTCATCAGGGCTGACCGGGTCATTGCAGAGAAACTTCCGAAACATCATGCTCTCCGCCTTGCAGCAGATGCGTGGCAGAGGTATGCAAGCTTCCGTAGAACGCCGCCGGGAGATGCTGAGCTTGTACCGGTGGGGCGATGGAACTGGGCTCGCCCTATGAGACTTCTGTGTATGCACAGCCAGCTAAGATCGTGCGTCATGGCAATAATACTACCAAGGCTTTGAAGCCCTTCTTCGGCTCGACCAGCATTCTCTCCGCATTGAAATGAAAGGATGATGGCGCGTGAACCATAAGATTGGGTTTGACAGACCGGGGTTGTTAGACGCACTCGTTGATCGAGGTACCGAAGTTGGCTGCTGATCAGCTTGGTCTCGGGCTTACGGCACGAACTTGCTTCCCTGGCCGGTGGGTCTTTGCTGGCAATCATATTTCGCAAGGTTCTGCGTTGTTATAGTTCGCACTGTTATCATTGAACGAGTGCAGGTCAGAGCGTCCTTCTTTATCCGGTGGTGGGTGACGATCCGAACCGAAAAACCATCCGTCGCGCAATGTTCGACTTCACCATTTCTTACATCACGGCCAACTTGAGGAGATGCGATGTAAGGTGCCTCGACGGCAGCGCTACCCGGTTGCAACCTTGCCGGTTGTGCTTGCGAGAAGTTCTGGCCTAGCACCAACACAAAACCTGGACTGGGCGACCAGGAGAGTCAGTCAGGGTAGCATCGCTCTCTGAATGGAGCAGTTCAGTGGGGTCTGAGATAGCTTCGGAGTCCCTGTAGCAGGTCATCGCTGTTCCATGGCGGTTGTCACAGGACTGCGCAGCCCCACCAGCTCTTCAACAGTCTGCTGCATCTCCGCCCGGAGTTCGTCTCGAATGCGCCGTCAGGCGCGTGTAGTTGCATGCGAAGTGGGTATTCGTCACTTCCACTGGTGCTAGTGGATGCGACGTCCAACCACAGCGCAAGGGCATTGCTGGTGATCTTATCAATCAGTCACACTGGCGTAGGTACCGGTGTGCCATCACTGGGCTCGACGGAACCATCAGCTATGACCCTTCAATAGCCTGCCCTACCCTGGACATCGTGACTTCCCGCTGTTGGGTAGCATGAGCCTGCCTGTGCTGAGCTGGCAAGCCGGACGTCCAAAGGCGAGGGAAAGACTCCAAGTAGTACTCCTCCAGTCAGCCCACCTTATCAAATGCATGGGGAGCACGTATAAGCAGTGCCAGGAACTGTATTCGTTGGCTCAGAATTGATGTATAGATAATGCCACAGAACCCCTTCATGATGCAGTGGGCACACCGCCGACAGACAGACACGGCCATCCATCGACAGTGCACAAGTTCGACACGCCGATTATCGCTCTCAGCCGCTTAGACGAACGAAAGAGTAGGATCGGTCGAAACTTGGGCAAGTCGTCACGAGATAACGCGAGGTGGACTGGGCAGATCGCCCTAGCTGTGTCGACATGCGGAGGGCTCGGCACCGTTGCGATCGAGACTCTCGCAAGATGGTGGAGTCATCTGCTGCGGCAGATTCTTGCGCGCCCACGAAGCTTATCGACGCCACGTAAGTAAATGCGAGCTGTCATCTGCACCCAGAGTTGAAAAAGAGGTCCGTGGATTGGCGGTATGCTGCGAGGAACCGAGATGTGATGCGCCACGTGTGAGCCTGGAAGTGTATCCGGTACTGATGGTCACTCTGGAAGCTTTGTGCCTGGTTGCTGATCTTATCATACAGCCAGACCACAAGGATCTACCTTCGACCAGAATTTCTGAAGATCTTCTTGATATCCCATCCAACCTCTTTTCGATGAGTGAGAGACAACATGGGTGTTGTACTGGGTCATGTCAAGGGTCCCCGGAACACCGTCCCGACCGTTTTGGGACATCGCGATAGAGTTCGAACTAATTAACCGGTGGAGCTGGTACTGCTCGACAAGCCAAGAGATATATCAGTCTGCGATATAGGCTCTCATTTCCCATGCAATTTTCGATGATTGGTACAGCTGAAACATTTACGTGCCGACACGCCTAGGGCCGGAGCGAAGAGCAAGCGACGCCCGTGATTCGAGGAAGAGGCGCTTCAGCCTGCGGCTCTATTGATCGTGCGCCACCCCATGCGCTTTGATGGCTCCCTTCACGCGGTCGTTGCCGCTCCGCAGGATCGGTCCAGGGTCTGATGAGGTAGTCGAGTGTTGTGCTGAAGCCAGGCGAGATGCAATAGGCGGTTTTCGATGCTGACGAAGCTCGTTTTAATACTGAGCTCCGGTGTCCGGAAGACGCAGTCTATTATCACGGGAAGTCCCAAGCGACCAGAGAGAATAGAATGGCATGTATATAGCTTCAACAACATGCACAGTCCGTGTACTGAGCCTTTAGTGTTCTCGGACTCGCATTGCTTCGGACTCGGCTTCGTGCCGTGACGTGCCGCCTTGGGAAGTTGCGTTGGTTTTTCACGACATCTCTGCTCAGCGTTTCGCGACACCTCACTGAACACAGTGAGAGCTCAGGACAACCGTCCACCGCATCATCAGGACTGCCTTTGTGCGTCGCGATTACAGGAAATCTAGGAGCGTCAGCTGTGTTGGATTCTATATGGCTGGCACGCGGTGTGAAGCGGTACCTGCTCGTGAAGTTAGTCTGGTTCGCTTGTGATATGCTGCCTGCCCTGGTGCCTGATTCTTCGAGATGAACGAGCGATGTTATTTGGCCACGTCTGAAGGTCAGGTCAGTAGGCAGGCACGACGACGCGTCACGAACGCGCCGACCGAGCTTTTTCCGGGATTCTCGGCAACTTGTCAGACGACGCCGACCTTCCTGCGTTCACCACCGCGCTCAATTCATCATGCCAAGGACAGCGCGTGAACGAAGACGACCCTCGATCAGTCAAGCAAGCGGCCCCATCTCGAGATTACTGAAGCCTACCAAGTCGATCGCGTAAGCAGCACAGCTCTCGAGGACGACTGGCGTCTGACACGTAAAGCTGCCAGCGATGCCACTCGCGCAAAGTAAAGTGCTCAGGCGGGCAACCATGCTCAAATTGTCGCGATGTAGATGCCATTGATATCTGCGTGTATCCTACACGGGATCGTCAGCTCAAATTTAGTCAACAGTAAGGTACTTTGGAGGAATTCTGTGCCAGGTCTGCTGATCACCAGCGTAGATATGTGGAAGACCTCAGGCGGGAAAACGAACGACTACGCAACGAGAGCTCAGCTGCAATATCGAATCCCCGGATGACCCGTCAGGCGCTGGTCGCAGAAGACCAAGAGACAGTTCAGAATCCTCTCGTGGAGGATCGACCTCAAGGCTGGTTCTTTCCGATGTCATCCCTTGACATGCCGATTCATATCAGCGAGGCTGCTGACGCAGCGTTTGCTACGCGATTCCGTGAAGCCTTGACACCTCACAGCGTGCATATACCCAGGACAAGCTACGTACGCGACGACGCACTCATTATGCTTTCCGAGTCTCATTTCGACTGGCCAACCCCTGCAAGGGCACGATTCCTTGTCAAGGTGGCTTTGAGTACCGTCTGTCAATACTACCACATCGTACTCAAGTCGTCGGTCTCAGACGCGTTGGAGAAGGCGATCAAGAATGTCAACGACGTGGATCGACTGATGAGATGCAAACTCTTGGCCCTCTTTGCCTTAGGCGAAGTTTACTCCAGCCGTGTTGCAGCTCAGGAGGCTACCTTTCCCGGTCTGTCATACTTCGCACAAGCAAGGAGAATGGTCAGCATCCCGGCAGAACGGCCAACACTGCACGCAGTCGAAATTGCTCTCCTTCTTGTACTGTACTCTTACAATCTGAATCGTAGACACATGGCGTACCTGCTCGCAAGTTCGGCTGTTCGACTTGGGATCGTTATGGGCCTCAATCTCAACGTGCCCGACGGCATGTACTCAAACCCACTTGCTAGGGAGCATCGCACGAGGCTGTGGTGGACCGCATACACTTTAGACCGTACCTGCTGCTCTAAACTTGGCCATCCAGCGAGCATAGCTGATGATGACATCCTTGTCGATCATCCAAGTGGCGACCATCTGGACCCTTCAGCCGATTTTGAGGATGTGGATTACGCCCGAAAGAGTCTTGAGCTAGCCGGACTGTCACAACAAACTCGTCAGCAGCTATACTCGAGACGAAAACACCATGTGCCTTTCGCTCAAAGAGTTCAGACCACTCTCAAGAACATCACCAGGTGGATGGAGACATTGCCACCTCGATTGCAGTTGGAGATCGGCCAAGGGTCTATGCGGCCTAATAGCATTGTCTATCTGCACTTGAGATTCAATCAGGTTAGTCACATGTTGCATACAGCACAGCACGCGCTGACAGGGACAAACGTGCTGCATAATTGCGACGCGGCCTATACTGCTCCATGTGTTGCGAGTACATTCCAAGTCCTGGACTGATCCCTCCATCGATCCCAAAAAAACCCTTCCAGAAAGCGCTCTGACGCTTGCTGAAACCTGCATTCAGTGCTCGCGACACTCATGCCGACTCTTGAGTGAAGCCTGGATATGTGGATCGTTTGCGATCTTTGACTACTTCTACACCCAGTATCTTTTCTCGGCCGCAACGAACCTGGCCCTATCCAGTCTGCTTGGGTCTGCACAGAGTCAAAGCGACAGCGACAACTTCAACACTGCTGTAGACATCATCCGCCAACTCAGTCGGATGGGCAACTTTGCGGCAAAGGAGTTCCTTGAGCATCTTGATGCAATGGAAGACAGCATGCAGAAGGTCCGCCAGAACGTTCTGAATCTGAGTCTCGCGCCGCAACTAGTCATGAGCGATGCAGCTCCTTTGCCACTCTATGCCTCCATGATGACCGCGGGCATGGCTCTTGCCGAACCATCTCTTCAAGAATTTCTGGCAGACACCGATCTCACTATCGATGGCATCGACAATCCTACTTTCGATCCACTGCAGACACCATACTGGCCAGGTATTTGGGGCGGGGATGAATGGGCAAACGGATAAGATTGAGCGTTACTAAGTGCATTAAATCACATCGGAAGCCCCTTCGAGGACCTGGCAGCTGCTCTATTTTCCGCCCACTCCTGCATCGATTGGCCTTGCTTAGCCGTGGTAAGGGTGAATAACCCAGCAAGTACTGCCAGTATCGCGCCTAGACACGGTCAGGAAGAATTGTGAATCAGAGATCTTGACATCACCTATTGTTCCCGCGGGTCCTGTACCGACGGCCTCGAGTAAGGGAACAGCCGATGCACTTGAGATGGCCGAGAACGTGTACTGGACCAGGTATTTGCCAGCAATGACCTCGCGACGCTTCTTCGGTATTGCTTCTACAAGGAGTTTAGTACTTGGTCGTTGCGGAAAGGAGGATGTGGCTTACCAGCGCAGTACGTATTCAGACTCGCGAACGCAGCCAGCAGTCCGGCAGCTGTACAAAAGCTCGTCACGATAGGTAAAGCCAGCCCTCCCGCCGCAGTCGAGCAGTCATCGCACTCTAGACCCCAGGCTTGCAAGAGCATGAAAAAGGGTATAACGACGAAGAAAGAGAACATCCCGGCGTTCAGACGATCCTGAGGGAGGCGTTCACCGCGAATCGCAATCCACTTCTGTACTGTCACGTCCGAGAACCACCCGCCGATGACCGTACCAAGCAGGAAGCCAGCAGCAGGAGCGATATAGAAGAGGCCGGTCGTAAGGGAAGAGGTCAGACCAAACCGCGTGCTCAAAACGTGTCTCGGAGCCGCAAGAAGCGAGTACTGGGTCCAGCTGAGGAAGCCGCAACTCAGATGCTGTGAGATGAGATCAGCACTGAGACTTGAAGGGAAGGGCAGATAAGCTGGCTTACTGTGAAGGCGACATTTGGATATAGCATTTGCTTGAACGTCGGCAGTGGGTCAAATTGCGATACAGCGTCCCAGCCTCTCAGGTTGAGTGCAAGCCCCGGCTTGTCCAGTCTGCTCGATGGAACATAGAGGAATGCGAGTACGAGCGAGAGACCGATCATCGCGACCTGAAGCCAGAGAAGATTACGCCAACTGGTGTATTGAACCATGATGCTAGCAACTAGCGGGCCTAACCGAGCGTTAGTAAGAACGGGCGTGTGTTTTATTGAAAGGTCAAACAGACCTAACGGAGGACCCGCGACTGTGCCTGCCAGAAAGAACCCATTTGCTCTGCCACGCTGTTCGGGAGGAAAGTACTCTGCGATGATGGTCTGACCTGCGACGTGGTAGAAGCAGCCTTGGAAGCCAGACAAAACGCGCATGGTGACAAAAACCTCGATCGTTGGTGCTAACGCAGCACCAATTGAGAAAGCTAGTAACAAGGTCGTACCCGCGATGTACGCTGACCTTCGACCGATAATCTGCGCCAGGTCAACCCTAGGCCTGCTTTACAACCAAAGACAACGACTTACGCTTGCAATCGGACTCCAGATCAGCGCACTAATGCCCATTGCCATCATAAGGCCCGCGGTGGAGAGCGTCACAACTTGGCTCGTGGTGTTCAAGTCCTCACTGATCTCCGTGCTAGCGGACAACAGGGATGTGCTGGAGAAGCATGCTGCCAGTGTGCTCCAGCTGCATGCGAAGACGATAATACATTTCCTCCATAACGTTATACTATCGTAAAGTATCGAAGCGCGAGTGTCGACTCGATCGAGCGTACTCCCTGGTTGCGATACGGCGGCTTCGGCGGTCATTGGCGTGCCCGTGGGCTCGATGGGTTCGGAAACAGCTTTTTCAGAGTTGATAGAAGACATCTTGCAGAACTTGAGGGATTGCTAGCTCTGGTATACTTTTCTTGATTCTGGTCAAACTGAATCTTATAGTTCCTGGGCGCAGATGCTCGCGTGCTTGTTTTCGGCGTTGCGACCGCCTCCGCCGACGGCGTGAGGCAGCATCTTGCCGAAGAGTGGATCTCTGCCTGCCACAACCATCAAGTTCATCCAATCAGTACATGACGCATGCCGGACTGTGTTTAACAACCACCGGAGATACTGTCAAAATGATAGAAAATTCAGTGGACTTGCCGGCTGATGTTACTGACTGCGGTTCAGGGATGAGTATGACCCATATAACCATCTTACAAGCCTGGAGACATCCAGTCACCTGGAACGATCGGAACAGTCCTCTGGTCGAAATTGGACCATGCTTCACATTGCGTACCAACGACACCAAGCTACGCGCGCATAAATCGAACTCCCGATATTCCCGCTCTTTCTTCGTCAAAGCCCCGACCTTGTCGTGAGTTCAAAAGAAGGATCTTTCCACTGATTTCTACTGTTCTGCGGGCTCTTCAAAAAAAACGTGAGTCCAACTGCTACGACAGTAGCCCGCTACTTAAAACTTTACGGCTCGATCTCATATTTGACAGCTAGCAGGATCGAAACAATGCTCTCCGAAAACCATGAAGCGAGCCGGACAAATCTAAAGAAGCGACGGGACTTTTCAAGTCGCAAAACCCGGTGCAAAAAATGCATTCTCTCCCAAATTGCGTGGAAAACAATCATGTGTTCGCGCCTTGTGCGCTGGAGACTTCCTTAACCTAGCCTCTTGAGCACAAATAGCTTGCTTGACCGAAAAGTCTAAACGGCACCTACTGTGTGACTTCTCAAAAACCCTTCCGGACTTTCTATGTGTGTCGTTCGCCGGGTCTTTCATGAGCAGAAAGGCCGACTGCCACGACTGGGCGATTCCAAAACCCCAGGCATCGAGCAACATGCTGTGCTTCGGGATCAGCTATCGAAGATATAAGACTTTTATCTTGCCTTTTCTCCTGTATTCTCGTTCCCACACGCCTCTTTCTTTCAAGCAGGAATGATACTCTCGATAACCACATGTCTGCTGTCGTTCTCTGTGTCTGAAAGCGGAGTTTCCGACAGATGTGACTGACTCTCGAATTCGGTCCACGTTTACCAATGCGTGGATTGAGGGATGGTATGGATAAAGTTCCTCACGACGAATCCATCATGCTCTTCTATCAATATCCGTTCTCAAACCATCGAAATATCGTGGCAAGAGGTGCACATCTCTGTCTTCAAAGTTGAAATGACCACTACTGATACCTTTTGCTCTGCTTTCCAAAAAGGAAATTCACTGTTGTCATGGCGAGCTTACCTGAGCAGATCCTTAAAATCGAAAATTGAATTGGCATCTTCATATGCTGTGTTGTGTCACTATCCTAGTGCGTTTAGAAAAGAAGCATTTCGCATCTTCTAAGGTTTCAATGCACTCTTAGGATAACCAAAAGCAACGCAATGTCTCTGTACTCCTATGCGTTCGTTATGTATACAGATTCTACCTACAGCTCCCTTCCGCTTCTGTCACTATCTCCCAAAGCCTGAATGTGCTTAAAAGACACGCTGTCCGCCTATATGGTCTCTCTGCTCTTACAAAATAACAATTAAGCCATCGCATGTCTGTTTGCTTCCGAAAGCCCTGAGTACAATGCCTGTCCGAAATGGCTGAGATGACTTCGCATGACCTCCAGTCCGAAACCAGCGTCCGTGGTGTAACATGGAATAGTCCTGTGCGCCGACGCCAACTAAGTTCTCGTCTTACAGACACAGACAACTCGGACTTATTGAATAATTGGTGTGGGGACTACAGACGTATAAAATCCGCTATGGCAGTCTCTCGTCCACTTTTCATCAATTAAATGCTCCTTTCGAACTCAAATTAGCAGACAGAGCTGATGATGGCTGCCGCCTCTCTCTTTTCAAAGTATATTAGTATCCTGGAATGTCTTCTCTCTCCTTACAAAACCTTCACATAGCTGATCATTGCGTTTTTGTCTCCTGGAGGTCCACCAATTCACGATATTTCACTTCAACGAAACAAAGCAAGGCTGCTGAGAATGTATGTTACCAAAAAGAAAAAAGCGCTGCTCGAATGTCGCTTCTGCTCTGTCGTCTGGACTCGATCATAAAGACAAGACGATACTGCCATGTCTCTGTTCGCTGTGTGCGCAATCAACCTCACATGAGCATCTGAGCATAAGTATGTCGTCACCACCCACGTTGTACTTCATCAACTACTCAGTGCAATCGTGTTCTCGAAAGATGCACTGTCCATGGATATGTGCTCTTCTGTCTCATTAAAGGCACCAGTCTGGACGAATGTGTGTCTGCGCCTCGAGAGACATTGTGCACACCGTGGAAAGGAATGAAGAGACGAACATCGGGCGTTCATGATTGAGAAATGCGGTCGCTTCCATTTCATGCTGCGAGTCGGTGTCGCGGCCTACTCGTATAAGCCCATCGACTTGTTCCCAAAAAGAGTATGAAGTGGAGTGATGTATGTGGGACTCGTCCGGATTGCACAATGTTTTTGTCTACAACAAGATGACGCGCAAGTCCATCTGAAAGTCGGTAAGGCGATCCATGTCGCTGCGAGGTTCGCAGTATGCTTCAAATTGTGCTCGCGCACATCCTCAAAGCCTCGCCATCGTCCCCCTCTTCGCTCTGCCCTTCGCCTTCCTCTTCGCGTCCCCGACCTCCTCTCTCCCAATGCTCTGCACGCCCAAAACGTCGCCCTCCCAAAGCCCCTCACCCACGACATCCACCAACCCCAGCACCCTACTCTGCACCGTCGCGCCATCCCTCCTATTTTTGCCCTCCCTTCTACTCGCACTAATTCGTTCTGCAAAGCGCCACAGCGGCCCGTCAGCTATGATACCATTCGCCCCTCTGACGGGCGCCCATTCATCAGCTAATCTTATCGTGGTCGGGAGTTTATTGTTTTTGCTTTTAGCGACGAGAATCATGCCCTCTTCTTCGAAGCGCGTGTACGAGTTCTTGAGTGTTTCTTTGTTGACGGCTTCGTAGTAGCTCAGGTCGCCCTGGTGGTATAGGGTTTTGCCGAGGAGCTGTGCGCGGTCTTGGACACGCTTCATGTCGAGCCAGGCCTCGCTTTTCACGGGATCCGCGGTGCTGGTGTTACTCCTGTTACTACTACTGTTACTACTGTTACTGCTGGTAAGCGGCGGCGTGAGCATCATCAGCGACACGGCGCCGAGCCAGGCGGCCTCGATGAACGGCCAGATGAGGAAGCAGTAAAAGTCGAAGTTCTCGCGGCCGGTCTCACGCTCTGTGGCGCTGAGCTCTATGAACGAGATGGTGTTGTCGACGGCGCGGGTTATTGTTATTACACCGTCGGTTTCGAGGCCGGCGAGTGTGCGCGCGAGGTTGAAGGAGAGGCCCTCGGTCGGGAAGATGAATTCGCCGCGGAAGAGTTGCGAGAGGAAGCCGACCTGGGCGTGCAGGTCGGCGTACGGCATTCGCTGGGATTCGGGAGCGCCGCCGCGCTTGACGGTGCTGTAGAGGGCGGCTGAGACGAGCGATTGCAGGATGAAGAGGTGGATTGTCATGTTGCGGTAGAAGGAGAGCTGGAACCTAGACGCGGTGTCAGTCGGTGGTGTTAAGATCAGAAGCAAAGTACGCACCGGTCAACAGCGTAGTAGGTATCCTCTGGCAACCCAGGCACAAGGCCGACGAGACCGGGACCGAGCACTTCCAGCGCTCGATCAACCACGATGCTTGTTGGCAGGTTCCCAAAGTGTGCCACTCTCCCGCCTTGTGCGCGAACACGATCGCACAGCCATTCCACTCTTCTGATGAGCTCTGTCTTGCCTACACCTCGCCCTCTGAGTGTGAGCAACACGGTGCCAACAAGTGCGGTGGGCATGACTACAGACACGTCATTGATCTCGGACAATACCTTGTACCCAAGTGTTCTGAGCAAGCGTATACGATCTTCTTTCGAGTCAAGTTGTTGAGGCAGTCTGCTCGCTCGCTCACGCTGCTGATTGATGAACGTCCGCAGCGACCACGGCTCATGGAAACGGACATCCACGCGTCCGAGCTTGAGTGAGAGAACTGAAGATGATGAAAGAAAGTCCATGAGGTTCTCTTTCGGCTTCGGCTGACCTAGGAGTTCGCTGATGTAAGAGTCGACTTCGATGACTTTATCGTACTGCGTCGAGACCGGACATATGATGGCATCCTCAACACGTCCGCTCGCCACACTGTCCAGCATGTAACTTAGAATGCCAAACTTGGGTGGGAGAAGCTTGCCGGTACGACTCCTGCCACCTTCGACGAAGCACTCCAGATTGTAGCCGCATTGCAGTAACGTGTCGATGTACGCTTGCACAAGGGTGGTGTAGAGTTGGTCGTCTCCGAAGCTCCGCCGTATCCACATAGCTCCCGCATGCTGCAGGAAGGAGCCCACGACTGGGAAGTTCAGGTTATCGCCGGCGACGACCGTCGGTAGTGCAAGACCTAGACGATAGCAGATGATCTGTAGCGAGACATAGTCGACGTGAGAGCGGTGGCAGGGCAAGAAGATAATCGAGTGCTTCTTGCGCGCAGCTTCAGCAGCCACAGTGCGCAAACGCAGCACTTCCTCGCTGGAGACATGCACGCCCTGGTGATATGCCCTTGTCAGCAACTGAGTAGCCAGATAGTATGCGCCGCGTATGAAGTTCTTGCTCTCCATCTTGCAGATCATGCCGTCCGTCCAGGTCTCGCTGACTTCCAGGAGCGACTCCTCGATTTGTGTTTTCCTCTTTGCCCGCCTGTCCTTCTCTCCCACACCGCTGCCGTTCTGCGCCTCGATGCCCAACTGGCCCTCCTTAGCCTCGACCTCGACCCTCTTGTCTGCCAGCTCGCGCACCTTCGCAACAAGCATGGGGTTATTGAGCACGCGCGTCTTCATATCCTCAGAGAAACCGGAGTAGAATTCAGGCTGGCCAACATGGTTGTCGAAGGAGCGCCATCCTGTTCCAGAGAATTGCAGCGATACTTCGCGTATGAAGTCGAGCGGCGACGAGCGAAAGCGCGCATAGCTGTTGATGAGGCCTCGGTCAGGCGACTCGTTGTAGCCGACAGCGTGAAGATGGACATCGTCGGCAGCGGTGATGCTCAGATCGGGCGCGTACTCGGAAGTAGTGGCGTGCGACGCCTTTCGCTCTTTGGAGGCCGTCATGCTCGCCGAGGAAGTAGCTATGCGCCAATGTGGAGATGTGCACCGAATGAGTGGGTGTTCAGCGCGGGCGCTTCATGGGCGAGGGTATGCAGAGGCAGCTCGCTATGTGCAAGGAGAGAAAATCATAAGTACAAGGGTATAATGCAGATTAACAACTTCACGACATCATGCAGCAGATCACCAGGAGCGCTGGGTTCGAGCGCGTTCCAATGGCGTAGTTTCCCGTGCCGAGGTTGCGGGGAAGCAGCGTCTTGTCGCCGATTTGTCAATGCTTTCGGTGTGACAACCTCCATCAAACTTGTCTGGGTCAGATGCTTTCATGACGGTATGGTATTCGCTGTTGACTGCTATACACTTCCCGTTGACACCTGGAGTTCCAGTCTCTTAAAATACTTCCCACAGACTGATCTTTCCATCCTTCGCCCCGGCTGCGATCCAGTGCTTGACCTGCATCTTCTCCTCCCGCTGCCTTTGTAGCTTGCTAAGACCTGTTTCTCTCCTTATTACCTCTGTATTTGTTTCTTGGCCTGGAACGTCCTGCACGTTGTGCTCTAGGTCTACAGCGTCCAAAATCTTGCCAAAAGCTACAGCGTAGACGCCCTCCTTGTGCCACTTCAACACCGCAACTTCCTTGAGTGACCTGGCGCTATATATGCGGACTCGAGTATCCCAACCCCCAGTAGCAAGGAGCCGACCATCTGACCGTACTGAGAGAGATTGCTGGCCGGCGTGTTTTGTGTTGTTGACTTTGGATGGTGCCTGGATCGATATTGGAGATGGTGACGGGGTTGCAGGTTGCGCAGCCTTTGACGCCGCGACAGTAGACAGAAGCGAAGACAGACCGCCAGCCTTTGAAGTCGAATCCGCTGGCTTCGAAGATTGAACCGGACGTTTTGAAAAAGACAGTGACTGATCATCGGCGTGTTCCGGGACAGAAACCGGAGGATCGTCTGCGACTTCATCCGTCTGATGGTTCTCGGAAGAGATAGAAGAAGTGAGTCCAGATGTGATCTCAGTGGGGACAGAGACAGGTGGATCTTCTTCCTCCTCTTGCGCGGAGGGTGTTTCCTTCGAACTGGTATACTCAGACGCAATCTTCGGAAGGCGATGAGCTGCAATGATAGCATCGGCCCCAGAAGTGTAGTACGTCTTAGCGTCTGGCAAGATATCTATCGACAAAATCGGCTGCGTGTGAGGTTGACTCAGGTACATGGGTTTAGCCACGCCAACAGTCGAGTCGTCAGCCTCTGGTAGTAAATGGACGGCCGTGATACCTGCCTCGTAGCCAGTGATCACGAGATTTTGTTGTGTTGAAGGATCGTATATGAGCTTCACAGCCATGACCATCCCTGCATTCGTCAGTATGACAAGATTGTAGCAATGATGGCTGCACGCTTTCTACGTTAGGTTCAAGAACGTATCGTGGCATGCAACGTACCTGTGTCTCTCGCTTGCGCGCGAGGCACCACATATCTCAGTTTCTCTTCCGGAAACTGGTACACCTCGGCCTTCTTATCGTCTCTTGCAGGTACTGCGATGAGGACCGAGGCAGAAGTCTTGTTCGACCGGGAAGGCATATTGTCTTTTGCATCATCTGATATGTGTAGGTCTGCTTGTGAAGACGCGTAACACATGGAGAAGGCGCAAAAGTTTAGAGTATTTACTGGTAGCGTATGCAGAAGCCATGGCGTTGGGCGATCGCCAGGTGAAACTTCTGCAGGCAACGCTGTTGACAGTGCAGATTCATCTGCTGAGCGTACTTGCCATATTCTCAGGCTATTGTCGCGGCCGTGGCTGGAGGCGTGTCAGACTGTAATGTTTTTGAACACGACTCTCGCGAGCAACGCTTCTCATGCAAGCAATGCTCTCATCAGCGATAGATTCCCTGAAACCATGATTCCGATCGGACAGCAGGCAGGAATATAGTCAGGACTCACGTTATAATCTTGTCATGACCCCATTCGGCTGTTCCAAGGATGGCTCCATCGTGAGCTTTCCATACCGCTAGCGCACGCTTGGTCTCGAGCTTCCAGTAGATAACCCAGCCATCTGCATCACCGGTGACGAGACGAGTATTTTGGCGTACAAATTGAACGCTGTGTATTTGCGACGCGTGACCACGGAGGATGTGACTGGGCTGAGCTGGTGGCAGAGTTGACGATTGGCGTTCTGCCATGGGTGGTGAGTGCAGTCTCGGTCTTGGGCAGTTCGAATCGAGGCGATCGCCGAACTGTGGGACGGGCGCCTGTCACTTGCAGAACGAGACGCTGACAACGCGGGCACTGCCCACTCTCCTCTCCGAGCTCGTCCGCGGAGTTTTGTGAGAACATTTATCGTTGTTAACGTTCAGCAGCGGCGCGTATCTTTGTTTGGGTGCAGCTGAAAGCTGTCGATTTGACCTTGCGAGTGTCTGTTCAACTCTGCTCAAGTGAAGCCCAGTGCGCCTGCCAGCATCCGTTACAAACTCTGCGCCCATCAGATGAGTGCACGGAGGATGCAAGATCTGCGAACTATCTCTGATATCGTTATGTTCTCCTTCTCGTGCTCTGCGACGACACGGAGGTGAGGATTGCCGGCTGCTGCAGGGAAGAGCTATTTTAGGCGATAGCTTGTTTGGGCCTTCTTACAACAATTAACGGGCTGGCGTATTTTGTACTGGGTCTGTCATGCAGGCCGTCATCATGCATCAGCGCCAACAAGCAGTGAGACTCGAGACAACGAACTTTGCGCGCTGCCCAAGAACTGTTCCTGCAGTGCGAGCGACGACATGATGGCGAACTGCGGGTACGTCTGATAATCAATAGCTTTTCATGGCACGAAGTCGCCGAACCCCAATGTAAATCGCAGCCAAATGTGCACATCACTTCCGGAGTAGGAGATGCCGGCGCGCATCATCGAATTGGCGTTTGCTTCTGACCATAGGCTGTGCAGCATTTGCGACCCGCTATCTCGAATGCCATTCACTGCTTTCTTCTACTGCATTAGTTCTGAGATCGTGTTTCCAAGCCATTGTAGAGCTGGTCGTTGAAGGAGGTGAGCAGAGTGCCCAGGCTGTCCTTGAAAACGTCAGTGTCAGGGATCAGGAGGCTTCGCTTGTTCTTGCCGCCTGCAGGTCGATCCTTCCTTGAACTCAACGAAGCTGAGCAACACTCCTTCTCTCGTCATCGTTTGTCTTGTGCCAGCCAGCCAGGGCAGGAATCGATAAATCTCCTCGCAGCGACGCGCACTCACGGCGCACATCCTACCCAGATCACAACCCGGATTTAGCATTAGTCGGACGCCCACTCCGGTCCCATAACTGCCGTACCGCCTTGCGCAAGAACCTCGCTCTCGCTCTCCCGCGCGCCTGCAAGCGATTGTTGCCGAGCCCCCTGCAACCCTCAGCCCTTACGACCGCCTTGCACTCTTATCTTTGGGCACCTAGTTTTTGTATTCTTACCCCATATCAGCCTGTTCCCGCTGGAGGATACTCCATAACCGCGCCCACCTCACACGCGCCGCCCTTGCCTGTGTCCACCATCGTACGATATCGATTGCCCGTCAGTCAGCCTGCGCCATTTCCTTGAGAGACCTCGACCACTTTCCCCAGCGATTCCGCGCTATCCTCTGTTGATTGGAAGCTGGAACGACGACTTGTGGCGGCGCAGTCTAGCGCTACCTCGTCCTCGAAGTGCTGAGCTGATTGCGGGGCTTCTCTGCCTGTCCAGCTGTATGCACTTGGAAGGTCAGCAGGATGGCTAGCACTGTTGTTGTTACACCTCCTCCACGGAACGACTCGCCGAGCGACAAGACATCGAAGAAGAGGGGGAGTGACGCTACCCCAGAGGGCAAGCCCAAGAGGACGCGCACAGGATGCTTAACGTGTAGGGAACGACATCTGAAGTGCGACGAGAACAAGCCTTGTTGCAACAATTGCGCCAAATCTCAACGTGACTGCAATTGGGGCAAGAAGCTGAACTTTCTTGACACGACCTGCGAGAAGAATGCCTATCTGATCCCCAAAGGCGCCGAATACCAGGTCGCTTTCCAAGACGAGTCACGGATCATCGCGGCCGAGTATGTGGGCGGGCGAGAGATGTACCCAGCGGAGGAGGCCGATACATACATCCCAATAGCCGCCAACGGCTTCGCAATGGGCCCTCCTGGAGGCCTGGCTCCTCCGCCAGCTGCACACCAGCTGCTTCCGCCAATACAGGGCATGGGTCTGGAAAGCTTCCAGCAGGCGCAACACTACAATTACGATCACCAGCACGTGCCCCAGCAGCACCATGCACGAGCCCGTAAGTCAGCCCGTTACATCGAATCCGGTCGCTCCAACTAAGAATGCCAGACTCCAATTACTCGAACTCGAACAGGTCCCCGTACGGCCTGGACCACAGCGCAAGCCCCGCACCCGTTCCGACCCGCGACTATTTGAAGTCCCAAGAGGAGGTACTATACATGCAGGTGTTTGTCGAAGAGATTGGCATCTGGATGGATAGCATGGATGCGCACAAGCACTTCTCCCGGCTCCTACCTTTCCACGCACTGAACGAACCAATGCTGCTCAACGCGTTCCTTGCTTGTGGCGCTCGGCATCTGGCACTTGTGAACCCCAAGTACAGCGAGGAGAAGGCTTTGCACTATTACGACGTTGCGACACGAGACCTGCTTCACTCTTTACAAGACCCAGACCGCGACACGGTCCTTTGCGCAACAACGGCAGTCATCTTGAACGTATACGAGATCATGGGCGAACGCGCGTTACAGCGGATGAACCACATTGCCGGGGCTCGAGCACTGATCAAGGAATGTCGATGGAACGCACGTGCGAATGGCGTCGGCGCAGCCTGCTTTTGGCTGAACGTTGGAATGGAAATACTCAGCTGTCTTCACTTCAACTGGCAAGTGGCTTGGGATCCAGATGAGTGGGGCATTGAGCTTGACTTCTCACCGGAAACCGAATCTGGGAGAGAGGAAAATTGGACGCACAAGATCTTGTACATTGTCGCGAAGATCTGCAACTACCGTGCGTCGATCCCTCGAAATCCCGACATCGCAAGGCAGACGCTTCAGGACCGCCATAACGAGTGGCTGCGCCTGAAGGATATGACCGACAGATGGAATGAAGGGATCCCCCGCACCATGCATCCTATGGCGTACCTGTACCCTGGTCAGACCATCTCGGGCTCCGCGTTTCCGGAAGTCTGGCTGGTCAAGAGAACCTCCATCGTTGCCAGGCTGTTCTACCATACATGTCTGGTCTTGCTCGCTCAAATCAATCCCATTCAAAGCTCCAACGAGCCAGACATGTGGACCATGATCGAGCAGAACTCGAAGTTCATCTGCGGCATCAGTGCTCACGTGAAGGATCGAGGCGTAGCAAGCGTAGCATTGCGTTCACTTGCGATTGCCGGTGAATGCCTGACAGATCGACGTGAGCAGGAAGAGATCCTCCAGATCTTCGACAAGATTCGTCAGGAAACAGGCTGGCGGATTGGTTTCGTGAACACAGAGCTGAAGGCGAAGTGGGGCTGGGACGCACAGGATCAAGAGCAAGCGAATGGTCACGCCCAGGATGCGGCAGCCTATCAGCAGCAGCAAGCACACCAGGCCCAGGTTGTTGTTCAGCAGCAAATGCAGCCTCCACCGACGCAGCCTCCTATCATTCGACCTAGGCCTCCGCCAGGCTTTGGTAATCCACTTCTTGTAGCCGACTTCAGCATGCCACAACATCCTTATCAGAGCCATTACGTGCCGGCGAACTTCATCCAGCAACAACAGCCAGCAACCCTTCTCCAGCCACCTATTGCTGTCGCCAATGGTTTTGGCGGACACCAGTTCTACTAAGATTTCTCTGCGATATACCTGCAGCCCTCGGGCCCATTTCCTTCGATTCTGTATTACCGACTTTCCTATGCATTGCTCTGGAGCGACGGCGTCCTTGGATTTTTTCGATTACTAGCCAGAGTGTGGGCACATAAAAGCGAGCAAGCGCTGCTTACGACGTTACGATCAGCAAAATTCGGCATCTCCATGGGAGGTAGATGTTGTCATCATGTCGACCTGCATAATGTACATTTACCCAGACGTAGCATGTTGAGCGGAGGATACACAATGTCACAGCTACAGTCAGTACTTCCGTCGGCCTGATGGCTTCCAGTGCTCATTCCATTCTCCTCCTTTCTCAAGGCTGTTCCCGAGCTCACACGATGCTTTAGGTCCGGCATATGACCGATAAGATTCTTGATTCATCAGGAATAGCTCGTGACGACGCTGCAAAGATCATCTCTTTCAACAGACAGACTTTGGAGTACGCCATCCTCCGCCAAGGGACGCTCATATTACGCCGGACATACCCTGCTCTTGGGGCGGACAACTTATCCGAGAACAGGCAAGTGGACTGTAGAAATACCCCGCAGTAGCCCCGGAGCATACCTCTCTGAGTGTTTGATAACTTGGCAGAGTACACGCCAAGTACGCGACACAGAGCAGACTTCTTGCACAAGCTCCGTTGATGACTTGGCTTCTATCTTAACGCGCAATCGCTGGTGGAAATGGAGCTGCCAAGCAATGAGCTCGGGGATGACAGCGGTAAGTATCATCAGTCTTGGAGCCAGAACTGCAGAATTCAGTCGTGGTCATAAGGGATGACGCCCTATTTTCTGTGTGCTTTTACGAACAGCGCGCGATTCTACAGAGAGGTCTTGTGCCTGTCTTCAGATCTACAATGCTCACCTCGCACCTCTTTCTTCTCTTTTGCGCCCTTCTTCCCTTTCTAACAGATGCAGCCAATCTCTTCGCCGCACAATCAAATGGTCACCTGACCACACTGTCACTCACACGCCATGGCGAATCCTACAACCTTACTGCTACCTCTACCACGCAAGACGCCGGCGGCAACCCTTCATGGCTGAATATCGACTCGAAGCAAAGACTCCTGTACTGCCTGGACCGCGGCCAAAGCAACACGACAAAAGGTTCCCTGAACTCATTCCGCATCGGGAGTACCGGCGCGCTCGACAAGATAGCAAGCGTCGACGCCCCGTTCTCCGGCGTAGCAGCCTCGCTCTTCTCTCTCAGCAAAGACCAGCGCGCATACGTGACCGCTCACTAGTCCGTCCCCCTCACCCCTAACCAACAATACTGACAACGACAGCAACAAATCCGCAATATCAGCATTCTCATTCCCGCCCGACGGCTCCCTTGACCAGGCAAGCCAGATCGTGTATCCAACATCCACCACCGTGGGCCCCGTGCCAAGCAGACAGAACGGCAGTTTCTCGCACCATGTCATCCTCTCCCCTTTCTCCAACCATGTCTTAGTCCCTGACCTCGGCGCTGATTTAATACGCGTCTTCACTTTCGATTCTGAGAACGTTGCGCCGCTGACCGAACGCAAGCCTCTGAGGACTTGGCCTGGTGCGGGACCACGGCACGGCGTCTTTTGGCAGGCGCCTCGGAAGGGGAGCGGAGAGAAGGAGTGGTTTTTGCTGTTTAATGGCGAGTTGAGCCAGAGAGTGTATACATACCGCGTCACTTGTATAGGCGACGAGTTGGCGTGGGAGAAGGTCAGTGAGGTTGTTGCTTTGGGGGAATTGGGGGAGGGGTTGGAGGGGAATACGGCGCCGACAAGTGGGATTGCTGTCTCGGTGAGTCTGCCCTTTCTTTCTCTCGACCTTTGAGTTTGAGTGGGCGTTCAATGGGGCTAACGTTTGCTCTTCAGCCGGATCAGAGATTCGTTATTGTGAGTAGTCGCCAGCACTCTTTTAACTTGAGTCCGCTGCATCAGAAGGAGGAGAGTGATTCGCTTTCGACGTTCAGGATCAAAGATGATGGGACGCTGGAGCTTGTGCAGATTGCGCCGTCTGGCGGGTACCTGCCAAGACAATTTAGTCTGAACAATAAGGGCGATAAGGTCGCGGTGGGACATCAGGCGAACAGCACGGTCGTCATCTGGGATAGAGATGTCGAGAGCGGGAAGATTGGGGCAAAGCTAGTGGAGGTGAAGGTCAGCGGGCCAGTGGTGTTTGTTGGCTGGGACGAGTAGGAACACGACATGGTAGTGAAGCAAAGCAACACAGTTGCACCTCAAAGGCAAAAGAATTGGATCCGGTCCGATTCGAACGGATTTCTGTCGCAATATCCCACCTGCCCCCTTTGCTCGACCTTAGGTGAGACCTAACCTTGGCGAAAGACCTTGGGCGCGGCCCGAGGTCCCTATTTGATGCGAGCGTCTTACCACTTGACCGCGAATCCTAGTAACTCGATGAGAACACTGCAAGGACATGTGCTTGTGTAGTGAGGGAATCCGGTAATGAGACGTTGGGGTTTCATGGTGAAGGACAATTTGACATCAAGCACTGGATAGTCACACGTGAGACCTAAAGTCACTCTCCAAATGGGTCAAGTGGGGATTTCTTGAACCTCTAGGGATGATCACTATGGTTGAGAGGGCTCTGCATAAGGTGGACCTAATTTTTATGGCACATGGATTGGGGGCAGCACTGATCCAGAGAGGCCAATGATCTATTCGGTGAACCCCTTTCACTTACTTGAATGAACATAGCGAGGTCGTCAAACAGATATCGAGGGCCTTGCCTGTAGCATCGGCGGTCTTCTGGCGGCTACAGTGTTTCAAATGGACTTTGTGGCCAGTAAAAGCAGGTTCATAGCAGTGCTCAGGAAGGTGCTCTTCCGAATAGATCTTTGATTACTCCAGACAGTGCTGCCTATATTGATTGTTGGGACTAGAATGCTACAACAACATACAGGTTTCAACCGCGAAGAATTCGCCGCCGCCTATGCACGATTGCTATATTGTCAGGTGGCAGGGTTCACGCTAAGCGCACAAGCTCGGGGTTGAAGATCTGTCTCCACCACAGGTTTCCCTTGATAGTGTCGTTGTATATCGTCGCCAGTCAGGCGCGGGTCACTATTGCTCAGCAAATGGCCTTCGTTGTCTTCGATGGTGACTTCGTTTCGAAATGTGACCCAATCCTTTGAGCGCAGCCAGAACAAGCCAACACGTTCGAAGTAGCTATCGCATCTTGTCAAAAGAAGTACACAGTTGTGCGGAATCCGCTGAGCGATAGCTGTTGCGTTATCGTCTAGGAACAGGACAGCTTTGAGGTGATTGTCTTGACTCTGATCTGTTGGTGCGACATCCCAGAATGGCTGCACTCGTGCTCGCCATTGATCACAGATGTTGAGTACAACGTCTTTTGATATAACCCTTCCCGGCTCCTCTCGTGGGTCAAGTGTCCAGGTCCTGTCCACGACCTGTAGGTCCGCTGCTTCAGTCAAGAACTCAATGAAGGGCGGAGCTAAATTCGATTCTCGTAGTTCCCTGGAACTGAATGAGGATAATGGAGTGAGTTTGCCTTCCCTTCGTATCAAGACGTTTCTTATACCGACTCTTGGCGTGTCGAGGTACATGTCTTTGCCGTAGATCCAGGTAGCGTGATCATTCCAGCCTATTGACGACCAGCTAGGAAAGTCAGCTCGTCGAACGTATGGTTCTTTGTGATGCCACAATAGAGCGAGCTCGCCATCCCTGGGGCAAGGACTCGATCCTAGGGCATCTGAAGCATTTTTGGCATGGTTACGTTCAGTCCAATGTCGACATAACGGGACAGTCTAGAAGTGAAAGACTGAGTCTTGTGCAAGTGTGTTGAGTGCTCCCGCTATAGCGTTGAATGCGTTTTTCTCGAAAAAGAGGTCGCGTGTGCTGTATTGTTGTAGTAAAAGCTGCGCTCGGACCATGCTGTAGCGACACGAGGAGTCCATGGCAAATATACGAGGATTGGACCGGACTGGCAACCAACTCATGAGCCATTCTTTGTTCTTGTCCAGCTCATTTTTGTTTTTATTGCAGAGAAACATAGCGTATCGATCGGAGACTATAAGTCTTCTCCTCGACAGGTATCCCTCCTGCAAAGTCCACGCGCGCGACGCCCACCGCGACTGAGCAAGATCCACGTCAAGAGTCGATATGGCAGTCAGTGAAATGTCCCCAGTGGTTTCGTATGCAACATAGCCCCGCAAACGAGGTATCACACCAGGAAGGTCGTACGTAGGGTCTCCGCCAGCTGCAGTGATAATTGTGAGTTGAGCAGCCGCGTATATGTGACCCATTTGCACAATCTGCTTGTGTTTTTGTTCGGTGTTGTCCTGATTGATGCACTGCAAATTTCACATTGGAGAAGTGACACATTCTGGGGGCACTACGTACATAACGGTCGACCCAAAGATACTGGTAGCCCAAAGCCACCGTCAGGCGTACACTATCTCGAATGGTATTCGGCAGGCTGCTTGGATCAAACATATTGGAGATTGTAGGTTGTGATCCCCAAACATATGACAATGCGACAAACTTGCATCTCGGTGGTGCTGAAACCACCTTCTGCTCCTTGCAGTCAATAACCAACAGATCCCTGATATTTTTCTGTTGATCTAGACCGCAGGTTTTCGAATGATTTTCGCATTCCCTGATCTTGCTCCGTATCCCGTCGAGATCAATGCTGTGACGTTCAAAAAGCGTCTCGCCTCGAGCTCGAGCTCTGCTGAGACCTTGAGGAGTGACATAGACACCCGTCAGGCGAGTCGCCCTCGACTTCTGATCATTTGAGTTCATCGATTCCCTTGGCATCTCGAGGTACCATGTTTTCTCGGGGCCCGGTAATCTAGACCTCAACCAACGCAAGACGACGGGCTTGATTGTTGTTCGTCTTCCATCAGCAACGATCAATCCGCCGAGGAAGCGACAGACTTTGCAGGATGATTGTGACAACTCTTCTGCTCTCTCGTCGATCGAGATGGACTTCTGCTCAGGAACACCGCAAAACGGACCAGACCAATCGATGGAGGTACATCGCTAGCACAGTACTCCTTCAGGTATCTCCCCCACCTGCACGCTTTGGAACAGTGTATCGAACGGGAACCCCCAGACAGATTTGTCCATGATGCTACCCTCAGATCGGGCTGAGAAGAACGATAAGCCCTCGCAAGGTTGATATCGACAGATGCCTATGTAGACGGGGGGATGTTTGTAGACGGCTTCGGCTGCGGATAGGCATCCAGACTCGGTCGCTCGTCTAGAGATACTCTTTCCGGGATTGATGAGGGTGAGCAAGATCTAGTTCAAACAATGCAGAAGGCAGTGGCTACGCCCTCATCGTAAGCACGTAAGCCTACAAGCAGCCTGATTGTTGCAGAAGCACAGCCACATTGGACAGCTTCTGTACCTATATGCTTAGAAATGACAAATGTATGACAGCGATCTTACGAAGCGAGGTCAGATTGAAAAGCAAAATCATGCAGGGGAGGTGTTGAAAGAACAGAGACATGGACATGTCTCAAGGGTTCAAGGTGGAAACATGCAACCAATGGCGCGACACAGGAGCGATGACGTTGGTTTCGGCGGTGCTTGGCTCCCACCAACGCAGCTGCCGCAACCTCGACAGCTGTCACGCATCACCCATCCCATCCTCAGACAACCCGCCATCCTTTCGCGAGACCCGTTTAACCAGTCGCCAAACTGCGGTACCCACATCTCTCCAGCTCCAACATGGACTTCTCCGACATCTTGTACGTTATTGCGATCGCAGAGCTCAACCAAGCTTGCGCTGTACCAGGCAGCAGCTTCTGACTGTGCCATTGGCATTGAGGACCGTTGAGCTAACACATTGCAGTCGCATGGTGAACTTCGCCGTCGCCGCCTTCATCGTCCTTGGTGGTGTCGCGAAATTGTTCCCCTTCAACGACTTGTGAGTACACCTGTTCAGAAGGTTTCATCCCAACAAAGGCGCGAACGCCAACCGCATGTCCAAACCGCACCGCCGCGCAACATACATACAACTCTGAGCTGTAGACGCGCATTTCGAGGTCTGAGCTACGACCGAGCTCAAAATGTGGGGTGGCTGGTGAAGCTGTGTCTATGCACTGGCGGCTTTGCGCTCCTCTCAACGCGTTGAAGACGACCTGCGCCATACCAATAACCCTGCAAGAACGTGGACGTTTGTTCAGCATACATGCGCGGCGCAGAGACGACGGCACCGAGCTTCTCGACTTGGGCGGCAACGAGTACAGATAGAACAAAGCTGACAGGGTGCATAGCTCGAACATCATTCTTGGTGTTTATCTGATCATTTTCGGTGCTGGTAGGGAATACCACAGGGCGCAACTATGGCACATATGCTTACGGATAAACAGGCACTGCTCTGCTTGAGTTCCAGATCCCTCAGCAGGTCGCGCGCTATGCCTCCTTCATGTTCTCCTTTCTCGGCCGTGGTATCTGTATGTACTCAGAACGTCGACCTTGAGGGTCTTGCTAATCGCGCTCAGTCTACGTTTTCATTGGTTGCGTAACTGTCGGCAACGGCTGGTACCGCATCGTTCCTGGTACCATCGTCGGTATCATCGGTCTTGCCTACGCTGTTCTAGAGTACATTCCTTCGATTGAGCCCCCTGCGAACATGCGGTACGTCTGAATATCGAAGATCTCGAGGCGCGACACTAATACAACAGCAGTGATGCCGATGCCGGCTGGGGCGCTGAGCAGGTCTAAACTCCCCAACCAGTGCTCGAGGACGGCGGTCGATGAATCCTCGAGTGCACGTTTATTCCTAGCATTTGAGCCTCGGTGGTTGTCCGTTATTTTCTTGTACTAAAATACACGTTGCATGGGGCGGCCGGTCTGGCCAGGCGAACTGCAGTTGACGTCGGCAAGTTGTTGCCGGGGTCGTTTGTTGCAGCATTAGATCGCCTTGAGACGATCATGGAGAGGTTGAGGGGTGGCTTGTACGATGGTCATACCCAGCGTCTACAACCAGGAGCTTTTGTATACCATCAATAACAGCTATATTTTCAAGCAAACACAGCAAACACATCATCCACACGTGTTCGCTTGTCTTAGTGTCCGCGCTCGCATTAGACGGACCCAGACTTCGGCTCTGGTTCCTAGCGCGCTGGCCACGGAAATTACTCGATCGGACTTCGCGGCCTTTCGAATCGTGTCGAAGGATTCTCCAGTTGCGATAAGATCTGACGCAATATGGTACAAGACGATCGTGCCGACACCCTTGTGCTGTTCTCTGGACCCTGATGCGGGCGGCCGACACTGGGTGAGGCGCAGTGAGTGAACGAACATCTTCCACTGCTCTCGGCTGGGGTCGCATGCACGATAAAGGAGGGATATCGAGGCGAACGGCTCCAGAGCCGCTGGCAGGTGGCTAAGCTACAAGGCTTCAGTGGTCTGCAAGTGGCCGCTTGACGGGGCCAGTATTTTCTCTGCCCTCGTTGCCACACTAATCCGCTCGCATAACGGCGATAATACTAGACTTGCCCGAGAGTTGCCCACATGAACACCATATGGTGGAGATGTACAGGTGCAGGTAAAAATGAGTTTCGATGTAGTAACGGCATCTCTCGTGGAGACGGGTCTCGCTGCTCGGTTGGTTCTTGTTTCCAGGGTTCGTATAGCGCTAAGATCCGCTTACTTTCGGCGGGCTGCGATTGGCTGCGCAAAGCAAGGCGGTGAATCAATTCTGGCTATGCACAACGAACTCATGGCACCAACGAGGACTCGCGAATGACTATCGTAGGCCGACTTATGACGAGGAGTAATACCGAAGCGCATGACAACCTCCCTTGCTGACCACAAATCTCCATAAAGACATTCTCCGTCCTTACAGCGTGCACCCACACCTTAACACCGTGAACCAAACCGCAGGGTCGCCCGCATATCGCTCCCAGATCCCGCTCGCGCCACTACGCCTTGTACCTGGACTTTCTTTTATTATCAGATCGACACAAGAGCTCGTGCCCCCCGTGCCAAATCACCTCCTCTTTCCGCTCCAGAGTCTCCCCTCCTTCTTTCCAGGCAACACTGCGCTATCGCATCAGCAGACCGCGCGTAATCCTTAAGCCGGGCTCTTAGTGGCAAGGCCACTGCCACAATGGCGCATCCTTCAGGCAACGGAGGCACTTCACTTGCTCCAACGCCTACTCACCCACATCACCTATCGCGGGAGTCAAGCAAAGAGGAACTGGAAATGGCCGAGAGTCTCCGGCGTCTGAATCAGGTTCAAGACGCTCACATGTCAAATGCCGGGTCGCCTTCCAGAGATCAACAACAGCCAGGCACACCGCAAGACGACCAGAAATCCGAGATCTACCACTCCCTTGAGGACGCCGTACCTATCGCGGGCGCAGTGACCTCACCGGCGCCATCGACTTCGTTATCGCTACCACCTCGGAGTGTCGGCGGAGATAGCGCGCCCATAATTGGGCAAGTCTGCAGGTATGTTGCTTGGCCTGTTTCGTGACCTGTGTGTCGGTAGACGCTCACCTTCAGGCGCCCAACATCTGCATACAGTAAACTGACAGACCGAAGTAATTGTAGAACAACACAAACGCCGCTATGGCGTCGTTCGCCGACTGGGGAGACTGTCTGCAATGCATGTGGGCTGTACATCAAAGCTAGGAACCAACAACGTCCGGTCAATCTTAAGCGCAACACTCCTTCGCAACCAAGTGTCGCAATTCAGCAAAGTCCGACTCCTAGTGCAGCCGCCAACCAAGATGTCTCTCCTGGGAACCTTGCTTCATCGCCTCGAGTAGCAACCTATGTTGCAGCAGATCAGATGGCGTCAGGCACGTGTCCAGGTGGAGGCAGGTGCAACGGCACTGGCGGGCAACAAGGGTGCAATGGGTGTCCCGCCTTCAACAACCGCGTTTCCAAAACCGCCAAATTTGCTCTGCAACAAGCCAATGCTACATCGAAGTCTACAGATGGCTCTAGTGAAAACGGTGCCACCGGGCCCTGCTCAGGATCGACCTCGACGAGTGCGATTCCAGCCTGTCAAAACTGCGGCACCACTATTACACCACTCTGGCGGAGGGACGATGCTGGTCATATCATCTGCAACGCGTGTGGTATGTTCAGCGTGCGGTGAAGACTACGACCAGGATGTCCACTAACAAATTGCCTAGGACTCTACTACAAGCTCCATGGCACCCACCGGCCTGTTGCAATGAAGAAGCAGGAAATCAAACGCCGAAAACGTGTCGTTCCTGCTGGCGACAACAACTCGCTAGCTGCCCCCTCGGTCGCCAACTACTCTCCGCCCCAGCGCTCATCGCAAACCCCCGCTCTCGACGGCTCGGCATCTCCTGATCCCATCCCGTCCCGCGAAGACTTCACTCCGGAACCTCGAGGGCCTCTAGCGGTGGACTTCACCCACTATGGCAACAACAAGCTTAACGTCACATCCAATCCCTCTATACACCCAGGTGCTCCTTCACCACGAAAGCGTAGCCTCAGCGCAACCATGGACCCCGACGAATTACCGAACAAAGCTGCAACCCCTGCACCGCACCGACCGAACGCTATATCGTCGATCCTGAATCACCCACGTACCGAAGAGTCCAACATCGATCCGTCCCTTTCCGTACCACTACGTCCCTCCGGAGGGTCGTCACCAAACCCGACTGCAACACAAGAAGACAAGCAGGCTCGACGAGAGCGGTTGATACGCGAGCAAGAGGCTGCGAAACGGAACGCAGAGGCCGCGAAGAGGGAGGAAGAGAGGATAGCAGCTGAACTGGCCGAATTGGGTCATGATTAAGTTTGTCTCGGCGTTCGAGGATCAGGCAAAGACAAAATGGGTCGGCCTTTTGATTTTGAAAGCGACATGACGAATCACGAAGAAAAGCGATACTTAGACGGATGGCAAGGTGTTATGGATGCGCTTGTGTACACATTACTATGGCGAAGGGGAAATCTCCAGTCATCTACAGGGAGCCAGCATGTCGACCTCTCATCTCGAGCTGTGTCGAAACTGCATGGTCTCTACTTCCTCAGGGCGGTTGCGAAGTCTTCATCCAAGGCTTAACAACGTCGGCCTCGCACTCGATGCTTTTCGAGATTGCACGATAGCAATTATACTAATATTGAATCTTCACCGTCTACCCTACTTCAGTGACTTACACCAGGGCCGAGTGGGCTTCAAACAAGGCTCGCTAAGCTTACGTATGAGTGGCTAGCTGACGAAGATCCTCGAGCAGCGCATATGTGGCTTACGCTAGTTTTACTCCACCCCGGAGCAACGGATACTAAATACCACCATCACGACGTACACATCAGTTGTACGCATGAACCGTCCCTTTCATATGCTGCATACCACGCTCACCATCAACACTCGTCGCCTTCCTCCCCAAGCATCCACAATGTCCGACGACGGTTACAGGAATCACGACTGGTCCTTCCGCACCATCACAAACAAAGACTCCCACGACATCCTCATCGGCCAATGTAACAGATATAACATCCCTACAGTCCTACACGTCTACAACTCTTCTATTCCGCAATGCCAAAGCTTCCTCGCTGTCTTCGAGTCATATGCCAGCAAGCACTCGGCCAAAGAAGGCGTACCAATTCAGTATGCCAAGATGGACTACACGCCGGAGACCAGCTTCATGTTCAAGTTTGCGCCGAATCAGCTGCCGATTACGGTGATCATGTATGGGTGGAAATGGGCGAGGACGGTGACAGGGCCAGAGATCGGGGAGATTGACAAGGTGGTGGGCGAAATGGTGAGGGAGTATCAGGCTGCTGGCGGGCCCCTCCCAGATGGGTGATATGCGAGCTCGATGTACAAGATGATCGGGCTAGGACGAACGCTACTCTTTAGTCGAGGCCTACATCTCGTTGCAGTCACGCTGCGTTTTGCAAAATCTTCAGTGAAGATAACGTTTAGACGTTGATCGGCACTGCTAGCCATGTGCCTGAAAGCTTCGCAAGTCGGTTCGCAAGTATTCTGATCGCTACCAGTCCGTTGGGAACTTTGGAATCCTTTTGTGGTTGATAATGCTTGGGGCTGGAGAATTAGGCACGCGCGCGGCCGGTTGAATCTTAGGTCGACCTCGCTTTGTACTGGGCAGTCCATGACTCAGCTTCTCTTGCCCTTGTTCCTCTGATGAGCAGAGCTCGTCAAGGGTGCACACGATGCTTGCCCTTGCCAGGTGGAAAGGTAAGGAGCACCGTTCAAGGGAAGGAATAGCCGCGCCAAGCAATCGTCAATGACATCCACCACAGACCCGCTCTCCTTCCCCCCCCCCGCATCTTCCCCAACAACATTTCCTTCGCCGCAAACGGCCTCGCGTTCTAGAAACCTGACAGCCAATGCAACCTCAAATAATGGTCAAGCTTTGATGGGCTCCTAGCGGCATGTGTTACCGGACACATTTGCAGCCACTGCATGCTGGGTTGGTACACTTCGCACGTTTAGTGATGGGTGAGGCCGCTGATGGGCTGAACCGCCGTTGAACCACCAGCACTATGGAACCGATAGCATCTGCTATCCTGCGATCGTCATCGAATATTGCACAATCTCATCCGTTGTCATATCAATCTCTGTTTCACGAAATTCTCTTTCAACTTGGCCTTTCCATTTTCTCGTCCCTATCAGTGATGATGAAGTGAGCGTCTACCATCGTTGACTGTATCCCTATCTTCACTTTCGTTACATTCGTTTTATCCTTCAACTACTCAAGTCTGCCAGTCGAATGGTGGGACACAAGGCTACATGCACTCACAGCAAATAATCACTGACGGCAATCGCCGTCGCTTCTACGGCAATATCAATATGCCATTGAACAGCGGGAGGTTGCTTCTGAGTTCAGATCATATAGCAACACAAATACGGGAGCCGTCTTGCTCGGTTGAGGCTGAAGACAGGACATCACATCTTTCAACACATTCGCTACGTCCAACCGCACAAGCTTGTCAGCAGCATGTAGGTGTATCGCCTCGCACACCGACACCACCACCGACGGATCTACCGCCTCCACGTATGCTCCGCAGACGCAGTGCCACAGCCTCGCTTCCCTTCAGACCAACCGACACGCGTCGCCACGGCATCATCCTGGACGAGCCACTTGGACCCAGCCTCGAAGAAGACTTGCCCAACTACACTCCCATACCCTATACGCCCTTCCGACGCGTCACGGACGACGGAACCCTCTCGGCCCCAATTGACGCGCGGACGCTACGTTGCCGCGAAGCACGACAAAGAGAACTCAGGGAGTTGCAACGGCAGTGGAACGTCCGGCGGCGCACACACCCCACCGCTTCCTCCGAGCTACCGCGCACAGAGCGCACTCGCTACAGACCCTTGGTATCTGAGGCGTTCGATCTGCCGCCACCGTACGCCCCCACTGATCCGTACCCACTATACAATGCTCAGCCGCGACGTCCGAGCCTCGTGTCCAAAATACTTTTGTTTCCCTTTGTGCCGGAGGGCAAGCTCTTGGATCGGGCAGCGATGAAGACGGATCAGTGGGCGGCGGTGGTGAAGTCGAACGTGAAGACGGGGGTAAAAGTGGTGGGTGATAAGGCCAAGGCTGTGCCGGAATGCATCGAGAGGCAACGTGTGAATCGGAAGCTGCGGTGGCTTGAGTCGAGGGGTATGATTGAGGTTGACAGGGAGGCTGGCAGCCTGCGGTCCAGTGCTCTGGCTCATGCGTGCAACAGGCACACCAACGTCACGTAGCGCATTGCATTGACTTAAAAGTTTGAAACTTGTGTGCAGCATCCAGCCAGCATCTCATATGAGCGCTCATCGTGATATCTTTCTTCTACTCTCATACCGTCTACACAACAACCCTCCTCAATCCCTCCGTGCCCCCAAGCACTTTCCGCCCCGTCACCGCATCCCTCCCCCGCCCACTCTCCCACCTCCCCTCGCGACTCCCCTCCTCGCGACTCCAGCCATCCTCTTCAGTATCACCCATCTCCAATCCCGCAGAGCCCTCCATGAACGCGACCTGGCGCTCGTGCTCGCCAGCGACCCAGCGGTGGATGCAGGTGTAGCAATAGACGTAGCCGGTGGGACTGGCTGTGGGATTTACGATGGGAGTGGTGCAGATTGGGCAGAGGGTGGAGGAGGAGGGGAGCGCGACGGTGAGGATGGGGAGGAGGGTTGAGGCGGATATTGGGGGGTCGGTTCGAGGGGGTTTGTCTGGGGTCTGCTTTTCCGACTTGCTTCCTGCGGTCGCGCTGGCTTGGTGGCTCGCCTCGCTCGCCTTTTGTTTCGATAATGACACTGAAGATGGAGGTAAAGACGGTAGGACTGGCGGCGGGAGCTCGATGTTCTCGGCGGCCTTTCGTGATAGTTGCCGTGCGAAGTCGGATGCGTGCCACCATTCGAGGAATTTGAGGGCGAAGATGGATGTCGGGAGCAGGATCTTTAGACTGCTCAGCAGCCGCGGCTGGACGCTCCGTGCTAGATTCCGAGGACTGAATATACTGCCTCCCTCGCCTGGCCTGGCTGGTCCTACGCTCTTCGCGGTCCCAGCTGTGAGCGCCTCGATAGCAGCATGGTCCACAGCGCCCAATCTCCGTACTCTGGTACCAATCATCCACAGAAACGGCGAGTGGTACTTCGTGCCGTCGAAGAGATACGCCATATTGAACATCAGCAGGCTGAAGTAATACGCCGCATTCACACTCGGATACACATTCCGCAAAAACCACTTATACCACCTCATCAGCCTCTCTTTCACACCCTGCCCCTCTCTCCCGCGATTCGCATCGTACCCCGGCCCCAGCAGCCCCGCGTGCGCAGCGTGCACGTCGTAGCTCTCGTCCAGCTTCCGCTTCGCCCACGGCACGCCGACCAGCACTAGTAGATTCTTCCAGACGTCGCCGGAGGTGAGGCGAGATGCTGAGCGAACGGAATCCGCGGCCCCGATCTGCGCCCGCGGTACTTCGCCCCCGCGCACCCGCAGCACGCGCGCGCGCTTCAGGCTGTAGAAGTTCTCGGTGAACGACCCTCCGTACGTGCGCAGGAAGTGCCGCTCCACCACCACCATCAAAAGCGCGTACACTTCATCGAACGAGTTGAGGATCGGCAGCAGGTACCGTGGGTACCGTGGTGTGGCGACGGCGAGGAGGTAGCGTAGGGAGGGTGGGAGCAGCGCGGAGAGCTGTTGCTCCGAGAGCAGTTCGAAGAGCGAGGGTTTGAGGTCGTCGGTGCCGGATTGGAGGGTCGGGAGGAACTCCATTGTCGCGGTTGGGTGTTATTGGGGTAGGCGCATTGGTTTGCGAGTCGACGGGGTGTGGGATGCGGGTTGGTGTGGGTTGGATATCTGGGGACGTTGATGGCTGCGACTGCGGACCGAGGCATACGTGAGTGGGTCTCCCGTCGCGTCGCGCGTGCGTCACTGGTCATGAGCTCCAGCCTCGACTGGCCAGGCACGCTTGAGCTCTACCACCACAACAACACTGGCATTATGGCTGCCATGATGAAGCCGATAGACCATGCGCGGTGTCGGGAGCTGGAGCACCCCGACATTGTCAACTTCTCCGTCTCAGTGTAAGATACGGGCTGGATCTATGTACAGTGCAGAGCTGACCGCCGCGGAGCTTCCTCGTTGTCGGCATCCTCGTCTCGTACCTCCCGCAGCACTACAAGATCATCCAGCGCCGCTCGTCCCGCGGCCTGAGTCCGCTGTTCGTCCTGCTCGGCACCGTGTCGGGCACGGCGAGCATCGCCAACATCCTGACCCTGCCTGAGAGCACCACGGACATGGCCTGCTGCAAAGAGATCGGGCGCTTCCCCTGCGCCGCCGCCCTGCTGGGAATCGCGCAGATTGGCGTGCAGTGGACCTGCTTCTTCTTCATGTGCGTCTCCCACTCCCTAGTATCTAGATTGAAGACTGACATCCCCAGCATGCTGCTCTTCCTGATCTTCTTCCCGCGCGCGCCCATTCCCGGCATCGACCAGGACGCCGAAGACGCCGACGACGCACACATGCCCACCTGGAAAGAAGCCGTGCTGGTGCTCGCCGTGTCGCTCGCCTTCTTCATTGTCGCCTTCATCGGCTCCGTCGTCTTCGTGTACGCCCTGCCTTCGCACGTCCGCGGCTGGGCCAACTTCCTCGGCCTCCTGGCCACGGGTCTCGCTGCTATACAGTACATACCGCAGATCATCACGACGTGGCGCCTGCAGGAGCCGGGCAGCTTGTCCGTGCTGATGATGTGCATACAGACGCCGGGCAGCTTTGTGTTTGCGGCCAGTCTGTATGCGCGGCTGGGCAAGGGCGGTTGGAGTGCGTGGGGCCTGTTCATCTTCACGGGCTGTCTGCAGGGCTGCTTGCTGGCGATGAGTCTGGGGTTCTTGTGGAGAGACAGGAAGGAGCAGAAGACGCTGGAGGAGGAAACCGCGGCGAATGGCAATAGTGAGCGCACGCCGCTTCTGGTCACCGAGGACGTTAGCTAGAATTGGTACTCCGTATGTTAATCATGTTGCTCTCGCAAATGCCAGCCGATCCTGCTAGATGTGTCTGGTGTTGCACGAGCGTGTGTAACGCGACCACGTGCGTCCCGTCAAGTCTTCCACAGAACGTGCAACGACACCACTCAGTTTCCTCTCTTGCATCGAGCGCAATGCTTGACTACAGAGCTTCCAAAGCAGCCAAGTCTCTGCCACAACATGCTGCACCTACCACTCATCTCGACTCACCCCGATCTGCAATGCGGACAGTCACAGCACGTCAAACGATATCGCGCCTCGCGCCAATTGGTCCCCAACGACAACAGAAGGGCGCATCCACATGCATCCACCTTGCGAGGCTCCGAGAGCTAGCTCGAACGCGCTAAGTAGTTCCGCTTGGAGCTACCGCTCTCGGTGATTAGCGGGTCCATTGGACAGGCCTTTTGACATCGGACGTCAGTCTAGTCTCCACCTCAGATTCTTAAAGACCCTGGGCCGCCTGCTTATCTACCGCTAATTTGACGACGTTCTTCACGCGACTGCAACTGAGAAGAGGTGGAAGGCGAGTCTGCTACAATTCGAAGAGTAGGCTCGGGAAGGAAAACATGGCACCACCAACGACATCCGAATCGCCTTCGGGCGCGGGCGGCATCAACGAATTCGCCAACGACGTCGCCGCGCAAATGGAGGGGTTCGCGCACGAAACCGGCATTGCTGAGGAAGCCATCGCCCGGGACCTGGAAGACGACACCTCGGACTCTGAGCCCGAGGATACCGACGGCGACGATGAGAGCTCGTCAGGAAGCTCGACGATCCGCCAGTACTCCATGATCAATTCTTATCGCAGGCCGAGCTATGTGAATCCGGGGCCGCGGGGGTTGGCGATTGTGAGCAGTAGTGCGCCGCAGGGCCACACGTTCTTGAGTACTAGTGCGAAGAAGCATCAGTATCTGAGCAAGAAAGAGAGGGAGGCTGTGAGAGAGGATGAGCGGAGTTTGCTCCGCGATAACAATCTGCTGCTGCCAAAGCATCCGCGATCAGGCAGCGTGGGGCCTGCGACAAGAATCGGGCCTAAGAGCTCGCTCTCCATCTTGAGGAAGGTGCGCAGCACGCCCGATGAAGAGTCTGGTGGCCATGAAGACGCGTCGGAGGTTGATGCGCTGCTGGGCGATGCAGCGGGGGACCCAGAGCAGCCGTACGGCGGTCTCGACACGCCTAAGACGATTAACAAGAAGTGGAATGAGGCTGTGGCTGCGGGCAAGATCAACACGAGCTGGAAGCGCGAAACGAAGGTCCTGTGCAAGAGCTCCGCGCCCATGATCCTGACGTTCCTACTACAGTACAGTTTGCCTGTTGCGAGCATCTTCACCGTCGGCCACATTGGCAAGACCGAGCTGGGCGCCGTGTCGCTCGCAAGCATGACCGCCAGCATCACGGGCTACGCGGTGTACCAGGGCCTGGCGACCAGTCTCGACACTTTATGTGCGCAGGCCTACGGCTCCGGGCGCCCGCATTTAGTCGGTCTGCAACTACAACGCATGCTTGCCTTTCTCCTGCTCATCACGATTCCCATATCCATCATCTGGGCCTTTGGCACCCAACTCCTCTCCTTAATCGTCCCCGAACCGGAAACCGCGCGCCTCGCCGGCCTGTACCTCAAAGTCCTCATCTTCGGCGCCCCCGGCTACGCCGCCTTCGAGAGCGGAAAACGCTACGTCCAAGCCCAAGGCCTGTTTAGCATCAACATGTACATCCTCCTGCTCTGCGCACCTTTAAACGCGTTCTTGAATTGGCTGTTTGTATGGCATTTAGGCTGGGGCTTTGTCGGCGCGCCAATCGCGGTCGCCATCACCGAGAACATCCTCCCTATCCTGCTATTCCTCTACGTACGCTATGTCGACGGATACCAGTGCTGGGGCGGCTTTGATCGGCGCGCGCTGAGGAATTGGACGCCGATGATTAAACTCGCGCTGCCGGGGTTGATCATGGTTCTCGCAGAATTCCTCGCCTTTGAAGTCCTCACCCTGAGTAGTAGCTGGCTGGGCGAGACGGAGTTGGCGGCCCAGTCTGTCCTGGGCAGCATTACTGGCATCACGTTTCAGATCCCGTTCCCGATGAGTGTCGCAGCCAGCACGAGGATTGCCAATCTGATTGGTGCTACGCTCGCGGTGCCGGCGAAGACAGCGGCCAAGGTCGCGATCGTAGCCTCCATCATCGTCGGGTTCGGAAACCTTTTGCTACTGAGCTTGTTGCGAGACCAAATTCCCCGCCTCTTCACGCCCGACTCCGAAGTCATCGACCTCGTCGCCAAGCTGCTCCCTCTCTGCGCTACATTCCAGGTCTTCGACGCCCTGGCCGCGAACTGCAACGGTATTTTGAGGGGTCTTGGACGCCAGGAGATTGGAGGTTATGTTGGGCTGTTCGCATACTACCTTGTTGGCATGCCGATTAGCTTTGGCCTTGGATTTGGTGCTAATCTGGGACTGTACGGTTTGTGGGCTGGGCCGGCTGTTGCTCTGGGCGTGGTTGCGTTTATCGAGGGCATTTTCATCTATAGGACGAGTTGGGAGAGGGCGGTTGAGCAGGCGAAGATTAGGAATGCTGCAAATTAGGAGAAGGTAGTTAATGTACACTGTTCCGACGGAGGGAGGTGCGCCTTCTCGTTTTGTGTACTACTGTTCCAATTGAAGAAGCCGCGCCTTCCCATTCATTCGCAGATCGTAGTCTTTGACCCAGCAAAAGCACACACTACGAAGCGAGGACAGGAGCATTTGATCACCACCTATCGGTCGCAGGTTCTTCCTCCATTAGCTCCTGCAACTCGCTTTCCCTGGTTGTTCAGCTCTCGAATTAGCGTCTTGGACCGAACCGCCTACCATGTCCAACCAGGTTCTCCACGCAGGATCCTCCCACAAACACCACAGTTCAACATGTCAATACAATCTGAAGCAGATCAGATCGAGCGACAAGACCTCTGTGACCCTTGCGCTGAGCTTCGTGACTTGCTTACAGAAGACCTCATTTACTCGCCTATCACAACGCCTCACCCTGGTGACGACCTCACTCACTCACCATGCCGCCTGTGTCGATTCTTTGGGCACTTCTTTGCTCTTCAATATACGCAGGATATTCAACGGCCACAAGAGCAACAGATGGAGTACGAATCCCAGGTCCACAACGTGTATCTCAAAGGTTCTGCATTCCTACCTGGGAGCATGGGCATCGTTCGTACACGCGGCGCCGACAATACCCTCTCTGAACCACATATACTCGTCTCACGCCTCAGCCATGACGATACAATGGCTCGACTGCAGGACATGTACCCACTGGAAGCGAATCTGGATCTAGTCAAAGGCTGGATGGGCGAGTGTGAGACGGGGCACGATGCACACTGTTCATTACGGCGTCGATCACGTCCCCGAAACCTGAAACTCATTGACTGCGAAGAAGACAGGGTTGTGGACGCACCTCAGAACTGCAAGTTCGTTGCGCTTTCATACGTGTGGGGCGAACCGACGAACACAAGCGGCGCGTCAACGTATGATCTTGAAGAGTGGGAACATCTGCCCATGACGATACAGCAGTGCATAAGAATCACATTCGCTTTGGGTTACAAGTATCTCTGGATTGATCGTTATGTACGCCGCCGTTCACCACGTATATTCTTTTACCTAACGAGGACAGTGCATCAACCAGAGTCAGCCAGAAGAACAGAATGCCCAGATCTCGCAGATGGCCGACATATATACTGCAGCGCAGTTGACCATAGTCGCCGCTGCAGGCAATAATCCATCGTATGGTCTTCCTGGAGTATTTCCCACCTTGAGGAAGCCCCTCCGACACGAGACAGTCGGCACTGCACGTCTTTACGCTCTTCCACGACTATCGGGACTACGAGACGCGTTTCATGGCTCAGTATGGGCAACTCGAGCATGGACACTGCAAGAAAGCTTCTTCTCGCGGAGGCGTCTAATCTTCACAGACCGCCAGATGCTTTATGTCTGCGACACCAGCACCAGGTATGAAGCAACGACTCTTTTGCCAAGAAACGATTCAGATCAAGAATGGCTCAAAGGCCACACGCCCCGTTGGGAGCAGTCTTGGGTCGAAAAGTGGCCAATGGAACGAGCGCGCCGTTACTTGTCGACTTACAGCCGGAGATCTCTGAGGTTCGATGCAGATGCACTGAAGGCAATCAGTGGAGCTTTAAACACACTGATCACTGAGGGCGTGTACCATATATGGGGCGTACCGTTCAGTTTCAAGGCCTTCGATACCAGTCCGGCACTACGTTTCACGCAGAACTTCCCTCACGGCGAAATAGCCCTGATCTGGATCCACCGACGATGTGGTAACCGCCGACGACACAATATACCCAGTTGGTCTCCGTTGGGATGGGAAGGCGTGATCGACTTCCACGGATCTGTCGATGTCTGCAAGGTCTTTGTACAGACAGAAAGCGGACAGACGAGTCTTCCGTCACTCGTTCTGCCATCAGGAGTCCTTCCACCTGACTGTTCTCAACAGCTGACTCTCGAGCTTGAAGTCGCAGACGTTGCCGTCTTTCGACCACCTTCGCACGACATCGTGAATTCCTCCCCTCTGCCTATCGTCGCGCTACGTTTTGAGGACAGCCTACATGTTCGCCTGATCGTACACTTCGATATCAATCCTGACGAGATCAGCGAGACAAACACGCTGAAGGCAGCTCTTGTCACGCCACCCAACCCGAATTTCTTCAGCAAAGTCCTCGAACAAGCACATTTTCTCCTATTGAGAAAGCAAGGCGATGTTCATGACCGGATTGGAGTCGCCTCGCTCCAGATCAATCATATGTCAAGCTTCGTGTTCGATGCAAAGTCCCTTCTGAAATCTACTCGTGACCGAGAGGCCCCAAAGTCGCACATTTCGAAAGACATCCAGGACTTTAATCGCTGGAGAGTTCATTTCAGAGTCGAGACAATTGTGCTTGGCTAGAGTCTAGGCCTGGGAGATAACCTTGAGATGTACACTAACTCAAACGGGCAGTTTGGTGCGCGCACGTACCACTTTCCTTACAACAGCGACCGAGGTTGTCAGCATCATCATACCTTCAACGCCTGATGCGAAGTGACTTTCCCTGACGCGACGAATCCTCCACGGTGCTGGTCCTCTCGATAGACGATGCTTTGCGTCCAAGTACCCACTCTCTGTTGAGATGAGAGGCAAGAAGCGTGACGTATGTCACAATTGTCGACAACACAAGATTGGCGTATGGATCCTCCTCTCTTTACATGTGGTACCTGATTCAATGCGTCTGACTTGCCATAGTGCGATGGACTGAAGCCCGCTTGTAGTCAATGTCGATTCATAGGCCGCGAGTGTCAGGGCTATGCCCAGGACCTGCAGGTGATATTTCATCACAAGCCCACTGCGCGTCGTCCTCGCCCGAAAAGGGGTACAGATGGTCGCATACAACTCAATGCGCAACAGCGCAAAAGCTCTGGTCTTACACCTGATACAAGTCTGGCCAACCAGCAGCAGCTCACGTACGACGACTGCGTAGCCATCCTCGTGCAACACTACATCCCGAAAGAGGAAAGGCCTTTTCTCTTGTGCCTCGCGCCTTCCAAGTCCAGAATCTGCGGTGGCTGGGTGCAAGCGCTGGCCCATGTCAATCAGGGCGATACCGATTTCGATGCTATCATCTTACCAGCGGTTCGCGCTCTCACTATGTCTATGATGGTGACAAGCACGAGCAGACAGCAGGAGTATCTGGACACGTACGGCAGTGCTCTTCAAGGTATCAGGACGGTCTTGGATGGATACAGTGGCCCGGTAGGATCTACTGTCGCCATCGCGGGAATGTGTCTGGCGTTGTCAGAAGTATGATCCGAACTTTCCGTTTTGCAACTTTCTCATGCTGACTCAACCTGAGGCCTGCGTGCCAACAAGTCATCAGGGGTACAACACCCATCTTCGTGGGGTGGCTGCAATGATGCAGAGTCGCAACCCCGATGCTTTCAAGGAGGGCGTTGCTCATCTCATGTTCGCGGGAGTACGTCCACTCGTCGTAAGTCTCCTAGCTCTCAAAATTTTATTTCGCGGGGCTTACATCTGCAGGTCATCGATGCAGTCATCAGACGCAAAAGCACTTTTTTGATGGACAATCGATGGCAAAATGTACCGTTTATCGTGCATCGTGCTACTCGCATGCAAGTACTCTTAAGCCACGCCACGGCCATTCCACCTTTGCTTGAAGCGATGGACTCCGACACTGACCCGCAATCGAGTCAAGCCGGTCTTCTGAAGATACTTGATACACTCCGAGACTGGGAAGACAGCTTCGTGGCCGACAGCATGCTGCATCAATCGATCGGTCCATCGCACTTCGGTCTGCCCATCGACTCGCTGCTTCTCCCTAACCCATGCTTCACATTCCTCGACGTGTCACATGCAAATTGTTTCACTCATTGTTGGGCTTTCCGCATTGTCTGCTTGATCGAGCTTGCGAAGCTGGAGGCTACAAAAGTCGGAGGCCCCCTGAACCTTCTCGCTGTTGAGTTCGACAGCCGCGCAGAGGTCAAGGATCTTGGCTACAAGATCTGTCGAGCATTACCCTTCCTCCTGCAAAAAGACATGAGCCTCTACGGTTCTATGTCAGCCGGCTACCCATTGCACGTCGTCTCAGAAAGCTTACGAACCATGCAATTGGAGGACCAGAACTTGATCACTTGGAGCACAGCGATCAAGGAGCATATTCAGAACCGGAGCATAGTCTTGTATGAAGATATGGATGGACCTGCCTCTTCCGCCTGAGCAATTGGGAAGATGCATCCACCCAGGGTCTGACAGCTTGTGGATGCCATCCGCACACGACCGACTCTACCATGCATAGGTGGGTCGCAATCACGGGCCTGTCGTGTTGCCTCCGACTGAATGAGCTCGACGCGTGGCACATCGGCCTCTACTTCCATCAGTACAGTAGTAACGGTGCCTCCGGTATGCACTGTGCTATATACAGATCGGCCCTATCTACTGTCGAGGCAAGAATCGCGGGGGATATCTCCACGAAGGGCCGAGCCTAGACTTTGGGCTGGCCCACCTGGACCGAATGTCACACGCACATTACTCGCCAGTACAGACCGCAACTTATCGAGGAATCTGTTGTCTTATCTGGCGACATACCCTAGTGCAATTCGTAAGGTTGCTACGTGGCTCAACCAGCCTCAAGATGCTGCTAGATGACTGCTGTGATTGGCCGATCGACTTGCCGGCGTGCGCGCGACTATGATTAGCCGCATACTACAGCTGTACTTTCGATGCTCAATACGCCGTTTGCGACTGAGAGTACAGCATGCCTGTCCATCTGCACGAAGCATACACTTCAAGCCTACATATATGGCCTCATGTGCGAAGACCATGACACCTGGAGTCCAGCAACAGCTATCTCTCATACAATGACTTCCCTCTCAGTCACAAGCTCCGTCAGGACAACACCTTCTTTGGCCAAGTACGAGGGAGAGTGCGTTGTCACTATCGACGAGGTTGAGTTATCAGAAGCAGAGGATGGAAGAACTTTCCACGACACCAATGCCGCATATGTCTTGCCCAATGAGTAAGTTAATGACCCGTCAAAATGCCGCTGTTCAGTGACGACTAATGCTAGTAGCAACATTGAACATCAACGACTAGAGCTACAGCATAGACTTCTTCGGCAGATCATGGGCAACAAAGTGTTCCATGCCCCTCTGGACCAAGCCAACATACAGAAGACCCTTGACATCGGGTGTGGCACAGGGGCTGTCACGCACGAGATGGCTTGCACGTTTCCTAACGCTCAAGTGTTCGGTGCCGATCTGTCGCCTGTTCCACAAGTACGGCAAAAGCGGTCCAACATTCAATACGTGCAAGGCAACATCATCAATATCAATGATGCTCGCTTTGAAAGGAACTCGTTCGACCTTATCTTCTCGCGCTTGCTCGTTCTGGGCATGTCGAATTGGAAGGCATACGTTGAGCGCTGTGTATCCCTCGCGAAGCCAGGTGTAAGTGAATTGAAATTGCGAGCACGCACGGAAATGACAAACATGGCTTACGCGCTTGTCAGGGTTGGGTCGAGATGCACGACTTCTCTAATGCCATACATCACGTTCCTGCGCACGTCTCCTCCCTCGAACATCTACGTCCCCATGCAATCAGCATATCCGAGATCGCGGCCGCTTCACACCCTACAGACGCCTACCAACACCCCTCACCATGGCTTTGGGAAACGACATTCGGCAAGCTCCTTGCGTTGAAGGATGTCGACTTGTACTGTGGATCCAAGATCCCTTCCCTATTTGCCGAGGCTGGCCTCACCGATATCAGGATCGAACGGTACATGATTCCCTACAGCAGGTGGAAAGATTTGACAGAAGTCGAGAGAGCGTTTGCCGATTACCTGGAGACATTCGCGAGAGATGTGGTTCCTGTTGCGATTCGAAAGGCAGGCGAGAATGCTGGGCCGGAGTACGCGCAAGAAGTTGAGGAGGCAATTAGGGATGTGAGGAGGTATCATGAAGCCTTCGAGGGCGGCAGGAACTTCCTTTGGATGTATGTTGTTTGTGGACGGAAGCCAGAATAGTGACGGAGCACTGTGAAATACGACTTTTCTTGCAGCAGCAGCCCGATGTCTGGTGCCTGCAACCCGTCTGAGGATGCAGTATACTACGGAATGTGACGAGCCGTGCCATCGTCGGCGCAATGTTCACGAACACAGGTTTCAAGAGAAGATTGCAGGGAAGGGACGAAGCGAAGGAACGATTTGTGGGGCAGGGATCACTGCGACTGCCTCCGCGTTGCCTCAATTGGGCAACGGCACGGCGAAGATACCACTCGCAGATGTGCGCTGGCGGTGAACGTAGAGAATGCAATCTCGGTGTAGCGAGCATGTATGCTAAAGAACGCAACGTGCTCTCATGAGCTTCGACTTTGACTGCACGAGAGTCGCACCGCCATGAGGTCTCATCTGGGTTCTGCTCTGCTTGCTACAGCGCTCTTCAACGTCTCGGCTGCCAAGAACGAAACATGTGTAAGCTGCTTCCCACCTTGGCGACGCACGATTGACGAGCGTAGTGTTCATTTTTGACAACCAGTCTTCCTTCTGACCGCGTCAGCTTTCCGCTGCAGAGCGCCTACAATGCTAGCGAGGCTTCGTATTTCGATGGCAAAAGCAGATTGGCGCCCGATTGCATTGTGCAGCCACATACAACCGAAGAGGTATCTACGATCATCAAAGCCCTTACCAGTTCAGACTTGCAGGAGCCTTGTCAATTTGCTGTACGATCTGGCGGCCACACCCCAATCCCAGGCTCCAACAACATCGACAATGGCGTGACAATCGACTTGCTGTACATGAACGGCACGGCCTACAACCCCGACACTCAGATCGCAAGCATCTTGCCAGCTGCACGATGGGGCTCCGTCTACGCCGCACTCGAACCTTTGGGACGCATGGTGGCCGGCGGGCGTGGCTCCACAGTCGGTGTTGGCGGCTTCCTCCTGGGGGGCGGAATCTCGCACCACGCACCTCGCGTGGGGTTGTCCTGCGACAACGTAGTCAACTTCCAAATTGTTCTTGCCGATGGCCGCATTGTCGACGCAAACAAGACCAGTAACGCAGACCTCTTCACCGCGCTAAAGGGCGGGAGCAGCAACTTCGGCATCGTAACCCGCTACGATATGGAGACGTTCGAGCAAGAGGATCTTTGGGGCGGCATCATGACTTGGCCCGCGTCCACGGTTGATCAGCACTTCAAAGCGCTCGTCGATTTCGGTCTGAACCCGGAAAGAGATCCTAATGCTGCGTTGATTGTGTTTCAGGGATACTCCACTGCCAGTCCTACCAACGTCGTGCGCGCGGCTCTCGACTACACAAAGCCCGTTACGCGTCCTGGGGCTTACAAGGAGTTCCTTGCTATCAACGGGACGCTCAGTGATTCGACGAAGATCCAGCCCATGAGCGCTATTGCTGCGGAGTTTGGTAGCGATACGACGAAGCGGTAAGTCTCCACGCGCCGTCCAGCATGTTTGTGTTGTTGACATATCAATCAGTGTGCAATTTCGCACCCTCTCTTTTGCTGTCGATCTAGCTACTCTCCAAGAGACAGCGCGTCTGTACGCAATACTCCTCGCTGAGCTGCAAGCCAAAGCTTCCGGTCAGTGGCGCGTCTCGTGCCTGCACCAGGTCTGGTCGCCGCTTTACACCGTCAATAGTACAGCAAGAGGTGGCAACGTGCTCGGTATGGAGCGCTACAGCGAGAATTTCATCATGTACCAGTCGTATCTGTCTTGGTCTGAGGCCAAAGATGACGAGCTATTTATTAGCTTGGGCAAGATGTTGACCGATGGCATCCAAGATTTTGCTGAGGAGAAGGGCACGGCGGTGGACTACTTGTATCTGAACTATGCGGATAAAGATCAAGATCCGCTTTCGGGTTATGGACAGGAGAAGGTGGAGCTCATGAAGTCGGTTGCGGAGAAGTATGACTCGGAAGGCGTCTATCAGAGGCTAATGCCGGGTGGGTTCAAGATCTCAAGCCTGTGAATGCTCAGCGGCGGTATTGCTTGTGAAACCGTCCAGAGATATGAATTCATGTATGGTTGCATTTCGCAATTACTATTGATTTGATGAAGACACGATAGTGTTGTTGCAGAAGCTGAGTGGAATCTTTCTCGGCGGTGGAAGAAGACGCGGCAAGAGTCCCATTGGATGCTCGTCTTATACAGCTATTAACGGAGCAGGACGAGAAAGCACACATCAAGTCCTGCATCTAGGTATTCGATCCAGGACAACATACAAATGTCCATAGATATTTTCGAAGTTCACGAAGTTAAGTGGCATGAGAAGGGAGTCAGTATCGTTTATTTATATTAATAAGGCTTGTCTGCTTCCTTGAGGACGAGAAAGTGATTCGTACAATGGGCGATTGAGTGATATCTCCACCTTGGGCTCCAGACGCAAAGTCAGATATTTCTAGCGACGCATGCACTTTCGAGGCAGACAGATACACATGTGCGAGGGTATAGCCCTTTCTTGGTCGAGCAGAGGCATCTCGACCTCCTAGAAGTAACAAAGCAACACTCACAGGAAGTCCCCACCAGTCCTTGTCCCTTGTCCGAGGCCATCCATTGCAGACTCGTGGCTTTGAAGAGAGCAACATGGAGGGGGGTGTGGGGATCTGTGTGCCCTGATGTCATACAGCAGCCCTCTCCCTTTCCTGCTGGACATCGGTGCTACGTCTTATCATTTCGGAAGGCCGAAGAGCAGACAACATGAGCTGGATCTGTACATACTTTGATAAGTAACTCCAAGTCGAACGCGCCGAGAGGTCGGCAGATGTGTCGAGTTGGACCCAGGGAGTTGCGAAAAGCATTGGCAGAGCGCCCTCAGGTTCTGAAGCAGAGACCAACAACTATTTCATGTCGCTGACTCTTGTTGCGGGCTACATGTTATACCCATGTTCTGGTTGACTCGAAAGCAAAAGAGTAGAGGCTGTACAGACTTTCTCCTACGAGCAGCACATGGTGCAGCTTACGATGCAATTTGGACGGCGAAGCACGGCCAAGAGCGTACAGACCCGTATTGCAAGTTTCAAAGTCGATAGCACGGCAAGTTGGGTAGGAAGTCTGGTTGTGCGAGCAGATACCATCTAGAGTATTGTATGCTGCTGAACTCTGGGGTCGATCCAGACGTTAAAATCCAATGAAGAGTTTCGACACAGAAGAAACAAATGTGGCTGTAGTGAAAGTTCTTTTGGAGACCTGAAGATCCGACTGTTTGAGAACGAGAGATGACGCGAGCGAGCAGTGAGTTTATAGAGGAGGAACTGAAGACTACCACAGGGATGTCGCTCTGTAGGCGGAGTGGTCATCGATGCAAAGGATGGTAGGGTCGTCCGCATGCGAAGACTGCTACCTTATTCGTGGCATGGTTGTTTTCCCGAATGGCTTGGTAGCGTTGACGTAAACCTTCGTGATAGCTTCACTATGGCTATCGGCCTGACTTTACGAGTCTCCGTCATCGTCCAACAACGCCTTCTTCTCGTCTTCAACCCCTACCTCCCTTCTCCATTTCCTCAAACCGGCATAATTATTGCCCCTCACAATATCCCCCGTCTCGCCCCTCGTCCCAAAACAGCAATGCTCAACCCTGCCCAGCGGACCCTCCCGCGGCTCCTCCTCAATTAAAACGCCAAACCTCAACTTCGTCTCCCTAAGCTCCTTCGGGAACGGATCACCGCCCAAACATGCACCAACACTGAGGTGATCTAGCGTCGGATTCCGCGTCGTGACCAAGATCCTGCTAAACAGCGTGTCGCTCGCAACCCCGTTTTGCCAGATCGCCAGACTGCCAACGATGATGGAGAAAAGTGTGATGGCAACCGCGATTGCGTATCCGATCCACAGACTGCGCGGGAGGTACACATACACAATGGTAGTGCGGCTCTTCACGCAGGGTACGGAGATGGCCTCGGCGGCTACGAGGGTTGGTTCTGAGAGTAGCGTGAGTAGCATGTCTTCGAACAGGCTTTGCACGGCAGACATTAGGTCGGGTTGCGGGTACGAGGTGCGGCCATCCATGAGCCGCGTTTCGCTGATGTCGGAGCGCGTGATGATGAATGTGTCGGATGTCTTTTCGATGTCGCCACGTAGGAAGGAGCGCAACATGGCGCCCATTGAGTGATAAGAGGCGGCCAGCTTGTAAGCTGTAGTGTTCGTGCGCGGACTAATGAAGTTGGCACTTGGAGTTGCAGTGAGTGCGGTGGAGTTGTCGGAAGCTTCCACTGTGGTGTCGACGACTGGATAGAGGAAGTCGCGCTGCTTGAGCGTTGCGTTCTGGCTTGGACGGTAGCGCATCTCGAAGGTGTAGTTCGTGTGGTGCATCACACATTTGAAGAATTTGGGCTCATGTACCCATACCCACTTCTTTGCATACGGAGAATCGTCAGGATAACGCGTAGTGGTATTTTCAGCGTAACCAATCCACAGCACTGGCTCGTCTTCGAACACGCCTAAGGTTTCTGGATCGTATCCTGGGTCTGGCACACCCTCTGAAGTGGGTGCTTGTGGTCGTTTATAGTCGCCCAGATCGACCGCAGAATGATAGATGAAGTCGCCCTTCGGAGCCAGCTCATCAATCGTGAATGGTGCATCGGTGGGTGCTGCATCGCTCACGTCATCGCATTTGTATCCTGGTGCTATGAAATTGATGGAATACGTGCAATTGAAGCCTGTACCGCAGAAGTCAATAGCTGCCTTCTGGCGTTGTTGCGCTGTCTTTAGGTAGGCACTGCTGAATGCCAGTCGTCGCGCAATCTTCGATGGCTGATCGTAGTAGTCGAAGTAGCCATTCTGCAGTCCATCTGGATCCGTTGTGTTATAGTAGATGAGGGAATTGCCACGGGAGTTACTATGCTGCTCTTCACGGAAGTTGAACACAGCTTCACGTGTAAGGTTCAGGGTTGCAACTTGATCGCAGGTCGCATTCAAACTCGTGGGTCTGGGCTGAGAAGTGAGCGAGGCTGGAGATAAGACAGATGCTATTGGAATAAGCCTATGATCTATATCAGCATGGCCACTGTGAGTCTATACGCAGCGCGGACTCACCAACTGCAAATTGCCATCAGTGTTGCCAGCTTGCCGTTCCTAATCATTTCCCAGTTTATGAAGAACATTGTGGGGTCCTCTGTTGCAGAGAAGAGACCGTCAATGCCATTGATCGTCATAGCCTTTGATCGAAGCGTATGCCATATACGCTGCCTGTAGCAGACTATGACACAACTGACAAGCATGCTCTTGGTGAAGAATGCCAGAGCCGTGCCATACCGCACCATCGTCAACTGCTCCGTCGCATGCTCGCCATTGAGATGTGAATAAAACAGATGGTGTCCTACAGCTCCTAGGACGCCAGCCACGAACAGGGAAGATATGATTGCTGGTGTGGTCCAATGTATGTGCCACTGCGCCAACTCTCCAACTCTCTTGTCCACTAGAGCTTGTGTGTCTGCGTCCATTGCCTTCGTCTGGTAGCGAGACGTCGCAGAGAACATCGACTCCCGTTCTGAGCGCATCGAAGGCCGAGGACTTTCCTGACGACCCGATAGCGGCGCATACTGAGTGTTGCTCTGAGTGGGTATCAGATATGCCCCAGAGCGCGACCTTCCGTGCGACCTGCCACGTCGTTCGTCCTCCGGAGACTCTCCGCGGGAGCTGTGTGAGCTCCTTGCGCCTAGCGACGGTCGTTCTAGATGGGACAGCTCAATTGGATCGTGGAATGGATCGTAGGGCTCTGCACGCAACTCGGGCGAGGGGTCGCGCGACGAGTACGTCGACCGTGGACCTCGAGAGGTCATCTTGAAGGAATATTTGGGGCTTCAGGAGGTTGCGCTGGAGCTTCGTAGCTGTACTGCCATCGCGGATCGTCGTCGGTGGGTTTGACCTGTATCTGGTAACTCAGCCGGCGCAGATCTTCTGAAGTTGCCGACTGTAGCTGTGTTGCAAGTCGACGTCAGCATGAGACGCGTGAAGCGAACAACGCATGTCGACGAGCGCTATCTTTGTTGTATCTCCGTACGTTGGCGCTACCAATGCTGCATTGCGGGCGAGACTTCAGCTACATACTGCACTAGGCACGATAAGCGCTAGCTGCAGCCGGGTGGCTTTACGAAGAAGCCCGTTTTTTTTGAGGAATCAACTCCGAGCGCACGGGCCTAAGCCCTCATCAACATGTGCATCCCATAGACTTTCCTATAGTCAAACAACCACAAATAATGCCTGCACAACCTATTTCGCGTCGCAAAAAGTTCAATTACCATGGCAATAAGGTCAAGAAGTATCCTCGTACAAATCGAACCGAGATGAGTGTAGTTGAGCGCGCTTTCGCAGTCGGCGCGCTCACTGCGATGCGAGGGGACTATGCAACACAACGAGACCTCGCGCGCACGATGGGACGACAACAAGGCAGCCTATCAAAGCTGCTGCATCGCG